>CM053030.1:354622916-355335924 GCA_028564925.1 Lithobates sylvaticus | reverse complement strand
TACGCTTATTGGCATTTTTTTTACTAAAGACATGTGGCTGAATACATTTTGGCCCAAATGTTTGACTAAAATTGAGTTTATTAGATTTTTTTTATAACAAAAAGTAGAAAATCTCTTTTTTTTTCAAAATTTTCGCTCTTTTTCCGTTTATATCGCAAAAAATAAAAATCACAGAGGCAATCAAATACCATCAAAAGAAAGCTCTATTTGTGGGAAAAAAGGACGCAAATTTCGTTTCGTTACAAAATTGCATGACCGCACAATTACCAGTTAAAGTAGTGCAGTGCGAAATTGAAAAAAGACCTCTGGTCCTTAAGCTGACAATTGGTCCGGGGCTGAAGTGGTTAATGAACACTGCACATTTGAAAAGACTTAAAACAGCCCTTGGAATTACATTAAGATGTTACATATCTTATAAGTATAATAAGTATATCAACACAGTTTTTGAACTGGAAAACAGTTTTCTCTTTTCAAAACAAATCCAAGCCAAGTTTCATTAAAAAGTTGCAAAGCAGTATACTTAAGCAGCATGGTAATATAATTTAATTACTACTCATGGCTTTCAGTTATTGAGAACATTTCAGTTACCAGTGTGGAAGGAAACAAGAGACCATTGTCAAAACAGTGGTGGATATACTTTTATCTGGCTATTTACAACTACCACATATATCTTGCTATTAAAAGCCTGTAACAAAGAAGAGTCTGGGTTTGTGCTGTCAGCACCTGATTCATGTTTATCCAAGGGTCATGTATTGAAAACTAAAACAAACTTCTTAAGGCCTGGTTCACACTTATGCAGTTTGTTTTCGATCTGTTTCTGCAGTGCTTTTTGTGGTACTTTTTGCATTTTTGCACACGCATTTGTGATGCGTTTTTGATGTACTTTGCAATTTATGCTTTTTTTGGGCCAATTTGTTATTGGGCAGATTAAAAATGCCAAATGCATCAAAAAAGCATAAAAAATGCACTACATGCTTTTCTGCAGTGTCTCAATTGAAGTCTACTGAACCAAAAAAAGCATGTTTTGTGTTTAAAAAAGTCCCTGACCCTTTCCAAAAACGCAGCCACTGAAAAAAGCATAGATGTGAGAAGGTCCCATAGGAAACAATGTTAAATGGACTGTAGTGCATTTCTGCAAAAAGCACCAAAAAAAGCATAGGTGTGAACCAGGCCTTAAGGGGAGTCTATTTAGGCTCCATGCACACTAGATGCTCAAAAACTGCTCATGTCAGCCAGCATGCTCAGTTGATGATGTCACAAGGGGGCAGGGTCACCCAGTGATGTCACCGGGTGGCCTTCCCCTTTTGGGAAGTGGCAGAGCTGCCATTTGGCGAGAGCCTTCATTGGGTGCGGACCTTTTTTTTTTTCCAGGTTAGCAGCCAGCTATCATCATGATTGATGGTGGATCTACACCGGGGGACATTGTTTTTGTTTTTTAAAAAAGAACATGTCAAAAACTGTGTGTGCATTTTTACTTTGACACTTTTTTGGTCAATGAGGGGGAACAACGTACCCCATACTCATTAACATGGGGGAGGGCTGAGATCTCGGACCCCCTTGTTAAAGGGAGCTCCCGGAATCTGATAAGTCACCCCCTGCACCCCCACAACCACCAGCCCAGGGTTGTGGGGAGAGACCATTGTCCTTCTCAACATGGGGACAAGGTGCTTTGGGGGGAGCCCCCTACCCCAAATCACTCCTCCATGTTGAGGGCATGTGGCCTGGTATGGTTCAGGTGGGGGGGCACTCACTCGTTCCTCTCCATTACTGGCCTGCCAGGCTGCATGCTTGGATAAGGGTCTGCTATGGATTTTGGGGGGAACCTCATGCCACTTTAAATTTTGCCGTGGGGTTCCCCTCAAAATCCATACCAGACCTTAGGGTCTGGTATGGATTTGGGAGGGACCCAACACTGTTTTTTTTTTTTTTTGCCATGGGGTTCCCCTTAAAATCCGTACCAGACCCAAAAGTGCCTGGTATGGATTGGGGAACCCCACGCTGTTTTTTATTCAATTTTTATTGCCGGCGATTGTTTTGTCTACATTCAGCTGTCATTGCAGACGGCTGGCAAGTGGTTAACAAAAGAACAAGGTGATGAAGTTTCTTTAGAAGGTGGGAAGATGTAGCTGTGAACTGGTAAACAAAAGCCACTCTTGCTGCTGATTTTAGGTAAATGGTATGTGATATATGCTTATTTGCATGGCTGAACCCACCATCCTAAAAAAAGGAATAAAACAAGGGGCATAACTAGAGCTCATAGGGCCTCATAACAAAATTTTCACCCCCCCGTGAGCTCCATTTCTGGTACCTGGCAGGATCAACTGTGACAACACTTTCACTGAACTTAATGTTAGCATGACTAAGACAAGGACATGAAGCAGAATCATCAACATAGTGAGAAAGCTACTAATGACCAGTGCTGTGAATGTAAGTTGTCAAGGAAGAGCAGCACTTCAGGGAAATAACTTTTCACCATTATTTTCCAGCTAACTACTTTGCTCTCAATGGCTCCTGGTTTTCATCATATCAGGTCTCAGGAATGTAGTGTAAATTCTAAAGCCTGGTACACACTATATTTCTTTTTTCCCCTGTTCAACCCAGCACAGTACTAACACAAGAAATCTTTGTATAGTGATCTCCCCCTGCTGTGATATTGTGTTCTGAAAAGGGACCCGCCCCCCCTGCCAGAACACACCAGTCAACACTTACTTGGCTGCCAGCACTGATTGAATGCAGATTGGATGCTGGTAAAACCAGCATGCCCCTTCGACAGAAGACTGTCATGAGACTGACTTCTGTCCGACAGGTAGCTGTACAGGTAGCTGTACACACAGGCCAAAAATCGCCTGCTTCATGCCGAACAGACCGTTTCGGGTGATTTATGGCATGTGTGTACCTGGAATAAGCCCTTTCACGGCAGGTAAATGCTGCGAGAAGTGCTATATTAGTCAGTTAAAAGCAAAATGTCAACAATAACCATTAAGATATGTTATATGAATACATAATTGTTAATGGTACTGGATGCAATAAATGTATTTCAATTCTTGCTTTTTTTTCAGAATCATAAACCTCAGCTGTCTTATCAGGTGTTAAAGAGGGAATCCACCTAAAAAAAAATATTAAAAGCCAGCAGCTACAAATACTGCAGCTGCTGACTTTTAATAAATGGACACTTACCTGTCCCAGGGTCCAGCAATGTCGGCAGCCAAAGCCGAGCAATCGCTCGGTTCTCGGCTGCTGCCGCCGCCATTCTCGTTGAGGGAATCAGAAAGTGAAGCGTTGCGGCTTTACCTCCCGGTTCCCTAGTGCGCATGTGCGAGTTGCGCTACGTGTCGTAAGTGGTCCCTGCTATCTCCTGGGACCTGTGTGTTTCCCAGGAGACAGCGGGGGTGACGCGAAGGGGCATGACTCCCGCGGGAGTCTATTCCCGGAAGTGGGTGCAGATACCTGTATTATACAGGTATCTGCACACCCCCCTGAAAGGTGTGGCACCAGAGGGGGGGAGGGTTCCAATGAGCGGAAGTTCCACTTTAACTAAGACACCACATGATTTTTTTAAGCAGGCAGACTGCTTAAATTTTCAGACTGCTTAAACCGTGCAAAGTTAATTTCTGAGTGGCTGGGTTGTAGTAGAAGTTCTGAGGGTAATATATTTACACTGCTAAGACAGCTAAACACACAACACAACTCTCTTGCTTCAGAAATAAAATAAAGGTCTGTGACTAGCAATGATACTGAAGATTCCTTTTGTGTCAGCTCTTTTAGACTGGAGATTTGATTATTTTTTTTTGCATCAACAGCTTCCCTGATGGGCAAAGCCCTATAGCAAGGCGGCTATGGCTAAACCTCCCTTTTTGGAATGTGTTATGGAAGTAAGACATACAGATAATGGGGTTGATTTACTAAAACTGGAGGGTGGAAAATCTGGTAAAACTGTGCATGGTAGCCAATCAGCTTCTAACTTCAGCTTGTTCAATTAAGCTTTGACAAGATAAACCTTGACACTGATTGCTTTCGGTGCAGAGCTGCACCTGATTTTGTACTCTCCAGTTTTAGTATAATCAACCCCTATGTCTATTTTAGGAAGGCTCTACCTAGTTTTGCATTGG
This sequence comes from Lithobates sylvaticus, assembly GCA_028564925.1. Lineage (NCBI taxonomy): Eukaryota > Metazoa > Chordata > Amphibia > Anura > Ranidae > Lithobates > Lithobates sylvaticus. The sequence continues at coordinate 355,331,815 of CM053030.1, read as the reverse complement.
ACTTGTGGAGGACGTTTTATTCTATTTAGCCCACCTCACCTTAATTAGTCCTTTTTCTACTGTCTCGTTGCTCCCCAAGCCTAAATATATAGATGCCTTAGTTTCCATGCACTGTGTTTTAGGAACCATTTGAGCTAAAGGTCTAATTGAGTATTTTTAGGGAATGTTTATTGTGGTGAAAGCAGTGAAATACTATTAACTGGTGCCTACTGCTGGTATAATGTTGCTAAACAGGTTTAAAAACATTAACTTGTGCAGTCTTATGTAATGTAATGTCAGATGTTTATATTATGGCAGACACATGACTTTTGCAAAGTGACACTGTTTGCTCAGTAGTAAAAGCACAAGAGTATTTCTCATATTTCATTCTACAGACAGCTACTGTTCTCGATGATCCTTGACGCATAGTGTAAGGAGCTCTGGAAATTTGTGTGTTTTCTGCTTTACTTCAGAGGACAGTGCTTTATAGATGCCTGTCAAGAATACTTCATTTGGAAGATGTTTCACTCATCTCCAGCTTCCAGTGGCTTCAGACTTCAATAGATTCTCAGTGATCAAAGCTAAAGTGTTTCCTTTGGGGCTGAACCCCCAAACTTCAATACTATATTTTTGGTATTAATATTGAGATGCCTGACAGTGAGACACGCAAGGGTATAATGTGATTACGTTTGCAATGCAATAAATGCTAACCATCAACAGGAATTGACAACACTTTAATAATGCTTCTTAACAGACCATGACAAAAAAAAATAAAAAATAAAACAGTTAAAGTAAAACAAGAGGCCACTACATATTTCTAGTCAACATAAACAAGTTAGCAAGCAAGACATAAAGCCAGAAGTAAAGAAAATATTTAATATCATTATAAAACAACAATAAAACAATTCACTCAGAGGTCAAATAATCTCTTCTAGTTTAGTGGATCGAAGTTTCACTGTTTACTATTGCAGGGCCGCCAGGCTACACAAACAGTAATAATAGGGCTTCTTTTTAGTTTAATCCATTTTTTTTTTTTATTTAAAAAAGAATATACAAGGAACAAACCATAAATAACTTGCATTAAGTTTTGCAACACAAGTAGGCCAATTAGTAGCTGAAAAGTATGAAAAGCAAAAAAAAAAAACATCAAACATGGTTTGCTGAGTTATACATCTATGCTACCTATACATAAAGAGCATTGGGTTGTATAAAACAGACATACAAGGATTATTTATGATAGGGGATTGTAGGGCATAGGAAGACACACAGTACTTGAGCTGATGTCATATAAGAATCCTCGGAGACTCAAACTGACAGTAGACAGGCCTTTAAAGTTTTTTTTAACCTTTTGTTTTTGTGTTGCAATGCCTAGGCCAAGAATGAAATTTGCCCCCTGATCCTGCGCCTACACAGATGATCTGTGCACACGCGGGTTTCCCACTCATACGCAAATACGGCACCAGTATAGAAATTCCAACACGCAGTGTGTCTGCGAAAAAAACCTGCACGTGCATAGATGTGTCGCAGGGTCTACGTAGATTTAAAGGCCAGGCATAGCCCTTCATAAAACCTGCACACTTGTCAGCATAAAAAAGATGGTGGCTCTGGCCAGCTGCAGTATTACATGGAGACAACAGGTATGTTTATAATCAAGAAATCAAATTTAGAACAAAAATTGGACACTCTCGATGCACTTAAGACCAGGGAAGCTTAAGTAGGTTGTAGTTGAAGAGGGACACACCAGGCAGGTTTAAAAAAAAAAAAATGGGTGCATTATTTCACAGAAAACATATAGTACATATTTGATTCACACAACATACGCAGCTTTAGTAGGTCACAGTTTGAGAGAGAGGAACCAGGTTTTTAAGCAATCACAATTATAGTGTATTCTCTCACAGAAATAAATTACATAACTATTGTACTTTACTACATGCAAAGTGTTTAAGAACTTTTACTAGGCTGTGTTTTAGTAGAAGACACACAGCTTTTATTCCACAAACCAACTTTATATTTTATTTATTTCACTGAAAAAAGCCACTAAAATATTGCATGCATTATGTGCCCATAATGCTCAAACACTCAAACACTTTCACTAACTCACATCAATAATTTTTTAATAAATAAATCAACATTACAGCAAGGCCTTGGCAAGCAGCTGCAAGGACTGGCTGCAAACTTTTAGATCTCAGGGTGTAGCAGTGATCGGTGGGAAATCTTCAGTAACAGGGATCATCATTAGGGAGTCCATTTGTCTCTACCACCACCTTGGAACTGCAAGGCACAAAGAAGAAGCACAAGACCTGTGAGGGGCCCTGAAATCTGACCAATCTTTCAGTACAGATGACACGCACAATACACAAAATTGTGCTGACCAGGCTGCTGTCCACTATCCTCAACAGGATCCTCCCCTAGACGAGACCCCTCACAATGCATGGAAGGACACCGCAGTGCCTGTATCTCCCCACAGATCTCAACAACTAGAAGCCCCACAAAGATGAAAACCAGGGGGATGGCTGAGTTTGAAAAAGTAAGTGACCTGCAGATGAGCAATCTGTACTGAATACTACTCTCAAGGACATGATTGTCTAGCTAAGGGGTACCCTTTATAATGACATGCTTGCACTTATGCAGCAAACAAAATCAGGACAGATTCTGTAGAAACAACATCAAATACAGTGGCATTGCTGAATCAATCAACATAGATAACAAATGATCACGGCATTACTGCTCTCTACTGCTCCTCAAGAAATAATACTGGAAAGAGCTCATAGGCTCCCTCACTGACTGCCTAAGGATGTCCTTGCTAAAATTTGCTTTTACCATTTACAGTAACAGCTCATGCAAATTGCACAACATATTTCTCCTTTACCTGATCCTTGCTGAAGAATCACGTTGTTTGTTGACCAAATTTTTGTTCAATAAATTATTATTAGTAAAAAGCATTTCCATAGAAAACTTGATTTCTAAATATCGTTCACAATTAGTTTACAGAGCCCAATTATATCAAATACACATTACCAATGAATGCAAGCAAAGGTATGTATGGTGTCACAGATTAACCTATGTGCTTAACTTGTACCAGGAGCCATAGGCGTAAAATAAAATGGGGACAGGGAATCACAAACCGCTATTTAGACACATGAAAAGCTACTTTTTCTGAGGGAAAAGGAGTGTAATTGGACCACCAGAATGGGGCTTCCACATGCAGTTTTATCAGGGCTGGCGCTACCACTAGGCGGACTATGCAGCTGTCTAGGGCACACTGCCACCTAGGGTGCAGCTAGGACCACTGGTTTCCCTACTCTCCGCCGGGAGCTTGTCAGTGCCTCGTTCTCCGTAGTCCAGCATGTGGAGGGCGCGCACGGTGACATCACATTACCACGGCCGGCCGACTCAGCTCCACTCACACAGAGAGCGGCTTGTTCATAGGCGCTCCACCCCCAGTCTGCCTTCAATTCCTGGGCCGTTTGTCACAGTTTACTGACAGGGAGGAGCGAGGGAAGTGTGGGAATCCCTTCCCAATAACGGGGGAGAGGCTGAGAAAAAAGCCGCAAAATATTTGCAGTGCCAACATGTGCAGTGCACACTATGTAAGTGGCTTTTGAAAGTCACAGTTTTAAAAGGTAAAGGCCAGGCAGGTTTATATGTGAAAAAAGGGCATATAGTACAGCTACTGGTACAGACTGGACACCCAACAGTCCATAAGGTCTGCTCCTCACTTCCAAAAATATCAATTATATGGTTTAGCCACATTTTTAATTTGCAGATGCAAAATGTACTTGATACCTACTAGTGTGTGCATAAACTCTGCCTTGTGCACAATATATACACAATATTTAATCACTTGTACTATACCCTATTTTGAACAGGATGTCCACTAGCTATTTTTTAGATCAACATTAAGCCAGATACACACTAATGTCGCGTACATCCGATCGGAAATTCGCCAGCAAAAGACCGATGAGAGCTTTTGGTCGGAAAATGCGACCATGTGTATGCTCCATCAGACTTTTGCTGGCTGAATTTCTGCCAGCAAAAGATTGAGAGCATGTTCTCAATTTTTTTTTTTTTTTTTCCAATGTTCTCAATTTTTTATGTATCCTCTCCTGTAGTTTTCTACAGGCAGTCTCTAATGGGTCAACCTTCTGGTTCCTGCCCTCTTAAGCTAAAATCTTTTGTGCCAGGAATCCCTTTCAGTGGGTAAGAGCTCAGCATGCAGGTACACCTGGCATCAAAATTGATTCCTGCCAGAGGAGAAGCAATTGGTGCATAATACACTGCTCTGCTAAAGGAGGTACTGTAAGTAGGAAGCAGGGTGGGAAAGTAGAGTAGAATAGTATTGGAGGGGTGGGTGGGTTGGCTAGATGATTTCAGCTTAAAAGTACAGAAAAACTGCTCTGGATGCTAGCTGCATTAGTAAAAATTATGACTAGCAAAAAAGGCCCAAAAAGTTCACACTCAATAGGATATTCAAAACAGTACAAAAATAACTAAAATATGAGAAGACTAGGATGCCCAAAAATAGTTATTCAAAACTTCTTTATAAAATATAACCTTCAAAGCAGTATTGAACCCAAGAGCAAAAAGAAGAACTGTTGCTGTAACTGAATATAGAGTTCAGATGCAATGTGTTACTGTTTTTAATCTGCTTGTACATATAACATTCCCCTGGCCTCTGGACAGACAATGCTGCTGTCCAAATCTGCCCCCTGTGTTCCTTCATCCAGGGCGGTGTCTTTCTAATACAGGAGGTTTGTTACTCGCCCGATCACCAGGAGAAAACAGAGGGGAAAGAGCCTAAAAAATAAAATAAAATGCAGCCACTACATTTAATGATTAGCAAGCTGCAATTTATTACATTTTTGGTTTTGGGTTTAATATCGCTTTTGAATTTATGCTACAACTAAAATTTGATTAAAATCATTGCATTGCGGGGTCCCAAATTCCATAAGTATCTCATAAACATACAGTCTTATACCATATCATTGCAAAGAAAAAGAAAAGGTTAATAAATCCTGTTCATCCAGAGTGGTCAGTGCTGATAAATATGTTTTTTATACTTATTCATGCACCAAAATGTACCAGCTGTGGACTGGCACCTTTGTGTACCCAGATCTCAATAATTTTTGTTGTTTTTTGTGATATAATTACCAATATCAAATTAGCAGCAAAACTAGTAGCAATCATATGTTAATTTTTATCATCCAACTATCTAAAGCACTATATTCTCTATCTCCTTCTCACATGCCATCAAGCATGTACAGTAAATGCTACTATGAAAATGAGAACTGCTAGCAAATTTGCAACCCAATATATTTGTAAAATATCTATTTTGTATGTGTAATATGCTATATTTTCAACAATATTCAGCTTCCTCCCAAGGAAGGTCTCCTAAAGCTAACCTAATTGCTATCTATAGCAATCAATTGTATGTTATTCTGTATGTACACAGTGTGGGGTGTAGACATCTGATGCATCTAGAAGTGCTAAAAGTTAAAGAGTCTGCTAGCGGCCTTCGCTCTGCAAGAGAATGAAGGTCTGATGCATATGTGTTGAGGCACCTAGGTATTGACACTCTTCTTTAGTGAGATTACACTTTAAAAAGAATTCTGGGGAAATAAGTTAATTTTCTATGTTTAACCACTTGACCACTGGGCACTTAAACCTCCTTCCTAACCAGACCAATTTTCAGCTTTCGGTGCTCTCACATTTTGAATGACAATTACCCAGTCATGCAACACTGTACACAAATTAATTGTTTGTCCTTTTTTTCACACAGATAGAGCTTTCTTTTGATGGTATTTAATCACCGTTGGGGGGTTTTTTTTTGCGCTATAAATCAAAAAAACAGGGGGCGCGGGACGTCCACCCAGAATAAGCCGACCACGCTGTAGCCGTCTTTCGGCTATGGCCCGGTCGGCATGTGGTTAAGTACCTAGGTATGTGCCTTGATACTCTCTAATTTAAATCTATATTTATATAGAGAACACAAGAATAGAAATGTAATGCTTTTATGTCTTTCTTTTTTTTTTGTTTATCTTCTGTTAAATTGACTTTGCATTTCTATGGGACCTTTTAATGTGACAGTGTATTAACTAGTGCACATTCTGCTGTTACTAGCATAGCTTGACACAATGTTGGAAACTGTATTCCTTCAAATAAGTTACATTTGATTTTAAAAGACGAGTTGTCTTTTGCATACCAGTACCAGCACTGTTCCCAACGGACAGGATCCAAAACAAAATTTGAAGCATTTTTAGTTCAAGGCTCTGGCATGAATTCTCCTTGAGAAAATCTAATGCTACTTGAAAATATAGATACAAAACACACTCCATGCAGAGATACAGGAATCTTTATGAACACTTTTAAGGAAAGAAATGTACCCATGCAGCATGCCAAAAGATCCTTGCATTCCTCTTAAAATGTCAACATTCCAACAGGAAAAGCTGAATCTTTGAACTGTATAATCATAGTAAAACTAACACTAAGCTTGATAAATACAGGTTCATACATTTTTTTCTTAAAGTAGATCAAGTCCATGAAAACACTGACCAAGGATTTCTTTAAAAATATATGTGATTTACTGGTTTACAGTATAGCTTACTTGAGCTAGCACAGCACAGATGTCCAGGAGAGAACAAAGCATCCCATTTCCATACCAGATTTTACTGCATTTACTTACATACTTAATCAAGCCTGCAATACCATGTTTTCCATAAAACTATATACAATTAAGTACACATATTAATAAACCTACATTTGGCATGTAAAATAAAACAATAATATATTAGGATTTGGCCAACCGAGAAAAACAACAACTAAGGTTTTTAAAAACTGCCTTGCTAGGGTGAAAGGACAGCCAGAGTTCTGCTGGAGTTCATAGCATCTACTGCTTAACTCTATATTTGTTTGCCCAGGTATCTACATCAGTCACATTTCGATAACCCTGATCAGCGAAATCATAAAGGATTCATGATTTTACTGTGAAAACACTAAGGAAATATGTAGATTGTCACTGACGTCTTCTATTTGCCTGGCTGTTGCGCTTGTCCGAAGGTTTCAATGTTGAGTCTATGACCCAGACAAATATGTAAATCAGGAGCACATACTTGACTACATTTGCCGCATTCTTGTTCTGGGGCAATAATTCAGCAATCACTGAGGTTGGAAACAAACAGTTAAGCCAAGCATTTTCTGGCATCAGACCCTTATTTCTCCTAATACAGATGTGCAACAAACTCATCTCCAAATTGTTTGTGCTAGGTACAAGAAAGCAAAACATAGAAAATATATTCACATTTCTATATAATACAGACTGCCTTAATATATAAGGAAATTGCTGGAAATTAATTAGGAGTTGCAATTATTTAAAGAGTTTGTGTAAAGAAAAAGTCAGTATGTGGGTAGATTGTAAGCCCTAAAAGTACTTTGGGTTACAAGGCCAGAAATTCAGTAAGAAACAAGGTCAAATATTTAGTAAATAATGCCTTATTTGACTACTCGAGTTATGTTGAGAAAATGAAGATTTCACTCACAGATAAAAACATAAGTGAAAAAGGAGATTTCTGCAGGTTGGATCCAATAAACACGCCTCTTATAGCACTGATGGGCAACTTATTAATTTAGGTCCTCCCATTAGGCCATTGTGCCTGTTAATAGTTTCCAATTGAATTAATGCGATTAATTAATAAAATTAAAATTGAGCATTATTTGGGTCTGATAGGTATTTCCACAAACATTAGAGTATTACCAAAACTAGAGGTCTGTTAACTGGTAGAAACCATACCAATAATACCAGCAGTAATACAGGTAAAAAAATAATACCAGGTAATATATGTCAGGGAGTACAATTTTCACTTGGTTTATAAACTCGTATATATACATCACTCCAAACTATACATAAACCAATAGTGATATAAACATTAACGTGCCCAGTGCAAAAGTCCACATAGAATAATGAATCGACTAGTGCTTCACAAATAATAATAACACTATAAGTTTTTAATTTCAGCTTTATTTAAAGTGTTCAGTGTTTAAATAAAATCAAAAGTGTGTAACACACAGAGAGCAGTGTTCGCATCACACAGAGTGCAGCGTTTAGGAGTGCGCTACTGTGACAAATTAGGAGCACAGAGAGAGAGAGAGAGCACATGGAGGCAAATCACACAGAACCTGATGTGCAGATGTTTATTAGTATATAATTGGATATACAGGAGGGGGCACCAATAGAGCACAGCAAGGAGGGAAATTTCACAGGGTAGCAGTATAACACAGCAAGGAGAAATACTACAAAGAGTAGCTATATTGATGGCACCACAAGGGGAATAGTCTACATGGCAGTAATATGGCACAGCAGGGAGCAATAATCTGCAGGGCAGTAATATGGCACAGCAAGGAGAAATAGTCCACAGAGCAGCAATATGACACAGCAGGGAGCGATAATCCACATGGCACTACACAGGATAACAGTCCCAGGGCAGAGATCACAGGGGATTACTCACACAGTTGGCTTCTGGTGACCAGAGAGAATCCAGTAGCAAGTAAAGGGTCAGAGTCGGCGACCTGTGTTTGAAGGAAAGACATTTGCACTGCCTATAGCCTGCCTAAAGCCTCGTTCACACTGCTATTTTTTTTTTTCATTCAACCATGCTGTACTAACAATCCAATGTTAGTACAGCAATCTCCTCGCTGTGCTATTGTGTTGTGACAGGGGGATGGCCCCCCACCAAAACACTCCGGTCAGTGCTTTCAGCAATTGGCTGAGAGTGCTGATAGGGAGTCGGTCGGCAGACCTTTCGCAGTCATGACCCTTCCGGCCTCTGATGGACTGGCTGCCGTACACACGGGCCAAATGTTGGCTGGTTTCTATTGAACCAGTCAATGCCACCCGACATTCGGCCTATGTGTACTAGGCTTTAGACACACAAGTAATGAGATATTATGAAAAGAACTGTGATCAGAGAAGATTGAGAGGAAGAGATAAACAAGTAATTATCAAGATTGAGAAAATAACAAGGATGTGATCAAGACAGAGAGAAGTTTAGTATAAAGAAATATAATCAGATAGTACGATCTGTGATATGTAGATGAGCATATAGGTCTTCTACAAGAGACAAGTAACAGTAAAGCAGGGTATACATGCAAGGTTTTTTTTTCCTTCAACCAGTAGGTCGAAGGAAAAAAAAAAACCTGACAGATCCCTGCAACCACACAAGCATTGTGAATGCAGAGATTTCCACTGCTGTGTTATTGTATTCTGATAACCGGGACTCCCTCAACAGAATACACAGATCAGCTGATCAAATGCTGGTTTTCGAGGAGGACCGTTAGACAAGACGATTAAAGCCGGAACGAGGAACACATATACTGAGGTTTATCTGTTTCCTGCTGAACTGGCCAAATGTCAGTACATGTCTATCCAGCCTAAGAGAGAGAGACAATATATTGTATACATTTTACATTGGGGTTGATTTACTAAAGACAAATACGTTGCTCAATTTTCAAGAGAATTTTCTCTTAGATTAGTGAATGAGGTGTAGATCTGCAGACTTCCATCATTCAATCATGTGCAAGCAAAAATATATTTTTTCCTTGTTTATTTTGCTTGCATATGAAAGGGTATTCTTTGCAAAGTGAATTGTCACCACATTTACTAAGCTAAGGGAAAGCTCCCTTTCAAGAGAATACTCTTTTTACTGATTTACTCTTTAGTAAATCAATCCCAGTGAGACATATGTTGTATATAGCATTTTTATAGAATCGCCTATGGAAATTCTGGGTACTGAAGTTTGCCACTGTTTCACACGCATCGCAATTTTAAAACATTGACATGTTGGGTGTCTATATACTTTGCTTAAAGCAGAGCTCCACCCAAAAGGGGAAGCTCCAATTGTTTGCTTCCTTCCCCCTTCTGCTGACACATTTGGCACCTTGCGGGGGGGGGGGGGGGCAGGTACCTGTTTTCGTCAGGTACCCATCCCCACTTCTGGGTGACCTCGGCATAGAGAGGTCCCCCAGAGGTTCGGCCCCCCTCCTCCTTTCCTGCCGCTGGGCCACTCACAAAGCACAGCGTGCTTTGCACATGCACAGTAGGGAACCAGCCGTGAAGCCGCAAGGCTTCACTGCCAGTTTCCCTTACAAGAAATGGCGGCAGCAGCACCCGAGAGCTGATTGAAAAATCAGCTGGGGTGCCAACATTGCGGGATCCCTGGACAAGGTAAGTGTCCTAATATTACAAGTCAGCAGCTACAGTATTTGTAGCTGCTGACTTTAAAAAAAAAAATTTGGGGCGGGGGCTGGAGTTTTGCTTTTACCACATAGTATGCAATAGATTATGTTTGTGTGCACTAAAATTTATTTTACTGTATAAAATGGCTTGATAAACTGTTCGCTAATTTGTTGTGACATAAAAAACTGAACCTAGCACCATTTTGTTCTCCAAGGCCCCTGCTTTCATAAAATATACTGTATAACGTTTGGAGGTTTTAAGTAGTCTTCAGGCCCAAAGTGAACATTTTGGCATGTGTACAAAAACGTCACTGGCAGCAAAAGAGTTCAAATCTGACTGTTGTCCCAGCTGTTCAGAATGTATTCAAAATGAAACTTTTTTGCAACTGTTATTGTGTTGGGGCTTTAGCTTTATATTTTGGAAGCATAAGTAAGCCCTCCTATTGATTTTAGATCTGTTGTGACTGCCACTTCCACCAACAAATTCTGGGCTATTGCTAGAAAAAAAATTGGGTGCTGCTGTATTTCAATCAAGCTAAATTACACATGCAAAATATTTGATGGCAAAATATGGTTTTCCTGAAAATCGTACCGTTCTGTAACACCGAATACAGCTTAACCTCCCTGGCAGTATTCCTGAGTCTGGCTCGGGGTGGAATTTCAGTACCATTAGCGGTAACCCCCGAGCCAGACTCGGGATCGCATTTCAGGATACAGGGAGAGTTACTTACCTTGTCCCCTGGATCCTGCGATGTCTCCCCGCTGTGTGTGCGAGGCGTCTCCTCGCTCGTTTCACACAGTGCCGAGCGACGCTGAGCTCCGTTCCCTGTGACGTTTTGACGCACGGAAGCAGAGATCGGCGCCAAACACAGTACACATACAGTACACTGTAATCTTACAGATTACAGTACTGTATAAAAAAATTGCACATCCCCTTTGTCCCTAGTAGTCTGTCCAATGCCCTGCATGCACTTTTATATTATAAATACTGTTTTTTCTGCCTGGAATTTGGAGATTGTCCATAGCAACCAAAAAGTGTCCCTTTATGTCAAAAGTGGTTTTAGACCAGCTAGAAAACAGCGATAATAAATTAGAATCACTTGCAGAATTGAGTGACAGTGATTTGTGGGGAAATATGTCATCAAACACTGAAAGTAATGACAGCGACAATTCTGCAACTGAGCAAATGTCAGTGTTTTTGATTTGATTACATTATTGAATAATTTTTATTATTATTATTATATTATTTATTTGTTATAATTATTTATAGTTATTTATTATAATATAATTTATGATTTTGTGTTTCAAACTTTATCATACCCGGGATGTCTACTAGACTCTGGTCAGATTTAAGTGAGTTATTCCTAAGAATTGCAGGCCTACAATATAAAACGCCAAATTTCCATGCAAAATAATTGTACCGCTTTCAGCACCAAAAATCAGAAATAATCATACCGCCAGGGAGGTTAACGAAATATAGCAAGCGTTTATCAGAAAGTAATAATGGTTTTCCAATGTCACCCTCAAAACTGTTAATAAAGAAGGATCCTCTCACCAAGGAATGGCATTAAAAAAAAAAAATTACCTTTTAAACTGGTACTTTTTAAGATCTGCCTTTTTTATTTTAATGGGGTTCTGATTAAAGTTTGTAATTTCTTAAACTTGCAATGAGTTTCACAAACAGCTCATGAATTGAATCCAAACACATTACTTTTTACCAGTTATCACACAGCAGATGCTTGAACGCTGAGATTAGAGTCTCTGTTGTGATCATTGCAGACCTTTGTGAATGAATTACTTCAGATTGCATACAGCTATAGAGGTCAGTAATGATTTCTTTTGAAGTTCTTTTACTTCTTGTGCACTTTAAGATATCAGTAAATGTAGTGTGTGACCACTCACACCTGTCAGCACATACTGTAGTATCATATTATTAAATTGAAACTCAAGGGAATTAAAATGTGTGTTTCATGAACCAAACTGTCTTTTCGTGAAGCTGTAAGTGGCAAGGTCAAGTACAATTCATTATTTGTAGGTTTTATTTTAGGACAAAACCCAACAGGACACTTTTGTATTATAAACCAAACTGTTATGCATCCAGAGCACTTATTTCAGATTTAAATATTCTTAGTCATACCTAAACTATTGTAAGTCTAGTTACCTAAAGCGAACATTCTAATCTCTGGCTCAAACATTTATTCCTAGAATGAAAAGCCAAGCCATGAGTCATTGTGGCTGACAGTCAGTTATATGCCAGGGAGTTGAGTAGCCTTGCTCTTTTCATTATATGTATCCTGCACAGTATTAATCTATATTATTTTTGATGCAATTAAATGAACAGATGGGAATGAGATTTTGATATCTGTAATACAGAGCTAAGAGACATCAGCCACTTCCTGACAGTCTGATTGTTATTCAAAACATTATTTTAACTTAGAATAACTTTCGCAGCACTGACAAAGACAAATACTCTTTAGAGGAAAACATACATAAGAGACTATCAAGTGTTCTGTCTGTTGATGGCAGATGCTGAAAAATTGCAATGTAATATTTGATAAAGATGTGAAACACTATTTGGGTTTTCTATTATGCCACAGAACAATGGCTGGTTCATGAAATGGAACAATCAATCATTTATTAGTCATACTTTGGCCTAAGGCTTGCATACATTCAAACCACAATCCGCAATGCATAAAGGGACATGTTTATCTCTGTCAAGGCAAACTAAAATGAGCAGCCCTATTCTATTAGGATACAAATTACTTAGAGCTGCTTTATATTTAATGGAGCTTGCAGAGTGGAAAGCAAAATTTATAACATGTTTTTTAGTTTCTATTTTGGACGAAGGAATAATAGAGGAGTCATATAAGGAAAAATATCAGTGACTTAGGGAATCAGTAACTTTGACAGTCAGGGCCTACATGAAGGGACATAGAAGTAGGGTTTTTTTCTCTCCATGGTAAAAAGGATGTACAACTTTATGAAAAATAATGGGATTTTATAATGTTTTTGCTCATGTGAAGTGCAAATTTTCAAGACAGGTCCACTTTAACCAAGTGTAATACATGCTTATTTCCCAGCAGTCAAAGTGCAAACATATAGTATGAAAGGAAACTGCAATGCCAAATATTAAAGGAAAAGTAATCTGATCAAGAAAAATAAAAATCTTGCTGAGCTCTGTCACAGCATTCCTGAAATCTAACATTTAAAAATCCTAACTACTTCCTCTGAGTTTCTGACACCTCTTTGCCCAGGATAATTCTCATGCCAGAAAATATTCCAAGTGTACTGTTTAAAGTGTTATATCCTGAGAGCAGCCAGATTTAGGTTAGGAAAACATTCAGTGTGTTTTATTCTGACAGACCTATACTCAGGTCTTCAGATAACGGCTGGATGGAGTACTCCTTTAACCTAAAGCATGTTGTGTATGACTGGAAATGATGTCCATGTAAATCTTACAAAACCACAGGGTAACTCAAATCTTAAAGGTGCTTGCAGTAGAAATACTTAGCCACCTATTGAGAAATGCTTATATGTATTAACTTACTAGCTGTTTACCTGTAACATTACACTTTTTCCAGCCAGCAGGACATTTTTTCCTTCAGATCCTTTAAGAAAGACATACACATCTTGCTAAATATGAAAAACACTTGTTTCTCTAGGTTCCAAAAAGAAATCGAAAGCTTTCAAGTCCTTTTGTATCAATCACCGTCATCTCAAGCTGTTGGATGAACCCAATAATATAACCAAAGCATATAGACTCCGCTGTATCAAACGACAAATGACAAGCTGCAAAGCTGCAATAAAAATACACGTTACATTTTTTAGATCCTAGATTAACCCTCTTACTGCCAAGCATGTATAGGATAAATAATATCTGTAACCTATCTTAGATGCATTTTAAAGAGTTAAAGTAATATTACAGGTTTCTTTTTTTTTTTTTTTTTATAAAATAACAAACATGTCATACTTACACGCTCTGTGCAATGGAGCCCTGATCCTGCTGTTATCAGGTCCCCTGCTGGTGCCCCTGGCTCCTCCTCTTCAATGAGTGCCCCCTAGGAAGCCATTTCCTTTGGGGGCACTCGTGCGGGCCCCCCTTGTCTGCGTACATTGACACATACTGGGTGGCTCGCCCCCCGCTTCCTGTCACAACATTTATTTGACAATCAGATTGGGTACAATCAGCCTGTCAATGGTTATTTCAAATCTCAGCTGGTCCCCGCTGAACCGGCCAAGATTTTAATCGTCTATGGCCTGCTTTAGTCAATAGAAGTGATCTGACCGCTACACAGCCACTTAGACATTTCTACAAAATAATGGTATTGGCACTATTTTCCTCCCAAGCAGCCCCATTTATGTCAGCAGGCTTTCAAGATCCCCTCTCTTGAAAAACACAGTGCCTGTTTGCTGTTGTTCTGACACTTGTTTTACAATGGGTTGTATGTCTCTGTTTTCTTTTACGCTTCTGGAAATAAATAAAAAATATTATTTTTAAAAATGTCAGTGCAGCATTACGTGACAAAGGACTCTGTGTTCCTGATCTCCATTTTCAGCAAACTGAGGAAATATCAGGGGTCTAGCTACAATTCAGTGTCTATATAAAGAGGATTGATCATCATCTGTTAATATTCTCATGTATAAAACAGAAGGGGAAGCGGGAGTTGACCAGCTGAGGGTAGATGATGCAGGGTGTGTGCTAATGAGATCAGCTGCTCAATGCCTTCCTGCGTCATTACCTAACGTCTGTTCATGAAGAAAGGCAGAAGTAATGGATAAGCGTTTTTCAAGAGCCATGAAGATAGTGAGGTAAGCGTGTGTAGAATAAGTGGAAAGCTGTTTTATTTTTGCACAATAAGTACATTATTGCTACATAGGGGAGCTAAAATTTTGAAAGAAAAAGAAGGTGAACAAAAGGTTAACTTAGCTTTTAAAGGAGAAGTATGGAAAAATGCAAAAATAGGTAGTACATGCTTCCCTCATGCCTGCATTGCATTTCTTTCTTCCCCCAGTCCTTTAGTTTTTGCAGAATAGTCTTTTGAAGATCCCAGAATCAGCCTCTAACGGTTCTTTCTTAGTTCAAAGGGGGTGGAAAAATCTGCACAATCCAGCCACTTCTTCACTCCCTGCCTATGGATTACATGTGGGTGTGTTTGGTGAAGAGGTACACACCCAGGCCGCTATCTAGAATGGGCACGTTTTTCACATGCCTTTGTTTCCATGGCAGTGTGTCCCCAGCTAAAACCCGGAAGCAGAGACAGTTTGATAGAAACAGTGAAGTCTCCTCATCTTTCCCTGGCTGTTATCTCCAAGCTCTCCTCCCCCCTGGGCTTTGATGTTCCTGTGTTTTCTGAATTTCCTCCCCCCCTCCCCTCACTCATTCAAAGTCTGTATCAGTGTCTCCTCCAGCCGATGGGGGGAGGGGGGGAGGAACACACACAGGTAATCTCTCTACACATAGCACTGTGTTATATCAGAAGAGGAGACATGGTGAGGAGCATAGGGACCTGTGTCCTGTGTCTGTTCTCTGAAATGTACACAGTGCTATGTGTAGAGACTAGAGAGCATAGGACAGTACATAGGAGACTGACAACTCCCCCACATCTAAATTGACTCCCGATATTTGCCCTCAGAGTCTCCTTTATTGTACATACACTGTACTCCTATAAAGTCCCCATCCCTGTACGGCAATGAATGGCACTGTACGGCATGTGATGTCTCTGTATGGCATGTGATGGCACTGTACAAAATTTTATGACTCTGTACAGCATGTGATGACTCTGTACGGCATGTGATGGCATTGTACGGCATGTGATGGCTCTGTACGGCATGTGATGGCACTGTACGGCATTTAATGACTCTGTACGGTATGTGACGTCTCTGTACAGCATGTGATGGCATTGTATGGCATGTGATGGCACTGTACAGCATGTGATGACTCTGTACGGCATGTGATGGCTCTCAACGGCATGTGATGATTCGGTACAACATGTAATGGCACTGTATGGCATGTGATCCTGTAATACTCTGTTTACAATGAAGGAAACATTATTGCTATAGGGGTACTAGGTAATACATCAATTATGGGGGAGCAAAGCTCTGTCCATGTCTGAGGAGTTCTGGGCTTCAGTATGAAAATACAAGTAGATGTGAATGGAAAGTTTCATTGTCTCGTATAAAAATCATTCACAATGTTAGCTCTGATTTTATTTAATTTTACTATACCAGTAATGCATGGAATGCCTGTGTGCTGTCACATCCATATGTGTATTCTGCTTTACAAATATATTGTTTTCACTCTGGTAGATAGAAACATGTAGAGGAGATTTACATACACAGCACTATCAGTGACTTCTCCTACCTGTCAGGGCTGGGCTTAGCCCTTCCTTCTCTGAGCTTGCCGCTAGCTGTCGGCTAATTGCCAGCTCCTATCTCTCCACAGTTACTCAACTGATGATGATATCCTGCTCGTCAGGCCTGCCTACTTAAGCCGTCCAGTCCAGAGGAGCTCTGCCTTTGCCTTGGTCACATCACAGAAACTATCTCCTGTGATCCTGTTTAAGACTTGCTTTGCTGACATCCCTTCTGGCTCCAGATCCTGCTTGCTGTTCCACTACATTGATCTGGCTTGGCTGACTTCTGGCTTGGCTGACTATCCGTTCAGGTTACTGAACTTTGGCTTGTTTTGACTACACTTGTTCTTTTTACTTTTGTTATTAAACAAGTGTAATTTAACTGTACTTCTGTCTCGGCCTGATTTCATGGTTTCTGACACTACCTTAGTCACTGAATGAAGTGCTCTTATCTCTGCCGACTCTTCTGACCATTGAAACATGCTTCGGGGGAGAAGGGAGGGGGAAGGGAGAGGGGAGAGGGAGTAGCTACACTCTGTGAAGTCTCAGGAATGAGCAGAGAGCAGAGAGAGGACATCAATCAAGCAAAATTACAGAAAAGTGGGTGGATCCAGACTCCAGAGCCAGACCATTGTCAGTATTACACTGTATGAAAATCTATAGCCCCTCCCACAGGTATTTAGCTAGATTTTAACAGAATGGGGGCACTTCTGAGAGGACTGGACAATTTTTTAGATATCAGAAGCTCACATAGAATAGATGTAAGGAAAGGAAACCCATACTTCTCTTTTAAGGGTTTCATTTTAGTATAAATGAAATAGACAAAGTTCTTAGTTTATGTGTTTTATCTACAGATTGCTGTAAATTTTTATAGTTTTGGAAAAACACACAATTCTACATTTACACATATTTATTAAATCTTTGCAGTTGTAGGGGTTGAAGGGTTGGAGGGGTCTTTCACAAATTTTCAAGTGAAATTATCAAAATTCCAAGATATAAAATAAAATGCAGTGCCTGGCAGCCAAGAGATTAAGATACAAATGTAACTATAGACAACCATTTTTTGGCAATTATTGTGAGGTTTACAGGTTTAAATTTCCACCCACCTCTGTCTTAGCAATTATCTGTTAGAATGGCAGGAAGTAGAGAAAAAAATGTCAGTGGGACCACAGAAAGCATTTCCAAAAAAGTGTTCAGGATTCATCAATTCCACATACCTAACAAGGGAAACAGTGTTGGGATTCCACAACTGTAAAATAGAACTTCCAGCTTCAGAATCACTGAAATGCAAGGGAATAACTAGAGCAATAGACTCCCATGGCCCATTTCCTTTGTGGTCATTCTTAATTTTAATTATTTAATAGGATATGTTCACATTATGGTTAAGCTAATATTAAATATAACATATTTTGGGATGCCTCAGGTATCAAAACAACATTGGTTGCAGATGGAAAGTAGATTACTATCATCATGGTGGGAGCTTGTTTGCGTAGAGTACTATGCTGATATAATTAGATGTCCAGTATTTTTTAATATCAATCTTAATGGGTCAAATTAGTACATCTTGAAAGCAATAGAGCATAGACAGCAGTGATCAGGGCTTTGTCATGTACAGCATAACATTACCAGTAATCATCAGTGAGTACATCATATCCAGGGTGCAGAGTTCAGGTGTATGTAACAAACAGCACAACATTTAGAGTGCATTGATTATGTTTATGTAATGTACAACACAGTGTATAGAGTAAATTGATCAGGAGCATGTAAAAATCGGTGTATAGAGAACAGCGATCTGGAGTATTTAATGTCCCAAATGACCATACAGAGCATGGATCAGACAGATTTAATGTACAAGTTAAAGTATACAGAGATCCACAGTATGTAATATCCGGTTCCTGACCGGCACACGATGATATACGTCGGCAGAATGGCACGGACAGGCAGGAGGGCGTATATATAAGTCCCTCCTTAATGCCGTCCGTGCCATCGGGAGCGCGCCGGGAGCCGTGCGCTCCCGCGACGGTCGGGACCCCCGTGAGGCCGGTCGCGGGTCCCGTGGACTCGATCGCCGCGGGGACACCCACGATCGTCTCACGGGAAGGCTGAACGAGGAGATGCAGAAATACACAGCATCTCCCCGTTCTGCCTAGCAACTAGTGACGCCGATCTCTGCTCCCTGTGATTGGAGCAGAGATCAGCATTCACTAGCTGACAGCCACGCCCCCCCACAGAAAGAAACACACCCCTAGGCATACTTAACCCCTACACTGCCCCCTTGTGGTTAACCCCTTCACTGCCAGTGTCATTTATACAGGAATCAATGCATTTAAATAGCATTGATTGCTGTATAAATGACAATGATCCCAAAAATGTGTCAAAAATGTCCGATTTGTCCGCCATAATGTCGCAGTCACAATAAAAATCGCTGATTGCCGCCATTACTAATAAAAAAAAAATGATTACTAAAAATGCTATAAAACTAGCCCCTATCTTGTAAACGCTATAACTTCTGCGCAAACCAATCAATAATCGCTTATTGCATTTTTTTTTACCAAAAATATGTAGAAGAATACGTATCGGCCTAAGCTGGGGAAAAAAAATGTTTTTTTATATATTTTTGGGGGATATTAATTATAGCAAAAAATAAAAAAGAATGCGTTTTTTTTCAAAATTGTCGCTCTTTATTGTTTATAGCGCAAAAAATAAAAACCGCAGGGGCGATCAAATACCACCAAAAGAAAGCTCTATTTGTGGGAAAAAAAGGATGTCAATTTTGTTTGGGAGCCAAGTCGCCCGACTGCGCAATTGTCAGTTAAAGCGATGCAGTGCCAAATCGCAAAAAGGGGCCTGGTCCTTTGGCTGCAAATTGGTCCGGTCTGAAAGTGGATATACAACACAGCATACAGTGGAGCTGTATATATAACAGTGCCCCTTACATTGCTGGTCATTGGAAGGAACATCTTGCCCCATTGATGATATTGTTTTTGATAGGGATAAATCATGCTCCTATTATCTAAGTGGCAGATCAATGAAACCTCACACATGATTCTGAGAAACTTCTACATTGCTTTTTGTTTAGACTTTTTAATAATAGAAGTTTATCTTCTCTTATGGTGTCATAATGTAAAAATAGTATCTGTAAACAACATGTTTACATATGCATAAAATATGTTCTATATTATGATATAAATCAATGCCACTAAACAAAATGTGATTATTTTCTCTTACGTGCATGTTGCAGATGTGGCTGGTTTTGTACCAAATCGCTAAAATTATCTATGTGCATTTGTCTAATTCTGAGCTTTTTTCCTCAACATCGATGCAAATGTATCATCTTTTTAGAATATACAGTACTTTTCTTGATCATGGACAAGTACAATCCCTTGTGTCTGTGAGGTAGGATTTATGACAAATGCCATACAGTATGCTTTAGATTGATAAATAGGAGGATACTTTGAAAATCTTTTTAAGTTTAAATTTAAGCAGTCTGTTTATATAGTTTCAAAATTGTAATGACGCAATACATATAGTACTGAAGCAATCAGATCATGGGCGTCCAAAGAACTTATTTCAGGGGGGGCTTCGGCAGCGGCGATACATAGTCGCATTTAACCCTTTCTTTGACCGCTAGCGGGGGTTAAAAGCGCCCCGCTAGAGGCCAAATAGAGCCGCTAAAACGATGGTAAAGCGTCGCTAAAACTAGCAACTCGTTACCGAATAACGTGGTCAGATGGCAGTGTGAAATAGCTCTTGAGATAATTCAGCTTCACTTTGTATTGGAAGTTATTCAGGCCAGGCGTACCAGTCCATGCCCATATAAATATAGCCTAGAGAATGTACATATTTCTATATTGCAATACAGTATAGGTTGTTTTCATCAAGATCAAAATATGGCCACAACAGATGTATTGCAATACATTGCAATATAGAAAGATGTACATTCTCTAAGCCAGGGATATGCAATTAGTGGACCTCAAGCTGTTGCAGAACTACAAGTCCCATGAGGCATAGCAAGACTCAAGCATTACACCCAGAGGCAGAGCATGATGGGACTTGTAGTTTTGCAACAGCTGGAGGTCAGCTAATTGCATATGCCTGCTCTAGGCTATATTTATATGGGCATGGTATGCCTGAGACTGAGTAACTTCTATACAAAGTGAAGAAGATTATACAACACACAAATATCTTTTCCAGCAATAGCTCCGCTGTCCAACTTTCCAAGCAATATATATATATTCCTCCTGTGATGCGATAGGCCCAGGTAGTGGTAGCGTATTCTCGGCCACTGACTGATTGCACGCACCTGTGGGAGGAGCCGGCGCCGGCCAGATCTGCATAGCGACGTACATACACAGGCAGGCAGCCAATCACGGAACAGCCGAGATGTTGAGCAGAGGCCCGAGTGTCAGAGCCAATCCGATGATCAGGCGGGGGGTGATGGAGGGAGGGTCTGTATCTGTCTGTGTCTGTATCTGTGCTAAGTCGGAAAAGAGAGCAATCCCAGGCTAGCAGACTCAGAAAAAAAGTCGACGGCGGCTGTGGCAGCAATTGCAACACAGGGCAACTGTCTTCAACACCTTCTTTTACAATTCCAGGGGGGGCAATTGCCCCCCCCCCCTTGCCCTATGCTGCGGACGCCCATGAATCATTTTGACACAATATATATTGATATTATGACACAATATTCAGGAATGTAGAGACAAGGCAAATGTAAAATCGCACTGACATATCTATAAGGGGATCAGAATAGTAAGAAAACATGTATTTTTCACCCAAAACATTAAAAATAAAAAGAATCCATCTATTGTTTAGAAAGAAGCTCCGAACTGTGACATGGTGCCCACAAAAGGCAAGCAGAGGATAAAGGACGAGCCACCCGCATGGCCTGGATGTTTCCTGCAGCTGATCTTTTCCCCAATACTGACATACTATGCCTTGTTTCACTGTGGAGACAGCCAGCCTGGTAAAGGCAATGCTGTGCTTCTTCAAGCCAGAGCTGCCTCCCTCCTTTCCCAATGACTGGTGATCTCTGTACATAATTGTGTTAGTGAGGCCATAAATAAAAACTATAACTAAGCTTGCTATTCTGATCTTGGTTTGTACAATCCTTTTCTGAAAATACTGAACTCAAGTAGAGCTCTCATGGGTCTCATGGGTCTTCATATACTTAATACTAAATGTAGATGTTAAAATATATGTGAAACCTAACCTTTAAAATAGAAATGATAGGTAAAACCAACATATAAAAACATTTAAAAATACATTTGTTTCGTTTTTTTTTTTTTTTTTTATAAGTGATCACATAATCTTTGTGCTTTGTGGGGGATACAGCACAGTAGCACATTGAACTTCCCAGCAAATGGCTGTATGCATGGGGAGGGGTGTCATCACTGGAGGAGAGCAGGCTGAATTCCCAGCACAGCTAGAAAACTGACCACTCTATGCTTGCATGCCTAGTGTGGTCAGTTTTTAATAGGAAAGCCAAAGGACTGGCAGGAACACCAGGTATTTCACACAAAGGAAGCTAAATACAGATAGAGCATACTTTTTCATACAAGTACATGGTACAGCAGGCACAAATCAGGAATATGAAATGTTGGGTTAATATATTCTTATTTAATAAAATTACTACATGAGGTGCCCTGTTGAACTTCCAGTGAGAGTGATAACACCAAATGTAACACACTTGCTCCCCATTCACACCTGAGACCTTGTAACACTAACGAGTCACATGACACCGGGGAGGGAAGATGACTAATTGGGCCCAATTTAGACATTTTCACTAAGGGGTGTACTCACTTTTGTTGCCAGTGGTTTAGACATTAATGGCTGTGTGTTGAGTTATTTTGAGGGGACAGCAAATTTACACTGTTATACAAGCTGTACACAGACTACTTTACATTGTAGCAAAGTGTAATTTCTTCAGTGTTGTCACATGAAAAGATATAATAATGAGATACTGTATATATACAGTACAGTGGTGTAGTGGGTAGCACTCTTGCCTAGCAGTAATAAGGGTTGCTGGTGCAAATCCCAACCACAACACTACCTGCATGGAGTTTGCATGTTCTCCCTGTGCCTGCATGGGTTTCCTCTGGGTACTCTGGTTTCCTCCCACACTCCAAAGAAATGCTGGTAGGTTAATTGGTTTTGTCTAAATTGGCCCTAGTATATGAATGTGAGTTAGGGACCTTAGATTGTAAGCTCCTTGAGGGTAGGGACTGATGTGAATGTACAATATATATGTAAAGCGCTGCGTAAATTGATGGTGATATTTAAGTACCTTAAATAATATATATATATATATATATATATATATATATATATATATTATATAGTGGGTATAGAAAATAATCACCCTCCTTTAAAATAATCACATTTTGTTGCTTTGTAGCCTGAAACGAAGACAGATACAGTTTTTGTTTTGTCCAGCTGTAAGCTGAAAGAAATAACGCCAACATGTCAGAAAAAATTTAAATAAATAAAAAACAGAATCACAGAGTTTGAAAAAGGATCACCCCCTTTTGTCAGTATTTAGTTGAACCCCCTTTTACTTTAATTACACCCTTTAGACTGTTGGGATATGTCTCTACTATCTTAGCATATTTAGACTTTGTTGGCCGTTTGTGGACTGCAGTCTTCAAGTCATTCCACAGATTTTCAATGGGATTTAAGTCTGGGCTCTGACTAGGCCATGGAAGGACATTCACATTTTCCTCCTTCAACCAATGTATGGTAATTTTTGCTGTGTGCTTTGGGTCATGGTCATGTTGGAAAGTAAACTTTCTTCCCATTGATAACTTTCTGGCAGAGGGCTGCAGATTTTTCCTCGATAATTTGATGGTATTTTGTCCCATCCATTTTTCCTTCCATCCTGACCAGTGCGCCAGTCCCTGCTGCAGAAAACCACCCCCATAACAGAATATTACCACCTCCATGCTTTACTGTAGAAATGGTGTTATTTGGATGGTGAGCTGTATTGGATTTCCGCCAGACATATTGTTTGGTGTTGAGGCCAAATGATTCAATTTTAGTTTCATCTGACCATAACACATGTGTCCATGTGGCCTCAGAATCTTCAAGGTGCATTTTGGCAAAGGTCAGTCGTGACTGCATGTGGCCTTTCTTGAGGCGTGGCTTTTTTTCTTGCAACCCTCCCATACAAGCCACTTTGTGGAGAATTTGTGATAGTGTTTTCACATGCACACAATGACCACTCTTTGTTATAAATTCCTTTTTAACCATTTTAACCAGAAATTCTCGAGCCACACAAAGTAGATGTTAATTCCTGTGTATGTGAAAAAAGTTTTTGGATGATGGGGCATACCCAATGTGGATCTCGTGGCAACCCTGAAAAATTGCCAAGTACTGCGTTTCTTTCCCAGATTCTTTTTTCCACAG
Source organism: Lithobates sylvaticus (assembly GCA_028564925.1). Lineage (NCBI taxonomy): Eukaryota > Metazoa > Chordata > Amphibia > Anura > Ranidae > Lithobates > Lithobates sylvaticus. The sequence goes on along the minus strand of CM053030.1, from coordinate 355,307,855 downwards.
GCTTTAGCCAGATTGCCCTCTCCCGGGTGTGGGACTTCAAGCTAGTTTACCTTTTCCTGCAGACTGCTCTGACTCTCAGGTCATTATTGAAGATTATGGAGGAGAGTGAGTCAGCAATAATGACTACTCCATTCTGGCCAAGGAGACCATGGTTTCCCCTTCCTTTGTCACATAGCGATGTGTCCTCTAATCAGATTTCCTCAAGCCCGAGACGTGCTCCTGCAGGATTGTCAGACTCATCCAAACCCACCCATCTGGCCTTGACTGCATGGAATTTGAAAGGAGCAAGCTTTAAAACCTAAACCTTTGTGAATCAGTGATATCCACCTTCCTTTTAGCCAGGAAGGTTTCTACAAAGTCCACATACCACTGAGTGTGGCAGAGGTTTGAAATCTTTTCCTCTCAGCGTCATTCTTCCTTTCAGTCTCCTTTGGTGGCAAATGAGCTTAGTTTCCTACAGGTGGCGCTTTACCCTAGATTGATCTGCAATACTCCTAAAGTGCATGTATCAGCGTTGTCGGCCCTTACAGATACATTCTGGTCAAGGAAGTCTCTGGTGATCTAATTTCTGAAATTGGCAATTATGATTTTTCCTCTTATCCGTCCATTCTTTCCAATATGGGATCTGCCATTAGTGCTAAGAAGATTATTGGGATCATCCTTCTTTTCGAAATCAGAAAGTTCTCTTTGCTATCTCACTCTGAAAATGTTTTTTCTAAGAGCAATAGTTTCAGCAAGTTGTTTTTTTTTAGATATTAGTACCTTTTCCTGTAAATAACAATACTGCACCTTTTTTTCTGGATAGTTTTGTATTGAGGCCTTCTCCAAGCTTCCTATAGAGAGTTTCCTCAGAAATCAATTTCAACTGGAATTCCATCCTTCCAGTCATTCCAGCTTCATCACCAGATATAGAGGATCCTTGTATGAGCAGGCGAGGCCAAAAGTCTCACCTTCAAACTAACTTATGTCAGACTGGACTATTTTCAGAACTCGGATGCTCTCTTTGTGTTTAATAGAGGTCCAAGGAGGGGCTTGCAGGCTGCCCCTAGAGTCATATCATCCTGGATAGTAAAGGCAATTCAAGTGGCATATTCTTTGGAAAGTCTCTTCCCTCCTCAGGAGATGCAAGTTCATTCCATCAGGGCAGTCTCAGCATCTTGGACAGCTTGGTCTAAAGTCTTTGTTGATGTTGTCTGTAAAACTCCTAACACATTTATCCAGCATTACAAGTTGGATGTAGACTTAGTCAGAGCAGCTTCATGGGTGCATCTGTCTTATCTTCTGCTTAAAGCATTATTAAATATTTTTGTACCAGCATCTGGTGTCTGTGAGTCTTCTTCCCTCCCTATAATTAGGCAGGCTAGTTTTTTCCCATGGTGTTGCTGGCATGACGCAGAGCCAGGAAAGTTGAAATTGTTGCCAATACCTACCATCATTTTCCTTTAATGGCTCTGACTCATATCAGCACATAACCCTCCCTGGTCCCTTGTGAGTTCAGAACACCTGCACCAAATAATGACTTTTTTTTTTTCATTATTCATCTATTCAGGGATGTCCTATATGGATCGAGTCAAGTGATCGGTATTGCCCTATATGGGGTCAAGTGAGTGGAGTTGAGCCATTATGTTGTTGGCATGAGGCAGAGTAAAGAACGAAAAAAATTACAGGAAGTATTGGCAACAATTTTCCGACATATACATTAAGGGGAAAAAGTATTTGATCCCCTGCTGGTTTTTTAGGTTTGCCCACTGACAAATAAATGATCAGTCTATAATTTTAATGGTAGGTTTATGTTAACAGTGAGAGACAGAATAACAACACAAATATCCAGAAAAACGAATTTCAAAAAAGTTATAAATTGATTTGCATTTTGATGCGTGAAATAAGTGATCAGTGAGATTTCTGGCTCCCAGGTGTCTTCTATACAGGTAACAAGCTGAGATTAGGAGCACTCACTTAAAGGGAGTGCTCCTAATCTTAGCGTGTTACCTGTATAAAAGACACCTGTCCACAGAAGCAATCAGGTTTCAATCTCTCCTCCATGGCTAAAGAGCTGTCCAAGGATATCATGGACAAGATTGTAGACCTACACAAGGCTGGATTGGGCTACAAGACCATCACCAAGCAGCTTGGTGAGAGGATGACAACAGTTGGTGTGATTATTTGCAAATGGAAGAAAAACTAAATAACTGTCAATCTCCCTCAGTCTGGGGCTCCATGCAAGATCTCACCTTGTGGAGTTTCAATGATCATGAGAACAGTGAGGAATCAGCCCAGAACTACATGGGAGAATCTTTTCAATGATCTCAAGGCAGCTGGGATCATAGTCACCAAAAAATAAATTGGTAACACACTATGCCCTGAAGGACTGAAATCCTGCAGCGCCCACAAGGTCCCCCTGCTCAGGAAAGCACATGTTTAAGCCTGTCTGAAGTTTGCTAATTAACATCTGAATGATTCAGAGGAGAACTGGGTGAAAGTGTTGTGGTCAGATGATTCCAAAGAGCTTGATTTTGGTCTAAACTCAACTTGCCGTGTTTGGAGAAGGCGGAATGTTGCCTATTTTTTACTTCACACCAGCCCTACCGTCAAACATGGAGGTGGAAACATTATGTGTTGGGGGTGTTTTTTCTGCTAAAGGGACAGGACAACTTCACTGCATCAAAGGGACAATGGACGGGGACATGTACCATCAAATCTTGGGTGAGAACCTCCTTCCTTCAACCAGGGCACTGAAAATGGGTTGTGGATGAGTATTACAGCATTGCAATGACCCAAAACACTTGGCCAAGGCAACAAATGAGTGGCTCAAGAAGAAGCAAATTAATGTCCTGGAATCTTAATGACTTTGGAGAGGATCTGAGAGAGAGAGGAGTGAGACAAAATCCCTCCTGAGATATGTGCAAACCTGGTGGCCAACTACAACATGTCTGACCCCTATGATTGCCAACCAGGCAAGTAATAACTCAAGTTTTGTGAAGGGGTCAAATACTCATTTCACTCATTAAAATGCAAATCAATTTATAACTTTTTTGAAATGCGTTTTTCTGGATTTTTTTGTTGTTATTCTGTCTCTCACTGGTAAAATAAACCTACCATTAACCACTTGATTACTTTGCACTTAAACCCCCCTCGTGACCAGACCAATTTTCAGCTTTTGGCGCTGACGCACTTGGAATGACAATTGCGCGGTCATACGACACTGTACCCAAATGAAATTGTTATCATTTTTTCCCCACAAATAGAGCTTTCTTTTGGTGGTATTTGATCACCTCTGCGTTTTTTATTTTTTTGCGCAATAAACAAAAGAAGAGCGACAAATTAAAAAAAAAAAAAAGATTTTTTACTTTTTGCTATACTAAATATCCCCAAAAAATATATAAAAAAAAAAACATTTTTTTTCCTCAGTTTAGGCCGAAACGTATTCTTCTACATATTTTTGGTAAAAAAAAAAATCGCAATTAGCGATTATTGATTAGTTTGCGCAAAAGTTATAGCGTTTACAAAATAGGGGATAGTTTTATAGCATTTTTATTAATATTTTTTTTTTTTACTAGTAATGGCGGTGATCAGCGATTTTTATTGTGACTGCGACATTATGGCGGACACATCGGACATTTTTGGCACCATTGTCATTTATACAGCAATCAATGCTATTTAAATGCATTGATTGCTGTATAAATGACACTGGCAGTGAAGGGGTTAACCACTAGGGGGCGGGGAGGGGTTAATTATGTTCCCTGGGAGTGTTTCTTACTGTGGGGGGAGGGGACTCACAAGGGGAGGAGACCGATCGGTGTTTCTCTGTACAGAGAACACCATCGGCTCCTCTCCTCTGACAGGACCGTTGATCTGTGTGTTTACACACACAGATCCACGGTCCCGATGTGTCACCGGGCAATCGCGGGTGCCCAGCGGACATCGCGGCCGCTGGGCATGCGCATCGGGTGCCCAGTGACACGGCGAGAGCGCGCGCGCGCTCCCGGCAGAGCGCGCGCGCTCTCGGCGGTGCGCGCGCGCTCCCTGGAGTGCGCAGAAGAGGAGGACGTCATATGACGTGTTCCCGGCACAACAGATCCGCGCTGTAGCCATCATTTGGCTATAGCGCGGATCTCAGCTAGTTAAAATTATAGACTGATCATTTCTTTGTCAGTGGGCAAACAAAATCAGCAGGGGATCAAATACTTTTTCCCTCATTGTACACTATTGTGCAAACATTTTAGGCAGGTATGAAAAACGGCTGTAAATTAACAATACTTTCAGAAATAGAAATGTTAATAGTTTATTTTTATCAATTTACAAAATGGAGAGTAAATGAACAGAAGAGAAATTCAAAAGAAATCAATATTTGGTGTGACCACCAGAACAGCATTAATTCTTCAAGGTATACTTGCACACAATTTTTAAAGGAACTCGGGTAGGCTGTTGCAAACATCTTAGAGAACTAACCACAGATTTTTTGTGGATGTAGACTGCATCAAATCGTTCCATCCCTTCATGTAATCCCACAGAAACACGATAATGTTCAGATTAGGGCTCTATGGGGGCCAAACCATCACTTCCAGGACTCCTTGTTCTTCTTTACATTGAACATAGTTGGCATTGGCTGTATGTTTGGGGTTGTTGTCCTTCTGCAGAATACATTTTGGGCCAATCACATGCCCCCCTGATGGTATGGCATGATACAAAGCCCCAAACCTGCAAGGAACCTCCACCATGCTTCACTGTTGCCAGCAGACACTTGTTACTTTACCACTCTTCAACCCTTTGGTGAACAAACTGCCTCCTGCTACAGTCAAATATTTCAAATTTTGACTTATCAGTCCAGAGTACCTGCTGCAATTTGTTTACACCACAATGCCTATGTTTTCATGCATAGTTGAGTTGCTAAGCATTGTTTCCACAGTGGAGGTATGGCTTTTTGGCCACAATTCCTCCATGAAGACCACTTCTGGTCAGACTTCTCCAGAGAGTAGATGGCTGTACCTGGGTGCCACTGGTTTCAACCAGCTCTGTGCTGGAAATCTTGCAACGTCGAAGGGAAGTAAGCATGACGTGTCTTTCATCTGTTGCATTAAGTTTTCTTGGCCGACCACTGTGTCTTGAGTCCTCAACATTGCTTGTTTTTTGTGCTTCTTCAAAATAACTTGAAAAGCACATCTAGAAACCCCAGTCTGCTTTGAAATCTTTGCTTTGAAGAGACCTTGCTGATGCAGTAGAACTACCCTGATTTGAATTGATGATCATTAGCACCTGCTTGGTATAATTGGTTAATCATACTCTGGACTCAAATCCTACAAAATCCCTGGCCATGTGCAAGTGCAGGAATGAATGCTGGTTTAAAGCCAAAAGACAATCACACCAAATATTGATTTGATTTAGATTTTAATTTCTATTCACTCACTTTGCATTTTGTAAATTGAGAAAAATAAACAATTAAAATGTATATTTTTGAAAGCATTCCTACTTTACATTTATTTCTTCACACCTGTCTAAAACTTTTGCAAAGTACTATGTATAGCTATGGATACACAGTTTCTGCTTTAAAAGTAACTTGTAGAGGTTTCTGTTCTAACACAAGTATTATGTCCATGGAAGTAAAAAGGGTTAAAAGCACTGTACCACCAATTGCAAAAAACAATGTTCAGAGACAATTTAGAGGGAGGAGACTGCTTAAACTAAAAATTAGCACTCAAATACATACTAGAAATTAGACAAACCAAGAATTAAAGTATTCAATTATTATAAAAAAAAAAACTAGGCAAGCAAGATTTAACAATTTAAAATAAAAGTTATGTATCCTCATATACAGTAGCTAACTGGTATATATCAGAGTCAACAAGAGAATGTGGCAGTTCAGATGAATTAACCAATCACAGACACACTACTTGAGGACATGCAGTAATTTAAATTAGATGTATTTCAAGCCATCAAATAAAATATGCCTTACATTTTAGCCAGTTTAAAGACTTGCAAAAGGAAAGACTACTTCATCAGTTCACAAACTGAATATATTCTGAAGACTGGACACTACCTAAGCATGCGTTCCAAAACTTACAGTGCCTTGAAAAAGTATTCACACCCCTTGACATTTTCCACATTTTGTCATGTTATGACCAAAAATGTAAATTCACTTTATTGTGATTTTATGTGATAGACCAACACAAAGTGGCACATAATTGTGAAGTGGAAAGAAAATTATAAATGGTTTTCAAAATGTTTTACAAATAAATATCTGAAAAGTGTGGTGTGCATTTGTATTCAGCCCCCTTTACTCTGAATCTGGCCAGAGTTGATGGGAAGATGGATGGAGCCAAATACAGGGCAATCTTAGAAGAAAACCTGTTATGCCACGTACACATATCCGGACTTTGCATCAGGCAAAACTCCGTCGGCATTTCTGACGGAAAAATTTAAAACAGGCTCTATATCTAAGTCCGTCGTTAATGCCGACATAAAAAGTCAGATGGGGCATACACGCGGTCGGAAAATCCGATGAAAAGCTCCCATCTGACTTTTTCTGCCGGAAAGTCCGACTGTGTGTACGCGGCATTAGAGTCTGCAAAAGACTTGAGACTGGGGGGAGCTTCCTTTTCCAGCAGGACAACGACCCTAATTATACAGCCAGAGCTACAATGGAAGGGTGTAGATCAAAACATAGTCATGTGTTAGAATGGCCCATTCAAAGTCCACACCTAAATCCAAATGAGAATCTGTGGAAAGACTTGAAAATTGCTGTTCACAGATGCTCTCCATCCAATCTGATAGAGCTTGAGCTATTTTGCAAAGAAGAATGGGCAAAAATGTCACTCTCTAGATGTGCAAGGCTGGTAGAGACATACCCAAAAAGACTTGCAGCTGTAATGTCAGTGAAAGGTGGTTTTACAAAGTATTAACTCAGGGGGGCTGAATACAAGTGCACCCCCCACTTTTCAGATAAGTATTTGTAAAAAAATTGGAAAACCATTTATAATTTTTTTCCACTTCACGATTATGTGCCACTTTGTGTTCATCTGTCACACAAAATCCCAATAAAATACATTTACCTTTTTGGGTTGTAACATTACAAAATGTGGAAAATTTCAAGGGGTATACTTTTTCAAGGCACTGTATATCCCTTGATTAATCGCAGCCGAATATATGTTGCGCCTCATAACAGTTTGACAAGTTAAAAGTGTGAACTAAGTAGTGAAGAAGACCTGTATGCATGAAATCTCCCGTGTAACCTGTTTTAAGGATTTAATAAAAAAGTTGCTGTGGCATCATCCATTCCTTTGAAAGATTAGCTCATGTAGCCTATTTAAGGTCTTGCTGCAAGTTACCAAAGCAAAAATATCTATAAAGTATCTTTGCAGAGAAATATCAGTAAAAAATATAGTTAGAATTTTCCAGAGCAGAGCTGAGGTAAAAGTCCACCATCCTAGGACACTGGCAAAAAAAGGCTGGTTTCGTATCTTTAGTTTGTCAGAGTCCTAAACTCCTAAAGGCAGCAATAAAACCCACAAGTCCAAGACATACTACAGTCTTGCGTCCCTTGATGGATGATAAAGAACATCATTTTCTAAATCATACATTATAGAGCAAGATATATACACCTCAGTGCCCAACTTCCTTCTATGTTATTAATAGGGAATCACATTTTTGCAGCCTGCCTGTTCTGTTCAATGTTTTAATCTGATTGAAATAACTATTTTTGTTTGACCCTCCAAAAAGCAGGAGATACAAATCCAATATACAGTATATGTGTAATCAGGACTGTCATGACTTTCTTCCTTACAATATAATTCATTTTACTCTCATGTGTTGGCTATATAGATATACATTACTTTGGTGTGTGGCTTGCTGTGTGTGTATACGCCTATATTATAAAGTGCAAATGACCAAATAAAACTTTTTTTTCTGGTTTGTGATTTCTGTCTGTTCCTGTTTTGCAGTTTGTGTTTGTAGCTTTCTACATCACCACTGCAACCTTCATTCTAATTCGGGAATCAGCAACCACAACTTCCACAACAATGCAGACACAGTATATAGCTTGATAAGAAAAGAACCCCTATGATTGGGACTTTGAATAGATCACCACTCTCACCAAAGATTTTTGAAAAAAATATCTTCAAATTTTATTAGTAGTCAGTAAAATGATATATAAAAATCACCCAAATGTCCGATAACAGGGTGCACAGTTCATAATATGCATAGCCGTTACACAACAAAAAACACAAAAATACAAATAGATAATGTGACAACACTTTACAAAAAAATAAATATATACAGAGGTACAATACTGATGCTCTCAAAGAGGTGTGTGACCCCCAGATGCTCGACGCGTTTCCAGTTGCCCGAATATGGGAACCTTCGTCAGGAGCAGAGAGTGGTTTTATGTGGTAAGTACCTATCGCTCTAGAGAATGCAAAAGAGAAAGGAACAATCAGCAGGGGATTTGTTTTGTACTTTTTTTCCCCCCCGGTTATACACACATCAGGATATCACAAAGACCCAGGAGTTGTAAACAATAATTTCTATGCCCAAATGTTAATACAACCAATTCATGAAAGAGCCTAACAGAGATTATTACTAGTGTGCTCCTAGAATCAAACTGTCTGGGTGGACATTACAGCGTGTCAAGAATGTATACATTACCGCGTACCTCGTGGAGTTGATGTTCGTAGGTCAAATAAGTTGTATTTCAAAAGGGAGGGAGGTGCGTCCCCCAAGTGTGGCAGCACAGCGGAGAAGAATCCTAATTACAGATTTCTTTACAGGGACTTATATGTCCAAACAGCTGGGCCTGATACGTATTAAGAGGAAGAAAATTAATCATGTATCCCCACATGTGTGTTCTATTCAAGTGGGGAAAGATATAGAGTGACACTTGCTCTGAGAGTGGGTAGATACACAAGGTAGCAGCGACCAGGATACCCAAAGCAGTGATACCTGTGAGGTATTTAACAAGTACCAATGGGATTGAATGATATACCTATATATGAAACATCCCAGAGAGAGAGAGAGGAAAGAGGTCACCACAGTGTCAAGTACATTATTTCAACATGTGTGCATAGAGCTGGAGTGTTAAATAGTGCCTATACATAAATAGCACAGAATAGCATCTCACCCTACAGGACGGGAATAGCACATGTAGGCTATTCGCAGCTGTTCAAGGTGTACCCTTGAGACAGGGCTCGTCCCCGAGAAACAATGTCCCGGATGGACGAAGTAGGATCCCAATAGGGGGTTACTAGAACCTAAGGGAGATGGAGAGCGTCAGTAAAATGTAGAGGAAGCCTAGTATAATAGTATAATTAGTAGTATAATTTTCTTTTTGATCTAGAAAACGCTTTGTGACTACTTGTATGCAATCGAGATAGACAGGGTCAGTTCACACACTGGGTATATTGCATTATTAATCATCTATTCTATTTAAGATGTTTAGGGGCAAGGAATTTGATGCCCTTATGGGCCAATATAGGGAACATGGGCAGAAGGAATCCAAGGATTCAGAAATGAATTAGCTCTTTCTACAATTAAAGATACTGGTTGAAAATAGGGTATCTCTTTTCTGGCAAGTAGAGAATTTCGAACACTATATACAAGAGGACATCAATCCTCTTGGTCTAAGGGTACAGATCTTTCCAACTTTGGAAAACTTAGACATAATGTTCAAAAAGAGATGGGAGAATAATCTCCAACAATGCACAAAAATCATGATGCGTTTACTTATCGAAGAGTATCAAAAAAGAATACTATCTCTAGAAAAGGAAATTGAGACAGTCTATGTAAAACTAGAGCCCTTTAAAGAAACATCAGCTTTTGCCGAGAATGAGAAGCGAATCAAAGAGCATATTGATCATACAGTTAAAGAGTCTATTTCCCTCAAAGAAAGAAAATTTTGGAGGGATAAAATGGCCTTCAGTGAGGGTAAGGCCTACCGTTGGCAAACGTGGAATCCGCAAGGACGTCCACAAAACACCAAAAAAGGTGCCAATAAAAAAAAAAACGTAATACAGAGAAAGACAACCTGAGAGGCTCTGACTCTTTCCTTAACTCCCTTTCCTCCACTGGCTCACAGGCATCAAAAAAAGTGCCCAGGAAGCAAAAATGGCGCTCACCCGAAACAACTAATTCTACCAGGAAACAATTAGTGGAAACAAACACAGCATCACAGACAGCTACAGCAATGACAAGTATCGAACGTACATTGAGGTCAGGCAATTCCCGTAATGCATCAACCCAAGGACGGTCTATATCAGACCCTCCCAATGTAGGGTCAAAAAGTGACTCTGTTGAGGGCCAATGACAGAGACAGAAGGCAGCTCCATTTGAGGACGCCTTTAGTGTCATCAACTTATCTGGTTACGTACTATCCTGCGACGAGAAGTCCCTATTAGGTAAGGGTCTATCTTTCTGCCCTTCCTCCAACATTGACACCTTTGACACAATAAAAGACTTACACCTGTTTGCAAGAAAACTTGTATTAAAGAGTCTCTATAATAAAACTATCTCAGCGATAACCCCTCAAAACAGGGAAAAACAAGCTGTGGATGATCTGGTGTCACTGTTGGAGGAACAAGAGCAGAAAGACCTGATTGACAGAATAGACCTAGAATCACTCCTAGCGGAACACATAACTCCAACTAAGGTAGGGATTAAAGGAAATTCTATACTTAAAAAGAAATCCAATAAATTTCCATCATTAACACAGAACGCGAATTTAAAGGCCTTTGTGTTAATGGTGACGGATGACATCAACAAACTCACACAAGCAACCCCCCCTTGTAATCTTACAATCGATGAACAAAAGGCACTCAAAACACTAACTGAACAACACCAACTGACGATCAAACCGTCAGACAAGGGGGGCAACATTGCCATCATGGACAATTCCTCTTACCTCGCCATGTGTTCCAAAATATTATCCAACAAGGAGTGGTACAAACCCATCTCTCGTTCTGCCATCGAAAAATTCGACAATGAATTCTTTAAATTAATTGATCAAGCATATCTAGATAATGTATTGACTCAACAGACGTGGGAGTTCATACGGACCAAGTTCGCGAGGATACCTACTTCTTATAGCCTGCCCAAGGTGCATAAGGACATGACGAACACCCCGGGAAGACCTATTGTCTCCGGTGTGGGGAGCATCTCTGAAAATCTAAGCAGGTTCGTGGACGAACAACTGCGCCCTCTCGTCACAAACCTACCCTCGTATGTTAGGGATACCACCCAATTATTGCAACATCTGGATGGCCTCTGCATTTCTGGTGACTCTTTACTAGTCACTATAGATGTGGAGGCATTGTACTGTTCAATCCCCCATAATAGGGGCTTACAAGTTATCAACCATTACTTGTCTCAATCATCCAAGGATGATAAACCATTACACCACTTTTTGACACAGGCCTTGGAATATATTCTGTTGCACAATGCCTTTTCCTTCCACGGCTCCCATTTCCTCCAGATACAGGGTGTGGCTATGGGGACGTGCTGCGCACCTTCCTATGCCAACCTGTATCTGGGGGAATGGGAGAACACTTTCCTTTCAACACACCCTCAATTCTCGGACCAGATCACACTCTGGTACCGTTATATTGATGACATTATTTTAGTGTGGCAGGGAGACAAGGAGGGCCTAGATCAGTGCATAACAGCCATGGGCATGAATGACTTCAACTTAAAATTCACTATGACCTGCGACACGAACAAAATCAATTTTTTGGATATCACCATAATGAAAAGTAAGGATGGCCATCTCTCTAGTACTCTCTACCGAAAAGAAACATCAGGAAACACTATCTTACATGCCTCTAGCTTCCATCCCACCCCTCTGGTTAAATCGATCCCGTATTCCTAATATCTGCGGATACGTAGAAACTGCACCAAGGATTCTGACTTCTTATTAGAAGCAAAAAACCTACAGACCCGCCTACTCCAACGGGGATACTCCCCAACCAGTCTAAAAAAAGCTTTTAGGAGAGTTTACGAACAAACAAGATTAAGCCTTATGTTTAAAACTACTAGAAAAACTAATACAACTGTAGATCAAACCCGAATAGTGATGACATACAATAAGCAACATCAACAGGTCAGAAATATTCTCAAAAAATATTGGCATATATTGAATATCGATCCCACACTGAATTCGTTTATACCGAAAGAGCCCATTGTTACATACAGACGCACGAAATCTCTGCGTGATATATTAGTTAAAAGCGAATATACAGGGGAATTCAGGGGAGATCCATGCAAACGCCGTGGTACCTTCAAGTGTGGAGGCTGTACCCAATGTCAGTATATGAACACTGACACCAATATAGTACTTCCCAATGGAAAGAGTTTCAGACCTAACCACTATGCAAATTGTCGCACGTATGGGGTGGTGTATTTGCTTACCTGTTCCTGTGGCTCATTCTATGTGGGTAAAACCAAGCAGGAGTTCCACAAAAGAACAAGCAAGCATATACATAGTATTCGTGTATGTGATCCGGATCTACCATTGGGGAGACACTCCCAAGATGTTCACATGGGAAATTTCCCACGAATAAGGTTCTTAGTCTTGGATCGTATACATCCTAATACGAGAGGGGGGGATTGGGACAAAATCCTGTTGCAACATGAGACTAGATGGATTGTGGCCCTAAAGGCCACCCATCCACCAGGCCTAAATGACTGCATTAGCTACAAACCCTTCTTGGAAGGTTTTACATCTGGAACCTGGGAGGGACATGGTTAATGCATGCCTGCTGTTATCACATATATATATTTCAGTATCATGGGGGATATGTATTTGATGCCATTATATGTATATATTGTGTTAATTTCTTTTCTTTCCATATGTCGCAGTTGCTATAGCCCTCGAAGTGGGTATGGGAATCCCCTTGGGTGATGTACACACTTCTGTTAATTTGGGAATGATTCTATCAATTACAATTTACATATTACAATGCAATCCTCTAACACTATGTAGGCTCTACCTTTGGTGATGAGTATGTTCCCTCTCCCTGGTTACATGATTATATGTTATAAGACAATCCTTCTGAATTGCTACCATTTACGTGGTATTCTTCCTGGGTGACACATGCGTGTCAGGAGTGTATACATAAAACATCCTATATACTTTTCCCGGGATATTGTAGGGGTTAATAGTGTTGATGTGGTGGTCTATTCTATCTCCACATCCCACACTAGTCCGAGTGCATACTTGCAATTTTTGCATGCTTATTGGAGGGAGATGCGCCCTCCCTTTGCACTGGACAGTGAATTATTTTTTCACTGTGTTTGCCCTGGGATTATCTAGGGGTTAATAGTGTGGATATGGCGACTCACTCCATCCCTTTATTCTATGATGGCCCGGGCACATATCTCCTGTATACCTGCGCACCCATCGGAGGGAGGTGCGTCCTCCCTGTGCGATGCACAGCTAATGTTATATGTACAATGTTTCCTCCTTCTAACTACACGTAAAGGGGCTGATTTCACTCTTTTGTGGTTCAAAGCCGGGAACCGCTTTCTTTTCTTCATATCAGGACTATATAGACTCTTTCCCCACAGCCGAATTGAGCCGCAATGTGCGCACGCGCATATTCCGCCTTATGGGAGACCATTGGGAGACGTACGTCCATACTTAGTCTCCACGCATACGCAATGTGATACAGGGCCACGCCACGCACCCATATTGAAGGTATGTTATGCGCAGGCTCTTACCCTGCATTGAGGAGCGTCATATCACGCTGAGTGGACGCTCGGTGATGACGTCATTTAGAGCGCGCCTTAATTATAGCAGCTTCATATATAAATACAGACCCATGCTACTCTCGATTGGGCAGCAGAGGACTATACGGCGGACAGCACACAGCGGTCGTACGCCCCTCCATAAGGGATACTTCATAGAAGAAAGGGTAAGCCACATACCTACAATTATTATACTAGGCTTCCTCTACATTTTACTGACGCTCTCCATCTCCCTTAGGTTCTAGTAACCCCCTATTGGGATCCTACTTCGTCCATCCGGGACATTGTTTCTCGGGGACGAGCCCTGTCTCAAGGGTACACCTTGAACAGCTGCGAATAGCCTACATGTGCTATTCCCGTCCTGTAGGGTGAGATGCTATTCTGTGCTATTTATGTATAGGCACTATTTAACACTCCAGCTCTATGCACACATGTTGAAATAATGCACTTGACACTGTGGTGACCTCTTTCCTCTCTCTCTCTCTGGGATGTTTCATATATAGGTATATCATTCAATCCCATTGGTACTTGTTAAATACCTCACAGGTATCACTGCTTTGGGTATCCTGGTCGCTGCTACCTTGTGTATCTACCCACTCTCAGAGCAAGTGTCACTCTATATCTTTCCCCACTTGAATAGAACACACATGTGGGGATACATGATTAATTTTCTTCCTCTTAATACGTATCAGGCCCGGCTGTTTGGACATATAAGTCCCTGTAAAGAAATCTGTAATTAGGATTCTTCTCCGCTGTGCTGCCACACTTGGGGGACGCACCTCCCTCCCTTTTGAAATACAACTTATTTGACCTACAAACATCAACTCCACGAGGTACGCGGTAATGTATACATTCTTGACACGCTGTAATGTCCACCCAGACAGTTTGATTCTAGGAGCACACTAGTAATAATCTCTGTTAGGCTCTTTCATGAATTGGTTGTATTAACATTTGGGCATAGAAATTATTGTTTACAACTCCTGGGTCTTTGTGATATCCTGATGTGTGTATAACCGGGGGGGAAAAAAAGTACAAAACAAATCCCCTGCTGATTGTTCCTTTCTCTTTTGCATTCTCTAGAGCGATAGGTACTTACCACATAAAACCACTCTCTGCTCCTGACGAAGGTTCCCATATTCGGGCAACTGGAAACGCGTCGAGCATCTGGGGGTCACACACCTCTTTGAGAGCATCAGTATTGTACCTCTGTATATATTTATTTTTTTGTAAAGTGTTGTCACATTATCTATTTGTATTTTTGTGTTTTTTGTTGTGTAACTGCTATGCATATTATGAACTGTGCACCCTGTTATCGGACATTTGGGTGATTTTTATATATCATTTTACTGACTACTAATAAAATTTGAAGATATTTTTTTCAAAAATCTTTGGTGAGAGTGGTGATCTATTCAAAGTCCCAATCATAGGGGTTCTTTTCTTATCTACCTAAAGGGATGAGATCACCACGTGACGCATCGGTCTCACCGGGGGAGAATGCCTTAATCTTTTTCCAGTATATAGCTTGGGATGATGTCTATACCTATGCTTTCCAACTTTTTCCATAAGTCATAATCAGCAGTTATATTAGATCAGGAAAACAATTATTTGATATTGCTTTTAATATTGATTAATATGTAGAATTAATTGACTGCAAGATCACTAGCATGAACTTTAAGCATGTTGCATTGCCAGATGAAGAGTAACTTGGGGGGGGGGGGGCAAACTACTGTATGCTAACTCTGCTGTGTAGCGGTAGTCGTGAGGTCTGTTAACAAAATGTAAAAAATTAAAAATAAATGAAACATATCATGCAACACAGCAAGTTTGGTTTGCCATTTTTCTCTAGACAGAATGCATTTCACAGAAGAAGGAGCTGCCCAAGAAGCAAACCTTCCATGCACACTGGTGTTAATGATTAATCAGGCCACGTTGGAGCCAAACCTCAGCAATCTAATATATTTTAGTTCAGGTCGCTGCACTGACCTTCTGTCCTCTAATGCTCTATGTTCCCTACAATAAAGTTTCAGAACACATTCTGAGTGCTGAGAAAAGAAAAGGTTTTAATGATTCTGTTTGTTGAAGATGACTCCAATTCAACATTTCCATTTTGCTACTTGATGAGTAAGAGACGTATGAGAACATTCAATTGTGCTCTTGTTAAAATGTATTTTTGTTTTGATTGGGATGAAAGAAACACATTTTCATCCTATTGGAATATTTGTTTTTTTCCATTATAAGTACTCATGAACATTGCAAGAGTGTAGATGTACAATTTTGGCAATGTCAGTCTCTTTTAAACAAAACTATGTGCTAATGAACTTCACCGTTTAGAAAGCAGCAAAAATAATGGAAAGGTGTATAATCTCTAATCAGATTCCATAAACTCAAAGTAAGGAAAATTTTTCTTTCCGGTAAACCTAAATGTTATTTAAAAGTCCATGTTTATGAAATTTTAAGAAGGTATTAAATGATCGAAAAATCTACAGATAGCAGAATAAATTTTACTTGTAAATGTAAACAAACAATGCTAATCGACCAGAACTGAGTGCATAATAATTTGAAAATTGTATTGACCTTGAGTATTCCACCATCAATGAAGGATAGTATACTCTTTTTGAATAAAAAAATACTTTGAGCTATCATTACAATGTTTACTGTACAGTCAATTTTGCATGTGAATTGCTAATTATACCCCTTCCCCATCCTCTTCCCATGCAAAAATGCTAAGTAAAGAAAGTGTAGTGTTGGAGTGCATTCTCTTGAGAGTTAAAATATTTGGCTTTCCCAGCAGGCCGCAATGAGGCTAGGTGACATAACTTGCCTAGGCAAGCCAGTTAGTAGCTATAGTCTAAGGTAAATCAGGTATTTTTACACTGTACAGGCTAGAAAGACTTTTCCAAGATTCAGTGGAACAAGAATTGATGTCTTTGAAAATGTAAAACAAACATGTTGGGAAGCATAATATTACTACAGCATGCTGTGATTCAATTTAAGATTATAATAAGGGAGGCAGACAAGGGTGGAGCAGTTGTGCTTAGTTCTCTACAGTATACCGGAGGAGGCACAAAGACAGCTCCAGGATTCCCATACTTACCAGGTCTTACATCATGTTCCTACAAAGGCTTTCCATAGTTGAGTCGCTTAGCCTTGTTTCCATGTCCTATGCATGAAAACATAGGAACAGGGGTGCAGAAAATGGCAGCAGGTGCTCAGGACTGAAGAGTCAAAGTTTGAAAGATTTGGCTGTAGCAGGAGGCAATTTGTTCATGAAGGGCTGGAGAGGGGTACAATGATGAGTGTCTGCAGGCAACAGTGAAGCATGGTGGAGGTTCCTTACAAGTTTGGGGCTGCATTTCTGCAAAGATTTGATCAGGATCAATGGTGTTTCCAATGTTGAGAAATACTGGCAGATACTTATCCATCATGCTATACCATCAGGGAGTGTGATTGGCCCCAGATTTTTTTCTGCAGCAGGACAAGGACCCCAAACATACAGCAAATGTCATTAAGAACTATCTTCAATGTTCTTATCCTTGCCGATTTCGCGTGCACGCAGCCACCTAGGATGAGGCGTGGCCCTTGGGACACAGCCCATTCCCGATCAGGGTAAAGAGCCAATGAAAATGGCTCTTTACCATGTGACCAGATGTGTCCAATCACAGCCGGTCACATACACTATATTTGTGCACGCCGCTCATTCGCGCCCCCTGGAGACGTGCAGCATGGCAATCGGGGATGAAGCATGTCACTCTGAGACAGCTCATCCCCAATCAGGGTAAAGAGCCAATTAAATCGTCTCCAGCCCATCGGAGTACCTGAGAACCTGTCTCCAGCCCATCAGAATACCTGTCTCCAGTCCAGAGTACCCGAGTACCTGTCTCCAGCCCAGTACCTGTGGGTACCTGTCTGCACCCCATCAGAGTACCCGAGTACATGCCTCCAGCCCAGAGTACCCAAGTACCTATGGCAGCCCATCAGAGTACCCAAGTACCTGTCTCTAGCCCATCAGAGTACCCAAGTTCATGTCTCCAGCCCATCAGAGTACCCAAGTACCTGTCTCCAGCCCATCAGAGTACCCAAGTACTTGTCTCCAGCTCATCAGAGTACCCAAGTACCTATCTGTAGCCCATCAGTGTACCAGAGTGCTTATCTGCAGCCCATCACAGTACCTGAGTACCTATCTGTAGCCCATTCCTCATACAATATACATTGGGGTGTTTGCTTTATAAATTGGGGTCATTTTGTGGGCGTTTCCATTGTCCTGGTGCTCCAGGGCCTTCAAAAGTGTAACAGGTCGTCAGGAAATGAAATGTGTAATTTGTGCTTCTAGAACGCCTGACGGTGCTCCCTGCATGTTGGGTCTCTGTATGTGGCTAGGCTGTGAAAAAGTCTCCCGCATGTAGTATTGCCATACTCAGGAGGAGTGTCAGAATGTATTTTGGGGTGTAATTGCAAGTATGCATATGCTGTGTGTGAGAAATAACTTGTCATTATGACAATTTTGTGTAAAAAAACGTTTTTCCCCAAGAATTGTGGGAAAAATTACAACTTCAAAAAAACTCACCATGCCTCTTACTAAATACCTTGGACTGTCTACTTCCCAAAAAGGAATGACTGGAACGAATCTTGTGCAACAAATGTGGAAGGATAGGGACTGGGGAAAGCAAGAACCAGAGAGTACTGGCTCCATGGAACTACCAGAGCATGGAACTGGGCATAGGGCACTGCCTCGAAGGAGGACACCATCCTTCCTAGAAGACTCATACAGAGCTGGAAGGAGGGATGTCTGGTGCCCCTTATCTGATGCACCTGATCCTTCAGGGCACAGATCCTTACGGGTGGCAAAAATACCCTTGCTTGGCCGTATCTAGGATCAAACCTAAATACTTCAGACTTTGAGCTGGTCTCAAGGCTGACTTTTTGGTATTTATGACCCAGCTTAAGCTTTCCAAATACCACACTGTGCAGGTTATGCTCTATTTTAGAGCCTGTAGTGAATGATCTCTGAGTTTTCCAGATACCCGAGCACCAAGATCCCTTGGGCTCTTAAAAGACCCAGTACTGGTGCCAGAACCTTTGTGAACACCCAGGGAGCTGTGGCAAGCCCAAAGGGTAGAGACACAAACTGAAAATGTTCCTCTAATGAAAATTGCAGGAACCTCTGATGAGGCTGAAAAATAGGTACATGTAAATATGTGTCCTTTATATCGATGGAGGCTAGAAAGTCTCACATCTGGAGCGAGGCTACAACTGAGCGGACATGTGAAAGATAAGTGCAGCTCTAATGAATGATCTCACAATGAGCTGAGAAAAAAATGTGTGTATGAATCGCAGTGCACATACATAGACATTAATATGTATATATACAGTATCTCACAAAAGTGAGTACACCCCTCACATTTTTGTAAATATTTTATTATATCTTTTCATCTGACAACACTGAAGAAATTACACTTTGCTACAATGTAAAGTAGTGAGTGTACAGCTTGTATAACAGTGTGAATATGCTGTCCCCTCAAAATAACTCAACACACAGTCATTAATGTCTAAACCGCTGGCAACAAAAGTGAGTACACCCCTAAGTGAAAATGTCCAAATTGGCCCCAAAGTGTCAATATTTTGTGTGGCCACCAATATTTTCCAGCACTGCCTGAACCCTGTTGGGCATGGAGTTCACCAGAGCTTCACAGGTTGCCACTGGAGTCATCTTCCACTCCTCCATGACGACATCACAGAGGTGGATGTTAGAGACCTTGCGCTTCTCCACCTTTTGTTTGAGGATGCCCCACCGATGCTTAATAGGGTTTAGGTCTGGAGACATGCTTGGCCAGTCCATCACCTTTCCCCTTAGCTTCTTTAGCAAGACAGTGGTCATCTTGGAGGTGTGTTTGGGGTCATTATCATGTTGAAATACTGCCCTGCGGCCCAGTTTCCAAAGGGAGGGGATCATGCTCTGCTTCAGTATGTCACAGTAAATGTTGGCATTCATGGTTCCCTCAATGAACTGTAGATCCCCAGTGCCGGCAGCACTCATGCAGCCCCAGACCATGACACACCCACCACCATGCTTGACTGTAGGCAAGACACACTTGTCTTTGTACTCCTCACCTGGTTGCTGCAACATACGCTTGACACCATCTGAACCAAATAAGTTGATCTTGGTCTCATCAGACCACAGGACATGGTTCCAGTAATCCATGTCCTTAGTCTTCTTGTCTTCAGCAAACTGTTTGCGGGCTTTCTTGTGCATCATCTTTAGAAGAGGCTTCTCTCTGGGATGACAGCCATGCCGAACAATGTGATGCAGTGTGTGGTGTATAGTCTGAGCACCGATAGGCTGACCCCCCACCCCTTCAACCTCTGGAGCAATGCTGGCAGCACTCATATGTCTTTTTCCCAAAGACAACCTCTGCATATGACACTGAGCACCTGCACTCAACTTCTTTGGTCGACCATGGTGAAGCCTGTTCTGAGTGGAACCTGTCCTTTTAAACTGCTGTATGGTCTTGGCCACTGTACTGCAGCTCAGTTTGTGGGTCTTGGCAATCTTCTTATAGCCTAGGCCCTCTTTATGTAGAGCAACAATTCTTTTTTTTAGAGAGTTCTCTGCCATGAGGTGCCATGTTGAACTTCCAGTGACCAGTATGAGAGAGTGAGAGCGATAACACCAAATTTAACACACCTGCACCCCATTCACACCTGAGACCTTGTAACACTAACAAGTCACATGGCACCAGGGAGGGAAATGGCTAATTGGGCCCAATTTGGACATTTTCACTTAGGGGTGTACTCATTTTTGTTGCCAGTGGTTTAGACATTAATGGCTGTGTGTTGAGCTATTTTGAGGGGACAACAAATTTACACTTTTATACAAGCTGTACACTCACTACTTTACATTGTAGCAAAGTGTAATTTTCTTCAGTGTTGTCATCTGAAAAGATATAATAACATATTTACAAAAATGTGAGGGGTGTATTCACTTTTGTGAGATACTGTATATGTATAAATCACAATGAACACATATAATAAACCCTTGAAAGGACAATAATAAACCAAATATGAATAAAATGTGCAAATGATACAAAGGTATGAATAGTGTCCAAAAATAATGTCCAAACAGACGACTTGAAACAGACAGCAAAAGTGAACCAAACAATATAATGATAAAAAATTTCCAAAACGTGATTCGAAGTGATTGAAGAGTATATTGAATGTCAGTGTGATTTTAAGGACAACAAAACGTGCTGAAACTTGATGATTTGTGGTCCACCACCAGAGAGTCAAAAGGCTTACCGAAGAGATTGAACCCAAATAGGTATACACCTATTGGGTCATTCAGGCTTATAGGGCAGCACGCCCAGGAGAAACTGCCTCAGCAGACACGACCTCCAACCGGAAGACCACCTCCAACAATGGACCTCAATGGGGTAGGTTTTAGACAGGAAACCCAATGAATGGTTTCTCCAATGTAGTTCACAGACAAGAAAAGAAGGTAGGCACACATAGTGTAATTCCATTTGAGACCTGAAGATATTCATTTTTAAAAAAAAGGGAGATACACTCACATTTTAGTAAATAAAAAAGCGCTTAGAGTGAAAGCAGTGACTTCAGCAGTGTCCGCCGGGCACCCGCGATTGCCCGTTAACAGAGCAGGACCGTGGAGCTGTGTGTGTAAACACACAGCTCCATGTCCTGTCAGGGGAGAGGAGACCAATTGTGTGTTCCCAGTACAGAGGAACACTGATCAGTTTCCTCCCCTTGTGATTCCCTTCCCCCACAGTTAGAATCACTCCCTAGGAAACACATTTAACCCCTTGATCCCCCCCCTAGTGTTAACCCCTTCCTTGCCAGTGACATTTATACAGTAATCAGTGCATTTTTATAGCACTGATCACTGTATAAATGTGAAAGGTCCTAAAATAGTGTCAAAAGTGTCTGATCTGTCCGCCGCAATGTCGCAGTCACGATAAAAATCGCAGATCAACGCCATTACTAATAAAAAAATAATAATAATAAAAATGCCATAAAACTATCCCATATTTTGTAGATGCTACAACTTTTGTGCAAACTAATTAATCTATGCTTATTGCCTTTTTTTTAACCAAAAATATGTAGAAGAATACATATGGCCTAAACTGAGGAAAAATTAAAAAAATTTTTAAAAATTGGATATTTATTATAGCAAAAAGTAAAAAATTTTGTTTTTTTCAAACTTGTCCCTCTTCTTTTGTTTATAGCGCAAAAAAATAAAAACCGCAGAGGTGATCAAATACCACCAAAATAAAGCTCTATTTATGGGGGAAAATTTGGGTGCAGTGTTGCATGACCACGCAATTGTCATTCAAAATGCGACAGCGCTGAAAACTGAAAATTGGCCTGGGCAGGAAAGGGGGTGAAAATGCCCTGTACTGAAGTGGTTAAAATCACACTGACGTTCAATATACTCGTCAATCACTTGGAATCACGTTTTGGACATTTTTTATTATTATATTGTTTGGTTCACTTTTACTGTGTTTCAAGTCATCTGCTTGGACATTATTTTTGGATACTATTCATACCTTTGTATTATTTGCACATTTTATTCATATTTGGTTTATTATTGTCCTTTCAAGGGTTTATTATATGTGTGCATTGTGATTTATACATATATATATATATTAATGTCTATGTATGTGCACTGCGATTCATACATACATTCATTAGCGCTGCATTTATCTTTCACATGTTATTTATTTTTGCAATTGATCCTTTGCTGTGCTGGCTGCTTATTGACCATCTTTTGTAGACAGTGCGGACAGACTCCATCCGAAAGGACTGGATTAGTAGATACTGGTTCTTAGGTCCAAAATGGGCCTTGTGTCCCTGTTTGGCTTTTGAACCGTAAACAGGTTTGAATAAAACCCAGTGCCCCTTTTGGATACAGGAACCTGTACAATCACTCCTTGATGCACTAAATGATGTAGTGCCTGAAACATAAGTTTCTTTTTGCAGGCTCAGAGGGAATGCTGGGTCTTAGAAACCTCTGAGGGGGAACCCCCCGTAACTCCAGCTTGTAACCGCGCCATATAGTTGAGGTGACCCACTCGTTCTCCAAATGTCCACAAAGTGCAGCAGCCTTCCCCCCACCCGATAGAGTGGGGGTGTCTCCTCAAAAGGAGGGCTTAGTGCTGAGTTTAGAAGAGCTTTGGACCCAGGGCTTTTTCTGGCCCTGCCCTGGCGACTTGCCCCTGGCTCTAGCGCCCTGTTGGTAGCAGAACTGCCTTGGCGCTGAGACACCTGAGGAAGCAGTCCCTGAGGTTTTAAACAGGGGATGCCTGGTGCTTCTCTTCTACAGGAAATAGAGAGCTCTTCCCTCCGGAAATCTTTTGGATATATTTGTCCAAATCATCACCAAACATTCCCCATGACCAGTTCTTAAGCCACAAAAGTCTACGCATATGTATAGACAAGAGAGCCAAACGAGAAACCTGCTGTATTAAATCCTTTAAAGGCATCAACAGCAAAACACAGCGCTCTATGAATATCTGTCATATTTTCAGCAAGATCATCCTCCTGATAAGTTCCTATCTGAAAATGCAATAGTCTGTATGCAATTCGGACACGCAAAAAATCACGCATGGTCGGAAACAATTTGACGCATGCTCAGAAGCATTGAACTTAATTTTCTCAGCTCGTCGTCGTGTTGTATGTCACCGCGTTCTTGACAGTCGAAAGTTCAGAGAACTTTTGTGTGACCGTGTGTATGCAAGACAAGCTTGACCGGAACTCTGTCGGAAAAAACATCCAAGATTTTTCGGACGGAAATTCCGCTCGCATTCGGAGGAACAAAAATCCTGTCAGGATGTTCCCAATCAGCATACACCGCCTGTTCCAACAGTGGGTATAAGGGGAAAACCTATGCAGCCTGAAGAGATCTCAGGGACCCCAAAGAGGACCAGGGGGGCTCAGTAACCTCTGCAAGAGGCAACTTAGTCAGAACAAACCATCTCGGTAAGAGTCTGGATCAAAAGCCTCTGCAACTGAGAGGCAGACACCAACTGGATATTTTCTTGTCTAGATTGCTCTGAAGCAGACTCATCCGCCAGGCCCTCCACAGAATCCTGAGCTTTTAGCTCTTCCCCATCCTCAAGTCATGCTTCGTGCCACCCTGTGGGATGGAGGCAATCATGCCAGCAATCCTGTGCTCTAACCTGGCTAAGGCCTAGGACAGTTCATGCTTGGTGATAAAGGGTGAAGCAGCAGCATTGACGGTAGGCACCATACCAGATAGGCGCATCGGCTCAGATTGCCCGGAAGCCTCTGGTCTTTCAGGGGATATAACACTAGGTATATGACTAGGTTCACCAGGAGCTACTGACGACATAGGTGTGTCCTTCCCTGTAGTGTTAGTCCTGCTCCTCTTTTTGAAGACATTTACAAGCCAGCTGCTGCCATAACAATGATATTCCTATTCAAAGTACCAGCGAATTACGACAGCGGGCGGTCCGTAGGTGGTTAAAGTAACTGTATGCATAAAAAGTACAATGACCCCTCTAGTAGATTGGAAATAAGTGGCATGGTAGGCCCAACCAGGGGCGTATCATGAAATGAGTGAGCCCGTGTGCAAGATAAAAAGTGGGCCCTAGGCATTGCAAAAGAAAAATGCATAAAGTGCCGTGGTGAAATATGGGCGTGGCTTAAATTGTGCTACATATTGCGCATGGCTTAAAAGGGTGTGGTTTAGTAGAGTCTGAGATGAATTACATGTTGCAAAATGCAGTAATGTTAAATAGAGGATGCACAATGCAGAGTGTACGGCGGTGGGTTGTATGGGCCAGAGAGGAGTGCAGAGTGTACGGCGGTGGGTAGTATGTGCACGGAGGAGTGTGGAATGTACGGCAGTGGGTATTATGTGCAGAAGAGGAGTATGGAGTGTATGGTGGTGGGTATGTAACGCAGGTTTTCTTTTTAAAGCCATTTTACTGAGTAAAATGCTGTTCCTTAGGTAAGGGAATGGCTCCCTCTAGTGTCCTTTTTGTGCTAATACTGTTAAGACTTTTCTTACAATTCCGAGAGACAGCGCTGCAAAGCATTAAGGGAAATGTAGTTCAATGTTCAAGTGACTCATATACTTAAATCAGTCAAGGAACTACTGACCCACAATGCCCAGGTCACCTACCCACAATTCCGGGCCACAGAAGAGCCTGCTGGGTAGGCAAATAAAAGGGACAGCGCGGCCATGCTTCTCTCTCTCCGGAGGCCATCTTGCACACCAGGAAGTCTGTGTGTGTGTGTAACCAGGGCTGGGAAAGCCTGCGGCCTACAGCAGAGAGATCGACCGCCCCAGAGGGATCCTTGTGAAAGGCCCTGCTGATTGAGCAGGAGGATCGGTCTGTGTTTCAAAACATTTGAAGTCATCTGCTTTCACAGTCATCAGCCATCTGAAAGGACAGCGTGGTGGGACGGCGCCAGCTTGGAGCGGGACTGAGATATCAAAAGCGGTGCTTTACAAGCATCTGGACCTGGTGTGGTGAGCGCCACTTGCCCAAATCAATGTAGTGCACTGTTGCTGTTTGAGTTGGTTCCAGACTGCTGGTGGGATCTGTAGTTCCACAGAAGTGACCTCATTTATCCATAGACTGTGTACAGTGGAACTTCAAGGTTTGCTTTTCCCCTGTACTGCGGAGTTAATGTTGAGTTGCATCCTTCATTAGGGAAGAGGTTCTACAGGTGCTTTATATGTGCAAACACACAGTTACTAGCGTGCCATTTCTACTATAATTTGCTACCTATTTGTTTCTTACCTGGATTTACAAATGCTGCAGTCTAGACATGTGCACAACAGAAAAATTTGTTTATTTTAATTTTGTTTCTTTCGTTTCCGTTGATTCGTAAATTCGTAAGTCGTCGGTGTTCGTATTCATAACGATTCGTAAATTCGTAAATCGTCGGTATTCGTAACGATTCGTATTTTCGTAAAAGACTTATTTTTTCGTTGATTCGTTTTTCCGTTAGTTTAATTTTCGTTTATTCGAAATTCGGACGCATTCGTATTTATTCGTACTTTCATAACATTCGTAGATTCATAATCGGAGCATAATTCATAATTTTATGAAATGTGTATGCTATTATTACATTTTAAGAGACACGGAAAATTACTAATCGAAAAAAAAAGTTAGGAATGTACAAATTTTTTCGTTCAATCCATTCGAAGCACGTTAAGCAGCGCCATTGTAAGAGACACGGAAAATTACGAATCGAAAAAAAAAAGTTACGAATGTACACATTTTTTCGTTCAATCCATTCGAGGCACGTTAAGCAGCGGCCATTGTAAGGGACACGGAAAATTACCAATTCAACAAAAAAAAAAAAGTTACGAATGTACGAATTTTTTCGTTCATTTAGATTTTCGTTGTTCCTGTTTTCGTTTTTCGGATTTTCTTCTTTCGTAGATTTGTTGTTTCTAATTCGTTTTTTTCGGATTTTCGTTGTTTTCGGATTCGTTCGATTCAAACGATTCGTTAAAATTTTTAGCAAATCGTTCGTTCATTCGTACGATAACGAATGAACGAATATAACGAAAAAAAAGAAAAACAAAAAAAAACTAAACGAATTGCACATGTCTACTGCAGTCTAATATAAAAGCTAGCTGAAGAGGAAGACGAGAGACTATTACCATTTCCTATAAAACATTACAACTACGCTTTATATTCTGATAACTGCACTGTAACCTAGGGGGAGCCCTTGAGTATATGTTATAGATATATGTATTATATCACACTGATGCATTGTACTTGATATTACACTGCCAATTTGGTGGGTGGGTGTGTGCTCTGAGGTTGTAGTGGGAAGGTGCCCAATATAAGTGCTTTATCATATTGGACATTAGCTGCACTTCTTGCCTGCATATATTCTCCAGGTGACCATCGAGATCTTCATTTCTTACACACACTGATCGTTATTGTTTTTCATTTTATATCTGAGTTATCACAGTGTTCATTGTGTTAGACCCTTTTTCCTAGTAAACTGTTTATGTGGTTAATTTACAAATTGTGTGAGACTCTATCTTTTAATACAGTTGGTGAAGTGACGAATACCAAGGTGATGGTAAATATATTATATAGTGTATCATTATTGTGTCTCATTTTACTGTTGGGTCTCACACTAATATTGCTATACAGGTGTGCCAGACAGGTTGAGTCTATTCTTGGGGTTGAGAGGCAGGGTGCAGAATTGAACATACATTAGCAGCTCCTACGGGGGTAATGCTACAGGTATTATGTGCAAAAGAGGAGTATGGAGTGTATGGTGGTGGGTATTATATGCAGAAGAGTAGTATAGAGTGTATGGTGGTGGGTATTCTGTGCAGAAGAGGAGTATGGAGTGTATGTTGGTGGGTAGTATGTGCAGAAGAGGAGTAGGGAGCATAGGGTTGTGGGTATGTGCAGAAGAGGAGTATTGAGTGTATGGTGGTGGGTAGTATGTGCAGGGGAGGAGTCAGTATCTTTTTGTTTTTATTATTGTATCTATTATTTTTTTCCATTTTTACCAGCCCCTTCCTCCGCTCTCCATCCTGACACATCCCCCCATCCGGCGGGAGAGGAAAGGAGGGAAGCCGGTTGTGGGGGATGAGGGTGGCAGAGGAGGAGGACAGAAAGCCGGAGGAGCACACATGGGGCAGAGGAGGAGGATACGGAAGGGGAGCTGGAGGAGGGGGACTCAGGGAACAGCTGAGAGCACCGATCTTCCTGCATGGCTTTTCAGCCCCAGGAGGGAGAGGAGGAGAAGTGGCTGTTAGCCATGCAGGGAGATGGGTGCCCATAGCTGTTCCTCCTGCCGCACTGATTATTCCCGGCTGTGAACCAGGGGACCATTGATGTGTGCAGTGTGGGTCACAATAGTATAGAACTGAGCTTTTAATTTTTTTTTTCTAAACAAGTCATTGGGTAATCTAGTCAGGGGCTAACTCTGACTGTGGGGGGTTCAGTCCAACAACCATGGAGTAGGTGATAAATCAAATGCACTGTGGAACTATAATAACATGGAACTATTTAATGTTTAAAGTGCTAAAAAAACTAATATGGAAAGCATTAGAACTAAATTACTGTTCATTGAGAATAAACACTTGGGGTCCAGTTAAAAATCTTGATTTCAGGATTGTAAAGAATGCAGCATGGTGGACAATTTAATACAATGCAATGGTGAAGGAAAGATGATATTCAGCAACTGAGGGGAATAAACTAAAGCAAGGAAGTAATGTGGGTGACCAGAAAAGCAGAATGTCATCCCAGTCCCAGTAATTGAGCAGCTTAGTGATGAACATGCATATTGAAGCCCCTGGGGCCCCTTTAAAAACAAAAGCCTCTGAGAACATGGAGCACCCTAACATCGAGATTAGACTGCTCCAGAAAGCCTCAGGTTTCGCTCCCTCCACCTCCTCCAGGAGCCCCACTACAGGAATATTAAACCTCTATGGACAGTTTACCTGGTCATTGCTGAAGAGAAGTAATTATGTTTCAAAGTTGGAGCAATATCAGTCAATGGTGACAGTTTGTCCTTCAAATAAGTAACTGCCTGAGATGGCTCAAGTGATTTCGGCTGCAGGGAGGTTTCAGGTCGTCCAAGGGTGTCCAGGTTCTTTAATCAAAACCTGTTAAGTGGGGAGGGAATGCCTGGTGCTTATCTTGGTGGTGCCATGCTGTACAGGTGAAAGTCAGCAAGGGGTTAGTGGCCAGAAGGAGTGGGAAAAACAAATGAAGAAATAGCCTCTAACTGTAATAGTAAGTGTAACTGTTACCAAGTGGGACTCATTCTGCTCCATTAGCCATGCCCCATCAG
Organism: Lithobates sylvaticus; assembly: GCA_028564925.1. Taxonomy (NCBI): domain Eukaryota; kingdom Metazoa; phylum Chordata; class Amphibia; order Anura; family Ranidae; genus Lithobates; species Lithobates sylvaticus. Next base: position 355,279,313 of record CM053030.1, on the reverse strand, counting down.
TGTTTACAAATGCACAGCTTAATGCTTTGGTAGAAGTTACAGTGTCCATTAAAAGAATAAAGAAAGTCCAAGCTACAAAAGTATAACAGACTAAATTTTAGCAGCTAGCATTCAGGATTGATATATAAATCCACTGATCATAAACAATATATATAATGCAGCACTTCCATGGTATTAGTATGAACAATATAAAAAAAAGAAATAATTTAACCTTAAAGTCAAAATTGTTCTGGCTTGTCTAGTGAAGTTCAAGTGTAATACCCATGTGCTTCAACACAATACAGCAGTGATATCCATGTGCAGACCCATCACTGATAATTAAGAGGCTTACCAGAGTAGAAACTTCACAAATAGAGATATAATGCACTCAGCATGTATTAGCCAAGAGCCGTATCAAAGCACTTCTCCTTTCTCTTCTCTGACAGCCAGGACACAAATAGAGGAACAGCATCTGCCATGTGGATCTCACAAACACCAGCATAAGTTGGCTACGACACACTCCCTACTCTCATCCGTGTAAGGCATCTCCAATATAATGCAGATCATATGGGGCAAGAAAAGACTCTCATAGTGCATTAAATCCCAGCATTAATTGTGTAAACAAGTAAAGATTAAGTATAAAACAAGACACTTAGGCCCGGTTCACACTGGTGCGACACACGCTCCGACTTTGGGAACACATTTTGCATGACATGTATAAATCATTGGTTCCAACTGGTTCCAACTGGTCTGACACAAGTCGGTCCGACCTTATAAAAGGTTCCTGCACTACTTTGGTCCGACTTTGGTCTTACTTCAGCCCATTCAATAGGATTGAAGTTGGATCAAAGTCGGATTAACATCTTAAGTCATCCGACTTTGGCATGCAACTTATGCTCTGAGAATCTTAAGGGGAACCCCACGCCAAGTACTAAAAAAAAAAAAAACAGCGTGTAGTTTCACCCAATTACATACCAGGTCCTTTGGGTCAGGTATGGATCTTGAGGGGAAACCCTGCGCCAAAATGGGGAAAAAAAAAAAAAAAAGTGGCATGAGGTTTCGGCCCAATTTGGACATTTTCACTTAGGTGTGAACTCACTTTTGTTGCCAGTGGTTTAGACATTAATGGCTGTGTGTTATTTTGCAGGAAAAGCTAATTTTCACTGTTATACAAGCTGTACACTCACTACTGGGGTGTGCTTTACCTAGCATGCATGGTATAGGACAGTGCCCAGCCTAGCATTTGGCACCCTGTGTACTCTGAGGGTGATCTGTACATGGGCTTGAGAGCCTCTTATAGCTGGGGAATTTTCGTATTGTTCAAAATTACAGGGAATGCAAACAAAAAAGCTATACTACTGATTTTAAGCCCAAAAGATCTTGAAGTCATAAACCATTACCATAAAAGGCAGTGAAAAAAAAAAAAAAAGATTCTTCACACCTACTGTAGAGTACTGAAAGCTGAAATATCATTGGCTAGCATGAGCGTTTCCCCACTTACAACATATTTTTAATTAAACAGTGGACTTGGTAATAGCCATTCTTGAGCTTTGACAGGTAAATTACACATTACAATGAAAACAATCTCCCTAGCTAGTAAGTTCGGGATTAAAAGAAAATTACGCACACCACCATGCTGATATACTTTTTAACACAATGCAGCTATTTAAACTGGAGCATACCTCAGCATACATCTGTGAGAATCTCTACACTTTCTTAACAAATACTACAAAGTCCATTTTTCTAGCAATCAATAAAGTTTACTTTGTTTTCTTTACTATTTAAAACATAAAATAGGCTGTAACATTTAAGTTCTAATTTTACACTCCTAGCAATAGTTGCTGACCCACAGAAACTCAGGTTTGTTGCTTTTGCCCTAAAGCTTTGTAAAGTAGCTGTAATATTTAGGAGGATTGTGTGACGAAGCGAATCACAAATCAAGCACTTCTTATTTTAATACGTCTCCTGTTGTTTACCCCTCATGCAAGGTCTTTGCACAGAAATATAATTGATTAAAGTGGATCTATAATTAAAATCACATTATTGTTTTGAGTAAAACAAAAAATAATTTGCCATGTTCAACCAAAGAAAAAAATGCTGCTCACGGGCTTAGTCTTGAAAGCTTAATTTTAGAAACCTAGATCACACTGCCTCTGGCTACTAAATTGCATGGCAGCAGCTGGCATGTGGAATAATGTTTCTGACTGTGCTCATGCATTTTCTGGTACCAGCTTTGATATCCAGGTACAGTAACTCTGGAATATGAACACTGACTGTGCTGGACTAACATCTGACATACAGACAGTGACTTTCAGTTTAAAGGCAAAACTTTTATTTCCTTTTGGATAGAGTAAGGGAGGGTTATATCCCCGTCAGGTATTTTGCCGTGTGTGTCCCATTGGGGAGATTTACCTTCACTTCCTGTCCCATAGCCAAAACAGGAAGTGAGAGGCAATCCCTGTAAATTAAGGGAATCCATTGGGACTACCTTGGTCACCAGAACTATTGTCCCCATTGGAAGATTTCCTCTCTTTTATGCGGCGTACACACGGTCGGAATTTCGGATGGAAACAGTCCGATGGGAGCTTTTCACCGGATTTTCCGACTGTGTGTATGCCCAACGGTCTTTTTCTGTCGGAATTTCCGACGGACTTTGAATTGAGAACCTGTTCTCAATTTTTCCAAAGGAAAACCTTTCTATCGGATTTTCCGATTGTGTGTATGCAATTCCGACACGCAAAATTCCGATGCATGCTCGGAAACAATTCGACGCATGCTCGGAAGCATTAAACTTCCCTTTTATAGTGCTGTGTTTTATGCCGCTGTGTTATTGACCGTCGGAATTTGGTGTGATCGTGTGTAGGCAACACAGCTTGAGTGGAATTCCGTCGGAAAAACCGCCAGAGTTTTTTCAGACGAGAATTCCGATCGTGTGTACGGGGCATTACTGTTCTGTGAACAACCCAAAATTTGGGGTTTTCTTTTACTTTCACCTTTGATGATAATGGTAAACAGAAGTTCTAATCCCTCTCCAAAACTAAAAAAGAAACAAAAAAAGATTTGCCTTTAGTTATACTTGAATATATACCCTGTTTAACTACTTTTAGATTTTTCTTATAACTTAACCACAGGTGCTTTTTATCAGTAAAGCCTCATGCACTCAGAGCTCAAAAAAATACACTTATACAGGCGTTAAGTGTTTTTTTTTTTTTCCAGCCAGCAAAAGCACATGTTATGCCCTGTACACACGGTCGGACAAAATACGTTGTCTATGTACTTGTACTTGTCTTGCATACACACAGTCACACAAAGTTGTCGGAAAATCCGTTCATTCAGAACGAGGTGATGTACAACACGTACGACGGGACTATAAAGAGGCCAGTAGCCAATAGCTTTCGTCTCGCATGCATGGCACATTGTGCGTTGAAATTGTCTACACACAATCGGAATTTAAACAATCGGATTTTGTTGTCGGAAAATTTTAGATCCAGATCTCAAACTTTGTGTGTCAGAAATTCCGACGGAAAATATCCGACACACGATCGGAATTTCCGACAACACAATCCGATCGCACATTTTCCGTCGGAGAGTCCGACCGTGTGTACAGGGCATTACAGTGCATCTGGAAAGTAGTCACAGCACTCCACTTTTTTCACATTTTGTTATGTTACAGCCTTATTCCAAAATGGATTAAATTCCTTATTTTTCTCAAAATTCTACAAATAATACCCCATAATGACAACGTGAAGGAAGTTTGTTTGAAATCTTTGCAAATTTATTAAAAATTTAAAAAAAAAGTTAAAAAAATCACATAAGTATTCACAGCCTTTGCTCAATAATTTGTTGAAGCATCTTTGGCACCAATTGCAGGCTCAAGTCTTTTTGAGTATGATGCCACAAGCTTGGCACACCTATTTTTGGGCAGTTTCTCCCATTCTTCTTTTCAGGACCTCTCAAGCTCCATCAGGTTGGATGGGGAGCTTTGGTGCACAGCCATTTTCAGATCTCTCCAGAGATGTTCAATCGGGTTCAAGTCTGGACTCTGGTTGGGCCATTCGAGGACATTCACAGAGTTGTCTCATAGCCACTTCTTTGTTATCTTGCCTGTGTGCTTAGGGTCGTTTTCCTGTTGGAAGATAACATTTTGCCCTAGTCTGAGGTCCAGAGCGCTCTGGAGCAGGTTTTCATCAAGGAAGTCTCTGTACATTGCTGCATTCATCTTTCCCTCAATCCTGACTAGTCGCCTAGTTTCTGCCGCTGAAAAACATCCCCCCAGCATGATGCTGCCACCACTATGCTTCACTGTAGGGATAGTATTAGCCAGGTGATGAGCCGTGCCTGGGTTCCTCCAGACATAACACTTGCTATTCAGGCCAAAGAGTTCAATCTTTTTCTTTTTTTAGGGGATATTTATTATAGCAAAAAGTACAAAATATTGTGTTTGCTCTTTTTTTGTTTATAGCACAAAAAGTAAAAAATGCAGGGGTGATAAAATACCACCAAAAGAAAGCTGGTGAAACATAAGACCAGAGAATTTTGTTTCTCATGGTCTGAGAGTCCTTCAGGTGCCTTTTGGCGAACTTTAGGTGGGCTGTTATATGCCTTTTACTGAGGAATGGCTTCTGTCTGGCCACTCTATCATACAGGCCTGATTGGTGGAATGCTACAAAGATGGTTGTTCTTCTGAAAAGCTCTCTTCTCTCCACAGAGAAATGCTGGAGCTCTGTCAGAGTGACCATCGGGTTTTTGGTCACCTCCGTGACTAAGGCCCTTCTCCATCAATCGCTAAGATGAGTCATGGTGGTTCCAAACTTCTTCCATTTACAGATGATGGAGGCCACTGTACTCATTGGGACCTTCAATGCTGCGGACATTTTTCTGTACCCTTCCCCAGATCTGTGCCTCAATGCAATCCTGTCTCGCAGGTCTACAGATAATTCCTTGGTCTTCATGGCTTGGTTTGTGCTCTGACATGCACTGTTAACTGTGGGACCATCATATGGACAGGTGTGTGCCTTTCCAAATCATGTCCAATGAGCTGAATTTACCACAGGTGGACTCCAATCAAGTTGTAAAAACATCTTAAGGATAATCAATGGAAACAGGATGTATCTGAGCTCAATTTTGAGTGTCAAGGCAAAGGTTGTGAATACTTATGTACATGCACATTTTTTGTTTTTTTATTTTTAATAAATTGCAAAGATTTCAAACAAACTTCTGTCAAGTTGTCATTATGGGGTATTGTTTGTAGAATTTTGGGGAAAATAATGAATTTAATCCATTTTGGAATAAGGCTGTAACATAACATAAAGTGAAGTGCTGTGAATACTTTCCAGATGTACTGCATCTGTCTTCTTTTTGGGCAGATTACAGGCGTTGTTCTGCTTTTTACATTGATGACCTTTTGACCTGGAAAAAAAACTGTGCAAAATCTCAGCAAATTGCTGTAAAAACATGCGAATTTCTGCCTGAAAACGAAACCCTCAGGTCTTTTTAAGCATATTTTTTAGGCAGCATTCATAAGTGTGCATGAGGCCTAATGGTTATTTTATACACTTGAGCACTCTATTATGTTTATCTATCTACCTTCCTTAATCACTTCAGCCCCGGAAGGATTTGCCCCCTTCCTGACCAGGCCATTTTTTGCGATACAGCACTGCGTCGCTTTAACTGACAATTGCGCACTTGTGCGACGTTGTACCAAAACAAAATCGATGTCCTTTTGTCCCCACAAATAGAGTTTTATTTTGGTGGTATTTGTTCACCCGTGCAATTCTTACTTTTTGTGCTATAAACAAAAAAAGCCAAATTTTGGAAAATAACACAATATTTTGTACTTTTTGCTATAATAAATACCCCCCAAAAAAAGAAAAAAAAATGTCTTCATCAGTTTAGGCCGATATATATTCTTCTACATATTTTTGCCAAAAAAAAAATTCACAATAAACGTATATTGATTGGTTTGCGCAAAAGTTATAGCGTCTACAAAACAGGGGCTAGATTTATGGCATTTTTATTATTATTTTTTTTTACTAGTAATGGCGGCGATCTGCAATTTTTATCGGAACTGCAACATTGTGACGGACACATCGAACACTTTTGACACTTTTTTGGGACCAGTGACATTTATACAGCGATCAGAGCTAAAAAATAGCCATTGATTACTGTATAAATGTCACTGTTAGGGAAGGGGTTAACACTAGGGGGCGATCAAGGGGTTAACTGTGTTCCTTATGCGTGTTTCTAACTGTGGGGTGAATGTGGCTGACTAGAGGAGGAGAGAGATTGTTGTTCCTACTTAGAAGGAACACATGATCTGTCTCCTCTCCCCTGACAGAACCAGGATTTGTTTACACACACAGATCCCGGTTCTCGCTCTGTCACGAGTGATCATGGGTGCTTTGGGGACATGCTTCGGGCGTGCGCGCTTGCTACAGCATCCTAAAGAGCCAACGTACAGCTATGACGGCTCGCGCAGCTGTGCCAACCTGCCAAAGTATACGGCGGCTGGTTGGGAAGTGGTTAAAAAAAAAAACAAAGCCTAGAATTTTTCACAGAATTAATTTAAAAATGTCATGCTGACTCAATAACATGATATGATTTCTTAAAGTCTGTCTGCCACCCACTAATATTAACCCCCACTCCACCTCATTCCAAGACATACTTTCTGTACATGTCACATTCTGACATTCTGACTATACATATATCTTCTTTGTTTTGGGTGGAGTAGTGAAGGGTTAGAATCCCTGTCAAGTTTTTATTTCTGTCTATGTCCCTGTTGGGTAGATTTACCCTTTGTATTTCTCTTCATGACTATTATCACTGGGACCAAAAATAATGAGAAACTTAAATGTTACAGCTGTCACTAGAATAGGAGGTAGGAGTAAACCTTCCAATGGAGACACCTATTCAGGAACGTGTTCATGTTTTAGACATAGCTAACTATTGGCTGTACAAATACACTTTCAAATTAGGTATTTTTGCTTAATGAACAGGTATGCCTACAAAAGTGGCCACTGTGCTAATAGGCCCATGAAGTGTATTTTACCCTATGGGGTTAATTTACTAAAGGCAACTAGACTGTTCATTTTGCAATTGCAATTGCACCCTGCAAGGAGATTTCCCCCAGAGCTTAGTGAATGAGGGGAAGCTCTGCTGGCTTCAATCATCTAATCAAGTGCAAGCAAAATGTATTCATTGTTTTATTTTCCTTGCACATGGCGTTCTTTGTCACTAAACTCTGGGGAAAAGTCTTTTGCAAAGTGCAACTTGTCTACTTGCCTTTAGTAAATCAAGCCTTATAAGTCATGCAAACAGACTCATGTCTCTTGGAAGGCATTGAGGTTGATTTACTAAAATTGGAGCATGAAAAATCTGGTGTAGCTCTGCATAGAAACCAATCAGCTTCCAAGTTTTTTGTCAAAGCCTAACTGAACAAGCTGAAGTTAGAAGCTGATTGGCTACCATGCATGGCTGCACCAGATTGTGCAAGATTCCGTTTTAGTAAATTCCTCAATACCTCCCAACTTTTTGAGATGGGAATAAGGGACACCTATCATCAAAGATATGCAGGCATAGGACACACACCTTGCCAAGCCCCCTTAAAGGAGAATTGTACACAAAAACATGATTGGTTGAACCCACAAGTGCTTTTTTTTACCACTGCTATTCCTTTATATTGGCTTTTGGAATTGACAAATGTAGCAATTTAGAAATCAGATGAAAGATTTAGCTCTGGAAAACACTTTTTTATAGATAAAAAGTGCATTTTACATACATCTATATGGATCAGACCAAAATGAGGGACAAATGAGGAGGAATGGGGGACATTGCTCCAAATCAGGGACAGTCCCTCAAAATCAGGGACAGTTGGGAGCTATGAATTCCCCCCCCCCCCCCCCCCCCCCCCCCCCCATTGTGTCTTCACAGCAATGCACTTTTCCCGGTTATGTGATCCGTCTGGAGATTGCTACCTCATTATGACTTTTTTTTTTTTTTTTTAATTCTTTATTTAGTTAATTTTTCTCATGTCACAAACATATTACAATAACAAAGACAAAAACCAAAAGGTTTCCATTTAATATTTCGTGATATTTATGACTTTGATGCTGCCTTCTTAGAAGCCTCTGCAAGAGGGGCCCAAATATCAAATGCCTATCTGGAGCTCTTCAATTTGTTTAGTAGTATACACATTACAAAGTAGTAGCTTTGGCACTGTCATATTACTTTAAAACAGCATAGTACAAGATTGAATTCCCTTTTAATTATTTAAGAATCATGCATTGCAAATTGAATACACTATGGTATTCATAAGTGCTTAGTTGAAGATCTTCATTTTAAACTGGTGGGAAAAAAAATATTTACTGTATATATTATATATCCATTGCTGTTATTTCTCTGCAAAATAGTCTGCTTTATACAGCCACCTACTGGGAGACAGTTAGAACAACAAACTTACGATTTTAGAGCACTCATCTTCTTTTCTCTATTTTCAGCTTTATATTGGGTAAAATATAGGGACTAGAAGTTTTTTATTCTTTTTTATTTTATTTTTATACATCTGCCGAATTCAACATCTCATTCATGAAACTGCCGTTTCCTAAGCTATTTGATGTGTGAGATTCTGCTTTAAATCAGAATGTTAAAGATACAAAACACGTCACAGGAATCACCTTTATCACTGAGAGAAGGACATAGAACATATAAGCAATTAAAATCACAATGATTTTCCTCAGCTAAACCTTCTGTGGCTCTAAATCCAAAATGCCATTGCTTGTGGGCTTATTTTTAACCCAACTACTATCACCGCATTTTTTTCTAGTTACGCTGTTCCAAACGATCACATTACCAGGTAAAGCAAATACTGCACTTCCAAATAAAAAACAGAAATACACTAGGTGATATTGACGGACAAAACATCTGTACAAAATATTTTTTTCAGTGGAAAGAAAATTGCTCACGATATGCCCCCTTCAGCGTCCACGTTTATTCCCCTGTTATATTAAGGTATAACTAAAGCCAAAATATATTTTTTCGTTTTGGAAAGTGTAGAGGGGATTAGAACACCGGTCAGCATTTTATTGCTACCTCTGCCCCTATTAGGGAGATTCGTCCCGTCATCTCTATTTTTCCTGTTTGCTGTTATCATCAAAAGTGAAAGTAAAAGAAAATCCCTAATTTTGAGTTCCCAGAAAACAGTAATAGAGGGGAAATCTTCCAATGGGGACACTAGTTCTGGTGACCTGTGGGGGGGGGGGGGGGGGGATCGATACCCTTTCATTTTCAAAGATTTTCTCACTTCCTCTTTTGATTATGGGACAGGAAGTGAAGGTAAATTTCCCCAATGGCTCAAAGACCGCAAAATAAACAGTCAAGGGTTATAACCCTCCTTTACTCTATCCAAAAATACAAAATTTATAAAAAAGTTTTGATTGTAGGTGCTGTCATATTTAAAATGTAAGCCGCTGAATACATAAAGAGCATTGCCTACATACCTATTTTTGTTTTTCATCCAGGTGTTGCTGTTATTTATCAGGCTACTCGAATGCCATAGATTTTATTCTGGTGAATAGAATTTTGAGCAGTGTATGAAAATGAAAAGGGAACTTGAGTCAAGTCGACAGTTTTCATTAAATTAATACCTGGTGAACCTGCTATGAAGGTTGTGGTTCAAGCTGCAGTAATACCTTTCATTGCGAGCATAATTCGTTCTGGAAACATGCTTGTAATCCAAAGCACTCTTATATTAAAGCAAATTTCCCCATAAGAAATAATGGAAACTTCGTTCCACAACCATTCATTCATAAGTCTTTCCGTTTATAGTCCATATAAAAAGATTATAGCAATGTGATAGGTTGTGTAACCATAAAATGTCCATCCACAAATGGAAGTCTCCACAAGGGGATTAGAAGAAAAACCCATCAGGAGCTACAGAGTATGGGAGGAGGATGGATCTATGTTGAGTTGTGGACAGCTTTACCCCAGATACCTGCATACTTAGATGTGCCTGTTTTAATCATCAACCATGTCAGTTGCTAAATGTTGTACCTTCATTAAATGTAACCATATTGCTACACTTAGAGGCGCCTCTCTTCTCTTTTATACTCAGTTGTGACGTGACGCTACTCTTATATCAAGACATCGCTTGTTTATCAAGTAAATATTTATAAAAAAATGTTGCTCGTCTTGCAAAAAGGAAGTTACTCTCAAACCAAGGTTTTACTGTATTAAATATTACTGTTAAAGGGTGACATCAGTCTCCCACTCGAGTTCCAGCATCGTCACTGAGTCATCCTGCGAATTTCTAAAACTGGAGAGTGCAAAATCTGGTGCAGCTCTGCTTAGCAATCAAGCAGCTTCCAGTTTTTCTTCCAGTCAGCTACCAAATACAACTCTTATTTTATTCCAATAAATGTCAGTGAATGTTTACTGTAATCCTTTACACAATGGGGGAATTAATAAAAACTGTCTGAGACAAACTGTGTGTCTACTTTGTTTCAACTGGAGCAGAGGCAATCAGCTTTTACATTTTCGTTGTGTGGAAAAACCAGTATATAGAAGCGGATTTGTTGCTATGGGTCATGGCACCTGTTGAGAAAAAACTTGTCACAGGCACGTTTCAGTATGTCAATATTGAAACTTATTTCAGTTCCAATGTTTCTGTATTTTTTTCTGTTATCATACCCTATGTATTCAATGTCTTTGAACATTGTGGTATTCAGTTGTTCACATCAAAAGTTATTTGAACTAATGAAATCATGTTTTCATCTGTTTTATTATCAAAAGTCCATTTGAGAGATCCATTATTCTAGAGAAGTCTCAATGTAGAATTCTGTATCATTGAATAAATGAACACACTTGTTTTATATTAGGGCTTAAAATAACTGGCATTGTGTGAGTGCCATGACAAATTCCAAATAGATCAAAGAGACGTATTTGATGCCAATTGTTTGTTTTCATTCACTTTAACTAAACAATCCTTGTTTCTGTGAATTGACTACAGTTGCCATATGTGTGCACCACGTCAGATAGTCTGATTTCACATCTGTCAAGGCGGAAATGTCTCTTACTTTGAAAAATAAGCCATAGCTTCCAGTGGAAACGATTTTTCAATCAGGAACCAGTGAAACAGATCAAGTTAGGTAAATACGTATATTTTAAACCAGTTGCAATACAGTATTTTAAGCTGGAATCCCCTCTATAAGGTTTATATGTGGTGTAAAGTTACTTGTTGATTAGCTACAGCATTATTTGTTACAGAAAGATGCATTTTTTTAAAGAATCCATAAATTATATATTCCGGATATGTGCCTGCTGTACCATGTACTGGTATGAAAAAGTATCCTGTTCTCTTTGTATTTTTTCCTTTGTAACCCTGGTGTTCCTTTCAGACCCTCTGCTTTCCTAATAATAACTGACCACTAGGCAAAAGAGCACAGTGTGGTTAGTTTTCTAGCTGTGCTGAGAACTCAGCCTGCTCTCCTCCAATGATCAGACTTGTCTGCACAGCCATTCACTGTAAAGATCAGTATACTACTGTTTTCCTTCTCCACCTCTCTAAGATCCTTATGCAGCTGAGAACAGAGATTTTGATTACTTATAACAAAGGAGGGGGTATATGTACCGTTGTTTTTGTACCATAAGACACACTTTTTTCCCCCAAAAAATGGGGGGAAATGGAGGGTGCGTCTTATGGAGCGAATACTGACCTGACCAGGTCATCCCCCCATCATCGCCGCCGCCGTGTTACATACCAGGCCGGGGGAACGGGAAGCAGCTGGTGCTGTCTCCTGGATCTTGCAGGGGGCCAGACATGTCCGTGGCGGCAGCAACCATCAATGTTCAGGCTTGGCCGGGCCCCAGCAGCATGCATGAGATCACCATATAGCAAGGGAAGGGGGCCCGGCCTGGGTAGAAGAAGCCCAGGATGCTTTGCAGCAGGAGAGCAGTGAGCAGAGGCACGCCCAGGCAACGTCATTACGTGCGCACTGAGCTTGTGCACTGGGCCTGCTCAGCTGCTTCTATAGTGTTTCCGCATTGGTCCCTCACCAAGTCCCTCACCCTGCATGAAGATAAACTACAGTAAAATAACAATTACTGTGATTAGTGATTACTGTGAATACTGTAATTAACACTGACTAGGTGCTCAGCCATCCCCACTGTAGGGACCAGGTGCTCAGCCACCCCCACTCCCCACTGCAGGGACCAGGTGCTCAGCCACCCTCACCGCAGGGACCAGGTGCTCAGCCACCCTCACCACAGGGACCAGGTGCTCAGTCACCCTCACCACAGGGACCAGGTGCTCTGCCAACCACCGCAGGGACCAGGTGCTCTGCCAACCACCGCAGGGACCAGGTACTCAGCCACCCACCGCAGGGACCAGTGCTCAGCCACCCACTGCAGGAACCAGGTGCCAGTCCAGTCACCCACTGCCGGGACCAGGTGCCAGCTTAACCACCCACTGCAGGGACCAGGTGCCAGGCCAGCCACCCACTTCAAGGACCAGGTGCCAGCCCAGCCACCCACTGCAGGGACCAGGTGCCAGCTCAGTCACCAGCTGCCGGGAACAGGTGCCAGCCCAGCCACACACTGCCGGGACCAGGTCCCAGCTCAGCCACCCACTATAGGGAGCAGGTGCCAGCCCAGCCACCAACTGCAAGGACCAAGTGCCAGCCCAGGCACCCACAGCAGGGCCAGGGACTAGGTGCTAAAGTAGAAAGGATGATAAAGCAGAAAAGACTAGCATAAAAAATTCCTTTTAAGCTGGAGGTTGTCAAATATGCTAAGGGACATGGAAACAGAGCAGTGGAGAGACATTTTGGGCCACCTCCACCTGAAAAAATGATAAGAGAGTGGAGGAAACAGGAGGATCAGCTGCAAAAAGCAAATAAACGTAAGCACATTTTTCGTGGGCATGCTGCAAAGTAGCCACGGTTAGACGTGGACATGAAAGAATGGATCACACTTCATCGGAATAATGGCTTCTCAGTCTCTACAAAAATGATAATATATAAAGCCATTGCTGTAGACAAAAAAAGGCATTAAGGACAAAGGATGTTTGGACGAAAATGGAATGAGAGTATGGGTTGAAAAAGTGTGGTCCAAACGTGCTGGAGGGCTTCCGAAAAAAACCTGCCTTATTAGTGCTTGACCAGTTTAGAGCACATATTAGGGAAACTACAAAAAAGTGCTTTAAAGTGAAGACTCATCTAGCTGGAATTCCTGGGGGTCTTACCAGCCAGTTGCAACTTCTCAACGTTTCCATCAACAAACCATTTAAAGTATTTATGCGAGAAGAGTGGAACAAATGGATGGCTGCTGGTAATCACGATCTGACACCTACTGGAAGAATGAAGAGGCCCACTATCATTCAAATTTGTGAATGGGTGAAAACATTATGGCACTCAAAGAAGGAGGGAATCGTTGTACAGTCATTCAAAAAATGTGGCATTAGCAATGCCTTAGATGAAACTAAAGATTGTATCATATATGAAGATAGCAAAGAAAGCGATGTCAGTGATTGTGAGCAACTGAGCTTCATAAATTCTGACACTAGCGATGAGTTCTTGGGGTTCCCAGAAAACTAGAAGAGTACTCCAACCTTAAAGTCTCTCCTCATTTGTTAATGACAGTGATGATGGTTCTTAATGCCATTGTTGACTACTGTTCACTTTACATGGTTGAAATATTGTTCTGTTATATTATAGTAAATATTTTAGTACACCATTTAGTTCAGAATATTTTTTTTCTTGTTTTCCTCTAAAGCCTAGGTGCATCTTATGGTCAGGTGTGCCTTATGGTGCGAAAAATACGGTATATATACACAGTGCCTTGAAAAAGTATTCACACCTCTTGAAATTTTCCACATTTTGTCATGGTACAACCAAAAACGTAAATGTATTTTGTTGGGATTTTATGTGCTAAACCAACACAAAGTGGCACATAACTGTGAAGTGGAATGAAAATGATAAATGGTTTCCAAAATTTTTTACAAATAAATATCTGAAAAGTGTGGCGTGCATTTGTATTCAGCCCCCCTGAGTCAATACTTCGTAGAAACCACCTTTCACTGCAATTACAGCTGCAAGTCTTTTTGGGTATGTCTCTACCAGCTTTGCACATCTAGAGAGTGAAATTTTTGCCCATTCTTCTTTGCAAAATAGCACAAGCTATGTCAGAATGGATGGAGAGTGCATGAACAGCAATTTTGAAGTCTTGCCACAGATTCCTAATTGGATTTAGGACTTTGACTGGGCCACTCTAACACATGAATATGCTTTGATCTAAACCATTCCATTGTAGCTTTGGCTGTATGTTTAGGGCCTTTGTCCTGGTGGAAGGTAAAACTCTGCCCCAGTCTCAAGTCTTTTGCAGACTCTATTGCCGCGTACACGCGGCCGGACTTTTCGACAGCAAAGGTCCGACGGAACAAATCCGTCAGACAATTTGATCGTGTGTGGGCTCCATCGGACCTTTGCTGTCCAAAAATCTTATGGACTTCATAAATAGAACATGTTTCAAATTTTTCGGCCTGAACTCCGCCGGACGCAGTTCCTATAGAGAAATCCGTTCCCTGTGTATGCTAGTCCGACGGACAAAAACCGACACTAGGGCAGCTATTTGCTACTGGCTATGAACTTCCTTATTCTAGTCCGGTCATACGTCATCACGTTCAAATCCGTCGGACTATGGTGTGATTGTGTGTGGCCAAGTCCGTTCATTTGGAAAGTCCATCGGAACTCCGCCGAAAGTCCGTCGGGAAGTCCGTCGGACCTAGTCCGTTGAAAAGTCTGGTCGTGTGTACGCGGCATTACAGGTTTTCTTCTAAGATTGCCCTGTATTTGGCTCCATCCATCTTTCCATCAACTCTGACCAGCTTCCCTGTCCCCGCTGAAGAAAAGCATCCCCACTATATGATACTGCCACCACCATGTTTCACAGTGGAGATGGTGTGTTCAGGGGTGCAATGTTAAGTTTTCCGCCACACATAGCGTTTTGCTTTTAGGCCAAAAAGTTAAATTTTGGTCTCATCTAACCAAAGCACCTTCTTCCACATGTTTGCTGTGACTCCTACATGGCTTCTTGCAAACTGCAAACGGGACTCCTTATGGCTTTCTTTAAACAATGGCTTTCTTCTTGCTACTCTTACATAAAGGCCAGGTTTGTGGAGTGCATGACTAATAGTTGTCCTGTGGACAGGTTCTCCCACCTGAGCTGCGGATCTCTGCAGCTCTTTCAGTTACCATGCGCCTTTTGGCTTCTCTAAATAATGCTCTCCTTGCCCGGCCTGTCAGTTTAGGTGGACGGCCATGTCTTGGTAGGTTTGCAGTTGTGCCATACTCTTTCCATTTTTGGATGATGGCTTGAACAGTGCTCCGTGAGATGTTCAAAGCATGGGATATTTTTTTATAACCCAACCCCGCTGAACTTCTCCACAACTTTATCCCTGACCTGTCTGGTGTGTTCCTTGGCCTTCATGATGCTGTTTGTTCACTAAGGTTCTCTAACAAGCCTCTGAGGGGTTCACAGAACAGCGGTATTTATACTAAGATTAAATTACACACAGGTGGACTCTGTTTACTAATTAGGTGACTTCTGAAGGCAATTGATTCCACTAGTTAGGGGTATCACAGAGTGAAGGGGGCTGAATACAAATGGACGCCACATGTTTCAGATATTTATTTGTAAAAAAAAATGGAAAACCATTTATCATTTTCCTTCCACTTCACAATTATGTACCACTTTGTGTTGGTCAATCACATAAAATCCCAATAAAATACATTTATGTTTTTGGTTGTAACATGACAAAATGTGGAACATTTCAAGGGGCATGAATACTTTTTCAAGGCACTGTATCTGCAGTGTTTTGTTATCTCTCTTCAAAGCCCTGTGTCTCGCAGCTTTGTCCTGTTCCTTTTTTCTGTTAACTTTTGACAAGCTCTCCGAGATGGGAGCCTGAAGTGTGTGTCAGGGGAGGTTGCTATAAATAGATTACCACAAAACATAAATAGTCACAGGCAAGCTCTGCATGTGTGGAGAGGGGATGTGTGCCTTTCCTCCAATCAGCTGTCTCACAGTCTCTCACAGTGTATAGCAAGTATCCACACCTACAGGGGAACCAGGAAGAGAAAATTCTAACAGGTCGTGCACTTTCTAAACAGTATATAAAGCTGAAGACACAAGATATACATGTAAAACTTATGTAGGGAGATTTGTTTCATCCCTGTGTATCATCTGAGACTGTTCACTTCACTGGGTATATGTGAGGGTTTACATCCACTTTAATGCCTAAGCATTATTTTGCAACTTTGACATGTGTTAGTAAAACTGTAAATATCTTCACAGCTACTTTGTACATCCAGGTGAATTATACCTTGTTTTTTTTCCAGGACAAATTGGGTGTTCATTTGGTCGTAAATAATTATGACTATTTCCAATTTTTTTTTTTCATTATCAAAGGAAACTGGCCCAAAAAAGTAAAAAAAAAATATATATATTTTTAATTTAGCTTTATATTTCTTGTTATTACCATAACCTACCACCAAAGAACCCCCCAAAATAAATTCTCCTGCTCCCGACGATTGCAGAGATACCACATATGTTATTTGTTGTTTGTACTCATAGTACAGCCTAGAAACAATAGTGCGCATTTTGCTGTTTTTGTCCTACCTAAAAAACACTGACACTAACATTAACACTAACTAACTGACACTGATACTAATTTAAAAAAATAAAATAAAAAAAATAAAATCCTGCCCAAAATATACTGACCCTGACTTTTGACCCAGACACTAACCCTGGCACTTACCTAGATGGAACCTTGATCTAGGTATTTTTTCTTAAGTTTTTTTGACTGAACAGTAACTGTATCTAATTGGATGCAGTCACTATTCAGCCCATAATTTTCCACTCAGCTCCTTCGAATTTTCAATCAAATTCTTTGAGCCAGAAGGTGCCTGCAGAGCCACACACAGCTTGAATTTCAGTTGATTCAACAGAATTCTTCCGATATTTGTGGCCAACTTTACACTATTTGGTTGATCTCCAGGAAATTATACTGTGCATTAGTAACCCCACTTTTCTGGGAAAAATATAGCAAAAAAAAAATCTATATAAAATAATACAAAAAAAAGAATACAAATGTATAGGAAAAACAATAGCTTTACATATTGTAAATTAATGTTAATAAAATAAACTTTTCTTTTTCAATCTACAGCTGCTGCAATTTTCTGAATAAATTAAATGTAGTATGGCAACCTGGAGGTGTTACACTGTTGGTATACAAAATGCCCCCCCCCCCCCCAGAAATGTAATTTCCTGCTTGTTTGATTGGCTCACTAATTTTTACAGAAGTGTGCATTAAGATACAAGTCACATTTTAGGCATTCTCTGCAACAGAAATTTTAGTTTTGGTGAGATACTCTACAAGGATTAAAGCAGAACTAAAAGGGATCAATACTCACTGACTGTGTGCTAGTTTTAAGCTATCTTCATTCGCTAGCACGAGAAGACATCACTCCTGCACATGCGCAGGATCTAGTCACCACAGTACACAGGGATCAAGAAGGCATGCGCAGCTCTGTTTACATTCAGGAGATCACTGTGAGCAGGCAGGTAGGTGTAGTTTGTTGAAAAGGAGACATTGCACGTATTTTCTGCAATAAAAAGTCTGCCTGCTCAAAGTATGTAAAAGCTGAACTTTAGCTAAAGAGATGCAGATCCTGTATCTTTTCTCAATAGAACACAAAGAGTGATTATAATGAAACAGTCACTTCAATTCAGAATCAGTATCCAAAGGATACAGTTTGTTAAAATCCTTGCAATGTACAGTAGCATTGATCACCCAGAGGGGATTATTTATTTCCCAACAAATGTGGAGTTACACTTAATGAGCTTAATTAGCACATCACCTCATAATTGCATATTTAACCACTTCCCACCCGGCCACTGCACATAAACGGCTGGGAGGGCGCTCTCTCCTTCTGAGTGGACATTCAGGAACGTTCCTAGGAAGGAGCGGAAACGAATCTGGCACACTTAAAACTGGCCATCCCACAACAGTCTCAACCTTAGCAAAAAGAAACCGATTCACCCAGCCCTCCCTTAAAGGATACTTAGGATATGGAGAGGTAGGGTCTGTGACATGTTTTATATTCCTACTTTTGGGATGGTACTTCACAGAATATGCTTCCAAAATGCAAGAACACCAAAGCCACATCCTGGTTGCTAAGGCCTACTGACACTGCAGGCAGGTCAGGACTAAACTGGTGTTTGTGATGCATAGGGATTGTGCTGATGAATGCATACACAATGCATTTACAGTGGGACATGATCTTAAAAGCATGGGGCTATATTGTACTTTGGAGATCCATGTTGAATAAAATATTGCACTGGCATTAGTATATAGTATCACTAGATCCAAAATTACCAAATGTATCAACTACAAAACAAACCATCATCTATGGTTTGGAAAAATGATTGAATAGGCACTTAAATGCTAGAAGTGTGGACTTATGGTTTTACAGAACTAAGTGACTGTCAGGAAGTTAGCGTAATTCAGACCCTGCATTCATTTATCAGAAGCCCAGGGATGTTTTTGGAACTATTTGCAAACTTAACACGGCTTTGTTGAACAGGAACCTAAAAGTGCATTTTAATTGTATTATGTTTACAATATCCTTATGCTGGTGTGATAAATGTGTGCTAACATTATGCATACGTTATATAAATAGCTGGGACAAGTTGTCCCAGCAAGTTGAGCAACTTAGAAAAACAATACATGATTAGCTCACCTGGCAGCAGTAATTACCCTCACAGGAGCAGATGGTACTCAGCAGCACTCTTCTCAATGTGCACAAAACAGCACAGAACAATCCACAAAGCCAGCACTGCATCCAACAGTAGAAACCTTTCTGCACATACCAGGTAAAAGAAAGGTGTCACCTGATAATGTACTTAAGCTAAACCTGGCCTTAGCTGTAGCCAAAGATGTGTCTGTCCATGTACTCCTATAAATACCCTTCCAAATTAATGGAACAGCATATGGAAGAGGATGGTTAAAATTACGGATCGACCGATATCGTTTTTTCAGTTCCGATACAATACCGATTATTTTGGCCACCTCTTAGGCAGATAGCTGATAGTGTGCCAATATTCTGTACATTTAAAAAAAAAAAAAATCACTTTTTTTTTTCACTGTTATTGCTGTAAACATTCCTTGTGACAGTAATGGGCAGTGACAGATACTCTTTATGGAGGGATCGGGGGTCTATAAGACCCCAAACCCCTCCTCTGCACTTGAAAGTATTCAAAACATCAAGATCTGCGTTTTTGAATACTTTATAGTTTCTAAAACTGGTGCCTTTAAGATGCCAGTAATCCGGGAAGTGATGTCATGACATCGCTTCCGGGTTACTAGATCCGAGACCCGAACAAGCATCGGCTTTGTTTGGTTCTTTGGCTTGCTAGCAGACATGCTGGCTGGTTGCTTGGGCCTCCCGGTGGGGTGGGAGAGCCCGGGGGGGGGAGCGGTGGGAGGGGGGACATACCTGCTTGTAATAACAGCCGAGCAGCTGCTGAGCTGCATAGGTTGTTTTTACAATAAAGTCAGCCGTCCACTCTAAAGAACGGTACCGGGGTGATGCCTGCAGCTGCAGGCATTATCCCGGTAAAACCCATTTAAGCAATATCGGTAATATCGGGTAGGTTTGTGCCCAATACTTCAAAAAAAGTAAATATCGTCTGCCGATAGTCGGTTGATCCCTAGTTAAAACACCAATGCCTTGGAATCAGAAGCATAATAATCATATTCTATAATATATAGATGGGATAGGGGACTAATGTCTACTTAGAACTGTAAGCAATATTTGAGAATCAAAGAAAAACTGTAAAGAATATATATATTTACAGTATATATATGTATATATACACACACACACATACATACACACACAAGCAACATAATCAAAGCAGAATAAGAGACTCATTAAGATTACTTGCACACAGATGTTTGCAGGCACAAGGGAGCTCTAGTATATGGCTCCCAGTAGATTCCTACATCCAGGGAGACGCAGGCAGAGCCTGCAGCTGGCCACAGAAGTACATAGCTGTACATGCTCGTACTCGTGTAAGCACCAATGCTCTTTTGCATAAGTGCATATGACGTATTTCCAGTATGGGTTCACATTCAGGAAATAAATCCTTTACACAAATGCATACAGTCATGTACTTCTATGACTGGCTGTACATGCCACAATGGGAGCTTTGTGTCTGCAAATGTCCGTGTGCATGTATGCTATTTATCCAAGTCTAAATTTGAGTGATGGTTAGTACCATTTGGTGTCCTGGTTTGAAGTTTGAAGATCCACTGTGCCTCTTTACAAAGCAAAAGCTAACGCAGATCACCACCCGAGCACTAGCAATTTTATTGATACTATGAAATAATAAAAAAGACATCACCCACAAGAACACCACAAAAGTTAAGGCAGTACTCTGGGCTGCACAATAATGTTTTGCTATGTTAATTAATTGGCTTATCTGTACATCCAACATACTGGATACCACAATTTGTTCATGTAATGATATAACTTACATTATTAGTGTTGCCATTAATAAACTGTTTAATGGGAAAAATTATCCTTAGAAACCAATGATAAAACCTATTTAGTTTTCAGATAAATGATCCGATATCAATATCTTTAAGAACCCTGTAGAGTTATCAAAGTTAAGGAGGCACTGTTTTCATTTTTAAATGACTGTGAAAAAGTAAAGATTACAAAGTCTGAGCGCCTTTCTGCATGAGAACTGGTAACCCTTACATAAGACCTTAAACAGCAACCTGTAGGACTGACAAATATGGCTTTGCTATCTCTGTTACTTTGTTAAACTTCTCAACACAGAGTGTTAATTGCTCTCTGGCCTTTTTTGTTCTTACATTAATGCATCCTGACTTTTGGACCAATAAATCTGTCTCTTTCTATGGTAGCACCTGCTGATGAAGCTAGGGTTCCAAAAGCTGAAGGGTGTAGTTCCAATGTCCACCAGAAGGTGTCTCTCAATAGGCAGCAAGTCCCAAAAATTTGTCTCCAATTGATGCTGGTTGCTGGGAGGGTATTTAGGCTCATCTCACCTTCCTTTGTACCCTCGCTGGACCCTGATTAACCCAACTCCTCCTGCTGCTTTGTATAGAACTTAGTTGTTTTGTTAGGTAGTTTGCGCTTGTATATAGCTTAGATAGTTTGTTATTGAGTTAGGTAGTTTCACTTGTTCACTGGTAATTTGTAATAGGTTGTTTATGTTGTTTGTAACTTGTGTTGCATGCTTATTAAACCATACTTTGTACCTAGTTTTGAGTCTGTTTCCCTCTGTGTAGCTCCACTTATCTAGTCTCACCAGTTCTACTTTCACATAGTGTCTTAACAGTGGTTTATTTAGGATAACATTGTTGGCTTAAACATGTTTGGATAGTAATCACCTTTACATCAAAAATAGCTCCCTCTGAGCAATTTCCTGTCCCAGTAAATTTACCATCAGGCGCCACCTTAACTATGTGTAATAATGGCAACTCATTGCTAACAGAAAAAAATACTACTACAGGGTTGCCTATAGTCAGAGGTTTATACCTTACCAGTTGTTAGATCACCTTGCAAACTTAAGTTAAAAAAATCTATAGCCCTAAAATTGGACTTGCTGGTTATTCATATAATGTTCAAAAGCAGCCAGAACATTAGGTAAACCTTGCCAAACCAGCAACAAATTGTCACTATAACAGTCATACCAATAGATATAGCCACAGAATGTATTTTTACATGCAAAATATGGAGCTTCTCCCACCAATCCATATAAAGGTTGGCGATAGAAGAGGAAAATTAACCTCTTGGTGCCGTTGTTTCTCGGCCCTTTAAGAGGTTTATGATGCCGGGAGGCGAGGTGGGGTTTATAATCATGTGACATCGCCCCATCTACATCACCAACCTCATCTGCAGATATCGCCCAAATCGCCCCCTCCACTCCTCCCAGGACCTCCTGCTCTCTAGCTCCCTTGTTACCTCCTCCCATGCTCGACTTCTCCAGAGCCTCCCCCATCCTCTTGAACTCCCTGACCCAGTATGTACGATCAGCCCCTACCCTGTCCACCTTTAGGAGATCCCTGAAAACTCATTTATTCAGGGAAGCCTATCCCACACCCACCTAACAACTGTCCCGAGCCACCCCCATCCAATAATTCTCTGCAGCTATTACCTTTTGTACCACCCCCTCCCTTTAGAATGTAAACTCTACGAGCGGGGTCCTCCTGTACCTTTTGTATTGAACTGTACTGTAATTGTGTTGTCTCCCCTATACATTGTAAAGCACTGCGTAAAACTGTTGGCACTATATAAATCGCGTATAATAATATAATAATGTGATCCCTGTGATCGGCTGTCACGGCGGTCACATGATCAGAAAGCTCCCAGTCCATTAGCCACAGTAACCATGCCAGGAGTGCCCGTGCCACGCTGTAAAACACAGCTGTATTTGCACCAATTCACACAAATATATGGTCTCTCTGGGCCAAGACCTACCCGCTGAGTTGCTGCATATTTGCATCTGGCCAGCGCCAAGGGGTTAAAGCCCACATAGAAGAGCCAAACCCTTGCATGTACAAAACATTGTCAAAGCACAAAGAATTGTAAGAAAGCTAAAATTATACAGCAATAAGCAGTCTGTCTGTAGCTTCCTAGAAAATGTCTCATAAGTCTTCAGATTGCAAGAACAGAGGGAAGAGACCCATCACCAGAGGAGGCCTGAACATCCACCTGGTAGAATTTGACAGATGTGTGAACAGAAGCCCAAGTGGCAGCCTTGCAAATCTGAGAAACAGATGCCTGATGCTAAAAAGCCCATGAAGCACTAACAGATGTGGTAGAGAATGCCTTAACAGGGAAGGAAGGAACCCTAGCCTTCTTCAAACTATAGGCTCGAATGACAACTTGTTTGATCCACCTATCAATAGGGGAGCTAAAAGCAGAAAGGCTCCCTCTGGAACCCTATGAAAGTACAAGAAGGAAACCCATTTGCCCTAAAGGAGGCAATAGCTGAGAGGCAAACTCTTACAGCATGCATCATTTCAAGTCAGTGGAGAGAAGTTTATTTTGGATGTTTTGGAGCAGGCCACAGTTAAGGTGGAAAGAAGAGACCACACTTAGGAGGAAGGAGGCTTTAGAACTCAAGTTAATTGTGTCCTTGTGCAGCACTAAGAAGGACTCCTTACAGGACAAGGCTGCTAACTCAGAGACCCCCACACAGAGGTGATAGCAACAAGAAAGGCCACCTTGAAAATGTCCCTAATGAGTTTTAAGGGCAGCACCTGAAGAATCAAGAGAACTAGGATAGATAGAGGAGAGGGCACAGAGGGAGATATATGTGTGCAACAGGGGTCTAAATTGGGGTTTGAGAGGCCAATAGTCTATGAAACAGAATGATCAAGGCTAAGAGCTATAATCTGATGGTTCTTAAAGCCAAATTAGAGTGGAGAAAGGACAGAATACATCTAGGATGAAAGTTCCTAGAAACATACCAAGCAAAACACCAAGCCTTCCTGGTGCAATGGTAGACTCACTTTCTTAGCCTTTCACAGTGTAGGGATAACTGAGTCGAATTGGCCCTGTCTCTCAGGTACGCAGACAATCCAGATTAGCCCTCAAGGGGTCTCCAAGGTTTTTACTAGCGGATAGAGTGCTAGCTTTAAAGCTGAACATCTTGTTATATAATGTTGAACGTAGCTTCATATAGTACTTGTATTTACACTGTCCAATGCCACTATCAGCAAGAAGAAGCAGGGGCAAAGGGGCAATAAAACTAAATCCATATCCTAGCATGTGTTTATCTGACTTACTAAATTACCATGTTAAACAAGATAATTTGAAAAAGAAATGTAAAATAAGACTGTAAACTGTAAACACAAAAGACCAAGTGAAATCAAGGTCAAGTAGCTAAATGGTTAATTTAAACATTGGCATTAAAGAAGGCAGTGGCCCTTCAAAGCCACCTTATTTTAAACAAATGACATAAAAAACTATAGGCTTTTAAAAGGTTCTAGTGTTTATAGAAGCAATACAAAACTTGATTTTGTAAATCCATAATATTACATCAAACTGTAACTTAAAACAGCTGTGTCCAAGTTACAGAATAAAGATTATTTGACTGGAGTGTTTTTTTTTTTGTTTGTCTTTTTTTTTGTTTTTAACTATGATGCAGCTTTTGCTTACAAATGTTTATTGACTATACTATCATAACACATAATAATTTTATCAATTTACTACAAAAATTATTGAGATAAGATGTATTTTAAGTACAATGTTCAACATAGGTATAGTGAAAGAAACCCACAAATTCTTACAGTATAACTTTACTATAGATTTTGTTTACGGCAAAAAATAATATGTAAAGCTTAGTATAGCAGTCATCAATGTTTTACATCTCAAAAGGAAGCAATATTACTGCAGCTAAATTCTGAGCTTTTCACCACGTACTGCACTCATTACAACAACTTTCCTCCATTAGCTTTTGTAAGGGACACAGTAATATAAACAGTAAAGCAGAGTCTTGACTTGCACATGAGAATCATTATACCGACAATGTAGGTGAAAATATACAAAGAAGGCATTACTGCTATTCACATTTATCAATACTGTATAAGTAAAGGAGCCTACCAAAGCTAATAATTAAATTAAACAGTAAGACAGAATAAGCAAATACTGACTGCTGCAGAAGGACATATTTCATTGACTGGGTGCTGACTACAGGTTACATAGTTAATCTGGTTGAAAAAAGACACAAGTCCACCCAGTACAACCGAAAAAAAAAAAAAGAAAGAAAGAAAACCAACACTCTCAAACAGAAAACCTCAAAATACAATATCCTATACCCACAGTTGATCTATAAAACTCCATTAACCCTTTCGCTGCCAGATCTGTACAGACTTGACAGCAGGGGGTTCACACACAATCCAATGGCTGCAGCCATTGGGATTGTGTGTAAAACTGAGAGGCAGACTCCTGTCTGTCAGGTGGATGCATTTGGGCAGCTGCGCTGCCGCCCGATTGCCTCCACACACCTCTGGTACCAGCGCCCCTGCCATGTACTCTGGGCTTAGCTTGCCCATCTGTGCTGCAGGCCCCGAAATGATATGGCAGGTGTCGGCAGGTAGAGGGAAGGGAGAAGAGCAGACACATGTTTGCTCTCCTCCTCTTCTTGCTGTGACCTGGAAAGTGATGTGTATGACGTCACTTCCAGGTCAGTCTCTCAGTGTCCCTGGTTAGCCACGAAGTGATGTATTGCATTGCAATACATTCAGTGGAGCCCAGAAGAGACATGCAGGGTCTTTTAGGGTCTTCATGTGATGTAAAAAAAAGTTAAGCAAAAAACATTTTTTTTTTTGCACAAAAATATAGTTACACTCAAGCACATAAAATCCCCCCCCCCCCCCCCAAAAAAAAAATGTTGAGGCCCTCCACCCCCACACATTTGAATGTAAAGGCATGTGTCGGCGGTGCCTATGTGTGAAAACGTTGATTGTGATACACATGTTACATATCACCGCGCACGCTGAAGTGAGAGCAATAATTCTAGCACAAGACCTCTTTTAATACACTAAACTGATGAGCTATAGGGGACTTTTGAATCATCGCCTATAGAAAATATAGGGTACTGAAGTTTGTCCCTGGATCTGGCCACACTGCTGCTGTTTTTCCTCCCCCCCAGCTCCTATGCAGCTAAAAACAGAGGGAATGTGATCACTTATAACAAAGGGAGAAAAAAAAGGGAAAAAAGGTATTTATAATGTTGTTTTTTATTGATGCACAAATTTTTTACCTTTCATTTCTATTTCAAACTAAATGGGTTGTTTTACAAGCTGATAGTTTACAATCGCTTTAAAGTGAATAACTCTACACCAAGTTCACTATATGAACCACTTAAATATTCATGCATGTTGATTATACCCACCCTTAATCTCCTCTTCTCAAGAGAGAATCAACTCCGACGACTGGCGTAGTGCATTGTGGGCCGTTCGCATCACATGAATTTGATGCGAGCGGCCCACATAGTTTTGGGCTCGACGAGCAGTCGAACGCCCGATGTTCGATTCAAACGTGGGTTTGAATCGAACACCGGGCCCATCCCTACCAGCCACTCCTTTGTCTAAGGTTCTGCTTACCTCACCATAAAAATGGTATTTCTTTGATTTCTGTCTTTCATGAATCCATGCTGGCTTTTGCTTAAAATTTTATTTTCTATCAAAAACTCATCTATATGGTCTTTTATTAAACTCTTCAGTATCTTCCAAACTATAGACATTAAATTAACAGGTCTTTAGCTACTTGGTAAAGACTTTGAACTCTTTTTAAATATAGGCCCCACACTGACCTTACATCAATCCAGTGGTACTATGTCAGTCATTAAAGAGTCCCTAAAAGTTAGAAACAATGGCTTTGAAATAACAGAGCTCAATTCCTTTAGGAACTGTGGGTGTATGCCATCCAGGTGCCTTATTCACCTTTATTATTTCAAAATTTTTCTGGACCTTATCAATTTTAAACCATAGTGGTTCATTTGGGACTATGTCAATATTCCCATGATGGACATGAGCTCCCCTATGCTCCTTTGTATACACAGAGCTGAAGAAGGCATTTAATAAATTTGCCTTCTCTTTGTCCCCAGATTATTTTGTAAAGGGTCTACATACTCATTGATAATGCAGCTCTTTCTATATGTGCAAGGAGCTAAGTCTCCACCTTCCTCATTAACACTGGATGGCCTATATAGGTTCACAAAGAAGAGGGCACTCATGAGATAATGACAAATGCTACAGAGAAAGAGGGATAAATTATAAAACACAAATATAAAGTGTGCTTCATGCTTCCTTGTATTATTATTATTATTATTATTATTATTATTATGTGTCTCTGTGTCAGTAATTACCATAACAAACAGAGGGGCAAATCTCCCTAGTGGGAGACATAGGATCTAACCTATGCCTAATCATACACATACACACCAAAGCTTGGTGGAAGTTTTAAATTCTAACTTCAGCCAAATGCTATTTTGTGTTCCTGTTAAAAGATTTTTCTGTCAGTTTTAGTTGCTGTCTATGTCCACAAACAAGGGATCACATCGACTGTAATAAAAGCAAAATAAATATTCATGGGGACCAAGACAGCAGACCGTGGGTACAATGTCAGGCTCCTGCACAAACTGCCTACAGCTCTGTTGCTGGAGCATGTTACTTATTCCACCCTAAATACAGGTGAACTTATCCTTTAAAAAGACAGGATATTTATTGAATGTTTATTCAGGTGTAAACTACATGAAGTTCTTCATAAAACCTTAGGTTTCCTAGGTAGAAAATTATTCCGTAAGGAAAAGCAGAATCCCAGAGAAACCTAAACAAGGGCCCTGGCAAATCCAGAAATCCAAAAATGAAAGGTTATTTTTGATCACAAAAATGTATTGCACTGAGCCCTGAAGAGTCCTTGCACTAATGAGAGTTGATTTCCATTGAGGGATTTTGTGATTTTGGAAGGTGTGGTTAAAGATTAGCCCAAATCCCTGGTGTTAAACATCATAACATTTTTATTATTCCAACTCCATACTGTATCGCAGGATCACACTGGACTGACCTCTCCTTTCTTGTCGCCAAGTCTCCAGCCTGTGGCAAACCCTATCTCAGGGAGTTCTTGTTTTATTACCCCAAGAAGAAATCAGCATTATCAGTTAGAAACCTCTGAACAAATATTTTGGCTACCTCAAAATTCATACTTTATCTATCACAATTTGTTTATCAAAGCAAGAATGCCTTTTACCATGTGCATGTGTAACCATCAAGTCAAAAGTCTCTAAAAACTGTGAGAGAATCTTGTGCATCTTCATTTTTTTACACTTCCACTAAAAGGGGAAGTCAGCCTTTGCCAGAGTACACAATGTAATTATTATTTAGCATACTACCTACAGAGATCAAATGTGGTTGGCAGATAAATTGTGCCCATCTCCTTTAAAGATTTACCAGAATCTCTGAATGAAATAGTAACGAATTTCACTGAAATTCTTTAATATTCATTTTGTTTATCCTTTATCGCCTGAATTCCAAATTTTCAGAACGATTAGAATTAGGATCGGTCGAAAAATGATCAACCGATTCGAATTTGGTGTGAATAGGTGGTTGTTAAACAGTGGGCCGGAAAGCCGGCCGTTGCGTCCTTAACAACTGATGACTCATAAGCTGTCAGCAGGCTTCACCACCGGCAGCTGAAATGTAAACAAACCATGCCAGCAATAGAAAATTCAGAAAAAAAACAGTGTAGCCCCCCAATCCATACCAGACCCGAAGGATTCTAAAAGGAACCCCATGCCAAAATTTCATAAATAAACGGCGTGAGGTCCCAAATAGGCGTGGGGTATCCAAAATCCATACCAGGCCCTTAGCTGAGCATGTGGCCCGGCAGGCCAGGAAAGGGGGGAGGATGAGCGAGCGCACCCCCACCTCCTGGACCATACCAGGCCACATGCCCTCAACATGGGTGGGTGCTTTTGGGCGGGGGGGGGGGCTCTGCACTGATAGGAAGCACTGATGGGCACTGATAGGCAGCACTGATGGGACTGCACTGATAATCAGGACACCGATGATCAGTGCCATATCTATCAGTGTAAATAGTGTGCTGAAATGCTTGCAGGTTATTGGCACTTCTTTCCTCAAACAGACACAGTGCACGAGGAAAGGAATGCCGATAACCGGCAAGTCTGTTTACATGTGATCAGCTCTAATTGGACACAGCTGATTACATGAAAAAGAGCTGCTGTGATTGGCCCTTTACCCCTATCTGTGATCAGCTTCGTCCAAAAGTGGTTACAGAGCATGCCGATGCGCATGGCTGGAGGCATGCAAGGAGCTAGGTTCTGGGAGGACATCTATGGACATTATGAACTATAGTACCGCGCTGTAGCTGACGTTTGGCTATAGCGCCGTACTAAAGTGGTTAAAAAATTACCAATTTTTCCCTGGTAATAATTTAAAACATATTCATATGTATCCATATATGATCTCACTTTTTAGTATTCTTGCATATTATTGGGTATCTATATGTCCAAAAGAATCCAGATGTTTCATAACTTTTTTAAACTTCCATTAAGTGATGTGCCTGCAGCATCAAGCATTACCTTTGCAAATAAAACATAAGCAATTCATGACTTTTAAATCCAGTGTCCTATTTACTTAATGTTTTCTTTAAATTAAATTCATATAAACAGGGATGATCTAGCAATTTAAGAATTAAGTTATTCTGTAACCATTTGGTGACCTTAGCAGATGTGATCTAAAATTAATTTTAATATACAGTGACCAAAGAATGCCTGCAAAATTGTATAGCACATCAACTACAAGACAAAGCAAGCCATGTTTTTAAGACTTTATTTATTGCAGGTTCTCAACATATTCAATTCCCATTAAGTTGTAAAGCCAAATTTAAATTGGAGAGTTAAATTCTATACTTCAGGGGGATATAACAAATCTACGGAGAGGTGTGAGAGTCAAATAGACACAGGATTTGGCAGATAACCAGCCCACCTTTAAATCCAGACATGAGGAACCCCCACATAAATAACCTGTTTTTAGATGTAAAAAAATATATACAGATGTAAAAATAGCATGTGTTTAGACAAAACACTGTTTGACTTTAAATAGGTCCATTATGGCTTAAACCACAGATTCTCAAAAATGTTTACACGTATCCCAGGGCATAGTTCTGGGGGTATTCCATTTAATGTGCAAATATCTCAAACGCCAACCGCTAAATAGTATATTTAGATCTATCATACACCTTTTTCCTTTCATGCTTTTAAATGTTAATTTTCAGCTTTTTAAAGCTAATTGGTTTGATCAATGTCTGTAAAGTGATAGTGTTACAGAGAGCACTACTAATAATAAAAAAAAAGAAAAAGTGTGTATCCCTTCTTCTGACAACATTAGGTAAGTTCTTGATTTATATATAGGTAAGCCACAGCACACGAGACTTAACCACTTGCGGACTGCCCGCAGTCATTATACGTCAGCAGTTTGAAGAGGAACATCGTTGTTATGGCGGCAGCTAGCTGCCACAACCCCAGTATCTTCGTCTTCAGCGGGTGGTCAGCTTTCAGATAAAAGTGGTCTCTGCAGCAGATTCGCCTTGAGATCCCTTTTAACGGGGGCAGGAGGGAGGCCCACCTTCTGCCGTGCTCCGGTCGTCTCCGCCGCTTACCAGAGACGCTGGTAGCGGCGGGGATGATCACGTCCGCTCTCCCCTGAGCCTGGATGCCGAGTGAGGGGAAGATGGCCCTTGGTTGGCTCCATAGCATTGGAGGGTGGAAGCGACGTCAAAAACGTTGCTTCCGCCCAATGCTCTTAAAGGGGATTTATTTTTTAATTTTTTTTTTGACCCCAGCTCTCATATTTAAGAGGTCCTGTCATGCTTTTTTTTCTATTACAAGGGATGTTTACATTGACCCAAATAGTTTTTTTTTTTTTTAAAAGGAGATTGTCAAAATAAAAACAAAAAAGTAAAATACCGTATATACTCGAGTATAGGCCGTCCCGAGTATAAGCCGAGGCCCCTAATTCACCACAAAAAATGGGAAAACTGCATTGACCCGTGTATAAGCCGAGGGTACAAAATGCAGCAGCTGTAAGTGTACTGTAAGTGGAAGAGAGGGTCAGCAATGCCCATCTGCAGCTGCCTGTCCCCTGTACAGACCCCCCCGTGTCCCCATTGCAGCCTACCTGTGCCGATCTGCGGGTCCTGTGCCATCCATCATTGTGCCCTCCGTCCTGTGCCCTGTGCCCTCTGCCATCGGTCTTCGGTGTTCGGTCTGTCCCCGCTCTGTCAGCGTGTACGGCGCCATTGTAAAATTAAAAAGCCGCGCCTCCTCCTCCTCCTCCTCGTCTGTGATAGGAGGAACGCTGTTTTCCCAGCAGTCAGTGTGCAGTGTTCTGCCTATCACGGACGTCCTCTCATCCTCATCCATGAGATGAGAATGACAGGCCATCCGTGATAGGCGGAACACTGTACTGCTGGGAAAATTAGTGTCCGCCTATCACGGACGGGCGGGAGGAGGTGGCGAGGCTTTTTAAAACTGCCGTCTGTCTACATGACAAGCTGTTCATGTAGGCAGACGGCGGTGACTCGAATATAAGCCGAGGGGGGGACTTTCAGCCCTAAAAAATGGGCTGAAAATCTCGGCTTATATTCGAGTATATACGGTAAATAAGAAATAAAATGAAAGCACCCCGTCCCGCCGAGCTAGCACGCAGAAGCGAACGCATACATAATTCGTTTCTGCATGTAAAAATGCTGTTCAAACCACAAATGTATGTTATCGCCGCCATTGTTAGAGTGAGAGCAATAATTCTAGCCCTAGACCTTCTCTGTAACTCAAAAATGGTAACCTGTAGAAATTTTTAAAACGTTGTCGCCATTCCACGAGTGGGTGCAATTTTGAAGCATGACGCGTTGGTTATCAATTTACTCGGCGTAACATTATCTTTCACAATGTAAAAAAAAGATGGGCTAATTTTACCATTGTTTTATTTTTTTAATTCAAAAATGTGTATTTTTTTTATATATAATGTTTGGGGGTTGGAAGTAATTTTCTAGCAAAAAAAATAATATTTTAACTTGTAAACACCAAGTCTGAAAAATAGGCGCGGTTCTTAAGTGGTTACAGGACAACGGTAATTTGTAAATTTTATGAAAAACCAATCTCCTGCAGTCTGCCTTGCAAATCATTTACATTTTCCCTGTCTCTGCAGTGCCTAGTGCTGCACAGCCTTTGCAAGGTAAATATCCAAATATCCAACTTCTTTTCCTACTGTGCATGCACGTCACAGCCACATTTATTTATATTACTGAGTCATACTCCACTGGACAGCTAATGAGCACTAGGGGTGAGCCCGATGTTTGCGTTGAATGTATGTTCGCCAAATTTACAACAATGTGGGGAGCTCACGGCAAATTTGAGCGCCACGAAACGCCCCATAATGCACTCCGAGATCGCAGTGTATTGGCGCCTTATGATTGGCCAAAGCATGCACCTGACCTGCATACTTTGGCCAATTACAGAGTGCTCTACTGAGAGAGCCATAATTGGGCAAAGGCAGGGTGCCTTTGGCCAATCATGGCTCAGGGGGCTAAGTCCACGCCCCACACTATATAAGGCTGCTGCTTACACGGCGGCCATAAATAGTGTAATGAATGAAGAGAGATTAGGCAGATTAGTTAGTGGCGCGTAGGCAGTGTATTTTATATATATATTTATATATATATATACATAAATATATATATATATATATATATATATATATATATATATATATATACTCTGCATTTAATATATAATTTGTAGATTCATATAATTTGTAGATTATATATTCAGTGTAGAATCTATATTCAATCAGTACAGGCAGTGTATATGATATAAGATGAAAGGGAGAGTTGCGCCAATCAAAAAGTTATTTTTGTATCCTCTAAACCCTATGTTCGAAGGGCTTACTTTCTACCGCTGCTGTCAACTACTGGCCCCTTTAAAGAATTCGGCCAGTACTATGTTGTGTGAGATAAATATAAAAATATTGAATAGTGAAAGAGAAACTAAAATAAAAATGTAGTGGCAAGTACTAATATGCCTCTAAATTGCCGTGCAACGCTGGACACTCCTATATGCGAGTGTGAGATATATGATACAATCCTGTAGGTAGTTTTCTACACGTGAATTGTGAACAAACGAGTGAAGACCCTACAAACCTACAAACTCAATCCTGCAAAGGGAAACTATAAAAAATATAGAAAATATAACATATGACAAAAAGTGTATCAAACCAAAATATAGTTTTGTATCTATAATCCTGTGGAAAAAAACTTTTTTGTGTACCCCCACCACAATTCCTGTAGGAGAAAAACACAATACCACAATATTGCAATCCTGTGAAAAAATACACAAAATCAAACCCCCCCTTTTAGTCCAAGTCCTGCAAAACAAATTCTTTTAAAAAATAAGCGTATTCCCGAATGGTATATGAACATAAACTATATGTAAAAAGTCCATGTGTTGCCACCACCGACGTTCCGGTCACTACAAGTCGAGTGAGTGCCCCTCAATGGAATGACTAGTGATTGGTACTTTCAAAATTTGTGTTCATCACCCTGTGAATCCACCACCATAGAAAATGGCCACTCACCAGATTTAGGTGAGTAATGCGCGTTTGGTTTAATTAGCCGGATAACCACTCCTTCTCTTTGATTACTCTTCACTCAAAGGATCCAAATAGATTTAGTGCAGGGGGCATTCTCCATTCTCAGGGGAAATAATAAAGAGATGCTCCCATAGCGTAATATATTCAAACAATTTATTTAACAAATAAATTAAAAAGGCAAGAGAACTATTCCACTCACATTTTCATGTACCCTCAAAGCCGGCACTGAGCCTCTCCAGCCATGTATAAGGGGACCTCGAGTCACAGGAAACCGCTTGTGCTGTGTCGTCTATCCCCTTGTATGCTAGCCGACCAGTGTGGAGTTGTTGATGTTACCCAGCAGCCTCTACGCGTTTCGCATGTGTGGAATTGGGGATGACAGAGGTTGAAAAGGAGATAATAAAATAATATTTAATCGGCTTATTAGCAGGGACTGTGTTACAGAGTGCAGGAACAATGTAGGTAGTGCTGGGAACATGGTAGATGGGGCAACGGCTTGTTTAAGCAGATAATAGGGGGGGAAGAGCCGAGATTCCCAGTAGACCAGAATCAATGGTGGTGTACTGAATAAATGTGAGGGAATATTGCACATGCGCTGTAAACTGGGTGCTGAGGGGTTAACGCACATACACTGGATAAGGAGGGTTATTACACATGTGCAGGGACTGGATGCCGAGGGGTAATTGCAAAATAAATGCACATTATCAGAAGACATAAGCAGAAAAATAGGTGCTGAGAGGTTAAAGCACATACATTTTGTACGGATTGGTGAGGGGATAACCTATATGAGCTGGTTACAGGGTACTGAAATGTTAACATACATGCTTGGGGACTGATTACTGAGGACATAATGCACGTGAGCTGAAAACTGGGTGTTGAGGGGTTATCAGATGCTCAGAGAAATAAGTGCTAAGGGGTTAACAAACTTGAGGACAGTTCACTAAGGGGTTAATGCACATATATTGAATATTCACCACTAAGGGTTTGAAGAGCTTGCTCTTGAAGCTTATCAAATACAGTGCAGGCAGGTCTATTTATACCAAAGTCACAATCCATTTATTGCAAATGTTGGAGAACATGGAAGTCCTGGATTCGGCAATTCTAGTGACAATATATGTCAGATCTTTATAAAATAGTATCCCCCATGATTTAGGAGTTGCAGCTGTTGGGCGTATACTGCAGCAAAGAGCAACACATGAATGGAAATTCAACAAATTTATACTTCAAATGTTGGATTACATCTTGAGACACAATGTTTTTTATAAACAAAGGTCCCCACTACCTCCAGGTACAGGGTGTGGCTATGGGGACATGTTGCGCCCCCTCTTACACCAACCTGTACCTGGGGGAGTGGGAAAAGGCTTTTTTGTTGAACGATCAACTGGCCACTTACACACAGCATATCGTCATGTGGCAAAGATACATAGACGATATACTCCTTGTGTGGGATGGTCCAGAAGAGAAATGGAAGGAATGAAAGGAATGTCTGAATTAGATGAATCGTAATGATTTTAATCTATTCTTCAAGATGGTCTATGATCACTACAAGATCAACTTTTTGGATATCAGTATCCTTAAGGATCGGGATGGTAGATGAAATAGTAGGCTGTTCAGGAAGGAGACTTCCGGCAATACTTTATTTCAGGGTGGACAGTTTCCACCCTGAACCTTTAAAAAAGTCCATACCCTTCAGTCAATTTTTACATTTAAAATGAAACTGTACCACCTTTGAAGCTTTCCAACAGGAGGCTGATGTAAAAGATTATTAGCCAGAGGGTATGCTAAAACTTCCCTCAAAAAGGCTTTCAATTGAGTGAAGGACAAAAGTAGACAGCATCTCATCTTTAAGG
This sequence comes from Lithobates sylvaticus, assembly GCA_028564925.1. Taxonomy (NCBI): domain Eukaryota; kingdom Metazoa; phylum Chordata; class Amphibia; order Anura; family Ranidae; genus Lithobates; species Lithobates sylvaticus. The sequence continues at coordinate 355,244,225 of CM053030.1, read as the reverse complement.
CCAAAAAGAAGAAAAAGGATGACGTGACTAGGATTATATTGCGATATTCCAATGAACACGAAAGGGTGAGGAAAATTATTTTCAAACATTGATCGATTCTTACTGAGGATCCAATTCTCAAGGGTCTAGTCACTCCTAACCCACAAATCACTTTTAGAAAGGCAGGATCTATTGGTGGGATGCTTACACAAAGTGAATAGAAAGGAAACTCTAGGAAGGACCCCTGTAAGACCTGGGGTACGTTCCAATGTGGGGCCTGTTCAATGTGTGAGGTCATTGGTAGGAGGAATTTCTTTGCCCTACCAAATGGGGAACGCTTTTGTGTTAGACATTTTTCAAAATTGTAAGACGCAGGGGGTGGTCTATCTCTTGCAGTGTCAATGTAGAGCCTTTTATGTAGGCAAGACATGGCAGGAACTTGGACATCGGATTAGCAAGCATATGCACAGTATGCAAATCGGCAAGCTGTATCTTCCCCTTGGCAGACATGTAGCCAAGAGACATGGATACAGAATGCCTAAGGTCAATTTTTACGGTGTTGGATCGAGTACATATTCCGATTGGGGGGAGATTGGAATAAGATTCTACTCCAACATGAAATGCGCTGGATTAAATATCTGAATGCCACTACCCCCCTGGCCTCAATGAAGCAGAGAGCTTCAGACCGTTCTTAGAAGGATTCAGTTCTGGGAAAACCGATTGAAGCTGGAAAAAAAGGGGTAGAGAGCTTTAGATCCTCCTTGGAAGGATTCAGTTTAGGAAAACTGATTAAGGTTGGAAATTAGAGGGTAGTAGTTTAACTCTGATACTGATATATAACTGATATATTTCCCCCTCCTTTATATGAGTCGGGCTGGCCTTATTTGATTTCCTCATCTACCCTGATAGTTTTTTCCATGAAACTTTGTTTGCTTTCCAAGAATGTCTTAAATGTCATATACTGGTAGTTGATGCTATTTTTTTCCCTAAATCAACTGGCTGCAACTTATCTGGCTTGAGTGTCTTTAGCCACATTGCTCAGCTATTTGGCTGAATACATATGAGGCTTTGCTCAGTAAGTATTTTTGTTTTTTGTTTGAATTTTCTTGTTTTATCTCCAGGTGTTCCTTTTCCTTTGGAATTAGGTGATTTCCTGTGAGGTAAACATACATCATAAATTTAGAATTTAATGTATTTTTATAGATATATTCCTTTTTCAGTTTCTGCAGCCTGAAATTTGGGCCTCCCTTTTTCAAATTCCCATTTCAAAATGCGTTGGATATTCCCACTACTCATCATCATCTGTAACCTGTATGGATGGTATATCTATGTGTACAGGGGGTCCCCGGGTTACAAACGAGATAGGGACTGTAGGTTTGTTCTTAAGTTGAATCTGTTTGTAAGTCGGAACAGGTACATTTTTTAAGTGTAGCTCCAGCCAAAAAATCTACTTTTAAGCTTTTTGGAGAACATTGGGAAGGGTTATCACCCCTGTAACATTTGTTTTGCTGTCTGTGCCCCTGTTCAGAAGATTTCACCTCACCTTCTGTCCCAATGTAAATTGGATTTTGAAAATGTTGAGTTGTTAGGGAAACATGGACTGGTGATAAAGCATCAGTGGAGACACCTTTTTTCCCATATTAACTCTTACAGGAGTGAATTTCCCTTCCTAGGGGTAGATTTCCTCTCACTTCCTGTTGTCTCCCTCCGTTTGTAAGTAGGAGTCGTTTGTAAGTCGGATGTTTGTAAGTCGGGGACCCCCTGTAGTGGGTAGGGATGAGCTTTATGTTTGAGTCAAACTCATGTTCGACTCGAACATTGGCTATTCGCCAGTTCGCCGAACAATTTTGGGTGTTCGCGACAAATTTGAAAGCCGCGGAACACCATGTAAAAGTCTATAAGAGAAATCAATAGTGCTAATTTTAAAGGCTTATATGCATGTTATTGTCATAAAAAGTGTTTGGGGACCTGGGTCCTGCCCCAGGGGACATGTATCGATGCAAAATAAAGTTTCAAAAACTGATGTTTTTTCAGGAGCAGTGATTTTAATAATGCTTAAAGTAAAACAATAAATGTGTAATATTCCTTTAAATTTCATACCTGGGGGGTGTCTATGTAAAGGGGTGCATGTTTCCCGTGTTTAGAACAGTCTGACAGCAAAATGACATTTCTAAAGGAAAAAACTAATTTAAAACTACTTGCGGCTACAATGAATTGTTGGGTCCGACAATACACATAACAGTTCATTGCTAAAAAATGGCATGGGGATTTCCCCACAGGGGAACCCCAAACCAAAATGAAAAAAAAAAAAATGCACGGGGGTCCCCCTAAATTCCATACCAGGCCCTTCAGGTCTGGTATGGATATTAAGGGGAACCCGCTGCAAAATTAAAAAAAATGGTGTGGGGGTCCCCCTCAAAATCCATACCAGACCCTTCAGGTCTGGTATGGATTTTAAGGGGAACCCCGCACCAAAATTGAAAAAAAAATGGCATGGGATCCCCCCAAAAATTCATACTAGACCCTTGTCCGAGCACGCAACCTGGCAGGCCGCAGGAAAAGAGGGGGGACAAGAGAGCGCCCCCCTCCTGAACCATACCAGGCCACATGCCCTCAACATTGGTAGTGCCCCTCAAAGCACCTTGTCCCCATGTTGATAGGGAGAAGGGCCTCATCCCCACAACCCTTGCACGGTGGTTGTGGGGGTCTGCGGGCGGGGGGTTATCGGAATCTGGAAGCCCCCTTTAACAAGGGGACCCCCAGATCCCGGCCCACCCCTGCGTGAAATGGTAATGGGGTAAAAATGTACCCCTACCATTTCCCCCAAAAAAGTGACAAAAAGGTTAAAAAACACAAGACACAAAGACTTTGACAAGTCCTTTATTTTTTTTTAAACAAAATCAAGTTTATTGAGCATTAATCAAACAAGGATACATATACACATATTAAAGTGCAACAGGCACTATATCAACGGGTTACAAAGTTGACATATCAGAGGGCAAAAATGTCGTCTAATAAGAAAGGGGTGTTCCGCTTATTGCGGGCTGGTGTCATGGCATGAGTTTCAGTGCTGCTCCCGGGAGCTCGAATCAGGTTTGCTACTGGTTTTCGGGGCCGCGTTGCGCATCAGTCACATTAGGGTATACGAGATAACCTTGCAGACTCAGTACCTGGCGGGGTAGGATGGGTTGCCCGCGTCAGGGTAAAAGAATACAGGGACGAGTATAGCTGGAGGGTAGTGCAGCACCCCTCAGGTCGGGCATGTGTCTGGATCCCCGATCCACTTGTCCCATATTTTATTATATTTAGCTGGGCAGCCTCGATGGAGGTACAGTACCTTCTTGAATGGGAGGGTGGCATTGACGGCTGCTAACCATGCCTGCAGGGTGGGGGGGTGCGCTTTGATCCATGTACGAGCAATTTGCATTCTAGCGAGGAAAAGGGTTTCCTGGAGAAGTGTGGCAAGATATTTTTCTTCTTCATGGAGCGGGAGGATCCCTAGTATACATTGGCGGGGGCATAGGGATAGGGGTGAGCCCATTCGGTCGTGCAGAAATTTGATGACTTGTGCCCAAAAGGCCTGGATGTGCGGGCAGGACCATATTAGATGGTAGAACGTGCCTTCTGAATCTCCGCACTTAGGGCAGGAGGGGTTGTGGTCTGGTCTGAATCTAGCAAGGCGGACAGGGGTGAGGTACGACCTATGCAGGATGTAAAGGTGGGTGAGCCTATCCGAGAGTTTAGGGGACACTAGCTTAGAGACAGCAAGTGCCTCCTCCCAGTCCTCACGTTCCACCACGCCCAGGTCCGCCTCCCATTTGGGTTTTAGGCTGTGTGCCAACAGGGTGGCATCAGGTAGCAGCAGTTGATTATAGAAGAAGGAAATGAGCTTCTTAGGATCTTGTCCCTGGATCACGCTTACGGTGGATAACATTTCCAGCCTGGGAGCGGAACCAACGAACTGGGAGTTAAGGGCATGCCGGAGCTGGAGGTGGCGGAAGAACATGTGGTTAGGGAGGTGAAACTCTTCCTTGAGGGCCTGGAATTGTCTCACTGAGCCTCCCCTCAACGCCTGTGAGAGGAATATTATACCCTTGGAGATCCATAGGGCCTGATCGGGTATCTTGAGGAGTTCAGGGAGTTGAGGGTTGTTCCATAAAGGGGTATGAGCGTGGATGGGCGGTGCTTTGGTCTTGTTTATGGCTAGTTGCCAAACTTTACGGTGATGGGCGAGCATGGTCTTCTGGGGGGTTGGGGGACCGTGGGTACCGAGAAGGAGAATCTGCAAGGGGTGGGAGATCGGGCCTGTGTGGGAGGGGCATACCAGTAGTAGGTATCGGTCTTTGTCAGTCTTGTCGAGGTAGTAGAAGTGGGAGAGTTGGGACGCTGTATAGTATAGAAGAAGGTCGGGGATGGCGGTGCCCCCTAGGTGCACTGGGCACTTCAGGGTCTTCCAAGATAGCTTATGTCGAGAGGTGCCCCAGACAAAGGTGTTGAGAATGGCTTCCATGGACTTAAAGGTTCGTATGGGAATGGACAAAGGGGCATGCCAAAACAGGTAGAGCAGCTTGGGGAGGAGGATCATCTTGATCAAGTTGATACGCCCCATAACCCCTAGAGGGAGTCTGGACCAGGTTTGGGTCTTGGATTTGAGGAGGGCGAATAGTGGTTCAATGTTGAGTGTGTTGTACTCCTCGGGGGCCCTAGTGCACTGTACTCCGAGATATTTGATTTGGCTCGCCCTGATCAGTGGAAGCGCTGCCTGAGAGGCCGTGGGGGCTCCCATGTCGAGTGGGAGGATCTGGGACTTGGACCAGTTTATTTGTAGTCCTGAGTGTTCCCCGAAGAGCTTAATAAGTTGAAGCGCGGCTTCCAGAGAGGGGCCGGAGTCTTCCAGGTAAAGGAGCATATCATCAGCATATAAGCTGATTAGCTCGGTGATGTGTCCCTTTCGGAGGCCCCTAATGTGAGGGTGGGCTCTGATTGCCATGGCCAGGGGTTCAACCGCGAGGGCGTACAGGAGTGGTGATATGGGGCAGCCTTGACGGGTTCCCCTTGAGAGTGTGAATGGGTCTGATGTCCTACCATTGACCTGAATCCGGGCGGTGGGAGACTGGTAGAGGAGTTGTAGCCATTTGATAAAGTTGGGGCCAAAGCCGTAGTTGCGGAGGCATTCCCAGAGGTACCCCCACTCTACGGAGTCAAATGCCTTTGCGGCATCCAGGCTCACCACCACCCTAGATCCAGTGTTGTCGTGTGTGGCTTGTAGATTCATGTGCAGTCTGCGGAGATTAAATGCCGTATTTTTGTTGGGCATGAAGCCCGTTTGGTCCGGGTGTATTAGACTGAGGATGACCTTATTGAGGCGAAGGGCTAGGATTTTGGCAAGGACTTTAACATCCAACTGCAGGAGGGAGATAGGGCGGTAGGATTCGGGAAGGACAGGGTCCTTGCCTGGTTTGGGGATGAGGACAATGAGAGCCTCCCCCATGGAAGGGGGGAGGGTCCCAGTGTCGAAGATGTGAGTGTAAAGTTTCTGCAGTATGGGGATGAGGGTGTCTCGGAAGTGTGCGTAAAATTCTAGGGGAAGGCCATCCGAGCCAGGGGACTTAGAGGCGGGGAGGAGAGAGATCGCTTCGGCTATGCATTCGGAGGTTATAGGTGCTTCGAGCTGGGCCACCTGGGGGGGGGTGAGGGACGGAAAGTCAACTGTCTGGAGGAGTCGAGACAAGTCGGCCGGGGCGTGGCACGTGGTGGATGTGTAAAGGTCAGAGTAAAAATTCCTGAATTCCGCTGCCACCCGGTCGGGGTCAGAGGTCAGTTCTCCGGACGGGGTACGGAGCTGGACCACTACTGGGGGGGCATGGTCAAGGTGGGCCATGTAGGCAAGGAGCTTGCCCGCACGCTCACCATGTTCAAAGATGCGTTGGTTGCCATAGAATATGCGTTGTTTGGCCTTTTCAAAGTGCAACTGGTCAGTAAGTCTGGATTGGAGGCGGAGAAGAGAGGCATTACCCGCGGAAGGGTCAGCGAGGAACACTTGTTCTAGAGAAGTGAGCCTCTCCTCTGACTGCTGTAGTATAGTTTTAGACGTGGCCTTGTGCCTATTTATACGAGTGGAGAGTATTAGGCGGGCATGGGTTTTAAAGGTCTCCCACACCAGTCCCATCGGCGCAGACCCGAGGTTTGTGTTAAAGAAATGTGTCCATTCGCGGTCAACCGCCTCCAGGTCAGGCAGGACAGTGAGCCAGAATGGATTCAGGCGCCACTTGCGAGGGGCCGGAGATGCGGGAAGTCGCATCGTTACCCAGTAAGGGGAGTGATCTGACAGCACTCTGCTGCCGAACCCCACCTCACCGAGGTCCGGCAGCAGAGCAGGGGAGAGCAAGATCAAGTCAATTCGGGACATAGCCAAGTGCGAGGGGGTGAAGCACGAGAAGGCCACCTTGTCTGGGTGTTTGTATCTCCAGGTGTCCGCCATGGCGAACTCTGCTAGGAACCTACCGAATCTGGTAATGGGGGGGGGGGGGGCGGGGACTGGGTAGACGCACTGAGTCTGTCAAGGCTAGGGTTGATGGTCATGTTGAAGTCGCCTAACCACATTGCAGGCACCGTGGGACGCCTAGCCATGTAGTCCAGGCCCTCCTGAAGGGTACCAAATTGAAAGGGTGGCGGTATGTAAAATGCCATAATGAGCATCTCGAGCCCGCCCACAACAGCATGAAGGAAGAGAAATCTGCCCTGCGGATCCGACTGCAGACCGTGCAATTGGAATTGCACCGATTTGGCTATTAGAATGGCGATCCCCCGGGAGTTGGAGGTGTGGGGAGCCTGGTAGAGCCACCCCACCCATGGTCTTTTGAGTGACATTTGGGCCTGGCCCACTAGGTGGGTCTCCACGAGGACGGAGATGTCCGCGCGCGCAGCTTTGAGGTAAGAGAGGACGGCTATTCTCTTAGGTTTGGCACCAAGTCCCCGGACATTCCAAGTCAATAATTTAAGCGGAGCCATGGAGGGACAGGGGGGGCGCTATAAGCAGTCGGATTCGCAGGGAGAGGTCCATAACACACATTATCTGCAGTTCACAGACGGTGAGAGGCACCGAACATAATAACATACTATCTATAAGGCACGACATGTGATACAAATAATAGCACGTAGGTATGAGGCATGTCAAAAAATAAAAAATGAGTTGAATAAGCAAAAACAGTTTTGGTAACCATAACAGAAGAACTTCGCCAGCACTGGACCAGCAGGGCGAATCAAAAGAACAGCCACCCTCCACGGCCATGGGGGTGGCAGCTGGCCAGGGAAACAGAGTTGCGGCTGGGGTTGCAGACCGCCAGGTGGAGGATCCACCTGAGTTCTTAACAGTCATGAAGGTTCAGGGGGCGAACAGGTGCTCAAACTGCAGAGCGCACAATGGGGTAAGGGTGCTGGTCTAAATGCCATGCAGGGAAGAGCAGATGGGGCGTCCGAGCTGGGCAGTGTATTCAGGGGTAAGTGGAAGTGGGGGAGAGCTATCGCGTGGCTGTGAGACACAGGGCCAGGGCCTTACAGTTCCAGGATGGATATTAGGCATAGGGGGACAACATTGCCAGTATATGGATGGGCCTGGGGAGGAAAAACACGGGTTATGGAGAGGATGGGAAACGTTAACTCACAGGTCTGTGCAGGCAGCATCCTTGCTGGAGGTGTGCGTCCAGTGTCTCTCCAAGCTGGCAGTTGTGAGGCTTGCTTCCACGGCCGTTTCACCAGGGGTTGCAGGGAGGCGGCAGTGATGTCAGCTGGAGTGGGGGATGTCACGGGGAACGCTCGGGGCATCAGTCGGACCCTGCCGGGTAAGGATGCTGGTGGTCGGGTATACGCTGCGTGGAATCAGGGTTGATGAGCACATGAGATGTCAGCGTGCAGGGCCGGCCGGTTCGCGATTCTCAAGCCATGCGATCACCGCACTCGGGTCCTCGAAGAATTGGGCCTTCCCGTCGCACACGACCCGCAGCCTCGCCGGGAAGAGCATGGCATAGGGGAGATGCTTGATGCGGAGTTGGCGTTTGGCCTCCGAGAACTGCGCCCGCTTCTTTTGTACTTCCGCGGAGAAGTCCGGGAACACCGCCACCGTCACGTTGCCTACTGGGATGTTACCCCTCTCACGGGTAAGGCGCAGCACGGCATCACGATCCCGGTAATTGAGGAGTTTTGCGATAAAAGTCCTGGGTGGCGCACCGGCTGGTGGAGGGCGAGCGGCCAGGCGGTGGGCGCGCTCAACGACGAATGTGGACGAGAAGGCTTCTCTCCCAAATGTCTTGATCAGCAGGCTCTCGAGGTATGTGGGGGGGTCGGTACCTTCAGCGCGTTCCGGGAGGCCGACGAATCTGAGGTTACATCTCCTCAGCCTGTTCTCCATATCGTCCTGCTTATGGAGGACGGTGCTGAGCTGGTGTTGGAGCTGCTCCACGGTCACCTGCAGAGGAGTGATGTCCGCCTCCACGTGGCTCACTCTGCGCTCCGTCTCGGCGGCCCGGTCCCTCAGTTTCTGGATGTCTTGCCGAATAAGGGAGACATCCACCTTAACTTCTTCAATTTTCGAGGTGAGCGTTGCTTGACACTGGGATACTGCCTCCAGGATTTTAGCTGTGTCTCCCGCTGCCGGTTCGTCTGGGGCCCGGGCCTGGTCGGCGCCATCTTCTTCGCCGCTCCCGCGGCCCTCATGGCGGTACTTTGCCAGCTTGTTGGCGGCCTCAGATCCCCGTTTCGGCGGGGACATGCTTGTAGGGTTGTGAGTAGTGGTCCCGGGTTAGCAGGTGTCTCTTTCAAGGGGGGAAACCCCAAAGGATTTGCTAAAAGGATATGTGCTCGGACGGAGCTCTCACTCTGCACACCCTACTCCATGCAGCTCCAGGCCACGCCCCCACAAGTCCTTTATTAATTTCTTCTTCTTCCATCTTCTTTCTTCTGGTCTTCCTTCGGTGTTCTACTTGTTCCTCCAACTTCTTCTTCTCCATCTTCTTCTTCATCTTCTTCTTCCTCCGCTCTTCTCGTCCCGCATCTTGCTCCGGCTTCTTCTCCGCTCTGCCCGCACGATCCGCCTCAGTGGGAGTCTTCAGCCGTGTGACACTTCGATTCTTCTGACACTTCTTAAATAACGGAGGGCGGGTCATCCGGTAACCCCACCCTCCTCTGACGCACGGGGACTTCCCTATAGCTTTCCCCGTGTTGTCAGAGGGGGCGGAGTCACTCGTTCACGTAAACGGTTCCTGCGGCCTGCCAGGTTGCGTGCTCTAAAAAGGGTCTGGTATGGATTTTGAGGGGGACCCCACGCATTTTTTTTTAAATTTTGGTTTGGGGTTCCCCTGTGGGGAAATCCCCATGCCGCTGTTATGTGTATTGTCGGACCATAGCCGCAACTAGTTTTAACCACTTCCCGACCGGCGCATGACGTACATCGTCAGAATGGCACAGACAGGCATAAGAGCGTACAGGTACGTCCCCTTTAAGATGCCGCCGTGGGGTCGGGACCCCCGTGAGTCCGGTCGCGGGTCCCGCGGACTCGATTGCCGTGGGGATACCCGCGATCGTCTCACGGGAAGGCTGAACGGGAAGATGCGGAAATAAACAGCATCTCCCCGTTCTGCCTAGCAACTAGTGACGCCGATCTCTGCTCCCTGTGATTGGAGCAGAGATCAGCATTCACTAGCTCACAGCCACGCCCCCCACAGTTAGAAACACGCCTCTAGGAACATATAACCCCTAGACTGCCACCTAGTGGTTAACCCCTTCACTGCCAGTGTCATTTACACAAGAATCAGTGCATTAAAATAGCACTGATTGCTGTATAAATGACAATGGTCCCAAAAATGTGTCAAAAATGTCCGATGTGTCCGCCATAATGTCGCAGTCACAATAAAAATTGCTGATCGCCGCCATTACTAGTAAAAAATAAATTATTAATAAAAATGCTATAAAACTATCCCCTATTTTGTAAACGCTATAACTTTTGCGCAAACCAATCAATAATCACCTATTGCAATTTTTTTTTACCGAAAATATGTAGAAGAATACGAATCGGCCTAAACTGAGGAAAAAAATATATATATTTATATTTTTGGGGAAATTTATTATAGCAAAAAGTAAAAAATAATGTGTTTTTTTCAAAATTGTCGCTCTTTTTTTGTTTATAGCGCAAAAAATAAAAACCACAGGGGCGATCAAATACCACCAAAAGAAAGCTCTATTTGTGGGAAAAAAAGGACGTAAATTTTGTTTGGAAACCATGTCGCACGACCGCGCAATTGTCAGTTAAAGCGATGCAGTCCTGAATCGCAAAAAGTGATCTGGTCTTAAGCCAGCAAAATGGTCTGAAAGTGGTTAAATTCGTTTTTTTCCCTTAGAAATGTAATTTTGCTGTCAGACTGTTCTAAACACGGGAAACATGCGCCCCTTTACAGGCATACTATAGACACCCCCCAGGTACGAAACTTAAAGGAATATTACACTTTTATTGTTTCACTTTAAGCATTATTAAAATCACTGCTCCCGAAAAAACGTCAGTTTTTAATACTTTTTTTTGCATTGATACATGTCCCCTGGGGCAGGGCCCAGGTCCTCAAACACTTTTTATGACAACACCATGCATATAAGCCTTTACAATTAGCACTTTTGATTATTCATGTTCGTGTCCCATAGACTTTAATGGTGTTCGCGTGTTCGAACAAATTTTTTGCCTGTTCACATGTTCTGGTGCAAACCGAGCGGGGGGGGGTGTTCGGCTCATCCCTAGTAGTGGGGCAATACCACTTTTAGATGATCATTGTGCAATATTATGATACGTGTACATGTGTTTTTTTTGTCTTGGTTTCCCATTTGGGAATCTTTTAATCATGTTGAAATTTTGTACCAATAAAACTTTTTTTGAATATATAGTTTTTCATTTTTAAATTGCCTTAAAAATCCCACTAAAGCCCCATACACACGGTAGGATTTTCGCATGGATTCTGTCCGATCGGACAATGTTGTTGAAAAATCCGACCGTGTGTATGCACCATCGGACAGTGTACGTCGGATTGTCCGACGGACAAAGTCCTATCTCCTGCTGGATAGATTTTCCGACAACACGGTCCGATCACACCAAATCCGATCGTGTGTACCGTTGTCCGACGGACAAAGTGCTACGCATGCTCAGATCACATTACAAGACCAAAGCTATTGGCTACTAGCCTCTACGTAGTCCCGTCGTAGGCAACAAACGTCACCACGTTCAGAATGATCGGATTTTCCGACGACTTTGTCCGACCGTGTGTACGCAAAACCAACATCGGACAAAGTATGACGGACATGATCCGACGGACCTGGTCCTCGGATAATCCGAGCGTGTGTATGGGGCTTTAGAGGTATTTACAATTTTCATACAGATGAGAGACTATATTCCTCATTAGCAAATGGCAAAAAAAAAAACTGAAAGACAGTGAAAACAAAAGCAATAATACAGAATAAGCTTGGGGAAACAATACAATTGCAGAACTAAAGCTACAATGTATAATTGGAAAAAGAAAAAAGCATATATGGACAATACTATATCAGATTTTGGTCTTCCAGTCACTTGTGTGGACTTCTTAGGCATCTAAACCTAAAGACACTTGGCTTCTCAATGTATCCACAAAACAGATGTGTTCTACTCATACTCCCATCTGCTTAAATAATTCCACTTTAAAAGCTGGATAAGTAACTTGTTTATATGTTTACATCAAATGTCTGCAGCACCAAGTGTATGAGCAGAAATCTATGCAGATTAAGATTTTTCCAGTAAAATGTTTTGGTACAGTGTTAACACTAAGGAGATTAAATTTAAAATATTGCAATTTAAAGCAGTATTATCCAAAATGTATAAAATTGCAGCTTACTAATCCTTAGATATGTTGGCTGCATTCGTTTTCTAGGCTTTTACCTCTGTTTTCACATGGTGATCTGGCCAGTAACGCACTTCATGTATATGGGTGCCTACACTCTGGATTAAAGAGCAAAAGAGATACCTTTGAACAGTAGATTTGTTAATCTGGGGGGGGGGACTTGAGTGTTGGGTGGACTAGCAGATTTGGATGCATTAACAAATTGAAGCCAAACTCCAACTAACACTTTTTCAGCAGCTACAGTTTTTTTTTTTTTTGGAATAAAGGTTTTACATAAATTAAAAACGGACCATTGTCAGCACCCCTGTCAGTGTTAAATGGTTTGTTTCAACACTCTAACTGCTACATATGCAGGATAGTGTGTTCTGTTTGAAAAAGAACAGACTTACTGGCCAGATCACATCCATGCTTGCTTGTCAAGCAAGCATGGAGGAGTTCATGGACCTAACCCCTTGATATATACACATATCGGTTTCTGCACAATTCATGGACTTTTTACCAACTCCTTGAAAGGATCCATGCCTCCATGTCTGTTCTATTGGCTATCTGTTGACTTTGTCAAGTAAAGGGTGTTGTTGTTTGTCACATTTATGTAATTTTAATATTTTTGTAATAAAGATATATTTTTAAAATGACTGCCTCATGTTATGCCCACAAAGTCGGCTTTATTTGGGAGAGTTAAAATTACTCTTCTCAACCTTTCTATTTATTAGAGAAGGCTTTCATCCAGCATGAATGAATATTGTTAAGGAGAATATGAATGGTAATTATTCCTATAGAGACATCAACATTTACCCATCATGAATGTAAAAGTATAGGATGGCTTAATTCCTATTTAGTTTAATGTGCAGCTTGAAACAGGACCTTCACCAGCAAACAGTCAATTTCAGCATATCATGTAGAACCCGGTCTCAGAAAAAACAGAGCTCTACCTTGAAGTTTAAGATTTTTTAAATCAAAGTTCTACATTCACAGCTTGCATCTCATAAAGGAAGGCAAACATAATGTACCGAGAAGATACAATGGAACTAACAATCACATGTACATACATCAGTCGGTGTAGCACAGATCAACCATAAAGAGGAAGGGTTTCAAAACCACACAAAAATCCTATGGACATTAAGTACACTATGAATAGAGATAGCTCAACTTATCTCATGACACAGTCACAAGCATAACCCAACTATGACCAGAAATGTTCAAAAAAGATATTCAGGGCATTTGTCATTATCATTATCACTTTTGGAACATGTCCATTCTATAGAGGTGTTTATTAAATCTAGAGATGACAGCCCACAAGTCCCAATTGCTGTCAAATTTATCAGGGATACTCTGGTGAGCATAGATACTGATGGTGCTGGCGACAGCATCCCAGCACCTTATTAACTTTGGGCATTTCCAAAACATGTGAAGTATCTGACCATGATCCCTCTTACATCCAGTGCACATCAGGTAAATTTGCATCCAAATTCACACAGGTGTTTTTTTTTTTTTTAATGTTTATTGTTTTTTTTTAACAATACACAAATACATGGTAGGAATACTGAACAGCCTTTGTATAACATCATGTTGAGGTTACCGAGTAATATAACATTTAGTGCCTTTAGGAGTGGAAGCAACATTTATAAAATTAAGTTAACAGTCATATACAATAAACTAACCAGGGTGACGGTGACAGATGAGGTTTGTTGATGTCGGAGTGGGATAATTACAAACGCTAAGGAGCTTCCAAGATTTGTTTTAGTAGATCAGGTTGGGGGGGACTCAGAGATGTCCAATGGATTGGGTAGTCTAAGGATACCTAAAGAGTTTGTAAGTTCCCGCTTGAGGTACCAGTCCGTGTATCGGAACGGCTCCATAACTTTTTGTATCTCTTCTTGGGAGAACATGTGTTCCATAAATTTGCGCCACCTCGTGAAGAATCGCGAGATGGAGCGAAAATTTAACATAATAGTGTCCAATCTTTCGAGATAGAAAAGCGACATAAGGGCTTTTTTCATTACCTGTAGATTTGGCGGTGTTGTCTTGATCCACTGCGCCATGATTGTTCTACGTGCCACTAGGAGGCATATATGTGCCCAGTGAGGAATGCGGAGTGGGCTGTTTTCTGACGGCGTGGATAAAGGTGGTATGTGTCCAAACAGGCATATGAGGTAGTCCCTTGGGATCCGTACTTTGGCAATCTCGTATATAAAATTCAGTATGGAGTCCCAATACGTGATAACGGATTGGCATTCCCAAAGGTGATGTACCAGTGTGGGACGTGGCGTGGAACACCAGGGGCATCGTTCCTGGGCTGGATCTGTTTTGTTAATAAGGAATGGGTAATATGCCCTATGGATGATCTTAAATTGTGTTTCCCGCCATGTTTCGGATACAGTAAGCTTGTGAACTCGTTTGTATCCTTCAAGTATTTTTTCCGGAAGGTACTCTTTGTCAAATATTTCAGACCACTTTTGGAACGGTTTAAGATGATATTTGGCGGTCTGGTGGGTAATGAGATGAGTATATAAGCTGCAGATGGAATAGTCATCACTGTTCAGCACAGTATCAATAAAAGACTTTTGGAGGGGGTCAGTACCAGGTCCATAGCAAGTCCTTAAGTAACTGAGCAATTGGTGATAGTAGAAAATGTGAGCTGCTGGTAGGGAGAATTCCCTAGCTAAGGTCTGGAAGGGTTTAAATTTGCCCGGGCTACTGAGGTAAACTGAAGTAATTCTGGTAAGACCTTTAGTGTTCCACTGGTCAAAGGCTTTGTGCAAAATGGACGGAAGAAACATAGGGTTTCCTTGGATTGGCAGATGGCAGGAGATGTTGGAGGGTAGTCCCAGTAGCCTCCGCGTCTCCCTCCAGGCTATGATTGTATCCCTGATGATCACATTTGATTTAAGGTGTGGTGGTAGCTTGTTAGGGTTAGAGTGTAACATGGCCGGTAGGGTATATGGAAGGATAGCGGTTCCCTCAAGGATGGTATTGGAGTATCTAGATTTGCCAGATATCCAATCAAGGCCCTGCCTGAGTAGGCAAGCTAGGTTATAGAAATGTATATTGGGCAGGCCCGCCCCCCCTTCAGACTTCGGGAGAGATAGTTTTTGCAAGGCAATTCGTGATTTTTTGCGAGACCATAAAAAGGTGGATAGCGCTTTGTGGATTAGTTTAACATCTGAGTGCTTTATTAAAAGAGGAATGGTCTGCATAGGATAAAGCAGGCGTGCAAATGACACCATTTTGAAGAGATGACATCTCCCAAAGAGTGAGAGGGGGAGGGCTGCCCAAGCTTACAACTCCTTTACAATTTTCAATATTAACGGCGGGAAGTTGAGCGTATACAGCGAGGAGGGTTCCCGACCATTGCATATACCTAAATATGTGATATGCTGCATTGCTATGGCTAATGGGGACTGATGCCGCCATTTAGTAGATAATTTGGGTCGAAAGCGACAGTATTCCGCTTTTTATCAAAGTTAATACGTAGCCCTGAGCACATTCAGAAGGTCTGGAAGATTTCTCTGAGTCTTTTAAAGTCAGCTAGGGGTTCGGTGGAAAATAGCAGTATGTCGTCTGCAAATAGAGCGGAACGTAGGGTTTGGTCACTTATTGTGATGCCACTAATTCCGTCAGGTGAATTAAGTAGTCTGGATAAAGGCTCAATTGCAATGTTGAACAATAGCAGGGAAAGTGGGCACCCTTGTCTAGTTCCTTTCATCAGGAGAATCGTATCTGAAATAAAGTCGGGGGTGACCAGACGTGCTGTTGGGGATTCATACATTCGTTGTAAAAAACTTACAATTGGGCCCGAAAAGCCGAAGTGCGCCATTAACAGGAATAGCCAAGACAAGCTGATGTTGTCGAAAGCCTTTTCGGCATCTAGCGACATTATAGCGACGTCTTGGTCAGAGTTTGATCTAGCATATTTGAGCGCCATTAGAACCTTACGTATAATCAGGGTGGCTGAACTTCCCTGAACGAATCCCGATTGGGCCAGATGCAATAAAGATGGGAGTAGATGAGCTAGGCGTGTCGTGATTATTTTGGACAAAATTTTTACGTCTACATTAATTAATGAGATTGGTCGATATGACCCTGGGAGTGTGGGGTCTTTACCTTTTTTGGCTATTAGTCTGATGTGCGCTTGCGTTCCTGTAGGAAGATAGGGGCCCCCATCCCATATGGCTGCAAATACCCGTTTCAAGGTATCTGGGATAAAGTCCTTTGTTAGCTTGTAAAATTCGGCAGTATAGCCGTCTGGGCCTGGAGCTTTGGAGGATGCCAATGACTTGATCGTCCCTTGGATATCCTCCATGGTGATGGGTTCATTAAGGGCATCTAAAAGGTCCTCCTGAAGTTTGGGTAAACGAATCTTAGCTAAGAGGGCTTCTGTCGCGTGCTGATGATTAGGGTCTGCTGAGTATAAATTAGTGTAATAGTCTGCCAGTATCTTGCTAATGTCCGTAGGTGTAGTAGACAGTACACCAGTGCTATTTTTTAGATCAGAGATATGGGTGGGCCGTTTTGTCCCCGTGCAGAGCTTCACCAGCAGCTTGCCCGCCTTATTGCCAAATTTATGGAAGTGTAATGTGGAGTAAGAGGCCTTGGCTAGTTATTGTTGCTCTGCCCATAGGTCAAATTCTCGTTTGGCTGTTCTCCAGGCCTGAATGTTGTCGGGTGTACGTTTAAGCATGAGCTGCTCATGTGCTAAGCGTAGGGTCTCGCTGGCTCGCATGTAGTGATGTTTAGCATTTCTCTTAAATTGAGTAGTATAGGAAATAATTTTCCCTCGGATGAAGGCTTTCCCAGCCTCCCAGAATAGGTTTGGGTCTGAGAGGTGTACGGCATTAGTTGAGGTATATATAGCTTGCCCATGTTGTATGTAACATGTGGCGAAAGTCTTCGTTCTCTGCTAGATATGAAGGAAAGCGCCACATTTTTATTGGAGAGGAGGGTTGTGTGTTGACCAGTTTTATTGCGATGGGGCTGTGGTCGGAAATTCTAGCATTGGTAATTTCTGGGTCATGTAGCATTTGTAAAAGAGCGGGTGATGCAAAAAAGTAATTGATTCGGGAGAAAGAGTTATGGGGGGGGGGATAGAAAGTATAATCCCGGTCCGTCGGGTATGTCAAACGACATATATCTATGAACTGCATAGAGTCTATTGTTTGCGCTAGGAGTGTCAGGGGTGGATTTAGAGTGTCATTCCTGGTATCCCTACACGTCACTTTACCTCAGTACCTGAGACTCTGGTACTGCCAGTATCCAAGTCGTCATATCTCGAAATAATGTGGTGTCTGGTGAGTTGGGGGCATAGATATTGGTGATAGCTATGTCTTTACCAGCTAAAGTCATATGAAGCGTTATTTTGCGGCCAGTCTGATCAGTTTTAACGTCTTTGACGGTATGGTTCAGGTTCCTGTGCAGCAGGATGCCTACTCCAGCTTTACGTCCCACTGCAGGTGAACCGTAGACTGTTCCGACCCATAATTTGCGAAGACGTGTCAGATCGTCTGCAGACAGATGTGTCTCCTGAAGCAGCGCCACATCTGCCCGCGGGCACTTTAAATGTCTAAGAATCATTATGCGCTTACTTGGAGAGCGGAGCCCCTTAACGTTCCATGATACAATCTTTAGGTGATTCCCGTCGATTGCGGAGGCCATGTCCGACGTGTAGTGGTGTTCTGAGCTTGGTATGGGGAACAAAATATTCCCACAGGCATCGCTTCATCAATCAAAGGGTCACCCAAGTATTGTATGCGTCCTAAAGGCATAAAACATAAAGTTAAACATTGTGTAACCAATAAAGTACAGTTGAAAACAGATAACATAGCAAGGATTTGGGGTATAAAGCATCTCATCAAGTACTCCCCTTTTTCCCACATATGGCTAAATCAGACAGTATGACTCCCTGCATTTTGCCTGCTCCTTTTTTAGGGGTGTATTACGAGCTTGGGAGGGGGAGAGGTCGAAAGGAGGGGAGGAAGGGGGTAGAGGGATGATTGCTACTTCAGAGGAGGTTAAGTGGGTAGTTATGCATGGACAAAGGGAGCTATGACATTCCGGGAGGTTTGGAGCAAATAACTAAAGTCAACTCAAAAGCAAACAGGGCATTCAGCTCCCCGCAGAAATCTGCAAAGGGATCATGTCACTAAGGAGAAGCATTCCATGCAGTTAAAATAACTAACAGGCCATAGAGAGGGAGATTTTTAGTGTCCTCATTTAGGTAGAGTTCCATGGTGGCTCAGCATGTGGAGCAGCGGGTTAATGTAAACAGTACTGTGAGAAATATGGGGAAAGGAGTAAGAAGAAGATATGGGGAGAGAATACTACCCATTTTTCATCTGGATTCGCTGTGATGTAGACTCTGAGGTTTGTCTTCACCGATTGTCTGGACGGTCCATTTGCTGGGTAAAGCGACTGTGTTTGTATGACGGTTTGTTTGGGCTGGATCGATGTTTGCGCGATGCAGAGGGAGAGGTATTCAGTAGTGAGTATCTCTCCGCTTCTTCTGGCGAGGTGAAAGTGAGGTGTTCTCCTGAGCGTGTTTGGATGTGCAGAACCGCTGGATACGTCAGAGAGAATTTCACTTGATTGTGGTACAAAGTTGAGCAGATTTTGCGTTGCTTCATTACCTTGAAGGGTTTGCGTTGCTTCATTACCTCGATTGAATAGTCTGCAAAAAGCAACAGTTTTGCTCCATCCACTGACAGAGAGCGTGTGCGGCGAAATGCTTGCATGATGGCATTCTTATCCGCATAATTCAGATATTTAACAATAACGTGCCTGGGCTTGGCTCGAGTGTCCGTGTGTTGACCGTTGCAATGCGCTCGCTCTATGGGGCAGGGTATGCGGAGACCCAATTGCTCTGGAATGATTTTAGCGCATATATTTGTGAGCTGGTTGTTCGTTTCTGATTCTTGCAGTCCAATTATGCGCAAATTATTCCTCCTGGAACGATTTTCCAGATCATCTAATTTATCCCATATTTCTCTGTTCTCAGCGGTTATGCGTGCTAATACAGCTGACTGAGCAGTGGTATCATCTTCCAGTGAGGATATCCTATCTTCAGTCTGGGTGATTCTCTGGGCCTGGGCCTGCAATTCTAGATGTAGTTGCTCCAGCCCTCTGTGTACTGCTGCATCCACAGTGGCAGCCAGTGTGGGTCCCAGGAGGGCTACCACCTCTTGTGCTATGCCCGCAGGTGATGTGGGATCTGGTGCCTGAACGTCTGGGGCATGTGATAGCGGAGATGCCGCTGAGTGTGGAACGGCCGCCATATTGGCTGTGGCCGGAACTGTGTCTTCCGCGGGAGGTGCCGGCGATGCGACCGCACAGGCGTATGATCGCTCCACAAAGCGGTCCATGTGCCTGCTATGTATTGCGGTGGTGGTTAGGGGATCCCCCCGAAGCTCTGGCCGGCTTTATAGCGGTATTTAGGAGGCGATCGGCGGGAGCTGTGTCTGACTACAGCTGCTCCATGTGGCGCCGGAACCGGAAGTCCACACAGTAGTTTTAGTGTGTATTGTATAGTATTGTATAGTGTGTATGTGTGTATAATAAAATTCAGATGGATGCCTTTGGATTGTATTAATGAAACTTTTTGGTCATTTAATAGCACATCTTTACATCCTTCCTCCTCCAAAGCGGCTGTGTCATGCTTCCACTTCACCTTCACCTTGCAGGGGTAAGAGTTTAGGTATTCCCTCAATAACTTCTGATAGTAGTTTCAAAAAAAAAACCCTGGGGTGCAGGTTTCAGCTACGAAGTTGAAAATAGGTGTGGAACTCAGAGTATCAAGTCTATAACAAATCACATTTTGAGAAATGTGATACTAATGTCACAGCTGCTCAAATGGTTTTAACTCTCCCTGGCATACTATTTGAGAGGCTCTTCACACTAAGAACTTCAGCCATTGCTCATCACAAGTCAATTTACTGAGTTCCATAAATTTGGGTTTTGTCAGCCTGAGGAATAATCAGTGTGCCCAAGGGCTCTCTGCATCTGATGAGTTTTCCACCAGATGTTGTGAATGAGTTCATAGGCTTGGAAGTGCTCTCTTGGAAGAGTTAATCTATTTCCCTTAAGGACTTCATACAAATTAGAAGAGTACGTTTGATGGCATATAAGTCTTATAGATGAACCAATCTGCCTACTCTGAACAGGCTCTCCATCCACCTCAATAAGGTGCAGGTGTTAAGAAGAAAGGTATTATACCCAGAAGTTCAGACATGCTATGCCCTCCCCCTCCTTAGGGCATTGCAGCCGGTCTAATGCTATACCTGGTGCCCTATTTTTCCATAAAAGTTTTTGGAATATCATATTAATGACCCTCAAGAATTTTAGTGGTAATGAAATTGGGGAATTTTGCAGGTGGCATAACTGCTGCAGCATCAAGATAATTTTGACAAAATTTGTTCTCCCTATAACTTATAGCATAATTTTTCTTCAAGCTATGATTTTGGCCCTACGTTTCTAAAGTAGAAGGCTATTATAAGCTACCCCCACTTATAGACAGCTTTTGTCTCCATACACTTATCAATTGACTAGTTAGGGATATCCACACACAGATTTCTGGCGTCCGGACGCACTGTTAGATGTTGTTTGTTTACTTTGTTTTGTTTCTTTTTTGTCCCGTTTGTTGTCACATCCTGTATTTATTTGACATGGTATTTCCATTGGGTGTTATTCAGCTGCGCATGTCAATCATTTTTAATGTTCCCATTGTGGAATAATATGTTATTTCTCTTTTTTGTATTTACAAATAAATTAACTTTTTTTGCATCACTATCTTCATCCTTGCACGTTGTGACACTCTTTTGGTCGTCTGGTTCCTGCCTGTCTAGACAGGAACACACCAGGTTTTTTTTGTATGATCTTTTTACACCTGTAGTGCGGAAGTGTTAGTTTAAGTAGCAAAATGTTGTCCACTTTGTTGTCCCTGTCCACTTCGATATGTTGGCAAGACGATTCGCAAACTGAGAAGTAGAGTTTCGGAACATAAAAATGACGTGGAACTATAAAAGAACATATGTTACAAAAGCATAATGGGAAAGCTGATGGCCTGTCCTTTTGGGTGGTCCAGCAGATCAAACTGGGTCAGAGAAAAGGAGACCTGGATAAGAGATTATTAAAAACAGAAGCCAAAATTGATATTTTGGCTTCACCTGCCTCATATGGAATCAATGAAGGCTTCACCTATCTAGCGTTTGTGGGGCAGTAGTATCTTATAGCATCTGAAAAATAAGTTATTTATTTATAATATTGATTTGGGATTGAAATTTCTTTAGAATTAAATGGTTACTCATGCAGAAAAATTTAACTTTTATAGGAGAGAAACATTTTTTGAGACAGCATTAATAAATATACAAAATAAATAAATAAATATATTAATCAAATAAAAGGGACAGAAGATGTTCTATAAAAGAACCACTAGATGGCACTTGAAATTTCTATGAATAAAAGCAGTTTAGAGAAGAGTCGCCATTTGCCATGTGGTGATTACAGAACTTTATTCTTTGAGCACTTATTATTTATTTGTTGCACCCCAGACGAAGCTCTATTGTTGAGCGAAACATGTAGGATATTTTGGTTTAATAAGGATAGGTTTTTGGTGCACAATCACTTTTTACATGGGTATATATTTGGTGGGGAGGGGGTTTTGATCAGTCGGATTGAATTTCTATACTCCCTAGATCAGGTATAGGAGTGTTAGTACGCTGCAGCATTGGACAGTCCTTTAGGTCCAGAAAATGTATGAGCAATAGGGATGCTTTTTCATGAGTGTCTTTGAATAGGGAGGGTTTTTTCCAGTGATAGCTCAATTCTGATACCTCCTCATATACTCCCTCTAATTGCTGCAGTGCAGATAGAGACAAACAGACTGAGAGGAATTTTTTCAATGCACCCCTCCCTATAAGTGAATACACACATAGCCAACAAATCAACCTACTAAAGTCCTAACATTCTTTGGGTGTGGTCCCTAGGTTGTTTGGTGTGTCAGCATGCACACATTGTTTGAATTGATCACTTGAAGAAACTGATTAATTATGTCCAGAAAAAAAGGAGCATGTCATTTGCATTACCAGTATTATCTTTTCATTTATAAAGCCAATTTATAAAGCTGTCCACGAGTGAACAATCTCTTATTAGAGAGGTTAGATGTTCAATAGAAAGTGTGACTAGAAGGGGTGACAAAGGGCATGCCTAACAATTCCCCTTTGGAGCCTAAAGCAATAAGAGAGTGAGCCCCCTTCTCTAATTCTTGCTTGAAGATAGAGATATAACAGTCTTACGAATCTAATGAATCAGTCCCTGAACCCAAAGTGCTTTGGTACTTCCCATAAATAGAGAGATTCAAAACTGTCAAATGCATTAACTGCATCAGGGACAAAAAAGGTTTGATCTCTGGGGTTGTCTACTGGAGTTTGCATATTAACGGCTTTTCTGCACCATTGATGAAAATTCATGGTAGAAAAATATTTTGGCCCCATTATATTCAATGTTTCCACACTCTGCAGCATATCCTACAGTCTGTCCTCCATCTCACTTACTCTCCGCTCTATGGCCACAGTCCATTCCGTAATCTTTTGTAAATCCGGTTTACAGCATCATTGTTTCTACTATGCCCATTATCTGTACCTCAAGAAGGAAATGTTTTTTAAAAAATTGAAAAGTTAGCAGTTACAAGTACTGCTGACTTTTAAAAAAAAGAGTCCAGCGCTGTCTTCCCATGGCCAATTCTCCTCACCATATTGGGTCCCTGGTGTCACTTGGATTTGAGGGCTGGCTTTGCGTTCCTAAGGAGATTACGTGGGGCAGGGAGACTAGTACTGCAGCTTCCTGGGACATGTAACCCATGTCCCATGAGACAGCGAGAGAGAAGGGGGTGGGCAAGTGATTAAATTCTTGCCTAGGCAAGAAAGAAGAAGTGGGATCTGGTACTTGTCAAAAAGGTACATACGTTAAAAAAAAAAACACATTCAAAAGTGTTGAGGGTTAGGATAGAGAGGAAGATAAGCAGCACTTTATCTTTTAGTGAAGGTCTGCTTTAAGTCGATCAACTGAAGCTCAAAATTCACTTATTCAGGGAAGCCTATCCCACACCCACCTAACAACCCCATCAAATCATTCCCAGCATCCATTACCTTTTGTACCACCACCCCCTCCCTTTTAGAATGTAAGCTCTACGAGCAGGGCCCTCCTGTCCCTTCTGTATTGAACTTTACTGTAATTGTGCTGTCCCCCTCTACATTGTAAAGCGCTGCGTAAACTGTTGCGCTATATAAATCGTGAATAATAATAATAACTGAAGCAGTTTACTATTTAGCAATGGCAGCATTCACATTCTTCTAAGTCAGCTCTGCCTTAGGATTAGAGAGTCATCAGTCACCTGCTCAGGAGTATGCTCAGAGTCTGGTGACCTCTGTGTTTCAACACAGTATGTTGTCTCTGGCGTCGGTAGAACTTTTCATTCCTCCTGGCTCCCTTAGGAATCTGCCTTGTAGGAGGAGATGGCGGCTGCCCGAGCCACTTCTTTAGCCAGGGTAAAAACTCTCAGTTTGTCCAGGGTCACATGACCTCACTCCTGTGCAGAAAGTAGCATGAAATTTACTAAGTGAATGATAAATTGCAGGATTATGCTCCGAAGTTCCACGAAGCACCTCTACTCACATGACTATCTAAGCCATGTACCAATATCCTCTCCTGTGTGCATTGTGTCTAAATTGCCACATAGGGCGGTACATTTTTAAGACTCACTCTTTAATACGCTGTGTTTTTCGTGTTTGCGGGAGCCTAGGGATGAAATTTTTAGCTGTGTTTATTAAGTGTGGTATCAAAGATGTCTTTTATTGTGCTATCGACTTTTCTGTATTATGGAACAGGCATCTCCAAGACTTGACTGGTATTTTCTCTCCTGTTGGTTTTTCGAGGATTGCATTACCAATCTCACCCCAGAAGGCCTGTTTCCTTGGGGAATACCACCACAGATGTGCAAAGGTTCCGGGTGAATTGCATCCCTCCAACACAGGTGGATGAGTCCACCTCGAACGTCTGGGCCCTCACTGGGGCCACATACCACCTGGAAAAAATGTAAAACACATTTCCGTTGTCGTAGCTTCGATTGAGGAGACGCATGCTAATTTTAAGACCTTCCTCCTCTAAAGTCCTGCTCCCATTTCCTGAGGTTCTGCTTCTTTCACCAAATTTTTTTATATTTTTGAGATACTATGGTGAATACTGGTAGGAGAGCTAAATAACTTCTATATTGGCCGAAGGTTGTACTTACCCCATCTGTACAAAGTGTTGTGTTGTGCATATTTGCATCTAAATCGGCCTAAGGTTGTCATTACTCTGTCTGTACAATGTGTTGCATTTGTGCATATTTCTATCTATCTAGTGGCCTACTACACCATTTTTTCCTTAACTTATAAAATGTGCAGATTCTATCATCTTTCATAACACCCTTAAACTGTATCACCTCTTTTTTTGCCCACCTAACAAAATATAAATAATTCTCTTTCCCTGGTTTAGAATAACTTGTGTCAAGCAACAAAATCAAAGGGTGAATTGTGTTCCCAATGATACTGTCTATATAAACCATCCCATATTCTAACAACATTTCTCGTCAGTGGGTTTGCGCTATTAGCTAGTTCTCGGTAAGACCAAGGGATCCAAATCCCAGCCATCCCTCTGCCACGGATCCCAGCCATCCCTCTGCCTCTGATCCCAGCCATCCCTCTGCCTCTGATCCCAGTTATCCCTCTGCCTCTGATCCCAGTTATCCCTCTGCCTCTGATCCCAGTTATCCGTCTGCCTCTGATCCCAGTTATCCCTCTGCCTCTGATCCCAGCCATCCCTCTGCCCCTGATCCCACCATCCCTCTGCCACTGGAGAAAAAATTTGTTTTTCTGACTGCTTGAATTTTTGGATAAAACGTTTTTAACGATGCGCAGTTATCGTGATGCATCGCGGAATCAAATCAAATCGAGTCACGGACAGGATAATTGTAATAGAATAATGAGACCAGTGAAGATGTGCACCCCTACTATATATACAGTATATATATATATATATATATATATATATAGATAGATAGATAGATAGATAGATAGATAGATAGATAGATAGATAGCTAGATAGATATAGATATATATATACACACACACACAATATATATATATATATACACACACGCATACACACAGTATACAACGTGCAGCTTTTCTTTTACACAGGAAGAAATTATACTTTTTGCAACCATTACAGGAAAATGTAGTGCAATTATACACGTCATAACAGAATATCATACTTTGCAGTCAATTTCATTTACTTGCAGCAAATTATACACAATGTACAATAAAACTCATGTGCAAGCAATAAAACACAACAATCAATATTACCAAATGACAAATCATTGTTGAGAAAGTTCAATTTACCTACAAGCATCTGAACTGAATTCTTAAGATATGAAAAACTTTCAATAAACCTGTAATCATATTCGTTCTTTATACTGCTTTAAGCACCATTTCTAATGGAAAATAGGCCTTGTCTCCCCTTCTTTTTCCTCTGATTACAGAATAATCATTGCCACATGTTTTGTGTTCATTCTTTTGCAAAGCAATTCAACAATGTTATCTTATTTCCTTTGAAAAAAAATATTGGTACCTTTTAACTAGGGCTTTGCAACTCTACGAAATGCATATTAGAAAAAGTGCATTTCATTTAATCCAATTTTATGCTTTGTTTTGTATATTGACTGTAAAACATGCTTGCTGAACATTACATGTTTGGCCATTTGGATGTATCTATCATATAGGGCTTTATAACATTCATAAATTAATAAACCCACTGCAAAACTACAAAAACATTTGTATATACAAAATACTGGTTACATAATAATCTCATATTGCTAGAGGGAATATAGGCAAGGGCTGCCAAATGTGGAATTCTATATGCTTTGTCCCTTAAGAAGCTTTTCACCTAAACTTTTAGAAAGCATCATAGTCCTTACTGTAGTTTTGATGATGCTGTTGCTTTCCGTTCTTATACAAATATATACAAAGATCCTGCATATGCTTTAAGTATGTACAGTATAGATCAAATTAAATCATTGACAAAACAACCTATTTAGAGTCTGCAGATTGGATAGCAGCATAATACCTAAACTCCAGAGAAGAAGATCCCTTTCAGCCTTCTGTGTTGCTTTATCACTGCTAACCTTAGCCCTGATAGAGCTTCGGACAGATTTCCAAGACTTGGTAAAGCAAATTCAAAGAAAAGGAAGAATGTGGGGGGAAGACCCAGAGAGATTTAACTTTATCAAGAGGGACGAACAGATTGATTTTGATTATGATAGCAAATGTTTATTTTCCCAATATGAGTAATGTATAGTTTCTGTGCAAGGTGAAAAACTCTGTGACTTCCAGCATGGATTGCTCTTTTTGGGGGGTGATTTTAACCTAGTGCTTGAACTCCTTATAGACATTTCTAATGTGCTATACTCTCTCTTATCGCATGCTTAAAATGATCAAGAACAAATTCAGAGAACTGACTCATACAGATACACTGCATATACTGTACCCAAAAGGTAGGGGCTACCAAGTGCAGCCCGTCCATAAGGCCGCCCCCTCTATCACACCACCTCCCCATATGCCTAATGGATAGATTCATGTATTGCATGAATCTATCCAGCATCCAGCCCATTTTTGGATGCCGGCGCCTGAATTCGAGCGGTGAGGGTGTTTTTTGAAGCACCTTATTAGAGCCCTAGGCTCTAATAGGTTCAAAAAAGGTGGACTCTGAGTGCAGAGCATTGCGCTCTGAGCCAACTCAGGTGTGTTAGAAAATAAAATAAACATTTGAACCGCCTCTCCACCAATCAGGAAGCGCGGGTCCAATACCCGTCACCTGATTAGCTGAAGGCACAGGCTATCCTATTGGATGCCTAGCAGAATGGAAGAAGAGACACACGGGAAGCATGGAGGACACAGGAGCCATTGTCTGACCCACTGCCCATCCCACAGCTCGCCGCCGCCACTGGCTGCCTGACCCGCACCAAGATAGTACTTCTCCCTTCTCTCCATATACTAGTGCCTATATCGCATATGTATAATCATGCAATATAATCCCATCAGTTAAACAAAAAAAAATCCTATTTAGTATATATTGTTACAAATAAATAAAAATAAAACAAAATTAAAAAAATTATAAAAAAGTGTCTAATATTTTTGCTGATTTATCAATCCCAGTGATGTTTGCTCCTCTGTTATTAGAGACTATTCCCATGAAATCTTGTTATACATCCATGATTTCATGTGACTGATTCACCAATTCAGTGAGCAACACCACCACCATATGAATTGGCCACTCACCAGATATTGGTAAAAATACGCCTTTGGTTCATTAAGAGGGATAACCACTCAACTATAGATGTTGACCTAGGCTACTTCCAATGAAAATAGATGCAAAATATATCCGTCGTCATAAAAATGAATAGTAATCATTGCGCAGTATGTAAATACTATTTATTTATAAAAAGTAAAAAAAAGAGACTCAAGACTAACATTTCCCTGTGTCCATATGTCGGCACAAACTTTTCCAGCATTTATGATGGGTAAGGGTATCGCTGTTTATCCCCGTGTGTATCTCCTATGCCGGCATGCATTCCAGACCTCGCTTTCGCCCGGCAGGAAGTGACTTAATATTTTTGGGAAAACACTATAATGACATGGTCAATCCAAATGCCAAAAATATTTCTAATGTATCTTAACACTTCAAGACAGTGCATGGAGGTAACCTTGATACTTTCTTTATTTGGTTTAGAACATGTTAAACAGTCTACAAGGGGGGGATACCCATCGCACCCTGCTTCAACGGGAGGTATTGTGGATACACACGTTAAATACCAGAATGCCATTGGGTATGAACAATAGGATGGATGTTAGCCTGTTTTTGAAATAATGCTCTGAAGTATAGCAATTAATGATTTTTTATTGAAAATCTCCCACTGTTTGTATATCTGAACACTAGCAAACGAGCTTCCCTATGCTGAATGTGTTGTAATCTTTCTATGTTACTTGTATACATTCCTTGTAGTTAAATAAAATACTTTTGACAAGAAAAAAAAAAAAGAAAATCTCCCACTGTTGTATCAGTGGGACTGTATTGGTTAACATTTCGTGCTCTTTGTTGAAATCCCCTGTTTTTGTGTGTTTTTGGCCCAGGTCTGGTCATCTTCACCTCTAACCAAATAATGGGTTGATTTTTTAATTAAGTGATTTATGCCCTTCATACCTCACAAGGGCTGCTTCCCGTATATATACTTCTTTTTAATGTCATATTTTTATGCTTTTGATGAAGGCCTAAAGGGTGAAACGCATCAGAATTTTTGGATGATGTTATTGCTGTAATAAATATTTTCTATGGAGAAGCTGTCGAGTTTCCGGCCTGTACTTTCTATGGATCTCTGATGATGTATACTAGGTGTGTTTGATGCAGATATATCGTAGAGGATAGCTGAGCCAAAATCTAGAGGATCGCGCCATTTTCCTATGATTTTAAATTATGAGGGCTAGATTATAAACCTCAAATCCACCAAAAAGGGCCATGTCCTAGTAAGACAACATAATCATTATACTGCATATGAGGTAGATTTATTAAAGGCAAATAGGATGTTCACTATGAAAGGGAAGTTGCGCTTTGCGAGGGAATATTCTTCAGACCTTAGTTAATGAGATGAAGCTCTTCTGACTTCCATCATCCACTCATGTGAAAGAAACAATGCACCTTTTTCTTGCATGTGATGGGTATTCCTTGTAGAGTGAAATTTCACCACATTCACTAAGCTCTGGGAAATTCCCTTGCAAAGTGCAACTTCACTTACAATGTGAACAGCCTGTTTACATTTAGTAACTCAACCTTAAAGTATCTTTAGTATATATGAGAGGCTTTGGTTATTTGCTAATGAACACCACTAACAACCAAAACAATCTGTATGTGTAAAAGAGGGCAACAATAGAATACGCATTTATCACATGCAAAATAGGAACTATTCTACATGTATTTAATGTAATATTAAGTGGAGGAAAAACATGTTGATACAGTAATCCCCTGGGTGGAAAGTTCATGTTACATATTTGCACAGTAGATAAAATTGCAGTCATCATTTAAACACCTTTCAAAGTTTCTTCCAACTTCAAAAAGCTGACATGATGACAACAGCTGTGAAATATCATTAAACAGTTGATCCCAAATCGTTTTTCATCAACCTAAATTATGCATGAATTTTGACAGATGTCTCAAGTGAATACTTTACAGAAGATTTGTACATACAGTAAGTAGCAAAAAAGGAAGCTGTGTACTCTCTAATCAGTTCTCTTTTCATACAATGAACAGAATCAAGCACAGTGTTTACGTTTACTTTCAAAGCCTGGATTCCTCAATTAATTTTTCAACTTTGATCTTTCTTGGATCAAAGAGATTACTGCTGGTCCTGTTCATTTTAGTGATACCTTCTGCAAAGATGTTCCAGAAATTAGTTGATAGTCATTGATTATAAAAACTTAAAAAATAAATTATACCTAAATTGCGAATATTCGTTTATGTAGTGCCATCATCTCTCATGTTACTGTAAAAGTAAATGACTAATAAAGCTAAAGTCTAGCTAATTACTACTTTTTTATGCAAATAAGAAATAAATAATTAACAACAATGAACACACAAGTACCTATATTCACACAGATATTGAAAAAAAAATTGCTGCTAACTTTCCTGTGTATCCCTTTTGATAATGCCTTCTGCCGATGCCTAGTCAAAAAGGGACTTATAGGAGATATTTTAAAGAAAAGGTTACTTAAAAAGGATGACTATGGGCTAACAAAAGTGTTTTGTGACCTTGATAAAAACAAACATACCTAGATTTAAGTTTTTATTGGATTCATTCCTGAAGTCATTTGGATCTAGGAATAAACCTCCTCTGAAACATTTGCTTTATTTGTAGTATCTTAAAGTGGTTGTACACCCTGTACAACCACTTTTACCTACAGGTAATATTATTAAGGCTTACCTGTAGGTGCTTGAAATATCTCCTAAACCTCCACGGTTCAGGAGATATTTACGAAAGACCAGAGTGCCGATTATGGCGCATGCACCGATATCATCAGCGCATGTGCCCTTTAGAAAAGGCACATCATGCCATTTCTAATAGGGGTCATGCCGTGACTGGCAGCTCCCGTGCGCATGCGTAGGAATGACGTCACGCGACTCCGGCCAGTCACAGAGCCGGAGTTTGCGGCCCCGGAAGGAAGAGGGGCGAAGATGGAGGCTCCCTGCTAGTGAGGACAACAGAGACATTGCGGGCTTCGGTGTCAGGTAAGTGACACATAATGGGCTACAATGCGATGCATAGTAGCCCATTATGCTTTACCTTTGCAGGGATTACTTCCTCTTTAAAGTACATCTAATCACCAAATTATGAAAATCCAGTTACTATGTTCAGTCCTCATAAAGTAACATAAAACTTACTTTAGCCCCCAACCCCCACATCATCCTTTTTCAGAGTCAGCCACATCTTCCTTCATGTATGTCTCGCATTCCCTCCCTATCAGGCATTACAGCTCACAGTTGAAAGGCTTGCACCTGACTTGCAAATTATGGCACAGAGTACTGTCAAAGCCCTGATTGGACAAAGTGATAATGGCTTTGTCCAATCATGGCTCGGTGTCTCACCACACACTATAAAAGGTTCCTTCCCACAGGAAGCTTTTGTAGTGTGTTGTTGGAGTGGAGATAGATAGAGCAGGGCTCAGTTTGCTACTAGCGAGTTAGTGTGTTTACTTATTGTGACTCAAGTGTAGAGTGTTAGAGTAGTGTTAGTATAGTGTGAGAATAGTGTGTCAGTATAGTGTAGTGTGTCAGTATAGTGTGATTATAGTGTGAGTATAGTGTGTTAGTATAGTGTGAGTATAGTGTGTCAGTGTAGTGTGTCAGTAAAGTGTGAGTATAGTGTTTTAGTATAGTGTGAGTATAGTGTCTCAGTATAGTGTAGAATGTTAGTGTAGTGTTAGTATAGTGTGTCAGTATAGTGTGAGTATAGTGTGTCAGTATAGTGTGAGTATAGTGTAGTGTGTCAGTATGCCGTAGTGTCAGTGTAGTGTGTTAGTGTAGTGCAGTGTTCAACACAGCATTACATAACATTTAGTGCTGTATACAGTGCTGTATAACTTTTTTTTTTTGGTTGCTGCATGTTTTTTTTTGTGGGGGGGGTTGTCTTTTTTTTGTCCCCTGCCTGTCCCCCTTCTTTTTTTTTTTTTTTTAATTGCCAGCTGCAGTTTTTCTGACTGCAAAACTGGTGTTCCCCCCTTTTTTTTTCATAGTTTTTACATTTCTGTCAGTGGCAGTCCTAAATTTAAAGTGCAACAAGCACCACTTTTCATTCAATAAAGTACATCCAATCACACATTTCCCAGTTTCTATTAAATTTGGGTAATAAGCCCCCTCCATCATGTCTGGGAGGCAAACAAGAAGAGGCAGACATTCTCATGCCACTATGACTGACCTCATATTGCCTGTGGACATTGTCAGTCCTCAGGCAGGGCACATTTGTTTCTGTTTAGTGATGTTTGCGCTAACAACAAAAAAAGATCAACAATTTTGAAAAAAAAAAAATATTTTTTACTTTCTGCTATAAAACACACTTTCAATAAAAAATGTAAGAAATCTAATTTCTTCATCAATTTAGGCCAATATGTATTCTTCTACATATTTTTGGTAAAAAAAATCCCAATAAGCGTATATTGGTTGGTTTGTGCAAAAGTTATCATGTCTACAAACTATGGGATATTTTTTTGGCATTTTTATTTTTTACTAGTAATGGCGGCGATCAGGGTTTTTTAGCGGTACTGCGACAGAAAAATTTAACCGGACTTTCCAGCAGAGGTCCGCCGGACTTTCCGAACGTGTGGACTTACCCACACACGCCCGGACTTTTCCGGCGGACAATCCGCCGGAGTTTTGGCCAAAGTCTGCAGGACTTTTGAAATGAACGGACTTGCCCACACACGGAGGAAAGTCCGTTCATTTAGAACGTGACTCCAGGTAGACGGGACTAGCGAAGGCAGTCAATGCCGCCGCGCTAGCCCCGTTACCTGGTATGGATTTAAAGGGGAATCCCTATGCCGAAATCCCCCCCAAATCCATCTCAGACCTCTTCCCGACAACCCTGGCCGTTGGTTGTCGGGGTCTGCGGGCGGGGGGCTTATCGGAATCCAGGAGCCCCCTTTAATAAGGGGGCCCCCAGATACCGCCCCCCCACCCTATGTGAATGAGTATGGGGTACGATGTACCCTTACCCATTCACCTAAGGAAAAAAGTGTAAATAAAATAAACGTCACAATTTTTTTAAATACTTTATTGCACAGCTCCGGGGGGCTTCTTCCGTCTTGGGGGGTCTTCTCGCCGGACTGCTCCGCTATCTTCTGCTCTTTTACTAGCTCTTTCACTAGCGGAGGAGCCCGGCTTTCTTCTTCGTCGCCGCTGCCACCGTCTGGGGGTCTTGTTCCGACTTCGGGGGTCTCTTCTGTTCTTCTTGCCGGGCCTCCGCTTTCTTCTTCCAGCACTTTTACGAGCGGTGGCCCGGGGTTGTTGTTTTGCCGTCGCTGTCGCCGCCGCCGCCTTCTGCTTCTTGTTCTTCCTTCTTCATCTGATGTTGACACGACGCTCTCTCTGGCCGTAATGGCAGAGACACGCTGTGCTGTGACTTATATAGGGACAAGGGGCGGTCACCTGCTCAAGTCACCTGGTGACCTCGCCCCCTTATGATGTCACAGTCCCGGAGGATGCTGGAACTGTGACATCATATGGGGCGGGGTCACCATGTGACATGAGCAGGTGACCCGCCCCTTGTCCCTATATAAGTTACAGCACAGCGTGTCTCTGCCATTACAGCCAGAGAGAGCATTGTGTCAACATTGGACGAAGAAAGAAGAACAAGAAGCAGAAGTCGGAAAACAAGACCCCCAGACGGTGGCGGCGACGAAGAAGAAAGCCGGGCTCCTCCGCTAGTGAAAGAGCTAGTAAAAGAGCAGAAGATAGCGGAGGAGTCCGGCGAGAAGACCCCCCAAGACGGAAGAAGACCCCCGGAGCTGTGCAATAAAGTATTTTAAAAAATTGTGTAGTTTTTTTATTTACACTTTTTTCCTTAGGTGAATGGGTAGGGGTACATCGTACCCCATACTCATTCACATAGGGTGGGGGGCCGGTATCTGGGGGCCCCCTTATTAAAGGGGGCTCCCAGATTCCGATAAGCCCCCCGCCCGCAGACCCCGACAACCAACGGCCAGGGTTGTCGGGAAGAGGCCCTTGTCCTCATCAACATGGGGACAAGGTGCTTTGGGGTGGGGGGGCCCCAGGGCACCCCCCATGTTGAGGGCACGTGGCCTGGTATGGCTCAGGAGGGGGGCGCTCGCTCGTCCCCACCCCCTTTACTGACCGGCCGGGCTGCGTGCTCGGATAAGGGTCTGAGATGGATTTGGGGGGGACCCCCATGCCGTTTTTTCGGCGTAGGGATTCTCCTTTAAATCTATACCAGGTGACGGGGTTATCGCGGCGGCATTGACTGCCTTAGTCCCGTCTACCTGGAGTCACGTTCTAAATGAACGTGAAAAAATGTGTGTGAGGCAAGTTCGTTCATTTCAAAAGTCCCGCGGACTAGCACACAGGCGGCGGGATTGTCCGCCGGACTGCCAAGTCCGGCTGGACAATTTTAAGTCAAAATTTAAAACTTAGTCCGCCGGACTTTTGGGAACAAAAAGTCAGCCGGAGCCCCACACACTCTAGTCCGGCGGACAATCCCGCGGGAAAGTCCGATCGTGTGTACGCGGCCTATGTGACACTTTTTGAGGACCAGTGACACTAATACAGTGATCAGTACTAAAAAAATGCACTGTCACTGTATAAATGACACTGGCAGGGAAGGGGGTAACACCAGGGGTGATTAAAGTATTAAGTGTGCTTCTAGAAAGTGATCTCTAACTGTGTGGGGGATAGACTGACTGGAGGAAGAGAGAGATCTGTGTTCCTGATATACCTCTCTGACAGAACGATGGTCTGCCTTGTTTATATAGACAGACCGCTGTTCTGCCTCACCAGCGAACTATCAGTTCACAATGCAGTTGAGACTGCAGTTTAATATTTCTAAATGTAAAATAATGCACCTAGGGAAAAAGAATACCCTTAGAGAGTACAGCATTGAGGGTACAGTTTTAGCCAGCACTACAGAAGAAAAAGATTTGGGGGTGCTTATTTCAGATGATTGCAAAATTAGTAAACCGTGTGATCAGGCAGTGGGAAAAGAAAATAGAATTCTAGGATGCATCACCAGAGGGATCAGCAGCAGGAGGAAGGAGGTTCTGATTCCCCTATATAGATCTTTAGTGAGACCTCATTTAGAATACTGCGTCCAGTTCTGAGGACCTCACTTACAAAAATATATTGATAAGATAAAACTAGTTCAGAGATGGGTAACAAAAATAGTGAAAGGTTTGGGGGATAAATCATATTGTGAGTGACGTCAGGAACTTAATATGTACAGTCTGGAGAAAAGAGGGGAAAGGGGTGTTGTGCAGAGTATTGAAATAATGCGCTGGAAGCTTTTTGTATACAGCAATACGCTTTGCTTTTATGGAGGATTGCAATGCATGTCTTACAGCTTGAAGAAACATGAAACAGTAACTAACCACAAACAAGTGTTTTGAACTTGGATAGACGGTTACATCCTGTGATGACATTATATCATAGATACACGCTATAATGCCACAGCATCACCTACTGCATAGATAGGTATAATGCATATATATAGTTCACAGTACTTTACATTACATGCTGTTGTCCTTTCAAGGGATGACGCGATTGAAACCTTTAAATACATCAAGGGAGTGAATAAGGTTCAGGAAGGTGGTCTTTTCAATATGAAACAAAAATCAAGAACATGGGAAATGACCTCAAACTAACTGGAGCAAAGTTCAAAGCTAATCTTAGAAATTAGTATTATTAATAATTAGTATTATTTTACTGAAAGGGTGGTTGATGGATAAGTCCACTTTTCTAAAAAAAAAAAAAGAAAAAAAATGCACATTTTTTTGCAGGTAACAAAATGTGCATTTATCTATTTTATTTTTTTTGGAGACTCTAACGCATTGCACCAGTGATCATGAGATCGCTGATGCCATGCAGGTCTCCGGCAGATCTGTCAATGTATCTGTGTGCCCATACATCCCATACAGGCAAGCTGATACACTGACAGGAGGTATCAATGAACTCATTAAGCTCATTAAGAACTACAAGCTGACAGCTGCAAAGGAGGGCTTGTAATTTATTCACACACAGAGCTGTGTAAATGAATGACGCAGCCGTTTGAGTGGAGCCCTGCACAGCCACGCTGATTTAAAAAAGTGACAGCTAGGAACTTCTACCCATACTGCTATCACAGGGAGGGGGAGGGGAATCGGGCAGTGGCTGCAGCGTCGGTAACATGTTACCCTAAAAATGAGTGAAACATGTAATATGTTCCCAAAGGTGATCTTACTTATCCTTTAACATTTAAAATGCAATTAACTGTGAGCAGGCAGACTCTTAATTGCAGGAGAGACATGCAATGTCTCTTTTGAAATAAAATAAACCTACCTGCCTGCTTGCAGTCTTCTTTGGTATATACACTAAGCTACACTAGTGCAGTTCAATTTACATTTTGGCATATATCCTGTGTGCCAGGATGACTGAACTCCTGCACAAGTGCAATGAAGATGGCCGAAGCCCAGTACCCAGAAGAAGCCAGGTAAAAGAGAGGACCAATGAGGGACCGCGGAGCGTTGAAGGACAGGTAATTATTACAGACTTTAATTCACCTATAATTTTGGCTGCCTGTATTTCTGGGCCTCTGTATCATTTTACCATATATGCAGTTTTAATTGTGACAGGCTTATTTTACTAATGTATGGATTATTATATTCCTGCCTACTCTGTGAACCTCCTGGTCTGCTTTTGCAGTCTAGGAAACCAGCCAGGACTAGATCGAAAATATTATGAGGGTTACTTTTCTTTTGTCAACTACTTCTACATTGGTGTTATATAAATCTGGGTTTCGTTTTACCAATGCAATAATCTATGGCAATTACGATTATATTTCATTATTATGGCAAGAACTCCAGTGATGTTTTTTTTTTTGTTAAACTTCGTAACTCCAGTGATGTTTAATCAATAAACACTTGTATCACTT
Organism: Lithobates sylvaticus; assembly: GCA_028564925.1. Classification (NCBI taxonomy): domain Eukaryota; kingdom Metazoa; phylum Chordata; class Amphibia; order Anura; family Ranidae; genus Lithobates; species Lithobates sylvaticus. Next base: position 355,208,078 of record CM053030.1, on the reverse strand, counting down.
TTGTACATATTGTTTAGCAGAAAAGGAACAAATGTCATTTCCATTGGTTCCACTTGGTTACCAAACAAAATTGAAATTGTACTCTGAAACACTTTGAATAATTGGGGCTAAAATATGGTACCTAATGTCTAGCCTGCTGTTGTTTAGGTAAAAATCCCATCCTTCAAGGTATCTAAACTCTGCATTATAGTCCTAACAAGACAATAAATCTTAATACATAATGTAAATTTGTTTTTAATTACCACATCCTAAGAAACATACAGTAAATGCTGCGTACAATAAGGCGTGTTCCATTATAAAATCCAATACTGTTCTCAGTACAATTAAATCACTTTTAGGACAGCTAAACATGGAAGCTGAAACTGTATATGATATGTTGAGGTATATTATACTAGCATTTGTAACCAATAAATGCAAGTAAACTTATCATTCCAATTGTTTGACAAATATGTTTTACAAATACAGTGGCATATGCTGTTTCACATTATAAAATAAAGTTCATATTATGAAACCTCAGTGGAAAGACCCTAAAATTCCTGGAATATAAAATCAATGCCAGATAACCCCTTCAATTCCAAAAGTTTTGTAAAATAGTACAGCACAGAGAATTTCTGTTATAAAAGGCACTAAAGGGATTAGGAAGAGCTTCCGGGTCAACACTCTAAAATGTATTACAATTGTCAGTTTTATTCTCCAGCAACTGAAGAGAACAATAAATCCTTATAGACCAACTAGTGTACTAGACAGGTTGATGTTTTCCCTTTGAATCTCAGCTGCAACCCACAACTCTGAAAGCAGTGATGATACCATGCTGGCTGCCAAAGGGGCACAACAAAATGTACCACACAAGTGGAGTTTATCAGGTGGAGGATGCCGCCGGTGATACATCACCACTGAGAAGTACTGGGAGGGAATAATCAGCAGTGAAATATCACAGCTGGTCATGATTTTAGTCTGTGCCAAACACCTGCAAACTCTAAAAGGATATCAAAACAAAACTCCACCCAATGGCACTGAGCCATCCCTTAACAACCAGTCGTTGACTCTGCATCACCATAAAAATTAATTTAACATTTCTACAGAAACAGTATTCTTCCTGTCCCAGAAGGCTATTCCATTTCCTTTCACAGTTCTTTCGGCTAAGATAAATATGCCACAGAAAACAAACAGAAAATAAAGAAGTTAAATATTTGATGACTGGAAAAATTATCTGTTGGTTTCATCTGTTTATTTGTGGAAGCCTGTGAAGTGAGTAGATTTTATTAACCTCCAGACTATATCATACTGCCGTAGTTCCCCCGTCCTGATGCATCCTGCAAATATATGCTACCACATCTGGTAAAAGCACACAGCACACATCGAAAGTACGTTTGCAAAAGTAGAACCCAAGGTCACAGTGAAATTCTCCCTCCATTTACTCATTTCAACAGATGAGAAAGGACCAGGTTAAGGGTACCTGAAGTCAGAAAGGGTTTTTGGGACATCTAAACCACTTAGGGCTAGTGAAATTATGCAGACAGCAATGGAACAAACAACAAACAATACAGTTAACATAAGCAATTTAAGCAATAGCAATGCAATTACTACTTGTCATAAAAAAATAAAATTGCAGCCAAATACAAATTCACAATTAAAATTCCTGTTTGTGTATCTGTAGCAATATACATACAATTTTATATATGATGTGTGTATATATATATATATATATATATATATATATATATATATATATACTGATCATAGTGAACTAAGAGCGTCAATCACTCTGGACTGTATTACTTGAACCAAGCATGTCTATACCCAATGATTTAAAGGTTTCAAAAAACAGTTACATTCAAGTTAAAGTTACAGTTTCAAATGAGCTTACGTTAGCTCTGAACTATAAAGCCATCAAATAGCTGATGTTATAACTGATCACATGTACAGCACCATGACACTTTCTGATCTAACAGAGGCTAAGATGGCAACTTTCTTGGATGTAAAAGAAAAAAAGGGTTAATTCTAATTTAGCAATGACAGTTCTGGTGTTTGCACTATAAAACAGTAGTCAGCAGTGGCAGCTCCTGTGTTTCCATACTGACAGGTTCTCTTCAAGGATTAAGCTTTGAATTATCTATTTTTTAGCCCTATTATCTTCTACTAAATATTCTACCTTATGTAAACAGAATGACCATGGAAGAGACTTCTACAAACAAAAGGGGTCTCGACATTTGAGGGTCCATTTAAGAGGCACCAAACAGCAATGTTCATTAGAAATGTACATATCCAATTGCTTTTGAACTCTGAAGCAAGTTGAGCACAATTAAAATAAGCAATAAAAAAAATCCAGGAGGAGAGCCCAGTCAGGTGTACTATTAACCTTGTGACTAACTTCTCCAATTATAGCGTTCTCTCAGCAAAGTTAAGCAGAGGGATCTCTGTGACATACATCAGGTTTCCAACCATGGCCTACAATTTAATAAAGGGTTGTAAAATGCAGCCCATGGTGTGGAGTATCTTTGTAATGTTGAGAGGAGGGCGGACAACAATATATGAGTCCCATTAGTTATTATGGCTCTTTAATTTAATTAATCATGTAAAAGGCCAGTGTGGCCAAAACTGAGATTCTATACCAATAATAAAGAGCTTCTCCATATATGTCAATAGATGGTATCCAGAAAATTACAGTTTAAACGAAAAAAGAGTGCACATAACACGACACATCATGTAAAACACGAGCATAGACTAAGAAGATAGCTGCCACAATTGGGAAACCTAACAAGATCAAATGGCTTAGGTATTCCACCAGTCAGTAATTTGAACTGTGTGGAATTCATTCCCCCAGAGCTTTTTCATCTTTACTCAAGGTGAGATTCGTAGTGGCCATATACACTTTGATGAAGGATCAATTTATTTTCTGATCGATCTCTTCTGATAGGAATAATCAATCTACATTTAACAATCCATTTAAACAATATGCCACACATCTGGAAGTAGATTTTGATTAATAGCTAAAATATGATCGTAACTCATGAGCGCATGTTTTGGATTGCATCTCTGTTTCTACCATGTAATCTCATAATCTGATCAATAATGATTTTATCATGAACACTGTATCTCAGTGTTGTTGAATAATGCAAATCAATAGATATTTTGCCCTGGCCAATTGACTCAGTTTCATTGAATCTGTTCTAAATTGATTCTAAATTGATTGAAAGGGAAATTATGGCTCTTCTTTTTTTTTTGCAGATTTGACTGTTTTGATCTAATTTTACATTGATTGGATGGAAACATCCCAGTGTGTTTGTTCACCATTAGCCTTACAACACATGAAATTGAAAAAGAATGACCCTTCTGATAATGTACTCTGGGACAAAGATTGACTTATTTTAGTCACCAGTACCCAGTCAATTTCTCACATAACCACTTTTGCAACTTGAATTACTTAGCAGCCTGTAAATATACAAAAAATAAAAAAGTGCTCTAGGACTGACCTGAGGTTCTGAGAATGCTTGCTTAATACTGTTGATTGGACCATACGGGATGCCACTTCCTTCAAAGAGCTTCAGCCACTCAGAGGTTGTTTTTTCTGAGAACCTAAGAATAAACAAGATATTGTGGTCTAAACTCTCTCTCTGTTTAATTCCAAAGGATGTAAAGTACTACCGCACTGGTTTACTCCCAGGCAGCCAATATTATAACAAAAAATGTTCAGCGGAAATGCAAAAGCTTAAAGCCCCAGGCAAAGAACATGGTTAAGAAGCCTTGTAATTCTATCTGATTGTCTTAATATGAGACGCAAACCAAAATTATCAGCAATTTCATATATGGTCAGAGGATTTCCTCAGGCTGTTTCTGCAGTAATGATCATCACATTTGTAAGACAATAGCATTAACATTCTATGGGGAAAACAAAATAAAATATGGAACTGCTTGAGTTTTGATCTGAAAAACCTGATATGAAGCAGCCTTACTTTTCCTGCCTATCATATGTGAAACATATGTCGGAACTAACAACCACAACTGTTAGATAGCTAAACAATGTTCACATTTATTAGCAACATAATTTGGAAATATGGATTAGCGAGGTCACAGGGCCATGGACTCCAGTGCACTTTAAATACCCTTGTTATCAGCAAAGTCCTTTGTCTGCATCTTGCTGAAAGCTCAGATCACAGCACTAGAAGAGTCATTTGTTAAATGCTGCTTTTTCAGTGAACAATAAGATCCATACATGCTAATAAGCAGCCGATGTAACTTTTGATAGCGTTTAGCAGGAAACAATGTTGTAAGATTACTTAAGGGTCTGTGCAAAAAAAAAAAAAACACATTAAACGAAACTCCTTTTATGGTTTTAATCATATGCAAACCGTTGCAGATTTAACAAAATATAGTTTCCTAAAGAATTGTCTAAGGTTATGAAGCAGTGATCAGTAGCATTTGGGTCCGGACCCCAAATAAAGTGCTAATGTTAATATTTGGGCTTTCCTAAATTAGTACTGCTATGTACTACTGGAAAAACTTGTCTTTTTTGGACCTAGAACATCAGTAAAAAAGCAACTGGTATAACAGAGGAGTGGCATAGTGACAGTTAGGAACTTATTTATAAATCTTTCCACATAAGATTTGCAAAACTTTCACCCAAAATGCACACATTTTCTAATTGATTTATTAAAGTTATGTGAACCCTGTATAAAAAAATATATAGAGAGAGTATATAATATAAATAGAGCATGTAGGCTTTAACACAGGTTTTAACAGAGTATTTCTGATTTAAAGAATAGCAATCTGGAACTGCAAGTGAAAATTAATACTTTTGACGTACTTGTTAATAACATATGTTCGAGCACAGTACATGGAGTTGATTCTTAGACCATGGATTATATATGCCGCTACCTTTCGGTGGTTGGACACTGGCAAAAGCTTTGCTGGGAAATGCCCCACAGTGTACCCATATATTTCCACCCATTCTGTAAAAAAATCAAGCGGTAAGGAGACCACAAAAAGGGGAAAGACCTGTGTCCTAAACTAAACACCAAGAAGTGTAATACACAGGTATGTCAAAATTCCAATTATTCTAACTCTACAGTACAGGACACAGGTTGATTCTTAGACCATGGGATACCCCCAAGCATTAAATTGCTGGGTGGGCAACAAAACAGCCAAAATTGCAGCAACAGGCCCACAGGAAAAACAAGCTGAAGCAGGGATAAGAAGAGGCTCAAACAGCCAATGTTTTGAAAATGCATAGGGAAGAACAGGCAGTGGCCCTGGAGAAGGACCGATGCTAGATGCTGTAAAGCACCCAAGAACCCCAACCTCCTGGGGGAATGGGTAAGGAAAATAGGGACATGCTCTGTGAGGGCATTAGTCTGCAAGAAAGGCAAAATAACCACCCAGAAGGGTGGAAGAGGAGGGAGAAATCCCACAAAGGGACCACCATGTAAGAAATAGAAGAGGGGTCAGTTAGCAAGTGAACACCATAGCAGGTCACCATAGATGACAGTCCTGACCCCACCAATAATGCAGATTGTAAGTGTTTGACCTGCCTTCAAGGCAGGACATAGGAAAGGAAAATGACATTCCCACAGATGATGATAACAAAAAACCCAAAGGGAAGGAAGAAGGGCTGGCTTCAGGATACTTTGTCACTATAAAGGGTCCGAAAAGGAGGGGGCCCCCAAGAAGAACATAGGGGGAGACAAAGTAGAACTATGGGTCATGAGGTTAACCACTTGAGCTCTGGAAGGTTTTAGCCCCTCATGACCAGAGCTATTCAGCTCCATGTTACTTTTGCGAGGTCATGAAATACTGTACGCAAATTAAATTTATATCCCTTTTTTCACACAAATATAGCTTTGTTTTGGTGGTTTTTGATCACCACTGTTTTTTTTATTTTTTCGTAATATTTTGAAAAAAAAAACAATATTTTCTATTATAAAACATATCCAATAAAATAAAATTTCTTCATGAATTTAGACCAAAATGTATTCTTCTACATGTCTTTGGTAGAAAAATCGCAATAAGCATATATTAATTGATTTGTGTGAAAGTTATTGCGTCTACAAATGATGGCAGGGGAGGGCTGGCAGCCTTAGGCCTGGGAGGGCAAGTCCAGTCAAGTGGCCCATTAAACCACCAAATCAGCTCACCATCCATGTCCACCTGGTTTTATAACGGATATTGATGTTATGAAGCAAGACAAATATGACACAGCGCGACCCCGATTTCGGTAAAGAGACGATGACACAGCTCTTTATCCATGTGATCGCCTGTGTCAGCTCACAGCCGATCACATGTAAATGCTGAAGTGCCATTTATCAGCTCACCTCACACTGACAGAGTGTGAGGAGAGCCTATCATCGGCATCTCCTTGCAGTGGAGACCTGTACAGGTAATCAGGGCACTTGTACTTAAAAGGGTTTATCCCTTATATGGACCTCTATAGAATTGGAACCTACTTCTTTCCATTAAACACGGCACGGCACATGCAGGCACAATCACATACATGTGTATCTCTGGCTAAGGGGGGTGTAACTTCTCCCCTTGTGACTTCTGTGTTCACTGGATACAGCGAATTACGAATCCAGGTAATGCGTGCTCTGTGATCATGTTTTTGTTTCAAGGGTGAATCTGTAAATACATTAAATACTCTTAAGCCAAAACATTGCTCAACCTCTTTCCTTTCTATGGATAGACCGGTAAGTTGCTTTATCGCTCTTTGGTATTTACCCCCAGTTGCATTCACTCCATGGATGGCATGGAATAGGGCCATCACTATATGGTAATAATGAATATGCAAAACTAGATTTTTGGGTTATATTATATCATGAGGGTCATGCCCCACTCTGTCCACTAGATGGTGGTGACTGTGGTGATTTTTAAGTATTCTTTGCATTTTTGTATTGATGCACATGTTGGTTTGAGCTGCATGTGACGTCATTGCGCACCAACACGCATGCACAGAAGAGGCGCAGTGACCATTTGAAGAACCGGAGGGGATACATGCCAAACGTTACAGCTGTACCTCTGATGGAGCCAGGAGAACCGGTGAAACTGGTTAAGACATTTATTCGTCCACCAGTCTCAGATCGCATAGCGATCACATGATCACAGAGCATGCATTACCTGGATTTCTAATTCGCTGTGTCCAGTGAACACAGCAGTCACAAGGGGAGAAGTTACACCCCCCTTTAGCCAGAGATACACATGTATGTGATTGTGCCTGCATGTGCCGTGCCGTGTTTAATGGAAAGAAGTAGGTTCCAATTCTATAGAGGTCCATATAAGGGATAAACCCTTTTAAGTACAAGGGTGGGGGGCTTTGCATGGGTAAGAGCAGCTGCCAAAAGACACAGAGGGGCACAGAAATTTGCAACGGCAATGAAGAGCAACATGCACAAATAAGTGCATAATGAGGGTGAAACCAAGGTTTTAGGAAGAGGCTATACAAGGCCCAACAAAGATCTGTCGAATACCAAGGGCTAGGTGTTTTGTGAGTCCAAATGAAAGAATGTGCAAGATGAGGAATGGGAACAACTTCTAGGATGGGGTTCCTTATCATCACACTAGGTGAGAACTACCTCACACAATAGATTAGAATGTATTGGGGGGGGGGGGCAATCTGCATGACTCCCAGAAGAAGGGACACTCAATCTTATGAACCCTACATCACTAGCCATCCAGAAACTTCAGGTAGCGGAAGAAAAAAATGCTGACTTTAAATAGGCTAACATTATAATATTACCTATAAGGCCAAGTGAGAAAATAATCGGGACAGAAACCAGATTAAAAATGTAGATTACCCTATAACCTGTGCCCTCAAACTCACTTGTGTGCTTAGCACTGCAGTGTGGATTGTAGCAAAAAGGATATACTGTAGTACTACATATCTAGGTAATAATCCAACAAGATTTGTGTAGCCAAGAAACCCTGTCTTTATCAATGATGCTGGTCCCATACAGGGTCCAGGCTTCACCCATCACGGTGAGCATAGCCCTGAATGGGGTCTTCAGGGTCTGGGTGCCATTGGGATGTACCATGGCCTTGGACCTATAAAGCACCTTACAGCTAAGTTACTTGTTGCACAACGTGTCAAGGTGGGTGCTGAATGCAGGATCCAGGCCCAATGCAAAATAACAGGTTGGTCCTGCTGTTGTAGGGTCCTGGTATGGTCCCCAAGATGTACATTGAGGGTAACCAATCTGAAAACTGTTAGTGAGCCATATGGCAATAAGCAGTCAGATCTTGATAGAAGTGTCATTTGAAAAAAAGAAGGATAACTGGTAAAAAATTGAATAATCTTCTCCAATATCAGAAAGGGTCCATCACTAACAAAGAAACTGGAGCCTCATGGAGTGGACACAGTTATATGGGTACATTGGGGGAGGTTAACAACAATGCTTTTAACAGTGTCAAATGACCTGGTAAGTAGCGGCACAAAATCCCAGTCAACTCGTGTGTCCTGTACTATACAATTAAGATAATTTTTGTTTTTTGCACAATTCTTTATGTATTACTGTTCTGGAATTTGGGTATGGTAATCAAGCATCTAAATGTTTTGATTGTAAACTGCCTGTAGTTATTTAACTAGATTGAGTCATTTACAAATTATTATAGAGATGATCAACTTCAAGATGCAGTTTATTCGTAAATTTGTCCCTTATCAATTTATTACACTTAATTACTATATAGTAAATATAGTAAAAATAAGTATCACAGTCCTGCTCTGCCTTTTGAACATAAAAAACAAAAAAGAAATGTAAGTTCAATCTAAATTGCTCACACAAGGTTAGATTTATAGTGGCAGATGAGACTATCATACGTTTTATGTGCCATTGAACAACTTCGAAGTTCGACCAGATTCCAAATGCACAGCTGAGATTATAGACATCAAATTTTGGTGACTGCATGTTAGTATATTAGTCATTCTACAAACATCTGATGAAGCTTGTTTTTTTCACCCAATATTTTGTATGTTTCAGTTATTATATCAAATTGAAATACACTTCTGGCCAGGTTTCAGCCTAGGATATCACACAAAGCAGGCTTAGGTGGGTGGTTAAGTGGTGTGTAGAAAGTGGAAAATATTGTACAATATATAAATCCCCATTCTTGAATGGCTCAGATGAACCCCTTGATTGCTATATTACTAAACATCTTTAATAGAATGCATGCACTTTAAACTAAAGACTGTCATCAAATTATTGATTGGCATTAAATTCTGCCTAAATGCTACCTGTCCTGATCTTTTTTGGCTTATGAACAACACTCTTTTTTTATGTTACTTCACTTCTGTTACCTGTTGGGTAATCAGCTTTCACCAGTTGGGAAAACCTTAAGACTTCAATAAGGGAGCAAAAAAGAAAGAAATAAATGATTTTGCGCTAAAAACCGTGGCAATAAATATAAACACATTCACATAAATGAGTAAAGATATGCAATAACGTGCGCAATGCGCTAAAGTGCATAAATAATGTGAATAAATAATGTGAATAATAGTGATAAGGTGGTAAACAAGATGATCAATAAAAATCACCCATTGAATAAAGTGCATAAATATTTGTACATAAAAATGCATAAATGATTGTACATAAAAGATACATATAATAAATAAAGTGCAAAATATATGTGCGTGACAGTGATTAAAAATCAGTGAAAAGTCCCACGGACGAATAAATGTTCATGGCAACAATGATAATAAAGATAATAAAAAGATGAATTCATAATGTCCATGCAGTGAGGTAGATAAGATGGCAATATATATATGTGTCCGTCAATCCCACCGACGTCCTGTATATCCCGTCTAGATTAAAGTGAGTGGGTATGGACACTTTAAACTTGATAAGAAAAGGCAGCAGGTGGGTGCAAACAGATGAAATCCCCAACTGATACTCCCTAGCCTCTCACCTTCGGGCCAATGTTTCAGGGCAGTGAAAGTGTTAATAGCTTACTCCAAACTCCTCTCCTCCACTCGGTCCCAGGGATATGGCAAACTCGTTCGGTACTGCAATCAGGGTCCCCTGATGAAGTCACGAGACTGTGATGTAACCGATAGGGATTGATCTGATTGGAGGATACCGGAGGATACCGGAAGTGATGTGCAACTGGCGCTGCTCGCCTATGTATGCTGGATTTTATCTTCATTGATGTAAGAATGCAATTTGCTCTTCAATAAATTTATTTTACCCAAACATACTTCACGATTGGGCTCCCCCCACCCTTCTTCTCTTACCCTTCATTTACATTGCATGAGAGGATTGCAGTACCGAACGAGTTTGCCATATCCCTGGGACCGAGTGGAGGAGAGGAGTTTGGAGTAAGCTATTAACACTTTCACTGCCCTGAAACATTGGCCCGAAGGTGAGAGGCTAGGGAGTATCAGTTGGGGATTTCATCTGTTTGCACCCACCTGCTGCCTTTTCTTATCAAGTTTAAAGTGTCCATACCCACTCACTTTAATCCAGACGGGATATACAGGACGTCGGTGGGATTGACGGACACATATATATATTGCCATCTTATCTACCTCACTGCATGGACATTATGAATTCATCTTTTTATTATCTTTATTATCATTGTTGCCATGAACATTTATTTGTCCGTGGGACTTTTCACTGATTTTTAATCACTGTCACGCACATATATTTTGCACTTTATTTATTATATGTATCTTTTATGTACAATCATTTATGCATTTTTATGTACAAATATTTATGCACTTTATTCAATGGGTGATTTTTATTGATCATCTTGTTTACCACCTTATCACTATTATTCACATTATTTATTCACATTATTTATGCACTTTAGCGCATTGCGCACGTTATTGCATATCTTTACTCATTTATGTGAATGTGTTTATATTTATTGCCACGGTTTTTAGCGCAAAATCATTTATTTCTTTCTTTTTTTCACTTGTGGTTTAGTGTGTACCATTAGGTTTTGCAGCTTCCTTAAGAATTTTATTCTATTATTTAGGCACCCCAATTTACCCCTGTGGGGGATTTTTTAGTCCATTAGTGTCACCTGTGAGTTTTAGTTCAATTAACCGCGAAGGTCACTTCCCCTTTCTTCAATAAGGGAGCAATTCAAATTGCCCTGTGGGGGTTACTGTCAAAGACTAGACGTTTTTTGGACTTTGCACCTCAGTGGAGCTCATGACAAACTGGTGACACACAGGACCACCACAAAGCTGTGGCAGTTTGCTCGGACCATTAACCCAGCTAATGTACCTGCACATGGCCGCCTGCAACACCTATTTTACACAGCCAGTCCTGTAAATTCTACTCAACCAGTGGGTACTATGCTCTCAGTCTCTCCCTGCACAGAAATGTTTCAGCTTACAGGATAATAATCTTCAGCAGAGTGATCATCACTGAGGCAGGATAACTCTGCAATTAACTCTTTACACACACACAGTAGCAGCTACCACACATTTTAATGGAAATGCACACTGTTCACAGCATCTGCTACTGCAGTTCTGACCCTTTAAAGTTCTGTATCACTCGCTGCCATGCCCATACAGAAACTTAACAGTGTTTACAATATGCTTTCTTTAAAGAGCCTTTCTTCAACAAAAAAATGTAAATCTGTGTGTAGAGCATTTAGAGATTCCGTTAAGAGATTTTATATAGAGTTTTAATGAAAGAATGGAAAAGTAAATGATACAATAAATTATTTACAGAAAAAGAATATTACAAAACAGACAGCTAGCAAAAAATGGTAAAATAAAATTGGATTAAAAATTAAAAGACTTTTTTGGTTTCCTACCTATACATTAGTGTAACCACTTTTTGTAGCTCCATTACAATAAGAATTTTGGAGACTGAATGAATCTTGTGTAACAAGTGTATATTCCTCAAATTTAGTGTATTACGACAGGCTACTGTATTTATGATCAGGCATCATTTTAGAGTAAAAGTAATGGCGGTATTGTGTGCAAAATTACTTCACCATTCCCCCTTATACGGTTTTGTATTCAGACCTTATTATCGTCACACCTCTCCATTTTGGGAATGTAAGGTTCTTTCAGCCAACTTCTGCTGGCTTGGCTTTCCATTACAATCCATCTGCATTGTTGTTGTTACTTCCCTTCTTGTGCTGTATTGGAGTTCAAATGGTGAAAAGCCTGTGGACTCCTGGGTCACATATCTATCGACAAACAGCAGATATGGCAGTTTGCATTCCCAGTCCCTACCCTGCAATTACACAGATGTACTCAGAAATTCTTTCAACGCCCCACTGAAACTTGTACAAGCTGTTTGTTGGTGGCAAGGACGACCCACGACACGCGTCATCTGTATTTTCTGACAGAATGCCTGCATCAGGTCAGACACAAACTGTAGGCTTTGATCACTGAGGATTAGGGATGGGCCCGGTGCTCGATGTGAACCCATGTTCGCATCGAGCACCGGGCGTTCGCTCGATCGGCGAGCCCAGAACTATTTGGGCCGTTCGCATCACATTCGTGTGATGCGAGCGGCCCCGCAATGCATTGCGGCCGGCGCGGCCGGCGCAGTGCATTGCTGGCTGATGATTGGCCAAGCATGCACTGTGACCCCGCATGCTTGGCCAATCACAGCGCCGGAAACTCGAAGAGCCATAATTGGCTACAGGCGGGACGCCTGTAGCCAATTACAGCTCAGGGGCTTTAGTACACGCCCCCTCTTATAAAAGGCCGCCACGCCGTCTGCGCCGGTCACATGCTGTTCCGGCGTAGATAGAGCAGGATCGTTCTGTGTCACTCTGCTGGATTTAGTTAGTTAGAGAGATTTACTTAGAGAGATTGAGTTAGATAGATTCATTTAGAAAGATTGATTTAGAAAGAGGGGCTTGTAGTGTGTTCGTGGCAGGCAGGCACTGGCAGCAAACAGAGCTCCTGTATTTTGTTCCCAGAAGCACCTATAGGACTTGTAGTGTGTTCGTGGCAGGCAGGCAGAGCTCCTATATTTTGTTCCCAGAAGCACCTATAGGACTTGTAGTGTGTTCGTGGCAGGCAGGCAGAGCTCCTATATTTTGTTCCCAGAAGCACCTATAGGACTTGTAGTGTGTTCGTGGCAGGCAGGCAGAGCTCCTATATTTTGTTCCCAGAAGCACCTATAGGACTTGTAGTGTGTTCGTGGCAGGCAGGCAGAGCTCCTATATTTTGTTCCCAGAAGCACCTATAGGACTTGTAGTGTGTTCGTGGCAGGCAGAGCTCCTATATTTTGTTCCCAGAAGCACCTATAGGACTTGAAGTGTGTTAGTCCCATCACACAGACCTATATTTTCTTCCCAGAAGCACCTATAGGACTTGAAGTGTGTTAGTCCCATCACACAGAGATCATATATTTTGTTCCCAGAAGCACCTATAGGACTTGAAGTGTGTTAGTCCCATCACACAGACCTACATTTTCTTCCCAGAAGCACCTATAGGACTTGAAGTGTGTTAGTCCCATCACACAGAGATCATATATTTTGTTCCCAGAGGCACCTATAGGACTTGAAGTGTGTTAGTCCCATCACACAGACCTATATTTTCTTCCCAGAAGCACCTATAGGACTTGAAGTGTGTTAGTCCCATCACACAGAGATCATATATTTTCTTCCCAGAAGCACCTATAGGACTTGAAGTGTGTTAGTCCCATCACACAGACCTACATTTTCTTCCCAGAAGCACCTATAGGACTTGAAGTGTGTTAGTCCCATCACACAGAGATCATATATTTTGTTCCCAGAGGCACCTATAGGACTTGAAGTGTGTTAGTCCCATCACACAGACCTATATTTTCTTCCCAGAAGCACCTATAGGACTTGAAGTGTGTTAGTCCCATCACACAGAGATCATATATTTTGTTCCCAGAAGCACCTATAGGACTTGAAGTGTGTTAGTCCCATCACACAGACCTACATTTTCTTCCCAGAAGCACCTATAGGACTTGAAGTGTGTTAGTCCCATCACACAGAGATCATATATTTTGTTCCCAGAAGCACCTATAGGACTTGAAGTGTGTTAGTCCCATCACACAGACCTATATTTTCTTCCCAGAAGCACCTATAGGACTTGAAGTGTGTTAGTCCCATCACACAGAGATCACATATTTTGTTCCCAGAAGCACCTATAGGACTTGAAGTGTGTTAGTCCCATCACACAGACCTACATTTTCTTCCCAGAAGCACCTATAGGACTTGAAGTGTGTTAGTCCCATCACACAGACCTACATTTTCTTCCCAGAAGCACCTATAGGACTTGAAGTGTGTTAGTCCCATCACACAGAGATCATATATTTTGTTCCCAGAGGCACCTATAGGACTTGAAGTGTGTTAGTCCCATCACACAGACCTATATTTTCTTCCCAGAAGCACCTATAGGACTTGAAGTGTGTTAGTCCCATCACACAGAGATCATATATTTTGTTCCCAGAAGCACCTATAGGACTTGAAGTGTGTTAGTCCCATCACGCAGACCTACATTTTCTTCCCAGAAGCACCTATAGGACTTGAAGTGTGTTAGTCCCATCACACAGAGATCATATATTTTGTTCCCAGAAGCACCTATAGGACTTGAAGTGTGTTAGTCCCATCACACAGACCTATATTTTCTTCCCAGAAGCACCCATAGGACTTGAAGTGTGTTAGTCCCATCACACAGAGATCATATATTTTGTTCCCAGAAGCACCTATAGGACTTGAAGTGTGTTAGTCCCATCACACAGACCTATATTTTCTTCCCGGAAGCACCTATAGGACTTGAAGTGTGTTAGTCCCATCACACAGACCTACATTTTCTTCCCAGAAGCACCTATAGGACTTGAAGTGTGTTAGTCCCATCACACAGACCTACATTTTTCTTCCCAGAAGCACCTATAGGACTTGAAGTGTGTTAGTCCCATCACACAGAGATCATATATTTTGTTCCCAGAGGCACCTATAGGACTTGAAGTGTGTTAGTCCCATCACACAGACCTATATTTTCTTCCCAGAAGCACCTATAGGACTTGAAGTGTGTTAGTCCCATCACACAGAGATCATATATTTTGTTCCCAGAAGCACCTATAGGACTTGAAGTGTGTTAGTCCCATCACACAGACCTACATTTTCTTCCCAGAAGCACCTATAGGACTTGAAGTGTGTTAGTCCCATCACACAGAGATCATATATTTTGTTCCCAGAAGCACCTATAGGACTTGAAGTGTGTTAGTCCCATCACACAGACCTATATTTTCTTCCCAGAAGCACCCATAGGACTTGAAGTGTGTTAGTCCCATCACACAGAGATCATATATTTTGTTCCCAGAAGCACCTATAGGACTTGAAGTGTGTTAGTCCCATCACACAGACCTATATGTTCTTCCCAGAAGCACCTATAGGACTTGAAGTGTGTTAGTCCCATCACACAGAGATCATATATTTTGTTCCCAGAGGCACCTATAGGACTTGAAGTGTGTTAGTCCCATCACACAGACCTATATTTTCTTCCCAGAAGCACCTATAGGACTTGAAGTGTGTTAGTCCCATCCCACACAGACCTACATTTTCTTCCCAGAAGCACCTATAGGACTTGAAGTGTGTTAGTCCCATCACACAGACCTACATTTTCTTCCCAGAAGCACCTATAGGACTTGAAGTGTGTTAGTCCCATCACACAGAGATCCTATGTTTTGTTCCCAGAAGCACCTATAGGACTTGAAGTGTGTTAGTCCCATCACACAGACCTATATTTTCTTCCCAGAAGCACCCATAGGACTTGAAGTGTGTTAGTCCCATCACACAGAGATCCTATATTTTGTTCCCAGAAGCACCTATAGGACTTGAAGTGTGTTAGTCCCATCACACAGACCTATATTTTGTTCCCAGAAGCACCTATAGGACTTGAAGTGTGTTAGTCCCATCATACAGAGATCCTATATTTTCTTCCCAGAAGCACCTATAGGACTTGAAGTGTGTTAGTCCCATCACACAGACCTACATTTTCTTCCCAGAAGCACCTATAGGACTTAAAGTGTGTTAGTCCCATCACACAGAGATCATATATTTTGTTCCCAGAAGCACCTATAGGACTTGAAGTGTGTTAGTCCCATCACACAGACCTATATTTTCTTCCCAGAAGCACCCATAGGACTTGAAGTGTGTTAGTCCCATCACACAGAGATCCTATATTTTGTTCCCAGAAGCACCTATAGGACTTGAAGTGTGTTAGTCCCATCACACAGACCTATATTTTCTTCCCAGAAGCACCTATAGGACTTGAAGTGTGTTAGTCCCATCACACAGACCTATATTTTGTTCCCAGAAGCACCTATAGGACTTGACGTGTGTTAGTCCCATCACACAGAGCTCCTCTATTTTCTTTGCAGAAGCACCCATAGGACTTCTAGTGTGTTAGTGGCATCACACAGAGCTCCTATATTTTCTTCTCAGCAGCACCCACAGGACTTCTAGTGTGTTAGTGGCATCACACAGAGCTCCTCTATTTTTTTTGCAGAAGCACCCATAGGACTTCTAGTGTGTTAGTGGCATCACACAGAGCTCCTATATTGTCTTCTCAGCAGCACCCACAGGACTTCTAGTGTGTTAGTGGCATCACACAGAGCTCCTCTATTTTCTTTGCAGAAGCACCCATAGGACTTCTAGTGTGTTAGTGGCATCACACAGAGCTCCTCTTTTTTCTTTGCAGAAGCACCCATAGGACTTCTAGTGTGTTAGTGGCATCACACAGAGCTCCTATATTGTCTTCTCAGCAGCACCCACAGGACTTCTAGTGTGTTAGTGGCATCACACAGAGCTCCTCTATTTTCTTTGCAGAAGCACCCATAGGACTTCTAGTGTGTTAGTGGCATCACACAGAGCTCCTATATTGTCTTCTCAGCAGCACCCACAGGACTTCTAGTGTGTTAGTGGCATCACACAGAGCTCCTCTATTTTCTTTGCAGAAGCACCCATAGGACTTCTAGTGTGTTAGTGGCATCACACAGAGCTCCTATATTGTCTTCTCAGCAGCACCCACAGGACTTCTAGTGTGTTAGTGGCATCACACAGAGCTCCTATATTTTCTTCTCAGCAGCACCCACAGGACTACCGACTACAATGGCTGGAAGACCGCCAAGGGGAGGCAGAGCGTGCAGAGCCAAGAACACAGGGCAGGCAGGCTCCGTTTCTAGTGGACGTGGCCGTGGCCGTGGACATGGTCGTGCATCGTCATCAGCACGTGGCCATGGGACACGCGCGTCTTTGTTTTCGGCAGCTGGACATGTGGAGCCGCATCATGCTGAAGGCTTGGTAGAATGGATGACCAAGCCCTCCTCATCCTCCTCATCCTCTCTCACCCAGGCTCAGGGTACTGGCAGAGCAGCTGCCAACGCGTACTCAATGGCATCATCAGCCACCCCTTCCCTAGACCCACCATGTCCTCCTGAGGAGTCCCCCGAACTCTTTGAGCACAGTGTTGGGTACATGCTCCAGGAGGATGCCCAACGATTCGAAGGCTCTGATGATGATACCCAGCTTGAGGAATCTGGCAGTACTGTTCCACCAGCTGCAGCTTACTGCCAGGTTTGCTCTAGTGGTGAAGAGGGAGGGGATGATGAGGTCACTGACTCCACGTGGGTGCCTGAAGGGAGAGAGGATGAGGAGGAGGAGGAGGAGGATGCGGCGTCACATGTCCAACGAGGCAGGATGCCCCCTGGAGGCCAGGTAGAGGCCAGCACAGCAACTGTACAACACCGCAGAGCTCCGCCTGTGCAGGGCGCTGCCTCTGCACGTTATCAGAAAAGTTCTTTGGTGTGGGCCTTTTTTGAGACGAGTGCATCAGATCGCACCACTGCTATTTGCAATATTTGTCTCAAGCGAATCTCGCGTGGCCAAAACATCAGCCGCTTGGGCACCACAAGCATGACCAGACATATGTCGACCTGCCATGCAGCTCGTTGGCAGGCACACATAAAAGACCCACACCAAAGAACTAAGCGGACCTCTCCTTGCTCCTCATCAGCTGGGATCTCCATCCCCACTACACCTTCAGTCCTCTCTGAAAGCTGCTCTGAGAGGACTGAAGGTGTAGAATTAGGTGTGTCACAACCAAGTACTTGCAGTACACCGACGTCCGATTGCAGCAGGCAAATTTCCCTGCCCCAGCTGCTGGACCGTAGAAAGAAGTACACTCCCAGCCATCCACATGCCCAGCGGTTGAATGCTAGCTTGGCTAAATTGCTAGCACTTCAACTGCTGCCTTTTCAGTTGGTAGACTCGGCCCCCTTCCGTGAGTTTGTTCAATGTGCGGTTCCTCAGTGGCAGGTTCCCAAACGCCACTTTTTCTCACGGAAGGCGATTCGTCTTTCTACCGGCATGTGGAAGGCAATGTCCATGCCTCGCTGGACAGGGCGGTCAGCGGTAAGGTGCATATTACCGCTGACTCATGGTCCAGCAGGCATGGACAGGGACGGTACCTTTCTTTCACGGCCCATTGGGTCACTCTATTGGCAGCTGGGAGGGATGCAGGACAAGGTGCAGTAGTGTTGGAGGTTGTTCCGCCACCACGCCTCCAAAACGCTACTACTGCTACTGGTTGTGACACACCTCTCTCCTCCACCCCCTCCTCTTCTTCTTCCTCCAGTGCTCTGTCCTTGGAACCAGCGGTGCTCCGTAGGCGTACAAGGGGCTACGCAAGTACGCAGGCAAAAAGATGCCATGCCGTGCTTGCGCTGGTGTGTTTGGGGGACAGGAGCCACACTGGGCCAGAGGTTCTGGCAGCTCTGCAGGGGCAGGCCGAGAGGTGGTTGACGCCACGTCAGCTTAAGCCAGGAATGGTCGTTTCTGACAATGGCACCAACCTCCTCTCCGCCCTGCGACAGGGGCAGCTCACCCATGTGCCCTGCATGGCTCACGTCCTCAACCTGGTGGTGCAGCGGTCCTTGGGCAGGTTCCCAGGCTTACAGGATGTCCTGAGGCAGGCCAGGAAAGTCTGTGTGCATTTCCGCCGATCTTATAATGCCAGTGCTCGGCTGACTGAGCTGCAAAAGGAGCTGAACCTGCCCAAGAACCGCCTAATATGTGACATGCCCACCAGGTGGAACTCAACGTTGGCCATGCTGCAGCGACTGCACACGCAGCAGAGGGCCATCAATGAGTACCTTTGCGACTACGGCACCAGGACAGGGTCAGGGGAGCTTGTTTTTTTTCCCCCACGTCAGTGGAGCATGATCAGGGATGCATGCACTGTCCTCTCACCATTTGAGGAGGCCACGAGGATGGTGAGCAGTGACAGTGCATGCATCAGTGACACTGTCCCTCTTGTCCACCTGTTGGAGCATACGCTGCGTGGGATAATGGACAGGGCACTTGAGGCAGAACAGAGGCAAGAAGAGGAGGACTTCCTTGCCTCTCAAGGCCCCCTTTATCCGGACAGTGTTCCTTCTGTCCCACCCATCACACAGGAAGAGGATGAGGAGGAGGAGGAGGAGGAGGATTGTGTGAGCATGGAGGTGGAGCCTGGCACTCAGCATCAGCAGCAGCAGTCTTTTAGGGATGATGTACAGTCCCAACAAACCAGTGGACTTGTACGTGGCTGGGAGGAGGTGGCTGGCGATCATGTCATCCTCAGTGACCCAGAAGACTCCGGACCGAATGCCTCAGCTAACCTACGCTGCATGGCCTCCCTGATCCTGCAAAGCCTGCGGAAGGATCCTCGTGTTCTTCGGATCAAGGAGAGGGACCATTACTGGCTGGCCACTCTCCTTGATCCACGGTACAAGGGTAAGGTTGCGGACCTTATCTTGCCGTCACAGAGGGAGCAGAGGATGAGACATCTCAGGGAGGCCTTGCAGAAAGGTCTGTGCAACGCGTTCCCAGAAACTGGGAGGTTACAAACTCCTGGTCCTGGGCGACGAGTTGCTGAGGCTTCGGTCAGTAGCAGAAGGAGCGGTGGGGAAGGTGGATGTCTGACCGATGCGTTCAGACAATTTTTTAGTCCGCAGCCCCAAGGTATGATCGGTTCCAGCAACCATCGCCAGCGTCTGATATACATGGTGCAGGAATACCTTGGGGCAAGGTCAGACTTGGACACCTTTCCCACCGAAAATCCTCTGGCTTACTGGGTCCTGAGGATGGATCACTGGCCAGAGCTTGCACAGTATGCAATTGAGCTACTGGCCTGTCCTGCCTCCAGCGTTCTTTCCGAACGCACATTCAGTGCTGCTGGAGGATTTGTCACCGATCATAGGGTGCGCCTGTCCACCGCCTCGGTTGATCGACTGACCTTCATCAAAATGAATCAGTCTTGGATCACCACCAGCTACCAGGCACCTGAGGCGGATATAACCGAATAATTTTTAATGTCACATCCCTTCAAGACTGCCTATGCTGATGCTGAGTGACTGTCCTGTTATGTTCACTGACTATCCTCTTCCTCCTCCTCAATGATCCATGCCACCACACCAGTGCCTAAGGCACAATTTTTCAGCCCCTGTTTAACAGGGGCGTGTACTTACAATTTTTTTTAAAAATGCTTCGCAACACGTGTGACTGCTGTGCTCCAAGTACAGTATCTGTGAGGGGTTGCAGTGTTGTGGCACCAGCACCAGTGCCTAAGGCACAATTTTTCAGCCCCTGTTTAACAGGGGCGTGTACTTACAATTTTTTTAAAAAAATGCTTCGCAACACGTGTGACTGCTGTGCTCCAAGTACAGTATCTGTGAGGGGTTGCAGTGTTGTGGCACCAGCACCAGTGCCTAAGGCACAATTTTTCAGCCCCTGTTTAACAGGGGCGTGTACTTACAATTTTTTAAAAAAATGCTTCGCAACACGTGTGACTGCTGTGCTCCAAGTACAGTATCTGTGAGGGGTTGCAGTGTTGTGGCACCAGCACCAGTGCCTAAGGCACAATTTTTCAGCCCCTGTTTAACAGGGGCGGGTAATTACAAATCTTGATCTAATAGTTCACAGCAGGGCCCATTCCTGCGCCCACCAAGAGTAACTATGAGAGCCTACAGTCTTGTGGCAACACCGTCCACCACCACCGCCAAAGGCCCAATTTTTCTGCCCTGTTCATCAGGTGCTTGCAATTACAAATCTTGATCTAATAACTCACAGCAGGGCCCATTCCTGCGCCCACCAAGAGTAACTATGAGGGCCTACAGTCTTGTGGCAACACCGTCAACCACCACCGCCAAAGGCCCAATTTTTCTACCCTGTTCATCAGGTGCTTGCAATTACAAATCTTGATCTAATAACTCACAGCAGGGCCCATTCCTGCGCCCACCAAGAGTAACTGTGAGAGCTTACAGTCTTGTGGCAACACCGTCCACCACCACTGCCAAAGGCCCAAATTTTCTGCCCTGTTCATCAGGTGCTTGCAATTACAAATCTTGATCTAATAACTCACAGCAGGGCCCATTCCTGCGCCCACCAAGAGTAACTGTGAGAGCTTACAGTCTTGTGGCAACACCGTCCCACCACCACCACCACCACCCCCAATTTTTCTGCCCTGTTCAACAGGTGCATGCAATTACAAATCTTGATCTATTAACTCACAGCAGGGCCCATTCCTGTGCCCACCAGTCTTGTGGCTACACCAACATCTAATAGGGCAAATTTCTGCAGAGTATATACGCCAGGCCCCTACTTTCAAACATCCAACTTACAAACGACTCCTACTTGCAAATGAAGAAAACAGGAAGTGAGAGGAAATCTACCCCTAGGAAGGGAAATTCTATCCTGTTAGATTTAATTTGGGAAAAAGGTATCTCCTCTCTACTGATACTTTATCACCAATCCTTGTTTCAATTAAAACCCCACTTTTTCCAAAAACATTTGTCATTGGGACGGAAAGTGAGGTGACATGTTCTGAACAGATGTGCAAAGACAGCAAATGTTACAGGGGTGATAACCCCTCCCTATGTTCTCCAAAAAGCTTAAAAATAGATTTTTTGGGGATGGAGCTACACTTCATAATGTACCTGTTCAGATTCTACTTAAGAACAAACCTAAAGCCGCAAGTGGTTTTAAATGGCTTCTTTTTTTCCTTTACAAATGTCATTTTGTGCAAGGACAGTTCTAAACACGGGAAACACATGCCACTTCACAGGCATACTTTAGACACCCCCCAGGGACCATATTTAAAGGAAAATTTCACTTTTTTTTTTTCACTTTATGCATCATTAAAATGACTGCTCCCGAAAAAAACGTTAGTTTTTAAAAGTTCTTTTTGCATTGATATATGTCCCCTGGGGCAGGACCCGGGTCCCCAAACCTGTTTTATGACATTAACATGCATATTGGCCGTTGTAATTAGCACTTTTGATTTCGAACGTTCGCGTCCATTATAACGTATAGGGTTCGAAAATTCGCGCGAACTTTCGGTCCGTTCGAAGGTTCTGGTGAAAACCGAACCCGGGGGTGTTCGGCTCATCCCTACTGAGGATCTCAACAGGGAACCCAACACTCATAAAAATTCCCAGCAATGCAATAGTGACCTTGTCCATCCTGAAGGAGGATAGTGCCAGAGCACTGGGTGGCATAGTCCACTACTATCAGGATGCATCATTTGCTGAAGCTGCTGGGAATGGCTAGTGGCCAAGTGATATCCACCACCATCCTTTTAAAGGGCTTGTCAGTTATAGACAAAGGTTGTTGTCAGGACCCAGGTCTGAAACTGTGACCTCTGACAATGTCACTTCTTGATGAGCCACCTGAGATGCTGGAAAGCTCCATGTCTAATTGTTTGAATTTTCTTGCCTTACCTCTTGTTTTTGGAGGAACCTTGAACTCTTTCCTCCTCCCATGAACTTCCCGATTTAAGCCATTATTGTACTCCCTCCAGCTAATATCTCACTCTTGTCATTCTGGTACTCTGGTACTAACATGCAGCAAGACCCATTTCCACCATCAGGAGCCCCATTAAACACCAATTACTGCTTAGACTCCGCACCTCGGGTGAGCCTGTGCCATCGGCCAGGGTGACCTGTCGCTGCACATATCCAGCTTGTTGGTGGGAGCCTCTGTACTGCTATAGTTACTTGTCTCCAAGCCTGACCCTGGACCGTGACAGTTTTAGTGGAGCCCTATGAACATCTTTCTTGCCAACCCATTGGCAGATAACACAGGACTGACTGTAGTTGGTCATGTTTGTAAGTATGTTAGGAAGAAAATATATCTGCATCATTTTATATAGAGTTTTAATGAAAGAATGGAAAAGTAAATGATACAATAAATTATTTACAGAAAAAGAATATTACAAAACAGACAGCTAGCAAAAAATGGTAAAATAAAATTGGATTAAAAATTAAAAGACTTTTTTGGTTTCCTGTACAATCCAATTTGTTTGTAGACTCTCTTAGTATCCTTAGTGGTTTTAATGTCAAACAAGAGCTACATCTATATCTGCGTTTCCATACAATAAGGTTTCAAAATCTAACCACCAACATATTGAACAGAAGGAAATAACGACTTGTTAAAGATCAAATATTATATGTATCTTATGCATATATATCACTTAGAAGATCTGATTTATTTTATTAGCTTCCTGGATCTGGTACTATAGACATCTAACTGATTAGCATCTTCCCATACATTAGTGTAACCACTTTTTGTAGCTCCATTACAATAAGAATTTTGGAGACTGAATGAATCTTGTGTAACAAGTGTATATTCCTCAAATTTAGTGTATTACGACAGGCTACTGTATTTATGATCAGGCATGAATTTTAGAGTAAAAGTAATGGCGGTATTGTGTGCAAAATTACTTCACCATTCCCCCTTACACGGTTTTGTATTCAGACCTTATTATCGTCACACCTCTCCATTTTGGGAATGTAAGGTTCTTTCAGCCAACTTCTGCTGGCTTGGCTTTCCATTACAATCCATCTGCATTGTTGTTGTTACTTCCCTTCTTGT
This sequence comes from Lithobates sylvaticus, assembly GCA_028564925.1. Lineage (NCBI taxonomy): Eukaryota > Metazoa > Chordata > Amphibia > Anura > Ranidae > Lithobates > Lithobates sylvaticus. Next base: position 355,184,231 of record CM053030.1, on the reverse strand, counting down.
GCTGTATTGGAGTTCAAATGGTGAAAAGCCTGTGGACTCCTGGGTCACATATCTATCGACAAACAGCAGATATGGCAGTTTGCATTCCCAGTCCCTACCCTGCAATTACACAGATGTACTCAGAAATTCTTTCAACGCCCCACTGAAACTTGTACAAGCTGTTTGTTGGTGGCAAGGACGACCCACGACAGGACTGACTGTAGTTGGTCATGTTTGTAAGTATGTTAGGAAGAAAATATATCTGCATCACCCAGGGCTTGGTCTGAGTGATTCCCAGATTACTTGCTAGGGGAATTTTCCGCACCACCTTCAACAAATGCCTCTTAAATTGGTTGGGTACAATGAGCTGCCTTGACCAGTTTTCCTCACTGCCTCCAGTGGTTAGGTTCCCCCTGTACAGCTTTTCATTTTCTCAGTAAACCTTTGTTTGTCTCCCTGCAGCGGAGGTCTGGAGGTCTGGCCAGGCTTCTCAGTCTGCAATCCTTGCTCAAATGTAGCACTACAAATCCTGGCCAAATGTCCCATGGCAAAAAAGGAGAGCAGCTGAAGCTCCGCAGAGTCCATCTGATCAGAGCAAGGAATGGGCCTATGGGCACCATCCTGCTCTTCAACAAGAGACTGTGCCTTAGCAGCCTTGTGAGCACTATGAGTGCTTGCTAACACTGGAAATACAGATTCAACAATTACATGTACTACATCAGACATACATGTACAGGGGGTCCCCGACTTACAAACATCCGACTTACAAACGACTCCTACTTACAAACGGAGGGAGACAACAGGAAGTGAGAGGAAATCTACCCCTAGGAAGAGAAATTCACTCCTGTAAGAGTTAATATGGGAAAAAGGTGTCTCCACTGATGCTTTATCACCAGTCCATGTTTCCCTAACAACCCAAAATTTTCAAAATCCAATTGTCATTGGGACAGAAAGTGAGGTGAAATCTTCTGCACAGGGGCACAGACAGCAAAACAAATGTTACAGGGGTAATAACCTATGCTATCCAAAAAGCTTAAAAATAGTTTTTTTTGGCTGGAGCTACACTTACAAAATGTACCTGTTCCGACTTACAAACAGATTCATCTTAAGAACAAACCTACAGTCCCTATCTTGTTTGTAACCCGGGGACCCCCTGTATTGGGTAATTGTGCATGCATGGTGGTTACTCTGCCCATATATTCTTTCTTAAGATAATCGGTGCATCTCCACCTCTTTTTCCTCCTTCTATCCATCCCCAACATTGCCTAGATGTCGCATCCACTTCTTTACCCAGTACCTTGTTACGTCCAGAGTCCAGTTGGTGAATTCATGGTGCCATCCAGCCATTTTCCCAGTAAAAGTAAGAAAGGTCTCTGAGATGATGTCCTTTTCATCCAACTCTGTTACCAGGAGCTTCATTAGCTAGTCACTGTGTGATCCTTGGCTCATAGCTGTAGCAGGAGTTGCCTTTGTTTTTCCCCTGGTTCCAGACAATAGTGGGAGCACTGTGGTAGTCAGATACCAGAGTGTTTATGCAAGTATCTGCTAATTCTGTTGCTATCTTGGCATACTCAGGCTTGTACACCATCAAAAACTGTTGAACTGTTGAACCACATTCTGTGTGCCTGCAGGTCATATTACAATGACCTGAATTTCTTGTGGTATACGTCTTGTGTCAGTAAATACTTTTCGATTATAGCACCCTTCATGGCCTCAAAATTATCATCTCTTTCACTTGATAAATCCACAAAGGTCTACAGGGCTTTGCTTTTCAGCCCTGACATTAGATGGATAGTAAATAAGTATCAATGTCACTGTCCTTCCAGATGACTGGAATTTTAGCTGCATGGCTCACAGCCAAAGGTGGTTCCCTATGTCCAGGGAAACCAAGGGTTCTAATACTGTTGCTGAAGATTAACCTTCTCTTGTATATGCCAATGGGCAGCTTTCCCTTGAACCTAAGGCTCTGCAGCCACAGACTAGTGCCCAGAAAATGGCAGGTAGTCCATAGGATTCATAGGTATTAATCATTGCAGAACTTCCTACAGCTGAAAACTATCAATGTTGGATACAGAGAGTATGGTGCTGGCATGCTGAGGCTGTGGACTGGTGGTTGCATTAATCAGTACATTAAGTTTAATCCTTGTACATTAACTGGACAAGCGGTAACAGAATGAGATTGATCACCACTTGGACAGTTTAACACTGCAGTACGCATGGTGCTCAGTAGTACACACCCTCTTGTTGGTCTCATCTATCTACAGATACATTTCAAATATCCTAGGACAGTGTTTGGTAACTTACAGACATTAGCCTTGAAACAGGTCAGAACAAATAAAACAAGTGCTTTTTTTCAAATCAATTTAGAACCCCCTATAGTCCTATATCCTCCATTGCTGGTTGTGTCATACCTGCTACAAATGTCTATATTAGAGAACTGCTTACCCAGGAGACAAGGCCAGGACACTGGGTGACAGAAAGGGCAGGTTCCCATGGTGAAGCAGCTGTATGTAGAGTAGGATGCATGCTGAGAGCTCCAGCTGTTCCCTGCCTTTCACTGACAGGAGTGACTGAAGTGTCACTTCTGTGAAATGGTCTTTTTTTTCATCCAGAGCACATCTGTGCATCTGCTCAGTACCACCACCTCCACCACTATCCCTCTGCTCCCTGTTGTAACAGCACATTTCCAGTGCAGGAGGAGTGGCTGCCAGGAGGCTGGGCTGTCATGCTCACACAGAGCATGACAGCCCAGCCTCCTGACATCTGCTCCTTGTGCACTAAAGACTGGATAAATAGCTTTCTATTGGGGGGTTTGGGAGGAGGGGGGAGCTCTCTACTGTGGGATGGGGGTGGAGCTTTATAGTGGTGTATCTTTCAGTGACACCATCAATGTAGGGACATTTTTCTTTCAGTGACACCACTGATGCAGGGATGTTTCCTTTCAGTGACACCGCTGACGTATTGCCATTTTTCCTTTACAGGGACACCAATGATGTGAGGGTATTTTTCCTTTTAGTGACACCATCTGTGCAAGGACATTTTTCCTTCCACTGACACCACAGACTCAGGTACAGTTTTTTTTAATGCCAATGACACCACTGACAAGAAATATGATAGATACTGTACTTTGGTTAGCATTCGTCAACTTTGTTATATGGTTTAATTCAATTCCACACTTATGTTTTGTACGCAAATGATGTGCTGATCTCAAACATCAAAATTTGGTAATAGAAAAAAAAAAATTCAAAACCACAACAAACTCTTGGTAAAAGAAAAGAGCCATACCTAAAAGTGATTATTTGCCCCCACCCAGACACAGTTTGCTCCCAATAGAGGTGGCCGGCTATACTGGTGACATGACCAATACCATCATTTGGTTGTGGATCTACCTATAACCACTGTTAATACAGTTTTTTGCACTCTTCTTGTACTGTCTGCATTGAATATGTTAAGTCATATGTCCATGTAGCCAACCTTCTAATGACAAGAATAGACAGCGTCCTATTTTCCTATTTGATTGTTTGTAATTCCTATTTTCTGAAAGCCTTCAATAAAAAACATGATGCAGGGGATTTTTTTAATTTTAGTGACACCACCAATGAAGCAACATTTTTTCCTTCCAGTGACACTACCAATGCAGGTGCATTTTTTCCTTCCATTGACACCAACGACTTTTTTTTTTCTTCAGTGACACCATTAACACAGCAGTATATTTTCCTTCTAGTGACACCATCGATATATGGCAATTTTTTCCTTTTAAGGACACCACTGATGCAGGGGCACTTTTCATTTCAGTGATGCTATCAACGCAGGGACATTTTTTCCTTCCAGTGACACTATGGACCCAGGGACATTTTCTTAATTTAAGTGACACCACCGATGCAGGGATATTTTTTCCTTTTAGTGATACCACCGATGCAAAACGGAAAATTTATATCAAATACTTACCGTAATTTTCCTTTCCTGATAGGCTCCATGGCAGCATACGTGTGGGTTGGCCCCGCCTCCATAACTACCCAATAGGACCCCTCTCCCATAAATCTTTGCTCCTGGCTGCTATCCGTGTTCCGTAACTAGCCTACTCCAGACATTTGGGAGGGAACTCCTGCTGCCATGGAGCCTATCAGGAAAGGAAAATTACGGTAAGTATTTGATATAAATTTTCCGTTTTCCTGACAGGCTCCATGGCAGCATACGTGTGGGAAATAACTCGCCAAAACACACTCGGGTGGGCAAAATGTTGAGCAAAGAAAACCAAAATTTATTTAACATTGTCCAATGACAATACTTGTAAACCAAAATTAATAGAAGACAGCGCAGCTGGTTCAACGCAATAATGAGAAAGAAAAGTATTAATTGTGGACCAAGAGGCCGCTCTACAAATAACATCAGGCGCCACATGCCGAGAAGCTGCCCACGAAGTTGAGATGCTCCGTGTTGAATGAGCCGTCACTGCCTCAGGAGGAGCCAAGCCCTTAGCTCTGTATGCCCTTTGAATCGTCTGCACAATCCACGCGGAAATTGACCTAATTGACGCACGCATCCCTTTATTCTTGCCATGAAGAAGGACAAAGAGGAATTCCGTTTGCCTGAATGGAGCTGTTGCCTCCAGATATTGTTTTAAGGTGTGGCCTACATCAAGAGGATGGATCTCTTGGTCATCTGATGTTTTGAAGGTAGGGAGTACAATCTCCTGATTCTCATGGAAGACTGTGGTCACTTTAGGGTTTGACCCTAACATTGGAATCAGCACTACTCTGTCTTCAAAAAAGGTCAGAAAAGGTTCCTCTGAACCCAGATTCCTGATCTCTGATACCCTTTTCGCTGACGTTATTGCCACTAGGAAGATAGTCTTCAGAGTAAGATCCTTAACAGACAAAGGTTGAGACGAATCTTTCCCAAGATTTGACAGAAAATCCAAAACTAATGGAAGGTCCCATTTGGGAAACCTGGGTCTTCTTTGTGGTCTGAGCCTGATGGCACCCTTAAAGAATTGACGAACTAAGGCGTGATTCGCCCATGAGACTCCCGTGAAGGCTGAGATGGCTGACACTTGCACCCTTAACGAACCGACCGCCAGGGATAAATCTAATCCAGACTGAAGAAAGCTCAGGATATCATGAACCTCTGGAGAGTTACACGAGTTTTCTCTTGACGACATGTGTACAGCAAACCTGGACCAAATGCGCTCATATACCCTATTAGTGCTTCTTCGCCTGGCATTAAGAAGAGTTGGAATCGCTTCTTTCGGGCAACCAAGCGCCTCTAGCCTTCCCCTCTCAAGAACCACACCTTGAGGTGCAGACACGCTGGAAACGGGTGTAACGTCTTGCCCTGAGACAATAGATCCGGCCTGAGAGGTAGGGGAATTGGGTCTTGATAGCTGAGGAGCAGCAGCAGAGGAAACCACGGCCTGTTGGGCCAGAATGGAATGACGGCAATAATCTCCACTTTTTCTGTTCTGAGCCTCCGCAGAAACTGTAGAATTACCAGTACTGGAGGGAAGGCATAGGCCCTCTGGAAATCCCAACTGGTCGTGAGAGCATCTATCCCGAACGCCTGAGGGTCCCTGAACCTCGCAAAGTACTTCGGTATCTTGAAGTTGCACGGGGAAGCGAACATGTCGACTTCCGGAGACACACCCAGTGTTAGGAGCCACTCGAAAACTTCTCTGTGGAGGGACCACTCGTTGTTGTCCAACTCGACCCGGGACAAGAAGTCTGCTTGCACATTCTGGACCCCCGGAATGTATACTGCCGAGATGTTGGCTAAGTTCTTTTGCGCCCAACTCATTAAAGGCTCCACTTCTTGTAACAGGGACCAGCTGTGAGTCCCGCCTTGTTTCCTTATGTATGCCACTGCTGTTGTGTTGTCCAACCTTAGCATGACGGAAGAGTTCAACACTAGATGGCGAAAGGATAGGAGTGCCTGAAAGGCTGCCCTCAGTTCCAGGATGTTGGAAACGACTCCTTGAGACTGGCATGTCCACCTGCCCTGAGCTACCTCCGAAAGGCAATGAGCGCCCCAACCCTGGTTGCTGGCATCTGAGGTCACCGTGATCCATGAGATGGGGACAATCGAATGATGGTTGCGCAGATTCTTCCCCTGAAGCCACCAGAGGAGAGATGTCCTCATAGATGGGGTAAGGAAGATGCGCTGATTCTGGTCGACAGAGTTCCACTGATGCAGAAATCCCTTCTGAAAGGGACGGGTATGCCACTGGGCCCACTTCACCATGGGAATGGTTGCCGTCATCGTACCAATTATTTCCAGGCACTGGAGAGCAGAAAGGTGAGTTGATCCACGTGCCGCCTGGATCCTGTCTCGGATTACCATGATTTTCTCCTCTGGGAGGGAGATGGAACCCTCCACGGTGTTGAAAAGAGCGCCCAGAAACACGAGGGACTGAGATGGCTCTAGCTGACTCTTTTCTAAGTTCAGGAGCCACCCGAACTCTTGCAGGGTAGAGATGACAACCTCTTTGTGATCTAATAGCTGATCCTTGCTATGAGATAGTAGAAGCAGGTCGTCCAAGTAATGGTGGAGACGCACACCCTTGACCCTGAGAAGAGCCACTACTGCCAATAGCACCTTGGAAAAAACCCGGGGTGACGTGGTTAACCCGAAGGGTAGACAAATGAACTGAAGGTGTTGGTTGCCTACCGCGAAGCGGAGGAATTTGTGGAAGTCCTTTGTCACAGGTACGTGAAAATATGCGTCTTTCAGGTCGATTGATATTAACCAGTCTCCCAAGTGTACTGACTGTTGTATGGTAAGTAGGGACTCCATCTTGAATTTCTCCTTGCGGATGAATGAGTTGAGGTGAGTCAGGTCTATTACTGGCCTCCATGTGCCGTTCTTCTTCTGCACTAAAAACAGGGGTGAATACATGCCTTCGCCCCTCTCTTCCTCTGGGACGGGTACGACTGCTCCTTGTTCCAATAAACAGCTTACGTAAGTCAACAGGACCTGTCTTTTCTCTTCTGAGCTTGGAAGAGTAGTAGGGATGAATCTGAGTTTTGGAGTGTTGCAGAAGACCCACTTGTGACCGGACGATACTGTCTTTACGGTCCAATAGTCCCGAATTGAGGCCGCCCAAACATGTTTGAAGTGGAGAAGACGGCCCCCCACCCGACATGTTTGAGCGGGCCCAATTTCAAAAGGACTTCCCAGAATCCTGGTTCCCAGAGGAACCACCTTTAGAGGCCTTCTTAAAAGAAGACTGCCTGGACCTCCATGTCCTGGAGAATTCTCGGCCGGGTTTATAGCTGCGTGCATCCCTGGCACGATCCGCATTCTGTCTTCTTGGAAAAAAGCGTCTCTGATTTTGAGGACGCCTATCCTGAGGGAGAAACCCAGATTTCCCACCTGTGGCCCGGGATATGGCAGAATCAAGCTTATTGCCGAATAATGAGGACCCTTCAAAGGGGATGCGGCACCAAGCCTGCTTAGAAGCAGGGTCTGCGAGCCACGGACGGAGCCACAACGCACGTCGCGCCGAAACGGCTGCCAGCATATCCCGAGACATCAGGCGAATGACATCAATGGATGCCTCCCCCAAGAAGGCTGAAGCCATCCTAATCTCTTGAATAGGTGAGTCTTTAGCTGTGTCTATTGAAATGCCTCTCAGGTATTCTTCAATGCTGTCAGCCCAGAATTCTATGGCCTTCGACACTGCTGCGATCGCAAGCACTGGTTTGCACGCCATCCCGGAGGTCAAATAGATTTTCTTTAGATCTGAATCGATCCGTCTCTCTAAAGGATCCTTGAATGACACAGTGTCTTCTAAGGGGAGAGTCACATATCTCACCAGACGCATAAGTGCTGCATCTACCATTGGAGCTGACTCCAGGTGTTTCACATCTTCTTCCTTAAAGGGGTAAAGTTTAAGGATTTTGGATTGCATGGAACTCTTTTTGTCCATCTTGCTCCACTCTTCTGAAATAATATCACCCAATTCAGACAGAAACGGAAAAAATTGACGCTCCTTATTGAGCTGTTTAAAAAATTTCCTCTGCTTCGGGGGGGAAGTGATAGGATCTTCCCACTTCAGAGCCTCTCTCACTGCTTTAACCAGGGAGGGAACCAAACCATAGTCAAACCCCAAACCTGGATCTTCTGGATCCGATTCACTGTCTGAGACAAGGGCAGAATGGCGGCTAGGTTGGGATGAATCCCATGTTTCTTGTAGTACCCCCTCTCCTACTATAGGATCTAGCGGGTCTGCCGGGGATTCACAGGGCTGTTGAGCTTCCCTTTCCTGCAGGGATTCTTTTACCACTCGTCTCACCATTGATTCTAGGCGCTGGTCAGCGCCGTCTCTCTCATCCGCTGCCTTAGTGAAACAATGGTCACATAAGGATTTGTCTGCTAGTACAGGCATTTTGCACCCCCAACATGCTTTCTCTGGCCTCTTGCTGGAGTGAGCCACAGGGGGGCGGGAATAATCCCTGTCACGCTGTTCCGACCTGGCGGACCTATGGTGGCTGGATTTTGAGGAGGATTTGTGGTGGTGCGATTTTGACGATCCACTGCGTCTATAGGCACTAGGTTGTGGATCAGATTTGGAAGGGCTGTGAACACAGAGAGACAGACAGAAGGGACAGGTCATATTTGCTGCCTATGCTTACTCTCTTCAATATTAGAAATATAAAAAAAGTACTTTAGGACCTACCTAACATGAGCGGGCTGGCCACTAGGGGGCAGTGAAGCATCCATAATGTCCAAAACACCAAGCCTGACACTGCAGTAAAAAATACAATCTTCAGACAAAATACAGCAATAATCCAACCAAGCCCCAGCATAAAGGACTGTTCCTACCTTGAACCGCCGAAATACTAGCCCCGGGAAGTCGCTGTGGCGTCCGCAATCATTGCCAGGGCTCTGTCAGCTTTGCAAGGTTTTTAAATTTGCCGCCCGTGACGTCATCGGCGTCATCCGACGCCGGGGTCCTCAGCGCGCATGCGCGAGAACCAAGCCTCGCTCTCACATCGGGTCCGCGCATGCGCAGAACGCCCGCGGACCCGGAAATCGAAGAGAGTAGTTTGCTAGAACGCAGAAGCGTCCAGTAAACAGCATAGAAATAGCAACAGATAGAGGAAAAGAATACAATCAATGGGCACACACATAAACACTGCTGCCATGGACAGATACAGACTCACCACTCCACCAACGATCACCTGGCCGAACGATCCAAGGCACGCACACACCGGACCTCCCAGCAGATAAGGGCCACCTGTGGCAACAGGTAAACAGGCCGGCGCACTTTTAAGGTAAGATCACCAGTCTTCAGCGCTACTCTGCATATACACTCCATACCCTGCTTAACAGTCAGGGCCTATCGGAGGAAAACAATTCAGTCATTCGGCCGATCGATCGCTGTGAAGTCATCTTCAGGTAGGAGAACCACATGGTCCTACGGAGGAGGACAAAAAAGGAACACGGATAGCAGCCAGGAGCAAAGATTTATGGGAGAGGGGTCCTATTGGGTAGTTATGGAGGCGGGGCCAACCCACACGTATGCTGCCATGGAGCCTGTCAGGAAAGACATTTTTTCCTTCCAGTGACACCACTGATACATAGGCATTTTTTTCTTTCCAATGACACCATCAACTCAGGGAATTTTTATTTTTAACTTCAGTTACACCACCAATGCAGGCAATTTATTTATTTATTACAGGTACTTATATAGCACCATTAATTTAGGATGCACTTTACATATATTTTCTACATTCACATCAGTCCCGGCCCTCTAGGAGCTTACAATCTATATTGATTATAATACCACCAACACAGGGACATTTTTTCCTTTCAGTGACATCACCGATGCAGGGGCATTTTTTTTCTTTCCAGTGACACCACCAACTCAGGGTCTTTTTTTTAAACTTCAGTGACACCACCAATGCAGGGACATTTCTTCTTTTCAGTGATAACATCCACAGAGGGGGATTTTTTCCTTCCATTGACACCAGCAACTCCAGGCCATTTTTTTATTTCCAGTGACACTACCAATGCAGGAACATTTTTCCTTCCAGTGACACTGCTGACGCCGGGACATTTTTCCTTTGCAACTGTTAACCTCATATTTGTGCGCTGATTTTAAACTTTGGTGGTATTTCATTGCATGCAACAAACATTACCAACATTTTGGCACTCATTCCCTACTTCATCCAACAGTGGAAAGGGGGACAGTTGTCTGATAGGTGTGGGCAGTTTCCCACGGGTACAGGTAGCATGGGACATATCGTGACCTGTGAGATAGAAGCAAGTGTGTTTGGCTTACTGCTGGTCTGTCAGGCACAACTATTTAGTGAGTTTTCTCAGGAGTTATGGAAATATTTATGGATTATGAAGGGGAAAATCTGTATACTACAGAGTAACATGTTATAATGTGTAACAAGTTTCGGTCCATTCTTATGAACTTTTTTTTATGTGCCCTGTGAACCCTAGCTGTTTCCCTGGGTTTTTCACCTGCCTATATTCTGGTTCCCAATGTTTGCCCTTTGCCATTTGGTTTAAATTCTGCCTAAATGCCATGCTGCATACCTTGACCCGTGCCTGTAAACCAATTCTACATCAAGGCCACCTGAATCGATTTCTAACAATTTATAGGCGATTCTTTTCCCTAGACTATGGTACTTCACTTCAGGTGTTGCTATTGGGGAAAACGCTACAATTGCAACCTGCATGAAAAAATGTAATCTTCCTTGTGGGGATAATTGACAAAAAAGCAGCCAATCCTTAGAGTCTGTGCCTTTTAGGAGACCAGAACTACCATTGGAGCCACAGGTGGTTTACACAAAAAAATTAGGCAGAAAAAAATGAGTATATAGAGAAATAATGTTTCACAAACTTATATTAGACTAAAAAGCTAACATACAGAGTAACAGTTGTTCTCTACAATAAGATAAAATTACTAAGGGAATAAACTAGAATGCACCATAAAGGGAACCTTTTCAGTCAGGATGTCAATGAGTCAAATCTACGTAAACAATATGCTCTAATGGTACGCTTAATGAATTTTCAAGGCAAGCGCATAGATCATTTCTGGAATTACACAAGTGGTTTCCTTGAAGCTCTGTGAAGTAAAGGCAAGTTAGTATCAAACGTGCCTTCAGACTGTTCAAAATCCACTAGTAATCACTGGGGTGTATTTAAGGCTTTAGTGTTTGTGTATCCTTCAGTCTCATCCCCCAAGAACTATAAATGGCTTCATTTCTTTTTATGGAAAAAAAAATGATCATGAATATTTTTTACATGACTGCCATAACTAATGTCAAGAGACGAGATTAAATACCTTCAAGCTCAATCAGTCAAGGATGGAACATCTTTGCATTCCATGATTACTAAAGGATATATTAATCATGCTCCCCAGTAACAAAAGCTCTTGACCTAAATTTGAAGTCAAACTTTAGCTTTGTGAGTCTGATCATACAATACATTTTTGTTCTCACCATAAAATCCTTTTCTCTGAGTTCATTGAAGGGCACAGCTGAGATCTTGACCAGTGACCAACAGACTACAGGATTGTTTTTTGGAGTAGGACTCTAGGCAAAAAACAAAGGCAAAGCAGCCCCTGATGGTGGCTAACCCCCCCCCCCCCCCAACTGCGGGAGGCAGCTCAGTTAAGCTGGTCATACTTGGATCACAATTTGTCCAGTTCAGCAGGAACTGGATGAATTTCACATGTATGGGCAAGCCGGTTGTACAGAAGTCAACTTACCGATCGAGTTCTGTACAAACAGCCTGATGGGCTTTTCCCAAACGATCAGTGCTGCAAGCTATAGCCATCAGCACGAATTGAGAGAAAAGGATTTTAGGATGAATACAAAAATCCTAATTTATCATCATTCATTGAAGGTCTTATGTGGGAAAGCATCATGACACCCAATAACTTGAGAGAAAAGGATAGTAGGGTGAATACAAAAATCCTAATTTATCATCCATTCATTGAAGGTCACCGGTGAGAAAGCATTAAGGGGGAAGAAAATAAACAATTACCCTAAGGCAGGAACAGAACAAAGCCAGCAGTGAGAAGTGCGAACGTGCAAACAGAATATGGAACCTCCTCTTTATTAGAGGTCACCTTGCTGAGGAACACACAAAGAGCAGGTACACCCAAATAAATGTACACCAAAAACATAAGTCCACTTTAATGTGTGTGGATAAACCCTATGTTAGGATAAACTCTAATGCAGGATAAACCCTATGTTAAAAATGTACAAGGAATAAAAAGCTAACATCTTAATAAACATGACAAGTAGAAGGAAAAAGGGGCTTTTCCTTACAACTTTGTACAACATGCAAATCCTGATTTTTTTTTTTATAGTACTGCAATTTTACTTAAATACCATAAATTATTTAAAATCTTTGTTGTTGTGCCCAGATCTGCTTCTTCAGTACAGGGTACTTTGCCCCAAACAACGGGCAAACATGCAGAGCTCGACTGAGATGAACAGAATAGCAGGTACAATGTCCAGTGCTTGCAAGATGTCTACCCCTTAATGGGCATGATAGTACATAAAAGGTGCAAAGACCACAGGCATGCCACTAGGACCAGGGGCACAGAAGAAAACAACATCAGCAACACAGGAAAGGGAGAAAAAAATAAAATAAAAATAAACATGTACAACAAATTTACACCAACAATAAGAAAACACGATATTGGAAAAACAAGAGAATAAAAAGGACAAATATGTAAGGGTCCCTCTTATTGGGTGGGGTTTGTGCCATGCTGTCCTTGGACCTGCCCTGCTTTTTCTGGATGGGACAATCTCCTACCTGTTGTTTGGAGAAACTCTGCCATATTGTGTCACCTTCACCTCGCCTAAAGCTCGCTCACACATGTATTCCCGGCCTGATGCCTGTTATCCAGAATAAACAAATGTCCAAAGTGCAATTTAACTGCTTTACAGCATAACTTCTCTTCAACACATCTCCTAGTCCCCTTTTACATGGGGTGGACTCCAGCAGCAGATCCGCCTGCTCAATGGAGGATATGTCCGCTGATCCCCGCTCAGCTGGTGGGTGACAGGTCCATGTCCACTCTGCATTAGCACACGGTTCTCTATTGAGTGGCCAGATGGAAAAAGACCACCTGTCGATTTCCATCCGACTGTCATCCGATCCGCCAGATGGATGGGGAACAGATTCCCATCCATCTGTTTTTAGCAGACAGGATCGGATATCGGCGGGTGTCAGCGGACACATGTCTGCTGACATCCGTCACTCCACAGAGAGAAATGCATAATTCTATCAGGTCCGCCTGAACAATGACAGATGGACCCAATAGGTCCATTAGTGTAAAAGGGGCCTTAAGGTTACAGGTACTTTGCAGCACAATTTACAATTGCCCACTTATTGACAGAAGTTCAGAGTGCAGAACACTTCAAAGTCCTCAAGGATTAATTTAAAGTGGAACTTTAGTCAGAAAATTAAGTCCTGCTAGATCATATAAGGCTGGTCCATTTTGCAGGTATAGTTATGTAGTTATGTGCCTCTACTGTTTAAAATCCAGTAATATACTTTCTCACCCTGCTCTGCACATGCTCAGTTGCTCTCTATTGTTTTAGGCACAGGGCTGAATTAGTAGAGGCTCAATTTTAAGCCATCTTTCCCAATAGTATATTTAGGCAGCACAATGGCTTAGTGGTTAGCACTCTTGCCTAGCAGCAGTTAGGGTCCTCATTTAAATCCCAACCAGGACACTATCTGCATGTTTTCTGTGTGCTTGTGTGGGTTTCCTCCCTTTATCACCCACACTCCAAAGACATGCTAATAGATCAATGGGTTCTCATCTAAATTAGTTCTAGTACAGTACATGCATGTATGTATGTACAGTGGTGTGAAAAAGTGTTTGCCCCCTTCCTCATTTCCTGTTCCTTTGCATGTTTGTCACACTTAAGTGTTTCGGAACATCAAACCAATTTAAACAATAGTCAAGGACAACACAAGTAAACACAAAATGCAATTTGTAAATGAAGGTGTTTATTATTAAAGGTGAAAAAAAATCCAAACCATCATGGCCCTGTGTGAAAAAGTGATTGCCCCCCTTGTTAAAACATACTATAACTGTGGTTGTCCACACCTGAGTTCAATTTCTCTAGCCACACCCAGGCCTGATTATTGCCACACCTGTTCACAATCAAGGCATCACTTAAATAGGAGCTGCTTGACACAGTAAGGTCCACCAGAAGATCCTTAAAAGCTACACATCATGCCGAGACCCAAAGAAATTCAGGAACAATTGAGAAAGAAAGTAATTGAGATCTATCAGTCTGGAAAGGGTTATAAAGCCATTTCCAAAGCTTTGGGAATCCAGCGAACCACAGTGAGAGCCATTATCCACAAATGGCGAAGACATGGAACAGTGGTGAACCTTCCCAGGAGTGGCCGGCCGCCCAAAATTACCCCAAGAGCGCAGCGACGACTCATCCAAGAGGTCACAAAAGACCCCACAACAACGTCCAAGGAACTGCAGGCCTCACTTGCCTCAGTTAAGGTCAGCGTTCATGCCTCCACCATCAGGAAAAGACTGGGCAAAAATGGCCTGCATGGCAGAGTTCCAAGGAGAAAACCACTGCTGAGCAAAAAGAACATCAAAGCTCGTCTCAATTTCTCCACAACACATCTTGATGATCCCCAAGACTTTTGGGACAACATTCTGTGGACCGATGAGACAAAAGTGGAACTCTTTGGAAGGTGTGTGTCCAAGTATATCTGGCGTAGAAGGAACACTGCATTTCAGAAAAAGAACATTATACCAACAGTAAAATATGGTGGTGGTAGTGTGATGGTCTGGGGCTGTTTTGCTGCTTCAGGACCTGGAAGACTTGCCGTGATAAAAGGAACTATGAATTCTGCTGTCTACCAAGAGATCCTGAAGGAGAATGTCCGACCATCTGTTCGTGTACTCAAGCTGAAACGAACTTGGGTTCTGCAGCAGGACAATGATCCTAAACACACCAGCAAGTCCACCACCGAATGGCTGAAGAAAAACAAAATGAAGACTTTGGAGTGGCCTAGCCAAAGTCCTGACCTGAATCCTATTGAGATGTTGTGGTTTGACCTTAAAAAGGCCGTTCATGCTCGAAAACCCTCTAATGTAACTGAATTAGGACAATTCTGCAAAGATGAGTGGGCCAAAATTCCTCCAGGACGCTGTAAAAGCCTCATTGCACGTTATCGCAAACGCTTGGTTGCAGTTGTTGCTGCTAAGGGTGGCCCAACCAGTTATTAGGTTTAGGGGGCAATCACTTTTTCACACAGGGCCATGATGGTTTGGATTTTTTTTCACCTTTAATAATAAACACCTTCATTTACAAATTGCATTTTGTGTTTACTTGTGTTGTCCTTGACTATTGTTTAAATTGGTTCGATGTTCCGAAACACTTAAGTGTGACAAACATGCAAAGGAACAGGAAATGAGGAAGGGGGCAAACACTTTTTCACACCACTGTATGTGAGATAGGGACCTTAGATTATAAGCCTATTGAGGGCAAAGACTGATGAAATTGTTCAATATATAAAGCACTGTGTAAAATGTTGCTGCTATATACTGTAAATAACTGTGATAAATAAACATTAGATTTCAGCACCATAATCCGGTGTGTTTACAGGAGATAAATCCTCCCACTTACTATTTTCTCCAAGACAGGATTTCAGAGGGCTTGTTTTTAAAGTGAAGTTCCACCCAAAAATGGAACTTCCGCTCATTTGTCTCCTTTCCCCCTCCGGTGCCACAATTGCCACCTTTCGGGGGGGACGGGGACGACAACAGGATACCTGTCTTTGGCAGCAACACTGTACCCAAACTAAATTTTTATCATTTTCTTCCCACAAATAGAGCTTTCTTTTGGTGTTATATGATCACCTCTGGGGTGGTATTTGATCACCTTTGTTTCTGTCATAAAATTTAGTTTTCTCCTTCACTGACGGGCACTGATGCGGCAGCACTGATGGGCACTGATGAGGAGCCACTGATATGTAGAATTGATGGGCACTGATAGGCGGCACTGATATGCAGCACTAATGGACACAGATATGCAGCACTGATGGGCACTGATAGGTGGCACTGACAGGCGGCACTGATTGGCACTGATTGGCACTTACAGATGGCACTGATGGACACTAATAGATGGCACTCATGGGCACTGACATGTGTTACTGCTGGGCACTAATTGGCACTCTGATGGGCACCGATTGGCACTGTGGTGGGCTCTGACAGACTTTATTGATGGGGCATTGCTGGCATCTGTTGGGAAGTGATTGGCACATCTGATGGGGGCTGTGCTGGTAATCAATGTGCTGATTATCAGCACACAGACCCCCCCTCTGACAGGGAGAGCTGACGATCATCTCTCCCTGTCAGCGCAAACTGAGGAATACCCGCAGGCGCAATGGCATGTTATCCTGCTGGATGTCAAATGACGACCAGTCAGGATAACATAACCTATAGCAGATTGACGGCTGGGCGGGAAGTGGTTAACTTTCTGTCTTATAGCAAAAACAGGAAGAGAGAGGAAATCCCTCCAAAGTGAGGGGATCTCTAGTAGTCACAAGGTTCACCAGAAGTATTGTACCCACTGAAAGATTTCCCCTAACAGAAGGCACAGACAGCAATAAAAACGTGAGAGGGGTTCTAATCCCTCTCCACTCCAGCAAAAAAAAAAAGTTTTGCACATGTGGGTAAACAGTTACTGTGCCACCCATGTTAGTTATCACTGCACATGCTGGATTGAGAGCAATAATTCTAGAGCCATTATTTGGACCAAATTGTCCAACAAACTATGACCTTTATTAACCACTTGAGCACCACTGGGCACTTAAACACCCTTAATAACTAGACCAATTTTCATCTTTCGGTGCTCTCACATTTAAAATGACAATTATTCAGTCATACAACATTGTACCCCTATGACATTTTTGGCCTTTTTTTTCACACAAATAGAGCTTTCTTTTGTTGGTATTTAATCACTGTTGGGTTTTTTATTTTTTTGCGCTATAAAAGAAAAAAGACTAAAAAAAAAAGAATTTTTCTTTGTTTCTGTTATAAAATTTAGCCAATTTGTAATTTTTATTGATACATTTTGGCCAAAATTTATACTGCTACATATCCTTGGTAAAAATAAGTACAAATTGGGGTATGTTATTTGGTCTTTGTGAAAGTTATAGAGTCCACAAGCTATGGTGCCAATATCTGAAAATTGATTACACCTGAAGTACTGACGGCCTATCTCAATTCTTGAGACCCTAAGGCCTCTTTCACACGGCCGATCCGTTCAGATCCGACTCTCAGTTTTTCAGGCGGACCTGAACGGATGCTCCATAGAGGTCTATGGAGCGTCGGATGTCAGCGGTGACATGTCCGCTGACATCCGTCCCGCTCCGATCTGAAAAAGTGTGACGGAGGAAAAACCTATTTTTCCATCCGTCATCGGATCGGATTGGGTGACGACGCACTCTATGGTCCGTCGTCACCCGATCTCCCATAGGGGAGTGCGGCGCTCTGACAGGTCCGTCCCTGCGCAGTGTGCAGAGACGGTCATCTTCCTGCTCAGCGGAGATCGCTCCGGCGATCCCCGCTGAGCAAGCGGATATCCACTTGTAAAAGAGGCCTAACAAGCCAGAAAAGTACAAATAACCCCCAAATGACCCCTTTTTGGAAAGAAGACATTCCAAGGTATTTAGAAAGAGGCATGGTGAGTTTTTTGAAGTTGTCATTTTTTCCCACAATTCTTTGCAAAATCAAGATTCTTTTTTCTTTTTTTTTCACAAAATTGTCATATTAGCAGGTTATTTCAGCACTGCTGCCACCGATCCCTCCCCCTCTCCACTCACACTGTACGGATCGGTACAGAGAGAGGAGAGACGAACCGGCGTCATGAAACGCAGAACACAGGGCTGTATACTGTATGTAGCTAAGGCTATATACAATTTATACAGCGCTCCCTGCTGCTGCATCTCTTAGTGAGGGTAATGCCACGTACACACGACTGGACTTTCCGGCAAACTAGGTCCGACGGACTTTCGGCAGAGTTCCGACGGACTTTCCTAACCAACGTACTTGGCCACACACGATCGGACTAAGTCCATTCAAAAGTCTGTTCAGTTTGAACGTAATGACGTAAATGGGACTAAAAAAGGAAGTTCAATAGCCAGTAGCCAATAGCTTGCATTGTATTTGGTCCATCGGACCAGCACACAGACGAACGGTTTTCCCGATTTTTAGTCCGTCGGACAGATTTGAAACATGTTCTATTTCTAGGTCCGTCAGATTTTTATCCCGAAAAAAGATCGGACTAGCCAACACACGATCTGATTGTCCGCCGGACTAATCCCGTCGGAACTAGTCTGCCGGAAAGTCTGGTCGTGTGTACGCAGCATGATAGTTAATTTGGACCAGTTTGGTCCAAACAAACTATTTAAATTTCATAAAAAGTTGGAGATCAGATTTAAGAGGGTTTTAAAGCGTGATTTTTGAAAATGTTTTAGGCTTGACATGTCTGCTATCTATTTATTTGATGCAACTCCATATTTTACCCAAAAATATGTATTATATTGTGTTTGTGTGCACTGAAATTCCCTTTAGTATATTTTTTCCCAAAAATATGCGTTTAATAAACAGCTGCACAAAGACTGTACAACATAAAAAATTATAGCCACTATTTTATTCTCAAGGGCCTCTGCTTTCAGAAAATATACACTGTTTGAGGTTCTCTGTCATTTTCTCACAAAAAATGCCGGCTGTAATATGTGTGTGCAAAATGTAGAAATTGCCTCAGATGTGAAGTGGTTAAACGTCTGAACCGTTATTAATTTATTCTGTACTTTTCATCTATGGTAACACAATTCAACTAGGAAAAAGTGTGTTTTTTTTGTTGTTGTTTTGTTATGTTTTTGTCAATGGATTACATAACAAATAATTTTGCAATACAATGTCACCAAAAGAAAGCCCCGTTTGTCCAAAAAAAATATATACTGTACATGTATCACTTTGTTATCTGAAGTAATGGCAAAGGTATTGCCGATCTAATAGGCTCATAGCAAAAAATGTAAAAATTGCTGTGCTCCATAGTGGGGTGTACAGGTGTGAGAGCTGAAGTAGTTATTAATGAGTGAAAAATCGAGTACAATGTACTGGCACATACTATTTCATATATCTAGTTGTCAGTGATTGATTCTCTCATGAGTAGATACAGATGTAGAAATCGCTCATGTAACAAAGTTGTGACTCCAACATTAGTTCCTGCAAATCCAAGCAGAACTGTAAGGACATTGCTGAACGCTACATCTGGAATAATATACAGGTGCTTTGATCATTTTGGTTAAATATAATGAAACACAGAAAGGAAAGTATCAAAAAGTCATAAACACCAAGGGCAAATGAATAAAATATATAATGTGTTCGCATAATTATACACGCTGATGAAATAAATAGGATTTATTTAAATGTGATCTACACAACTTTCCCATGTAGGAATAATAAGGGACCTGGATTCAACTTTATTATCTAAAATCAAACAGTGAGGAAGGTCTGAAAGAGCTCTGTTTTTAACTGCGAAAACCTTGTCACGATTTCAAAGGGATTGTACATTTATGTGTTCATGGATGTAAAAGTCTCCCCTCCCTTTCTGTAATAAAGTTACCAGATGGTGGATTGAGGATACATACAGGAGGACAGAATACATGCTGTCCTCCTGGCCTTCAACAGAAGGACTTCTAGCTTTCTTCTCCATTGTTGGGTGAATTTTTTATATTTTTATTCTTCATCAAGTGTGACAAAGATAATGAGGTGACAGACTAAACTAGGCTACTTATCACTTTTTTATATCTGTTATATCATTAGGTGTGGCCTTCTAAATAATCTTGCTGCCACCAGTGATGTAAGTAACTGAGTTAAAATAAACAGAGTTACGTAACGCAGTTACTTTAGAGGGTAACGAGTAATCTAACTGATTTACTTTTCCCCTCATGGTAACGCAGTTCCCATTACTTGGGCGGAGTTACCTCAATTACATGGCAGTAGTGTAATTCCGGTGTCCTGCCGAAAAAGTTCCCCCGCCGGATAAGGACCCCCTGTACTGCGCAGGCGCAGCGCTTGCGCAGTACGAAGGACTACGGAGCTTACGAAAATTGCCAAACCTAAACAGCTCTGGGTGAACTCTACTCCGCGCAGGCGTGGTTAACATGTAATTGTACGAGGCAATGCCGCACGCTCCCAATGCTCGTGCTACTCTGCAAGGGGCGTCTATCGTGTAACTAAGGGGCGGGTCTAGTATTACTGTAACCAAGGGGCGCATTTATTATTATTGTTATAAATCGTGCTCTTCTGTAGCCATCCGCCCCTTACACGATATAATAATAATAGACCCGCCCCTTGCTTACACGCTATAACAGATCTGCCCCTTGGTTAGAGTAATAATAGAGCAGCCCCTTGGTTACACGATATATAACAATAATAATAAATGCGCCCCTTGCTTACAGTAATACTAGACCCGCCCCTTAGTTACACGTATAGAATATAAAAAAAAAAGTCAGTTACTTTGCTGAGTAACTAATTACTTTTCCAATGTAGTAACTGAGTTACTAACGCAATTATTTTTTGGGAGAAGTAATTTGTAACTTAACTAATTACTTTTTTAAAGTAAGATGACCAACACTGGCTGCCACTAGTGTCAATAAACATTATAATAACTTGTGCACTGAGAATAATTATAGTTGTATAAGGCCTTATGTTCACTTTAAAGCAAATTTTTCAAAGCAAAATTAACAATGCAAATATGGCCATTGGGTGTGGTCAAGAACTGTACATAGAGTCCTTTTACTTTAACAGGTCCTACTCATGCGGGTGCCTAAAAACAGTGGTACTGCTGAACAGTGACTGCATTCGATACGATACAGTCACTGATTGGTCAATTATTTTCCACCTGGCTCATTTATTTTTATCACCTTTTATTGCGCTGGGTGGTGCTCACAGAGCCACCCACAGCTTGAATTTTTGCCAATGCAGCAGGAATTGCCTGAAATTAGAGTGACCTGTGGGGCAAAGGGACTTAAGGGCCAATCAGTACAAACTTGGAAAATTTAGAGTTAATGTTTTATGAGAGAAACATGGAGGCCACAAATTATATCATCTGCTTTTAAAAATGGTAGTTGCCTGGCTGTCATTGTATTCTGTTGGCTTGAGTATACTTTGAGTTATTGTCCTAGAACTAGTATGCATATAAGGACTTTAGCATTTTCAGTAATAGCAGCCCTTTATTTTGTTTATAACATGTTTCTAACTTATTAGGGGAAAAAAACGTATAAGATGCAAATACTTGTGCGTTAGCCTAAAAACTTAAGTGATTTGAGTTGCTGCCAACACCTAAAATGTGTTCCCACACCATCATGCAAACAAAAATGACAAAAAGTTTAGCGCTACTCCTCCTAAAGCAAGTGATACTCCACTCACTATGTGGGCATATATGGTAAGAAAAATATCTAAAATGATCTGTGATACCACAATTACAGTGCTACAACAATACAAAATAAAATAGAAAGAAACTATAACTATATAACCCAGATCACCGGATAATACCCAATATGTGATGAAATATAAATAAATCCAACGCTAAATAAACATATATTGCTGCAAACATATATACATACATACAATACACAATTCTTAGCGATCCCACATTCCCAGTGCTGCAACACTGACAAATGAAAGCTAAACCCAATAAGTGATACAAACAAACCTCGGGTTTCTCTCCAGCAGAGCTGGGTGACGTCACTTCTGTCATATTTTTCCTACCATATATGTCATAGTGAGTGGAGCATCACTTGATCTAGTAAGAGTAGATCTTTGACTAAACTGATCCTAACAGGAAAATAGGATTTACTGGGTCCTAACAACTCATCATTCATGCAAAATGATATAATCTAACAAAGAATTGGCCTACAATTCTGTTTAGTTCAGCAATTTCAAATTGAGGCATCGCAAAGAAATCATTTTAAAGTGATATTAAAGGTTACATTTTTTTAAATGAAAATAAAAAAATATGTCATACTGTGCAATGCAAGGGTGGACTGGCCATTCGGGCATTCAGGCACTTGGGCAACAAGGGGGCCCCATCAGCGTGGTCAGCCTCAGTAAAACCAGGGACAGTATGTAAAAAATATATTTTTTTACATCTGTCCCTGAAATGTCCCTTACCGACATACATTTGATGTAAAAATACAGAGTTTGTAGCTGCCCCTCCTCCCCACTGTCTTCTCAGCCAATAGGAACACAGTGTACCCTCCCCTTTCTCCAGCGCGGCTTATTTGAGATATGAGCAGGAGATGCCAAAATCTGGAGGGGAGGAGAGGGAGCAGGGGAAACAGACTGCAGTCTGATACAAGGTAAGCTAACTGAGCTGAATGTATTATTATCAGTGGTTTACCCTGGTGAGCAGGGGGGAGGA
This sequence comes from Lithobates sylvaticus, assembly GCA_028564925.1. Classification (NCBI taxonomy): domain Eukaryota; kingdom Metazoa; phylum Chordata; class Amphibia; order Anura; family Ranidae; genus Lithobates; species Lithobates sylvaticus. The sequence continues at coordinate 355,161,804 of CM053030.1, read as the reverse complement.
TGTGTTTCCTCTAGCATGGCTCCTTCTGTCTCTTAAGCAGTCAGATCGATTTTCTGTGTGAGGAGAAGTGCACTACTTCTGGAGGAAGGACATGTCCTGAATGTCTCCCCCCAATCTCTACTACACCTCCCTACTTATTACCTGCCCACCTGTACACAGGCACAGTCCCCCTCCCCTGCATTACCACTTCCTGTGTCTGTGAGTTGCTGGGGCACTACAAGTCCCAGCATGCCAGGAGATGGAGGCAGCGGTGTGTTCCATCAGTCTGATTTTTGGGTGAAAAGTGCTTGTGTGTGTATACTGTGTGTCTGTGTTGTATAGTGTGTGTGCATACTGTGTATATGTATACTGTATGTATGTGGGGCTGTGCGCGTGTCTGTGTGTATACTGTGCATGTGTGTTTACTGTGCATGCATGTGTGTACTGTGCATGTGTGTGTGTGTGTGTGTACTGTGCATGCGTGTGTGTGTACTGTGCATGCGTGCATGTGTGTGTGTGCTGTGCATGCATACGTCTGTGTGTGCGTACTTTGCATGCATGTGTATGTGTACTGTGCATGCGTGTGTGTGTACTGTGCATGCGTGCATGTGTGTGTGTACTGTGCATGCATACGTCAGTGTGTGTGTGTGTGTGTACTGTGCATGCATGTGTGTGTGTGTGTGTGTACTGTGCATGTGTGTGTGTGCATGTGTGTACTGTGAATGCGTGCATCTGTGTGTGTACTGTGCATGCGTGTACTGTCATTCTTGCACAAAAGTTTTCAGTTGTATGGTGTCGCTGTAGAGCAGGGGTCTCAAACTGGCGGCCCTCCAGCTGTTGCAGAACTACAAGTTCCCATGAGGCATTGCAAGGCTGACAGTACAAGCATGACTCCCATAGGCAGAGGCATGATGGGACTTGTAGTTCCGCAACAGCTGGAGGGCCGCCAGTTTGAGACCCCTTCTGTAGAGTAATTTAGGTTTTGTGCCAGGAGACACAGTGCTGTTCTGGGACAGTGCAGAAACTTAAGAGTTTAAAGACCTGGGAATAGGAGGAAGGGGCAGTAGTTACCACATACCATTAGGTTTCGGGGATAATGAGATATACATTGTATGGCTGATGATTCATCAGGTTTACACAGGTTGGATAACGCCTATAGAACTCACAAGTATGGAGGGTTAGCTTGAGGAGGATCGAGAAGGGAGATGGAGAAAGAAGGGGAGGGGGGTGTGTTGGAGAGGGTAGGGCAGGAAAAAAAGTAGAAAGTATAGGTAGGCACCAGGGGGGGGGGGGGGAGGACACAGGAAGGGGGATTGGAGAGCCTTACTGGTAAGCTGTTGGATGTTAAGTTAAGGCCAATTGGAGGGGGGCTGAGGCCATTTAGGGGGAAAGCAAGGAGTTATCGAAGTCAGCTGGGAGGTAATGGTCCACCCACGGTTTCCACGAGCATAAATAGTTTTTAACCCTGTCAAAAAGGACTGCTTCCACCTTGGCATGTATCATGGCCCTAGTTACTCTATGTTTGATTCCTGTGACATTAAGATTGGGGGTTTTCCAAGCCTTTGCAATTGTTTGCTTCACGGCCATTGTAACCTGCAGGAGAAGCTTAAATTGTAATCTGGTCACATTGAAAGTTTTTTTATTGAGTAAGGCTATGGCTAGGTCAGGAGCTAAAGTGCTACCCGTAAGGGTGGAGAGGATGCAGAAGATTTCAACCCAAAATTACTGGGCTAGTGGGCAACTCCCCCAGATGTGGAGGTGGGTACCATCAACTGAGCAGCCGCAAAAGTAAGCATGAGGATAGAACGGGAGGAACTTAGCGATCCGGGTAGGGACAAGGTACCCACGCATTAAAGTGTTTGTTACCCTAACAAAAAAAGCATGTTCCCTTAAAGCATGTTATACAGCACAGTGCCTCTGCTATGTAATTTCCCCCCCTGTAAAATATCTGTCTGATCCTGCCTGGTTCTGCCCTCCCCCTGTAAACTGACCACAGTTTATCATGGCTGCTGAGCCCTAACACCGTGGTCAAATTAAGTGCCTTCATCATCCGCAGCTCTCCTCTGTCCTCCACTCACCCCCCTTCCTGTCAGCTTGTGACAGTGCCGCTCTGCTCCCCTCCTGCTGCAATAATAACTATAGTATATTCATGCCATCCCCTCTGTTAAATAAGATATATGTCCCAGTGTCTGTGCTATATAAAAAAGATGCTGATTTCTACCTTATTTTAGAGCGTCTCCCAGTGCTCACGTGACTGCTTGCCTCTCTCCTCCTCTCCTCCCTTCCTCCAGGCTGACGTCAGCGGGAGTCCTTGGTCCCTCCTGATGTAGCTGTTAGCCGAGGAGAGAGGCGAGGAGTCACGTGAGTGCTGGGGGGATGGCATGAATATACTATAGTGGCTTTACAACCACTTTAAAGCCCCATACACACGGTCGGACAATCCGCGGACCAGGTCGGTCGGATTTTGTCCGTCGTACTTTGTCCGATGTTGGTGTTGCGTACACACGGTCGGACTACGTTGTCGGAATATCCGGTCTGCAAGAACGTCGTGACGTAAGTCGTCGTCCACGAGATTAGAAAAGGGAAGTTCAGCACCACGTCAGGCACCCGTTGGGCTCCTTCTGCTGATCCCGTGTTTATCGAGAGTTAGTCGAAGTTTGGTGACTTAAGATTCGCGCTTCTCAGTTTTCTGACTCAGATCGTTACTGCTCTTCAGTTTGTGCTTGTCGTGCGTATCTGTTTATTAGTGCGTGTAGTCAGTTCGCATTTGTTGGTCATTGCGGCCTATATCTTGATATAGGACGCTTTGATTTGCACTGCTTATTGTCTGCTCGTTGCTGGTATTCATTTCGTTCTTTCAGGCCTTGCTGTTTATCGGTGCTTTCTGTTTGTCCGTTCTGACCAGCCGACCTTTTGTGACCTTGTGAGCGATGTTTTCCGTGCGTACTCGTCGCCGAGTTCGTGCTGTACGCGGAATTGGTGTCGGGCTTTCAGCTTTGAGCCAAGACCCATCCATGAACAGAGTGACGAGGAGTATGTGGACCAAGAATTGGTTGCTTCAGCGTGACCAATTCTCGCACATGCCTTTGCTTCGTGAGATCCGGGAGAATAATCCTGATGATTTCAGGAACTTTCTCAGGATGACGGACCCCGATTTTCACCATCTTTTGGCTTTGCTGACCCCCTTTATCAGCCGGCAGGATACCTGCATGAGACAAGCCATTACTCCGGAGCAGAGGCTTGTTGCCACGTTGAGGTACTTGGCGACAGGGAGAAGTCTTCAGGATTTGAAGTTCTCTTCAGGTATCTCTCCCCAGGCCCTGGGAATCATTATTCCAGAGACCTGTTCTGCCATCATTCAGGTCCTGCAGGAGGACTATATTAAGGTAACATTTCTACTTGACTATTCCCTTCTATGTATGCTCTGTTTGCTAATGTCTTCTATTTTTGACCTCCTTCCCTAATTACCATGATTGCAATATGCTCTAATATGCTGTGCCCCTTTTCTCCTTCATGCATTTTTCCCTTCACTTACCTCACCAGCATGCTCTTCTGCCCCAATAGACACCTATGGCCTAGTCACTTAAGCAATGTCTTTTGTCTGCTGCATAGTATTGTTTGCCCCCAAACAGCCCCTAAAATATGCACAAATGTTTGCTGTGTGGTTTACTTCATGTAGAGCCCCTTTTTTTTTTTTTTTTTTTTTTGTTGGGGGGGGGGGGGGGGGGGGGGCAAACTCATTAGGAACCCCCTCCCCCAACTGCTCTGTCAGATGGTACCAATCCTTTATCTGCTGCCTTTCCCAAGGTCAATACACACTATATACCTACCTCTTTATAGTGGGCATCTTTAGGGATGAATTCAGCAAAGCATGTAGTGCAAGGGGCTGCCTCCATACATTCCATTTCCTATTTTTTTGTCTTCTTTCCCTCCTATTAGCTTGCTTGGTAATTTCATAATGTCACACTGTGCCTGCCTTTTTTTTGGGGGGGGGGTTTGAACTGTTATTTGATCTTTCCTGGGGGCTGCCAATAGTGTTAAGTACAGAGGGTCTGGCCAAACTAGCACACATTATTGATCCATTTGCCAATCAATGAAGTGCAGAGGCTTACCTGTCCACCACCCCCCCCCCCCAAAACCCTAGTTATTGCCAATGGCCCATCAGAAGTGGGGGGATTGATGGGGGGTGAGTAATCTGTGAAGGGGAGCCTCTACTTTTCTGTGCAAATACTTTCCAGCCTCCAATTTTATACAATGCTCTTGTTCCAAGATGTTGATTGTCTAATCTGCTTGCAATGTTTAGGTGCAAAGTGACTAATTATTTTTTCTTGTTTCACTCCACAGTTCCCTTCCACGCCACAGGAATGGCAGACTGTGGCCTCCCACTTTGCCAGCCGTTGGGACTTTCCTAACTGCGGAGGGGCAATTGATGGGAAACACGTCCGCATCGTCCCACCGCCCAACTCGGGGTCCTACTATTATAATTATAAAGGGTTTAATAGTGTAGTGATGTTGGCGGTGGTGTCGGCAACATACGAGTTTATGTATGTGGACGTGGGGATGAACGGCCGGATCTCGGATGGTGGTGCCATTACGCACACGGAGTTCTACTGGCATCTCCAAAGTGGCAGTCTGTGCTTGCCACCTCCAGAGGAGAATGCCGAAGGACTCCCCTTCGTCTTTGTCGCAGATGAAGCGTTTGCGTTGACTCCCCATGTGATGAGGCCGTTCCCGATGAGGACCCTCACCCCGGACCAGAGGGTCTTCAACTACAGGCTGTCCAGAGCCAGAAGAGTGGTGGAGAACACTTTTGGCATCCTGGCCAGCCGCTTCCGCCTGTTCCTGACGGCATTTAACTTGGCGGAATACAAACTGAACCACATAGTTCTTGCCTGTTGCATATTGCACAACTTCCTCAAAAGACATAACAGGAACTATGTGGTGCCCGTTGGGCCAGATGTGGAGGGCCCTCCAAATGCGGACCTCACAGCCCTTCAAGTGGCACGTCCAGGCTTGCCCCCTCTAAATGCCCGCGTGGTCCGCGAGCAATATATGGAGTACTTTGTGGGTAGGGGGGCCATTGCTCTGCCTGACGATGTGTGAGAGGCATTTTTTAATAAATCTCATATTTTAACCAACCTATGATTTCTTGTCATTTCAGTCTTCTTTTTAGCTTATTTTACCTTGACATTTTTTACCTTTGCCATCGACAGTGGGAATGCACTTTCTGGGCAAAAGGAGGTAACAGTCTCTTCTTCCCAAAAAGATTATTCTCATGTTGTGTGTTTGCTACCTAATCTTTGGTCTAGAGAAGGTTTGTCCTGCATAACTGACTCCCAAAATACTCCTTTTCATCACCAGGTCTGACATGTGTGTATTCTCAAAAATGCTGTGCTCCGTGTTTTCGTACAAAGCACTGTGGGTGTCATTACATAAGTCAAATCCGCTATGCTCTACAAGTGCATTGAAAAAGTTCCCTCGGAAATAAAATTGCAGTGCAAAGTGGATTTGCCTTTAGTAAATAACACCCATTGCCCCCCATATCCTTTAAATTTTACATACATAATGCATTGTGTTTTTTAAATAAGGAAGCCACACATTTAGAAAAATCAAAAAGTTTACTATGAAAACATTCACAAGTGCGTTTACAATCTTCACGCCAAAACTGACAACATCTTGGTTATTTACAACATTGTTTACAAACATTCCGCAATTGGTAAAACCAGGCATGGAGCAAAACAGAACCTATGAACTAGGAAAGTTCAACTTTGTAAAGTGAAGACAAGATCAGACATGACTATATGTTCAAAGTGTGTTTGATCTTGCCTTCATCACATGGGGGGGTCACCCCCGGAAAGTGGAAATTTAGAACATGCACACAATTTGGGTCTGAAAATGGTCATTAGATGGTAAAACACATGCCTAGAAGCTTCAAAAGTGCCATTTTCCATCATGGGGATGAATGGACGTTTTTTGGGGGTGCAACCCCTTCACCACAACCACTTTCGTAGTTCGTAAAGTGGTTGCACCCCCAAAAAAACGTTGGCATTCATCCACCATGATGGGAGCTAGCACATGTGGACACAATGTGTGCATGTTCCAAATTTCACACAGTTTTTAAGTTGCAAATGTGTTCAGAAGCTGGCACAAATGTGTGTTAATTACTTGGTGCGTTTTCATATTTTTCCTAAAACATCAATGATGTTCTTCAATTTTTGTTGAACATCATTGATGTTTTGCTTTATGTAATCTAGATCTCTATTGCAGACCATTATCTCCCCGATGAGTACGTGGGCACTCTCTGTGGTAAAGTGCGATTTTTCTTCCTCAACATCCACGTCACCTAAAAACCACAAACAAACAAAAATGGGGTGTTGGAAATGAGGCAGCCATACATGGATTAGCTTACCAGTAGCTGTGTTCTCCCACACTCACCTGTTGTGGTGACAATTTCTCCAAGTTCGATGATCTCTCCTTCCTCCTCCTCCTCCTCCTCTGCGTCTGCTCTTTCCCCTTTTTTGGGAGGTGTTGGTTTGGGGGTTTCCGCAGACGGCCCAAGTTTTCGCTCCCCTATGAGAATGTACAAAAGGAAGATTTAGCAACACTATCTATTGAGGGCAGAAATAGGAAATGACAAACATTGCTTGAAAGTGACGGACACTATTTTAGTTTGGCCAGTTACAAATGCCAACTACATGAATGTAGTCACTTTGTAAAGGTGCTAAACTGACTAGCTTTTTGGTAGAAGTTTGTGTGATGGAGACACCCCTCTAGTATCCACTGGAGCACATGTGTGGAAAAGCCTAATAAAAAGTGGGTTTGGGTGTCCCAGCACTAGTGCTCTAGAGTCCAGATGGGTAAACAGCTACTGGGTGACCTCTCCTTTACATTGAATAAATTGGCTTTACATTCTTGATGACATTTCTAGTGAGAACAAACTTCCTTTCCCCAAAAAAAAAACCAAACCACGTATTATAAGTGGCCGAACGTTCGAGGTTGCGTACGATCGAATGGACACACACACACGACCATGACAGTGGCAGAAAGATCGAGGCTGAGTACGATCGAATGCACAGACGAACATGAAAGTGGCCATTTTGGAATGTACAACTTTGTAAAAATCAAACCACATGGAGCAGTATGCAAGCAAGAAATCAAACACAAAACACAACTACTTACTTTTTTGAAGAATTCGCTTGATCTTTCTGTACTGATCGGCCTCCCTCAGTTTCAGGTCTGACCAGCGTTTCCTCAGTTGCTCCTTGGATCGTTGTACCCCAAAATTATTGTACAGCCTTCTCACAACTTTAGACATGATCTTGGCCTTGCGGACATTGGGGTTGAGGTAAGGCCCATACTTCCCATCATAGTCGCTCCTCTTTAATATGTCCACCATCTCCAACATTTCTCCAAATGACATATTAGAGGCCTTGTATTTCAGGCTCCGGGATCGGGACGTTTCTGCCTCCGGACTTTCCTCGTCCTCCTCCTCGTTGGGGGGATATTTGGGGCGCACCTGCTGTGTCCACGCCATGTGCTCTCCCCACTGCGCCGTAAAGAGAAGGGGTGGGGAATAGACGTGAAAGATCGTCAGGGGCGGGCGGAGTTTGACGCATGCGCACTGTATATAAAACGTCACACGCCTGTGTCGTAGCCACGATCTGGGAGACGAGGGGAGAGAAAGCTCACGCACGAGACGATCGCTACAAACAAAGGTACAATTTGACGTTGGTACATAACTAGCCTAGACTGATTAGAACTTGAGGCTTCTTTATGGAGAAGATTAGGAGAGTTTAGGCTGACATTATTTATATTGTTTTGTGTGGCGTTGTGTCTTGCAGAGGTGATGGAGGCCTTCTATGACGTGAGTTTTCTCCCCCTCTTCATTGATAAATACCGGGAATTCCCCCTCTTATGGCAACCTAAACATCGTGACTACAGCAACAGACCAAAGAGGTACGCAGCCATGCTGAAACTTGTGGCATTTGTAAAGCCTAACCTGCCCATGGCAACCGTGGCAAACTTAAAAGTGAAGATCAACAACATGAAGAGTACCTATTTCCGGGAGCGCAATAGGGTCCAGAAGTCCCTAGCATCTGGAGCTGCAGCAGCTGATTTCCATGTCCCCACGCTCTGGTACTTCGCTCCTTTCCTAAAAGGTTTTGTTTCTGGCAAAACTCAATAAAGGCACTCATTCACTATTACAGTGTACACATCGTGGTTTACCCTAGTCCACTTTATGGATGCCCTTCTTCTTGGATATTTCGTCTTTGCAGCCCCTGTTTCGCCTTCCCTACTCGACTGTCTCCTCCATGATAGTATGTGAACAAATATCAAAAATATTAAAAATATTTATATTTTCTTGCCAACAGAAATGTTGGCAAATTTCCCGTTTCTCCCTAGGAATATATTCTATAATCGCTTCTAACTGAATTTAACTTAATGTACTATAATAACATGTTTATAATATGCCATTGTTTATCCCGTCTCCTACTCAGACGAGGACACGAATTGAGACCATACCAAATTGACATACAGATAGGGTGACGATTTCCAACCAGAGTTTTGTGTATATATACGATGTACATCTAACAAATGTGTCCTATATATTTTTTGTACAAACCAAAGTATGTATTTGATTAACATAATTTGTGAAAATATTTTTATTTTACCCTATGTTTCCATACTTGAACTTGTCAGAGTTGTTCATTATCTCCCATTGTAATTGAGCTGTTGTCCAATGATCTCTCTGCGGCGATGTTGATGCTGTGGTTCATTTTTCACCTCTTTTTGTTTTTCCACCCCTGGGTTTTTTCTTTCTCACCATTCTATTACTCAACCTTTTTATGTTAATTATTTATATTATCCTTTATTATTATTTATTCTCCATCACTTACTATTTTATTTATTTTATTTTGCTTTATTTTATTTTCATCATTATCATTTTTTCACTTTTTTTTTCTCTCTCTATTTGCACCCCAGCTCAACATCTTTATACCATCTTCTTGCCACAGGTCGATCAATATTTGCATGGGAGGGGTGTCCGTCCGCCACTGGGGACTGCCGGACTCCGCCGTAACGTTCGGGCCTCTGGGGGGCGCTCAAACGCCTTCCCGACGAGGGTAAGGAGTGACGCCTTATTTCACCATAGGCGCCTCCTTCCTCTCCACGATCGACGCACCTGGGCTGGTCCCGTGCGATCGACCGTTGGAACACCCTCGTCGGCGGCATTCCTAGCACATCCCTGGACGACGCTCGCCATTGCGCACGCGCGGGACGCCGCTGGTGCGCATGACGAGCGTACGTCACGCCATTTGCGTCAGGGATGACGTCAGTTACGGGCCACAAGATGGCCGCCGGGGACGCCACACGCGGCCTGCCCGTTTGGCGGCCACCCACACCTGGAGGGGGACCAAATCCGCGCGGGGATGCACCCACCCACTGAGCCAATAGCTCACCGAGTACTTTCGGTGACCTATTTCCGGCCATTAGCACCTCCCTTATCCTTTAAAAGGACCAAGAAGTACCCACCATAGTACAGCTACCCTTGCAGGACCAGATCACCACCGGGATTGACACATGGTACGTACAGGCACAATTGGACGGCTACATCTGTTGCCCTAACCCCGCAGACCTCTCGGTGGTCCCCACAGGAAAACTTTGCGGTTTATTTTTACTTTATCATTAGACCCTTGGTTTGATCTGACTGACCATGATTAACCTTCTTGCTTCCAGATTGGGTGTTTCTCACCCCATCGATCCAGCAGTCCCATCACATCAACACCACACTAGTGATACGGGACTGAGGGTCCTCTCTATAAAATATATTATTGGTCACCGTGCCATAACCCCATGGCCAGCAGTTTATGATTGGTCTCTACAACCCAGGTAGGATTATAATTCCAATCCATGTATACATACATGACGTCACTAGTTTGAGCATCACTCATTTATTCATTTATTTTTCGTTTTTACTATTAGTATGCTCACTGTTCACCTTGACACTACACCCTATCACTTCCCCCTCTACTCTCTCCTTGCCTCCTCACATTCCCACCCTTCCCTTCCTTTCGTCTCCCCCCCCCTTTTTCTTCCTTCCCTTTCTTCCCCCTTCCTTTTCCTAACCTTTCCCCCCCTTCCCTTTCCTTTCTGCCCCCCTTCTTTTATTTCCCCTTTTTTCCTCCCCTCTCCCTATCTCCCTAGAAATTCCTCTAACTTCTTCCTTTTCTCCCTTCTTTCCTTTCTTTTTCTCTCTGACCTTTCTTCGTTTCCACCCCTCCCTCTCCCCCTTCCTTCCCTCCCTTTCCTTCCCCCCCCCCTTTTCCCATCCCTCCCCTGTTCCTCATTTCCCCCTTCTTCCCTTTTTTTCCCCTCCTTATTATCTTCTTTCTTTCCTTTACCCCACCTCACGTCACCCCCCCCCCCCCCCCCGTTCATCTCCTCACTTTTTTTACCTCCTCATACACCACACTCACTTATCCCAGCCCTCCCACACACTGTGCACTCCCACTCCCTATTTCTCCCTCTCCTTCTTTTGAGGGGAACTTCTGCCATTGCACTAGATTTGGTTTCTGGTTTGTTTTGCTGTTCAGTTTTTTAGATCCCTTGGGTAGTTGCACAGTTCTTTCCACACACTCAATCACTACATGCCTTGGTTATCCCACCTGGTCAGAACAATTGCACATAGAGGTTAACCAACTACCTCTCTTGCAGTTGCCCTTAAACTGCTCTACACACCTAAACACCAAGTTACAACTTGACTTCCATTTTTCTTTAGACTCGGTCATTGGAGGCATCTGCGCGCTTTTTGGGCTCTTCCCAGGTTGTTCCCTCTCCTCTGGTGTCTATGCTCGGCCAGCAGAACCAGTAGGAGGGGAACCCCAACGTGTGACTTCTCGCAAGGCGTACGGCGCCCCGTGACCCGGGTGGGAATCGGTGGAACCTATCCGGTGTGCCCAGGAGGTGTGGACGGCGTCCCTCTCCATGCTACAAACCCTCCAGTGGGAATATTACATTTTCTACTTTCAGGATATACACTACTGTGGTAAATATAAATTCCAATATGCATTGTCACATGTAGCTCTGTATACTATATGAGCTTACTTTTACTCTGTAATTGTACTTACCACTAACACTGACATCCCATTCCCCTCTGTTTAGCAGACTTTCTTTCCCTCTGAGGAAGACCCTTTTGGGTTGAAACGCGTCAGGGACAATTTCCCATATGTACGACAGATTGTTACTGTTATTATGTGAATATTAGTCTGCCATTGTATATCCATGCTTTCTTTTATGTCTATGTAAATGTATAGTTATTTGTCACTGTTCCCATTGGAGCTCATGTTCTAACTCAATGATGTTAATCATTTTTTAATTTTAATAAAATGGTCAACTTTTTTACCCACAAACTCTGACTTCCCTTCATTGTACGCTGCCAAAAAACCCCAACGTGGGGGATCGTTTCCTTCCTCTGTTTTTGCCCTTTAGGGGTGAGCAGCACTCTTTTTTGACCTTCGGGTCTGTGTCTTTCCCTCTGTGCTAATGACATATTAGAGGCCTTGTATTTTAGGCTCCGGGATCGGGACGTTTCTGCCTCCGGACTTTCCTCGTCCTCCTCCTCGTTGGGGGGATATTTGGGGCGCACCTGCTGTGTCCACGCCATGTGCTCTCCCCACTGCGCCATAAAGAGAAGGGGTGGGGAATAGACGAGAAAGATCGTCAGGGGCGGGCGGAGTTTGACGCATGCGCACTGTATATAAAACGTCACACGCCTGTGTCGTAGCCACGATCTGGGAGACGAGGGGAGAGAAAGCTCACGCACGAGACGATCGCTACAAACGAAGGTACAATTTGACGTTGGTACATAACTAGCCTAGACTGATTAGAACTTGAGGCTTCTTTATGGAGAAGATTAGGAGAGTTTAGGCTGACATTATTTATATTGTTTTGTGTGGCGTTGTGTCTTGCAGAGGTGATGGAGGCCTTCTATGGCGTGAGTTTTCTCCCCCTCTTCATTGATAAATACCGGGAATTCCCCCTCTTATGGCAACCTAAACATCGTGACTACAGCAACAGACCAAAGAGGTACGCAGCCATGCTGAAACTTGTGGCATTTGTAAAGCCTAACCTGCCCATGGCAACCGTGGCAAACTTAAAAGTGAAGATCAACAACATGAAGAGTACCTATTTCCGGGAGCGCAATAGGGTCCAGAAGTCCCTAGCATCTGGAGCTGCAGCAGCTGATGTCCATGTCCCCATGCTCTGGTACTATGAGAGGCTCCACTTTCTCAAAGACCAGGCTACTGTCAGGAAGTCACTCTCGACTCTTCCTTGCACGCGTCCTTCCACGCACGCCACCCCTGATGAGGCTTCCGAGGACCAACCTGGGCCTTCCAGTATGGAATATGTGCAGGAGCCCAGCTTGTTCCAGGTATAGTAGTTTTGTAACCAGTTTGGGGAATAATGAATGATGTTCAGTTAATTCAGGATCCCCAATTGCTTAGTTCCTAACGTGATTGACATATCAACAGACAGTGGTGTTGGAGACATTTTTGGGAAGAATCTAAACTGCAGGGCTGAGAATTGTATGGTTTTCTATTTGTAAACATTTTGCAACAGTCACTAGATGAGAATTGTGTGTGTTTGATGAACAAATAACTGAAACTATGTCCCTTTTTCATACACAGGAAGACCTCAGCCAGGAGGTGGCTGTGGAAGGTGGCAGTCAGGAGGAGGCAGGGGGTAGTGGCAGCCAAGAGGGGGGTAGGCGTAGGAGCCTGACTGTCTCCCAAGTCCCTCCCCTCCGCCTTCCCTACAGAAGGGCGAAAAACATGGGAGGTGGGAGAGTCAGCGCTCCAGCTGATCAGAGATGCCTCAGCCTCCCTCTATGCCACACCCACCTACGAGGAGGCCTTTGCCTCCTTGATTGCCAGTAAACTTACGGGTATGGAGGCGGGGCAACGCAGCATGTGTGAGGAGGTCAACCTCAAAATACTAAATGAGGGGATGGCTGGGGAGATGACTCCCCTCACACATGTTTGCGAGAGTGACCTTGCTCCGCCTCCTCCTCCTCCTTCTGCCACCCCACCAGCACCAGCACCACGGCGTGGAAGGAAGCGTACAAGGAAGACAAGAGAGTGATGACCTTGATTCAGTCTGGTCTGAGAGAAGATGGAGCCTCTCGTAGGACCAGAGCCTGGGGACCTTGATGGCATCTGCTGCAGTTCCGGATGTTTTGGACTTCAGGACCAGATTGCGCTCCCTTATTATTTAGATAGGTACTCTTCATGCCCCCAATTGTTTAAGCCTGTAAAATGATGGTTGCCATGGGTGTCCAAGGCTTTGCAAATTCCCCAAGTTTCACCATGGCTGCGTTCCTCTTTGGTTTGTTGCTGAGACCTAAATAAATGTTTTTTGGATTTGAAATAATCATTGACTATTGACTATTGTGTTTTACTTTTCTACAATGACAGTTTTTCTTTGAGTAGGCAGGTACATTTCACTAATCCTAAAGTAGAATTAACAAGGGGCACCAACAACCAACAAACTCCTAGTAAATTTAAGCAAGAAATACAAATGTTAATAATGTGGTTTTGCTAAGTTGAGACATACAACCCCCCTCCAAAAAACAAAAAAATTCTCCTTCAAATATGTATTCCCCAAAAAAAAAAAAAAAAATCATGCTAAAAATATAACAAAGATTCGTTTACGATCTGAGTAAAAATAAACATGTAGTGTATAAATGCTGAAAAGTAATAAAGAACTAAGTTTGTGAGAAGTGCGGGTGAATAGGAGCAGCTAAAACATGTCATTCTTGTTGCATTGTAAAGAAAAAGAGAATGCGCTGCATTAAAGACATTTTAACATTGCAGCGTGACGAATGTGCTGTGTCGATTAGGAAAGGTAGTTTTACCTGACCGAGCGCTTCCGTCACAGAATTTCTTCTGAGCATGCGTAGCACTTTGTCCGTCGGACAACCGTACACACGCTCGGATTTGGTGTGATCGGACCGTGTTGACGGCAAATCTTTCCAGCAGGAGATAAGACTTTGTCCGTCGGACAAACCGACGAACACTGTCCGATGGTGCATACACACGGTCTGATTTTTCTACAACATTGTCCGATCGGACAGAATCCATGAAAAAGTCCGACCGTGTGTATGGGGCTTAAGACTTTGTAATTCGCTTCCAGGGCTACAACTTTCTGAGAGGCCAGTTTGGTAGCAGTCCAAATATCGGACCAGTCCTTGGTGTCTAGCTGGAGACCTAAGTCACTTTCTCATTTGGTTACATAGTGTAGAGATGGGCGAGGGGGTGGGTCTAACAGTTGCGCATAGAAAGTGGAGATTAGGCCCGGCATGTGAGGATCCTTTTTGCACATGTGTTCAAAATTGGTCAGATCAGGCAAAGTGGAATCTGTTCGCAAATGTTTAATTTGGAAGTTGCAGAAGAGTTCAGAGCTAGGGATTCCATATAAGTTGCAAAAGGTAGGAAATGGTTTAAAGGTGTCAAGAGTTTATAAATAAATATAAAATTATTAAAAATAAATATAAAATTTATAGGCGGGAAAGAGGTTGACCAATGACCATCTGTGGAATGAAGGCTGGGTAGAAGGCAGGATTCCGAAGGTAGGACAGGAGCAGATTGTGGGCGAATTGGAATCTGAACTTTGTTTTGAGACCGTCCCATAGAGATAAAAAGTGGTGGGTGACAGGTTTCTGCAGTGTCTTTCGATCGACAAAGCCATAGAAGGTTAGCCACAGAGAGTGGGTCACAGTCCAGGGTCTCCAGTGCTACCCATAGGGGTACTTCATAAAGGTGAAGGAGATTCCCGAGGGCGCAGAGTCTAGGAGCCAGCAGGTTTTCACCAGAGCCTCTGATGGTGAGGATGGACTTCACTGCAGCTGACAGGTCTCCCAGCTCACGCTCACAGCTGGCTCTGGTGGATGGAGAGGAAGCAGCAATCCAGGGCAACAAGGAATAGTCAGGAGGTCAAGCCAAGGGTCGCAACAAGCAGACAGGGATGGTCAGGAGAACACGCCACAGGTCGGGGCTACAAGCAGACAGGGATAGTCAGGCTAACAAACCAAAGTCCGTACACAGAATCAAACATAAAGCATAGAGCCCACGGCAAGAAACACACAAGGAAGCCTTAACACATTATTGCTCAGGCAAGGCTGCCTTGCAGTGCACGGAGTGTTTCCTGTTAGAGGCTGGAGTGGAGCTATGCTGAAAAAAGATTATGTAAACATGCAGGTGTTAGAGCACAATCCTTAAGCTGATACACAGACCAGAGAGGTAAGCAGACAGACACAAGCACTTTCGATTTCTGTGGATTTACAACCAGGCCCAAGATTGCCAAACATTGGTCCAAAGTCGAGCGGAGATTAGGGGTAGATGTCAGTGATGAAGAGAGAAAGAGGAGAATGTCATCTGTGAACAGGCATAGCTTGTGGTGATGACCACCAAGCCTTTGATATCAGGGTTGGAGCATACCATTTGGGCCAGGGGCTCGATAGCTAGGGCAAATAGGAGTGGGGACAAGGGACAGCCTTGTCTCGTCCTGCAGCAGACAGGGAGAGATCTGATTTATAGCCAGCGTATTTGAGGTAGTAAAAGAAATGATACAGCGCTTAACAAACATGTGTCCATATAAGTGAAAACAAATAAACAATGATATATAATATGCAACAAAAGTCCAAGTGAACCGTGAAAATAATAAACAACTAAATAGGTGCTTCACATCCAAAGTGTAAAGTTGCAAGGGATATTTCACATCTAATAATAAAAGATGCAAGGCAGAAAATCGCAGACAAGTTCAGGTGTGACAAAAAACCCCCACATGTGTCCCCACTCACTGGATCACGATGACACCCAGCTTTGCAGTCTGGGAGTCAAATTAGACTTGAAACAATATCCACCGGGAATTGCTGGATGGCAGGAATGGCTGATGAAAATTAGGAAACAAACGATCCTTCCACATTAATTCTCAATCATGAGAGAAACAGGAACCCATAGAGGAAAGAAAGGGACCAATAGTGAAGTGTGCTAGGAAAAAGGGATTTATTGCACATACAAGGGCATACTTGCAAACATAAGTTAAAAGTAGGCATTGGAAATGGTATAAAACTGCAGCAAAACAAGACCGGAAGTGATGTCAGAACTGGAAGTGTGTCACGTCACGTATTTGAGGTAGGCCAAGTGCGAGGTGTACAGGGAGGAGATCCAATTGAGAAAATGTGGTCCCGAATCCAATCTTCGCAGTGTAAAATGAAGATAAGGCCAGGAGAGGGTGTCAAAAGACTTTTTGATATCTAGGGACACAAAGCATGTAGGTATACGACGAGAACGAGCTAGTAGGACTGCCCGACGGACGTTATCTCCAGCTTGTCTCAAGGTGATGAACCCTACCTGGTCTTTATGGATGATGTACCCGATGAAATAATTTTAGCAAGAAGCTTAATATCTATATTTAGGAGAGAGATAATTGGCCCAGGAGGAGTTATCAGAGTGAGGTTTGGGGATCATGGAGATCATGGCTGTGAGGGAGTCATTGTGGAAAGAGTGACCTTTCAGGATAAAATGGAAGGTGCTAGGCAGAAGGGGGGCAAGGAGATCAATAAAATGCTTAAATTAGGTGGACATAAAGCAGTCTGGACCTAGGTGTTTGTTAGTATTCAGGGCTTTAATGGCATTCCTAACTCCCAATTCAGAGATAAGTAGGTTAAGATCAGTACATTGTGAAGCTGAGAAGGACTGAATGTTGAGGTTGGAAAATAAGGTTGAAGCGTGGGTTTCATCAAAACCAGTATAGATCGGATATGTGTTGACGAAATACCGCTAACACTTTTACTGGGTTACTAGAGTATAAATTTTTGGTGACTTCTGGGCAAATAGGTTTATGTGCTTGGTCTAATCTGCGCAGGGGCAAAGCAAGGAAAGTGTCTGGTTTATTTGCTTTTGAAAAAAAGATCCAGTTCTAGTCTGGTCTTTTCTAAATTCTGTTTATGAGCAGGTGTTGGATTATTGTGGAATGCCGCGTGGGACGGATTAAAGGCGGCTTTCAACCTGTTGGTGCTGAATCCGGCCTTACCTTTTATAATGGGTGGCTTGGCTAATGCAAACGCCTAGAAGGATGGGTTTGTGAGCTTCTCAAATTGTCAGTGGGGATACGTCCTCAGTTGTGTTGTGGGTAATATTGTCTTTGATAGCGAGTGCAATAGCTGTCTGGTGAGCAGGGTGGGCGAGAAGAGTGTCGTTCAGGTACCATGGGCGGTCCCTCTGCCTGGATACCAGAGATTCTAGTGAGGTGAGAACAGTATTATGGTCAGGCAGTGTAAAGAGCATGATAACTGAGGACAGGAGGGCTTGAGAAGACCCGATAGAGATCGAAATGTGGTTAATGCAAAAGAAGGATTTATGGGGATGGGAGTAGTAGGTGTACTATCACCTCGCTGGGTTGGTTTCTCGCCAGGAGTAAAGGAGTGAGTGATGTTGTAGTATTTGTTGAAAGTTGAGCTAGTTAGGGCTATTGGCAGTTGGGAGTGGGGATTTTTCCAGAAAGGGATAAATGACTTGTTAGAGTCTCCGCCAATCAACAGAGTGATCTGCTTATGCTCATCTATGACTTGGAGTAGATGTGAAAGATAGGAGGTAGGGTTACGGTTAGGGACGCAATAAGACACCACAGTGACTTCAACATCAAGAAGATGGCCTGTCAGAATGATATATCTCCCTTCAGGGTCCTTGATCTCTGCCCTGAGTGTATAAGGGGTAGTGGGGTGAAAAGCCACCAATACTCCTCTATGTTTAGTTTCAGCCAAAGCTGAGAATATTTGTGGATAGGAGGCACCGATAAACTTAGGGGAGAATAGGTTAGTGAAGTGAGTCTCCTGCAGGAAAACTACATGGGCATTGGCTGAAAGGGGTTGTAAAGTCAGAAGATTTTTTTTCTTTTTTCTTTTAATGCATTTATGCATTAAGATAAAAAAACATTTGTCGATCTCGAGCATGACGGAGATGATAACAAGACCTAATCCTAACTTAGCCATACTAAACATAGGCATTGACCTTTTCCCACCTGAGTTCAGAGTGGTTATTATTCACATACTACTAGTGGCCAGATCCCTAATAACCAGACACTGGAAACAAAATTTAGCACCTAGTGTAGCAGAAGTTTTCACCACTACCCAAAACAACTACGTATATGAATCCTTGCTAGCTTATAGTAACTCCAACAAGAAACAGTTTGATAATAAATGGAAAATCTGGACAACCTGGTATAAGACACAAACCTGACAATTCCTCCCTCCCTTATCTAATCCTTTGACCACCCCACATTCCCATGGCATTGACTAGTTCACCTGTAGCCTACCACCTCGCAACTCTATCCCAGCACCCTCACCTCTCTCCTAACCTCCTCTTATTTCCATTTCTCTCCTTCCCCTCTCTCCCACCCTTCCTCTATCTCCTCCCCTTCTAACAGCTGTTCTACACTCACTTCACCTGCATGTATTCGTATCTACACTACTCATAGGAGTATTACGCTCCAGCAAGGCACAAGTCAATTTCCTACCCTTTGAACCTTCATGTTTACATGAGGTTAAATTAACACTTTACGCTAGTACCTAGCTCTCACACTAATGTTTACCTATTCCGAACCACGGCTCGACAACCTCAAGGCCCCCTCTTGGAGGCTTTAGGAATATTTAACGAACAGCGAGATATGCTTGTGTTATTATTCTATGTGAAGGTTTTAACTGTTTGGTCATATATTAGAATGTAAACCTAGACCTTTGCAAGTGTTATACCTTGTTTTATGTAACAACTGTTTTTGTTTTTCTCTTGTTTATTTCAATAAAAACTATTTGAATAAAAAAGATAAAAAAACATTCTGTGTGCAGCAGCCACCTTCCAGCACCCCTAGTACTTTCCTGAGCTCCATCTTCCTCCAGCAATGTCCACGAGTTCCTCGGATTTCCGAACTCTCCTCCCGATTGGCTGAGACACAGCATTGGTGCCATTGACTTCCACTGCTGTCAAAGTCAGTTAGCCAATCAGGAGAGAGAGGGGGCAGGGCAGAAACAGGGTTCCATGTCTTAATGGGACTCAGTTCGGGTGCCCCAATAGCAAGCTGCTTGCTGTGGGGGCACTTGACAGGAGGGAGGGACCAGGAGAGCCGAAGAGGGACCCAAGAAGAGGAGGATCCGGGCTGCTCTGTGCTAACCACTGCACATGGCAGGCAAGAGAAAAAAACAAAACTTTACAATCACTTGAAGCAAATGACCGAAAGGCTTTGAGCCATTTGTGATGGGAATTTAAGCCCTGAATATTAAGGGTGAGAATATTTAGAGGGGCTATGGTGAAAAATAAGGGAAAGGCTCATTACGAGAAGGGAATATAAAAGATGGGAGATAGAGCAGAGAATAGTGTAAGGGGGAAAGAGGATAAATACATAGTAAGCTTCAAGCAGAACTCTGGGATTTTCAAAAAATCCCCCATTAGTACACCCCCCCACACACAACACTAAACAGTTTTATTGCATTTGTGAAACTTCTTACCGTTTAAGAGATATGTCTGATTTAATTTTCAGGAAGTCAGCTCTGTGATTCAAAAAATGCATCTTTTCTGGCAGGGAGGATTTCTTAGAAGAGTGATTGCATCATATGAATGTTGGAAGTACACAAGGCTTGTACATGTAAATGTGAACTTGCCCACTTCAACATAAATTACACGCCTCATTTTGCATCCAGCAAGCCATACATAACACACGGTATGATAGGTTACAGCCTTATAAATACAAAGCATTTTAATATAAATGCAAACCAGTGCCAAATGTCAGGGACCACCAGATCCAAATGTCAGGGACCACCAGAGCCAAATGTCAGGGACCACCAGATCCAAATGTCAGGGACCACCAGATCCAAATGTCAGGGACCACCAGTGTCCAATGTCAGGGACCACCAGTGTCCAATGTCAGGGACCACCAGTGTCCAATGTCAGGGACCACCAGTGTCAAATGTCAGGGACCACCAGTGTCAAATGTCAGGGACCACCATTGCCAAATGTCAGGGACCACCATTGCCAAATGTCAGAGACCACCAGTGCCGTATGTCAGGGACCACCAGTGCCAAATGGTAGGGACCACCAGTGCCAAATGTCAGGGACCACCAGTGCCAAATGTCAGGGACCACCAGAGTCAAATGGCAGGGACCACCACCAGAGCCAAATGTCAGGGACTACCACCAGCGCCAAATGTCAGGGACTACCACCAGCGCCAAATGTCAGGGACTACCACCAGTGCCAAATGTCAGGGACTACCACCAGTGCCGAATGTCAGGGACCACCAGTGACAGTAGTGCCTTATCAGTGCCCATCAGTGCGGAGTCACCAGTGCTTTATCAGTGCCCATCAGTGCGGTATCACCAGTGCCTTATCAGTGCCCATCAGGGCAGAGTCACCAGTGCCTTATCAGTGCCCATCAGTGCGGTGTCACCCGTGCAGATTAACAGTGCCCATCAGTGCGGTGACAGCAGTGCATTATCAGTGCCCATCAGTGCAGTGTCACCAGTGCCTTATCAGTGTTCATCATTGCAGAGCGGGAAGAGTTATAGATCATTGGGATGACAGAGCGCATCTCTGGCTGATAGGTCTGTATGTGAGAACACAGCTCGTGGTACAGCTCCGCCTCCCTGCTCCGGAATTGTGATAGACAGCACAGAGCGCACTGTTCCAATGTACAAGGAGGCAGGGCTGTACCACGAGCAGTGTTCTAACATACAGACCTGTCATCCCGAGATCCGCTCTGTCATCCCGATGATCTGTAACTCTCCCCGCACTGAAAACAGATGGCGGGAGGGTGGGCGGTGCTGGCAGAGAAGAGGAGGAGGGAGCAGAGGAGGACACCACCTATATGGGCGGTACAGACCAGGGGCTGTGAGACCCCTCCACCCACTACAGCGAGCCAGGCGTAAATAGAACTCCCTGCTCACTTTCAAAGGACTACAAAGGGGCGTGTCAGACCGCTGGCTGAGGTTCCTGGAGGGATAGCAAAACAGGAAATCACCAGGCAATAATGTTTTTTCAGCAAGTTCCGCAGGCTATTGCAGAGGAACTACAGAGCTCAGAAGAACATGGCTGACATAGTTGGTGAAGGTAGATCAGCAACAAGTAAAAAAGTTTTTGCCCGGAGTTCTGCTTTAAGAAGAGAAATGGGGTGAGAAAGTGTAGTTTCCCATCTGGGTGGGTCTAGGGCACCCGTTCAGAGGGGCTGGTTTTGCCCAGGAAAGAGCCAAAAGAGGACATCCTCGGACAAAGAGGGGGGCTGCAGTGACAACCAATAGAGAACACAACAGTCACCTGGTGAGAGCTATAAGGAGTTGGAATGTAAATACAGCGCCCTGAAAAAGAACTGCCTTAGTGGGCTGGGTCATGCCCTGAAAAAAAACTCACGTAGGCGTGATAACAGAGCGGGGATCAAACCTGGTAACATAATGTAAACATTAAAAAACTAGAGCTAAATTAGGGTAGAGAGAATTTTAGAGCGCAAGAGCATTCAGGAAAGCGGGTGTCAATCCGTCAGCCTGTGTAGGACCGCCCCCACTCCAAAGGGTAAGGTGTGGGGCCCAAACAGGGCAGCAGAAGCGTGTCTAGATTTACCCAAATAACAACAGTGCTCTACATAAAAGAGAAGTCAACAATATATATTAAGTCAACAGTATAACAATCAGATCGTAATGCTAATCAGTTAAAAAAATATTAATAAACAAATTGTGATCCATAAAAGGGTTAAGGTGTCATATCAAAACTGAAAAAATGCATGAAAAATGCAGGTGATCAAAAGAGAGCACATAAAAAACATAGTTAATAAATAATCAATGTAAAAAAGTGATCAGAAAAATATGGCATGTGCTCATAAATCTTATAGAACTAAAAGTCCACAGATTAAACGACCACGATGTGAGACAATGTGTATCTTCCAATGCTGTGAAGTCAGGGAATGATAATATCAATGCTGCTTACCAGATTCGTAGGATCTCACATTAGGTTAAAGCTACAATTGCTTGGTTCTAACCTAAGCAGGGGTTAGGGTACAAAGATATGGTTAGGGCCGGGTACTCAGAGAAATCATGGATTACATGCCAACTGGCATTCGGACAAATATAAAGATTGAAGCTGTTTGAAAAACTCAACGTAGGTAAATTGTGATGGACCCCTGCAGCTGTTCCTGCAGAAGGGGCTATGTAGGGACAAACCCTCTTCACACCATGCAATCAAATAGAGAACCAAAAGCAACAGTTATTAGTTCAAAAGTGACTTATGGGGCAGGTGAGGGGTCAGCATAAAAATTAGGTCAAGGGGGGGGTTTACTCAACCGGACCAGACGGCTTGCACCCGAGGGTCCTTAAGGAACTCAGTCATGTAATTGCGAGACCATTGTTCCTAATTTTTATGAACAGTCTACTGACTGGAATGGTACAAGCTGATTGGAGAAAAGCCAATGTAGCACCAATATTTAAAAAAGGGCCAAGATATATCCCTGGGAATCACAGACCAGTTAGCCTAACATCAATTGTATGCAAGCTCTTGGAGGGGATGATAAGGGACTATATACAAGATTTTAGTAAGGATAACGGTATCATTAGCAGTAATCAGAATGGATTCACAAAGAATTGTTCTTGAGGTGGAGGCCTTTTGCAGAGACCAGGAGGCATAGCAATGGCAATGGTCAGCCAGAGAAGACAGTGGAGAGGTCAGATGTAGGTCCTGAAGAAGGGTATGGAGACTTTCTGAAGTTTTGAAGGTATGCTTGTGGCTTTGGAAGGTGAAGCGCAGGGAGAAAGTGAACCTAACAGTGTAGGTGACGTGATGTTTCCGCAGGACCTGCAGGTGTGGCTTGAGGGCTCATTGCTTGTAGATGGTTGTCTGGGAGAGGTCAGCGAACAACTAATACTCATAGCCTTAAAACATGAGAGTCTCACATTGACATGCAGCTGTGAGGAGTTGCTTCTTGGTATGGTAAAAGTGAAATTTAGTGATTTGGCGTAGAGCAAGGGCTCTCTGTACCGTGTCCATTTCAAGGTGTTCAATGGCGATGGAGGGGGGGTAACACCTGAAATAGAGCCATGACCTAATCACCCATGGTACACTAACTATTGTGATACTGGAGTTGGCATTATATTTTTGTAATGCCTCGTAGGCCGTGTTGGCCAAGATATGTTTCTATTTTCAGTGTTTTAAGAATGTATCTTGTATTTTATAAAGGAAGGTAGTGATGCGCTGTATAGAATAAATAATAAAGTGCAATAGTGCAATGATAGCAGCACAAAAGTTAAACAGAGGCAGGTAAAAAGATCCTCGTGTCGATAAACCACAAGGTATTGAGTAATTATTATCCAGTCATGTAAAATCAAGTAAATCTAAACAGACCCAGGTAGAGGTGAAAATAATGATAGATGCACAATCGCACACTATATGGATCATAAAAAGTATAAATACAATGAATAATAAAGTGTCAAGGTGCTCAAGTGAATAGATTAAACCACTAAGGGAAACGTGGTATCCAATACATAGTGATCATAAAATAAATCTAGAAAGAATGACGTATAAAATCGCATAAGGTCGCATGGAAATGTAGCATAAAATATCACATAGAAATCGCATAAAATAATAATAGGAAGTAATAAAGTGATAATAAACAAATGATCAGTAGTCCTTCTAATAGAGCATATAGAGAATATATATGTTCAATCCACAATACTGGTCATTTCCGTGCAATCAAATAATACTAAAGTGTCTGTGAAGTAATTTCCTTTTTCTTTTAGTGAATGAGCGGTGCGGCATATAATGTGTCTATATGCATAACAATAAAAGTGCAAGTGCTGGCGATTGCTTCATGCGATGTGATGTTGGTGTGTTAGGTGACTTCTTATCCTCCGTGAAGTCTGAAGTGTGGGTTTCCCCTTACCTTACAGCTGTAAGGTAACAGCATGTACATATAAGCCTTTTGGTGTGGGGGTCCCTGGTGGTCGTCTTAGAGTTGTATCTCCGGCTCTGCTGGTGTGTGTCTTTTTCTGGCAGGCAGTGTCCCCTTTAAGATCCCTGGAGCTGTCACTGGAGGTGTCTGCAGCGTATTGGCCTCACCAGTAGGTCATAGATAGGTGTGGGGAATAGGAACATAGATGCCCAGATAGTGTAGTATGTTTTTGATGAAGTCACGTGATCGTGACGAACACGCGCCGGGAATACTGACACACCGGAAGTGACGTTGACGAGCTTGCCGCTCGTATTGTACATACCTGTTTGATGCTATTGAATGTGAGTACCGCTGCTTGTTATTTGCAATAAATATACTTTTTACCAAAAACATACTACACTATCTGGGCATCTATGTTCCTATTCCCCACACCTATCTATGACCTACTGGTGAGGCCAATACACTGCAGACACCTCCAGTGACAGCTCCAGGGATCTTAAAGGGGACGCTGCCTGCCAGAAAAAGACACACACCAGCAGAGCCGGAGATACAACTCTAAGACGACCACCAGGGACCCCCACACCAAAAGGCTTATATCTACACGCTGTTACCTTACAGCTGTAAGGTAAGGGGAAATCCACACTTCAGACTTCACGGAGGATAAGAAGTCACCTAACACTAACATCACATCGCATGAAGCAATCGCCAGCACTTGCACTTTTATTGTTATGCATATAGATACATTATATGCCGCACCGCTCATTCACTAAAAGAAAAAGGAAATTACTTCACGGACACTTTAGTATTATTTGATTGCACGGAAATGACCAGTATTGTGGATTGAACATATATCTTCTCTATATGCTCTATTAGAAGGACTACTGATCATTTGTTTATTATCACTTTATTACTTCCTATTATTATTTTATGTGATTTCTATGTGATATTTTATGCTACATTTCCATGCGACCTTATGCGATTTTATACGTCATTCTTTCTAGATTTTATGATCACTATGTATCGGATACCACGTTTCCCTTAGTGGTTTGATCTATTCACTTAAGCACCTTGACACTTTATTATTCATTGTATTTATACTTTTTATGATTCATATAGTGTGCGATTGTGCATCTATCATTATTTTCACCTCTACCTGGGTCTGTTTAGATTTACTTGATTTTACATCACTGGATAATAATTACTCAATACCTTGTGGTTTATCGACACCAGGATCTTTTTACCTGCCTCTGTTTCACTTTTGTGCTGCTATCATTGCACTATTGCACTTTATTATTTATTCTATACAGCGCATCACTACCTTCCTTTATATTCTTCTCTCTGGGTTCAGATATTTCCCCCCAGTGTATGCTGCAGTACTTGTTTCTATTCATTTGAGTTGGCGCAGGAATACCATTTTTTACTATCTTGTATTTTCTACCTGTTAAAACCAATAAATACTATTGAAAGAGAAATAGAGCTGTGACCGTGGATTGTAGATCGATCACTAATTCAGTGATCTAACAGATACGAAAATTGGAGCATCTGGCCCTATTCTCGTAATCTTCCAGCTGAGATTGTAGTGCTTGATTCTCCTCATGAAGAGCTTCAAGCTCATCTGCATGATTACTGAGGAAGGCTTCGTCTACCCTCTGTTCAAGGTCTGAGGTGCTTGGCCTAGTTCACTGATCTCCCTGGAAATGTGTTCTGTGATCTGGTCTGAAGTCTGCTTGAGGGCCCTCTGCAGCATGCGCTCAAACAGATTGAGCAGATCCTGCTGCGCTGCGGCTGGTTGGGGTGACAGTGGGGTGGCCATGAGGTCCACATCTGACTCACCTTTCTCTATGATCGGCGGATGTTTCAGCTTGAGGGACCACGGTGAGCCGTCATGTAAAGGAGGCAGCCAGGTAAAGGCCATCTTGCAGTAGGCCTGTACCAGCACCACCTGGATGTTGTTAGACTTGCTTTTCTGCCTGGAGCCACCGGAGACCATAGTTCCGTGGCTGGGATGGTTCACAAGGCTGAGTGGGGAAGCAGGAGCTGAAGAGGTGGCATGGCGGGTGCTTTAGGAGGCTTTGTGCGTCTTTGTGGAGCGGAACACTAGGCGGAGATGTTCGGCCGAGAGATCTTGTGCATGCGCCCTCCATACCCTAAAGTTTTTAAGTCTAATAACCAGTCAGTCAGGAATGTATATTGGCCATTCCTCCAGCTGAGCTAATTACGACTGTTAAATGACTGATAAAACTGAGACCAGGCAGGTATCTGTTAAAACTCTGGTTACTCAGGCTTACAAATCTGACACCTCATGTGTATTTGGGTTAGGGTCTGCTAATCTTAACACAGTACTGATAAGGGGTGTTCAGAACTAAGAATGTATGGATTGTATAAACTGAAGGTGCAGGGAGGAAGACTTGTGACCTGAACAATATGGCTGTCATACACACAGCTTTCCGCGTGCCCCATATGAACGACTATTACACAGCCCCCCTTTCTCTGCGCACAGGTTTTGACTGATAGCAGCAGGAGCCAATGCTTTTATCTGCTCTCAGCCAAGCCAGGTGAGGCGAGAAGAGCTGCTGCAGAGTGCACAGCACTGGACTGAGATCAGGCTCAGGTGAGCATTTGGGGGGGGGGGGGGGGGGGGCTGATACAAAGAATGCATTACGTTTATAACCACTTTAGGTTCTAAAACTATTATATCTGTACATAATCCATTAATGTCACAACACAAAGTTAACAAGGGATATTAAGTATCAATGTGACAAAAGCTAGCAATCCACCTTGACTCAAACATATTTTGAAAAACAGCTACAGTACAAATTAAATTTTAATATTTAATGTTAGGTGGGTCGATAAGCCTAAAGACATAAAAACGAAAAAACTATCTGTAATGGCATCCCTTAAAGGATATCTAAAGGTAATTTTTTTTTTTTTAAACAAACATGTCATACTTACCTCCTCTGTGCAGTTGGTTTTACACAGAGTGGCCCTGATTCCCCTCTTCTGGGTTCCCTCAGCGGCGCCCCTGGCTCATCCTCTTCTCGAGTGCCCCATCAGAGAAGCGCTCTCCCTCGGGGCACCCATGCGAGCAAGCTCCCGTGTCCTGCTGCTGCATCTATTGACACAGACAGCAGGACTCGGCCTCACCCTTGAGCTCCAGCGTCATTGGATTTGATTGACAGAAGCGGGAGCCAATGGCTGCGCTGCTATCAATCAATCCAATCAGGACACGAGACACTGGCTGGAGCTGGTGTGCTCGTTCCCGTTGCGGGAAAGACAGGGTTGAGGTAAGTAAAATGGGGGTACTGTGGGGCTGCTACACTAAAGGAGGTTTTTCACCGTAATGCATAGAATGCATTACGGTGAAAAACCTCAAGGGTTTACAACCCCTTTAATGTACCTTTGGAAATTGTGCACAATTAGGAGAAATATCATAATTTTTCAACATGTCCAAGGAATAGAATAAATGTTCTAAATTGTTGGTAAAGTATAGCTTTTCCATATTTTATCCCTTTTAATTGTAACTACTTTGCATTAAAAAGGTGTGTAATTTTTTTTATATTTTTTTTCGTTTTTTCACACTGTATGTATACACTGTTTGCAGCTCTGCATGCTGATATGAAATCATCTTACATGCATTAGATAAATAAAAAAAATTTGCCTTTGCTTACAGTTTTACATACAATAACTGCTTTTCCACCTGATGTAGCCCTGACCTCACAGATGTATCCTGGAAGGCTACATCACCATTGTCTTTCCACTCAAGATGATGTGCACTGTGTCACCTGGTTCAGGAGGCAGACCCCGGAGTTCGAAGGAATTAAGGAAGATGGATTTATCTGCCCTTAGTGAAAATAGCGATTGTAAATAGAATGGGGAGAAAAAGAAAAAAAAGTGTGCAAAGTATAAAAAGCCTGAATTTTTTTTCCAAGTTTCCAGAATGAAAATAGTGTTGTTATTTTGTTTAAAGAACAGCAAACATACATTTTGTCATATGAAAAGGAGAACAGTATAAGAAAGCATGAATATACAATTAATGCTTTTTATACATTCCTTGATCCATCTTACTTTCCTGACCAGTTATATCCCAGGTCACAAGATGAGGGTACCATGAAATGCATGGTTTAAGTCACAAACATAGAATAACATACCGTGTGGTTAGAATTTCAAGAAGACATTTCCGGTACTGGACTCTAAGCTTGTTGGTCTTAAATCTTGGATCACTAATAAGTTCAGGCAAATTCAAGATCTACAAAAAATATATATATTTTTAAGATACTGGAAATCAATAGATATTAACTACACAATCCAAGTTTATTAAGACTAATTTTACATCTTGAAAACATTTCTACAAAGGTACATGTAAAATGACAAGAGGAAGTTGCAGACTTGCAGATCCAAGGTCCAAGCCAACTCTGTAATATAGGCTTGAATGTTGTATCAATACAAAAACTAGTGAAGCTTTCAATAGATTTAAGAAAAATTCATAATTAAGTATGAGATGTACAGTTGATTGATGTGCACACTAAACCCAAAGGCTCTGTCTAGTAAATGCAACTGATATCCTGCTAGCAATCTTTTACTCTTTAAATACTACAGCGACTGTATATAGGACTTTGGGTGTGCCTATCACCTTCTTGTCTCTCTATTAGGATTAGGCAGTGACATGTGCTGATGAATATCATTAACGTCACAATTTATATCTATAAAGTGCCCAAAACCCAGCCATCTGCATTATGAAAAATTTAAAGCTGAAGTTTAACCTTTTTTTACACATTAGATATGTGTAATCTGATTACCTGCAGGCTGCTGCTCCTGCATTACTGCTCTCTGCTGTGCCTCCTCCCAGTTGCCAGATACCATCCTGAGCAGCTGTCTACCAGCACTGTGAGTTAATTGCAGCCACTACTACAGAGAAAAGAAGCACTGCTTGACTCCCTCCTTCTGCCCTCTCCACCATACACAGAACCTACGCAACTCCACAATTCATCAAATTCTGTTAATGAGCTATGGAACAGTTGAAAGTCAAGATTCCACCACCTATTGACAGAAGCATTAAGAAAGTGTAGTAATACAGGTTCTATGAGTGGTGGAAGGGCAGAAGAGGGCGAGTGAGCAGCACAGCTTTTTCCTTGTAGCAGTTAACTCTCACAGCACCAGTAGACAGCAGCTCAGGGCAATATCTGCTGACTGTAAGGAGGCAAAGCAGGGAGAATTTATGGCAGAAGCACCAGCCTCCAGGTCATGGGATATACACCATTACACATAACTAATGTGTATAATGCTGTATCTACACACCCCACCCGCTCCTTAACAACTAGCTTTTTATACCCTGTGTTAAGGATGTTGGCTACAGCTAGCGGTAAATTACCACAGGCTTTTACTACTATAATACCGCATGATTTCATTAAATAACTCATGCCATATTTTAGTAGCGTTTTTTTAGTGAATTCCAAAAAACTTCGAAAAATGTTGTGCGGTATCTTACCGCATACTCGGATGCGGTAAGATACCACTTTGTGCATGGGGCCCAGAATGTTGTGCTGTAGGGGTCTGAAGTAGAATTGAGCGAATTTCACTGCCCTCAAAGGAGGATACCATCAACTTACTTGCAGAATTGCAGAGCTGAATGACTCCTAGACTGTAGAGACTGAATCTGGGAGAAGAAGGTCAGGCCTTTTTTTGGAGGACAAAAAAAAAAACTCTGGCTTGGGCTTTGCCTAGAACTAGACCTAAATATTATGTGTTGCTTCCAAGGATGATTTCTAAAGGTTCAGAATCCAACCAAGCAGAAAGTGAAACTGCAGCTTTAAGCCCCTGGACACCATGTCTCTTACCCAGACATCCAATAGGCTTTCTAACCAGGTGTCTGCAAATGCCAACAGATGTCCCCCTGCCGTGAAGGGTGTCCCTTAAGTGGATTTGTCTGCAGCAGCCTGGGATTTGTGACTGTACTGAGTCCCACCTTTAGGCAGAGTTTTTGGCTTCAAAACAAGATTTGCCCTTGTAAGACTAATGCCGCGTACACACGGTCGGAATTCTCGTCGGAAAAAGCTCTGATGGTTTTTCCCACAGAATTTCCGACGGAATTTCACTTAAACTGTATTGCCTACACACGGTCACACCAAATTCCGACGGTCAATAACACCACGCCTTAAAAAACATTCGACTGCACTATAAAAGGGAAGTTTAATGCTTCTGAGCATGCGTCGAATTGTTTCCGAGCATGCGTTGGAAATTTGCGTGTCGGAATAGCATACACACAATCGAAAATCCGATAGAAAGGTTTTCCGTCGGAAAAAATTAAAACAGGTTCTCAATCCAAAGTCTGTCGGAAATTCCGACAGAAAAAGACCGATGGGCATATACACGGTCGGAAAATCCGATGAAAAGCTCCCATCGGACTGTTTCCATCGGAAATTCCGACCGTGTGTACGCGGCATAAGACTTCTTCTGCTGGGGTAAATGAGTACTCCTATGACCAGAGATATCCTTTATGAAATTATCTAGTGAAGCCCCAAAAAAACATTTTCCATTAAGTCTTTTAAATTTCTGTTCCACAGACCAACATTTCAGACACAGAGATCTCCAAATATTGACAGACAGGAGACTCATTCAGGAAATATAACAGATGATACAGTATCTATAAGACCAGCAACAGACAAATGTAGGGATCAAGGAAAGAAAACTCTAATTGCTCTACAACAAACAGGTTGGTAGGACTGTAGGTTGATCTTTTGATATCAGCATAGTCCATTTCCCTAAGGTCTGGCAGACCAAAATCACAGCTATAGTAGGTTGCATAGGAAGGCACGCTAGCAAAAACAAAGATTTGGAAAGGGTTTCAAAATGTTAACAATACAAACAAATGGCCACTGCCCCACCTATAACTGGCCTTTGCTGCAAGAAGCACATGGAAGGGTAATGCATGTCAAACAAAAACCAAGGAAAATTCCCAGCTCAACTTACTGACCAGCCTGCAACTAACCAAATTATCCTGTTTTATGCCCCGTACACACGGTCGGAAATTCCGACCACAAAATCCGTCGGATTTGTCCCGACGGATTTTGTCCGACACTGGTGTTGCATACACACGGTCGGACAAAGTTGTCGGAAAATCTGATCATTCTGAACGTGGTGACGTTTGTTGCGTACGACGGAACAACGTAGAGGCTATTAGCCAATAGGTTTGGTCTCCTAATTTGATCTGAGCATGCGTGGCACTTTGTCCGTCGGAATTCTCTACACACGATCGGAGAAAGTCAGATCGGATTTTGTTGTCGGAAAATTTGAGAGCAGGATCTCATTTTTTCCGTCAGACATTCCGACAGAAAAAGTCCGGTGGAGCCCACACACGGTCGGATTTTCTGACAACATGGTCCGATCGGACATTTTCCGTCGGAATTTCCGACCGTGTGTACGGGGCATAACAGTATGCGTTAAAAACATGGGTTTAGTTTGCATACATTTGAAAATACATGCATTAGCTTTAGAGCCACTTCACGGCACATCAGTATTATCTCCAGTCCTAACTCTAAATTTTGAGAGCCTCCATAGTAAAAGCAAATGCATTATAATGGATAGGCAGAGGGCAGGTAAGCCTGGAGGCAGCCCACCCTTCCTTAAAGGCACAGGGGTGCACTGGACACCCAGCACATAGCACCATGACAGCAAGGGTGTCCAGTGCATCCCCTTACCAGTATTTCAACAGTACAAACTTCAATTGGTTGCAAGCTGGTCAGTAAGTGGAGCTAGGAACTTTCTTTGGTTTTTGGAAAAAGTGGACAAGGTGGACACCTTTGATGCCATTGCCCTATATGCTGGGTGTCCAGTGCGCCCTTGTGATTTTAAGGAGGGGTGGGCTCCCTCCAGGCTCACCTGCCCTCTGCCTATCCATTATAATGCATGTGCTTCTACTATGGAGGCTCTCAACATTTAGAGTTAGGACTGCAGGTAATACTGGGGTGCCGTGAAGTGGCTCTGTAGCCTACGCATGTATTTGCACATGTGTGCAAACTAAACCCCTGTTTTTAACGTATACTGTTAGATAGGATAATTCAGTTGGTTGCAGGCTGGGCGGTAAGTTGAGCTGGCAATTTTCTTTGGTTTTTAATTTGACATGTGTCACCCTTCCATGTGCTCCTTGCTGTAAAGAGCAGTTATAGGTGGGGCAGTGCCCATTTGTTTGTACTGTTGGAAAAACTGGTACTGTACTGTTTGACAGGCTGGTCGGTATTGCCAGATCCACAGAGGGAACAGTCCACTTTTTTAAAAAATATTCATCAAACAGCTATTGATCTGAAAACCAATTAGTAAAAAGTGTAAAAAGCCCCAGTTTCTGTATATAACAGGCTGAATTTAGAAGTGTACTAGGAATGTTTTATAGTTTTAAACTCTGACTGATAAGAAGCTACAGACTGTTCTACCTTAATTGTGACTCACACAACATCTAAAAAGGTCAAAATGATCCTTTATCCTTGGAGCTATTTAAGCTGACTCCTCTGAAATAAAGTCAAAGTCTTTTATAACGGTTTTGTGATACTCTGTAAATCCTCAGCAGAAGGTTCAGAGGCTTCCACAGCTGCAGGAATGCCAGAGAAAGATTTAGTAGGGAAAGGCACAGAATTATGCTTACAGTGTCTGTATGGCCAAAGTCAGTAATCATATTTGTAAAATGGCCAATAAAAACTAGCATAATTGCAGAGAACTCTTCCCCATATAAGAAGAAAGAGGGTGATACAGGGAGCTATTGACTCAAGTCGAGTGCAACAGTCCAGGTTATCGGTGTCGGGTCCCCAAGAAGGGACACTGCAGGCTGCCCTGGAATTGTTGGTAAACAGTGAGCTTGTGAGATCTGATGCACGTAATGGGTTTTGGATTCAACACTTCATACTATTTTAGCAGGAACTACTAGAATCACCAGGTAAAAACCTTGGGTTCACTCACAACCATTTAAGGAGAAGAGGTTAGTAGCCAGCAGAGAGGATTAACCAGGGCTTTCTTGCAGATGGAAGCAATGGCAGAAAAAGCTACCTCCCATTGAAGGAAAAAAGGCCAGAGTAAGAGGTGTGCATGTGAAAAAGAGGGGATAGGTATGGCGCTGACCTACAACCTCTAAATACTTGAGGGGTGTGTGTCACAGGTGCATTTAATGCAAAAAGTGACAATAAAAGTGCAGAAAATAAATATTTGTATATTCACAAAAAATCCTACTGTGTAAACTTCCTAACCGCTTATATATAGTGCATATTGTTATGTTCAAATGAAAATAAAATAAAATAAACACAATCCTGTGCAAAACCTGCAATTCAAAGTGACATTTCTGTGCAAAAAAATCTAACATATATGACTGGTGTATATTGTTGCTGTGAAACTGGATTCAGAAATATGCATATACCATCCCTAAACCCTGGTGTATAAAAAAAAGCACAATAAAGTGACAATGTGCTCCTTCAAATTGTTCTGTGCTTCTTGGAAAACAGTGCCCCATAAGAAACGCACTCACTGCTATTATTCACTCCACAAGGGGGTATTTCACCTTCACAGTATGAGCCACTGTGTAGCCTGTGGAGTGGGAGGAAGCTTCCTATCCTGTGTTCTCCAAGTGCCTCCTTGTCTGCGATGTAAGTGGTCTCCTCACTGTTAACCTCTTAGATGTTGCCCACGTGTAGCGAGGAAAGAGACTCCATAGTGTGATACCGTACAAATATCCAAAAATTTATTAATAATACTGATGGGTACTCACAAATGTACATGTCAGAGCACAGACCAAGCTATGAAGTCCAATGAATTGTCTGTACACATCAGAGACAGGATTGTATCGAGGCACAGACCTGGGGAATGGTACAGAAAATGTATGCAGCTTTGAAAGGCCCAATGAGCACAGTGGCCTCTATTGTCTGTAAATGAAAGAAGTTTGGAACCACCAGGACTCTTCCTAGAGCGGGCCGCCTGGCCAAACAGTGATCAGAAGAGAAGGGCCTTAGCCAGGGAGGTGACCAAGAACCTAATGGTCACTCTGACAGAGCTCCAGCATTTCTCTGAGAGAGGAGAGCCTTCCAGAAGAACAACCATCTCTGCAGCACTCCACCAATCAGGCCTGTATGGTAGAGTGGCCAGACGGAAGCCACTTCTCAGTAAAAGGCACATGGAGTTTGCCAATAGGCACCTGAAGGACTCTCAGACCAGGAGAAACAAAATTCTCTGGTCTGATGAAATAAAGATTGAACTCTTTGGCCTGAATAGCAAGTGTCATGTCTGGAGGAAACCAGGCACCGCTCATCACCTGGCCAATACCAACCCTACAGTGAAGCATGGTGGTGGCAGCATCATGCTGTGGGGATGTTTTTCAGCAGCAGGAACTGGGAGACTAGTCAGGATTGAGGGAAAATGAATGCAGCAATGTACAGAGGCATCCTTGATGAAAACCTTCTCCAGAGCGCTCTGGACCTCAGACTGGGGCGAAGGTTCATCTTCCAACAGGACAACGACCCTAAGCACACAGACAAGAGAACAAAGGAGTGGCTATGGGACAACTCTGTGAAGGTCCTTGAGTGGCCCAGCCAAAGCCCAGACTTGAACCCGATTGAACATCTCTGGAGAGATCTGAAAATGGCTATGCACCGACGCTCCCCATCCAATCTAATGGAGCTAGAGAGGTCCTGCAAAGAAGAATAAGAGAAACTGCCCACAAATAGGTGTGCCAAGATTGTATCAAACAAAAGCCAAGTAAAAATCTTGGAAAAATTCTAAGCTCTACTTACCAACCAGCCTGCAACCAACCAGATTAACCTGTCTAACAGTATGCGTTTAAAAACAGGGGTTTAGTTGCACAAATTTGCAAATACATGTGTAAGCTACAGGCCCCAGCAGGGCACCCTGTTATTTGTAAACCCTACCTCTAACTTATAAGAGGCTCCACAGTGAAAGCACATGCATTCTGATGACATAGATGAGGGCAGATGGACTGGAGGGAGCCCACCCCTCCTTAAAGGTACAGGGGCACATTGAACACCCAGCATGTAGCACAATGGCTGCAAAGATGTCAATGCTTTGCCTGACCTAAAATCAACCATACAAAAAATGTGCCACTGCCACAATTATAGGTGAGGGCAGTGGCACATTTTTTGTGTGCCATGCTTATAGCATCATGCTCAAAAAGACTTGAGGATGGTGCCAAAGGTTTTTCAACAAAGTATTCAGCAAAGACTGTGTATACACTGATTCAACAGGCCTTTACAGACTGTCTAAAAACAGTAAAAGGTTTAGAAAAAACTGTAGCAGGCAGTTAAATAGACAATTTCAGCCTCAGTATCTAATTTTTTTTTGCAATTTGTGTTAATTTTTACCCACATATAAACTAACTTTTTTCTTACCATATGCCTTTTTGTAAAGACTCGGATGCTGCAAAGATTGCTTAGCCAAATAAAGTCTACATGAAGATATATAATAATTTGTGATGTCCCAAGCTGGAGTACAATGTTATCCTGTGTAGTTTGCCAGCAAACAATTATTGCCTCAGCTACCAGGAAATCTGATCTATATCAAAACTGCAGCAGTACACTTTATAGCCTACCACAGAAAACACAAAGGTATAATATATTTATAGGGTTTTAATATATAATCAAGGAAAATATATATGTACATTGGGGAAAATCTAGCCACTTGGAATTTCACTTGGATCTCAATGCAGCATAACAATTTTTAGAGCACTATCTACAAAAGTTATATTTTTGCCTTTTAAATTACATTATTAGATGCTTTCTGCCAAATGAGTTTAGAAATAAACTACAAAATATCAAGACAAATATCTAATTCACATGACAGGAGATTGTAACCGACTCTCAATGGAGCCGGTTCACACATCTCCAAAGCGGCTGCGGAAGGGAATTGTTGAGAGGTCCTGTGCGTGTTTGGCTCAGTTTCAGGCAAAAAATTCGGGCCTTAGTCATCCCTGAAACAGAGAACGCACCGGATCCCTGCTGGCATTCGCCTTAGATGTGAACCTAGCCTGACATTTATTGCAACTGAAGCTATTCAGCGAGTCTAGATAACAGATAAAAGGTGAGAGATCAGGCTATCAAGAAATGGTTATAGTGGAAAAGCTTATTAAAAAATATAACATCTCTCAGAAGCTTGAGTGGCAAGATCTTCTTATCTGTGTTCCTGGCTCTGCACCCCACACTAAAAGGTCTCTTTACTTCTGCACCAGAAATCGAACAGGAAGCGTAAGAATGCCCTGCAATAGCTGCAGATGATGGCAGGGCCTGTGAAGAAATATTGGAACTAATATCTGTAATTATATTTACATAGTGGGGAAGGGAAATGCCGCTCCAGGTGAGTAGTGGAAACAGGTTAGCCGGGGAATGGACTCCTCCCAAGGGTGCTACGCTTCAATTAATAAGCGCAGCGCCGCTGTGTGAAGCGTGTCCACCTGTACCTGCTTCCTCGTCCTGTGGTGTCTTTTATGTTTTTTGGATTTTACAATAAAGAGACTTTATCATTACCTAAAACTTTTTTTTTGTTTTTGATAGAGTGCAGAGGGATTAGAATGCTTGTCCGTTTTTATTGCTGTCTTTGCTTTTGTTAAGGGGATTCACCCTCTATATTTGTTCTGTTTACCATTAATATTGAAAGTGAAAGGAACACAATAGGAACACTAGTTCTGGTGACCTGGGGGTCCCCAAGGAATTCCCTTAATTTGCAGAGATTTTCTCTCACTTCCTGTTTGGCTGCATGAAATAGGAAGTGAAGGGAAATCTCCACAATGGGACACAGATAGTAAATAACAATCTGATGGGCTTATAACCCCCCCTTACTCTATCCAAAATGAAAAAAAAAATTGCCTATAGTTCTACTTGAATGCAGCTGTTTTGATCAGATAAGCTACAATCTCATCACTGTGTGGTGGTCCTCAAGACAGATGGCAGCTTTAAGAGAAAAAGTTATCAGACGGGTTAGAATATGTGCCCCAATCACCATGGTTGCTCAAACTTCTTTCTTCCTAGAGGCAGAAAAACAACCACAGCCGGTAGCCCACACAGCTAATACTGGACTTGTGCAGGGCAAAGGGGTAACCCTGGGCTGTGGATCAGCTGCCAATGTCAGGGGTCACACAGGGCTCCTGAGGCACAGAACCAAACCTTGCAGATGATAGCCAGAGAGAGGCTCTCCTGTTGTAACTTACAGGGCTCAACTGCTAGATCTACCATTTTGTTGTGTTCTGTGACTCTCCTGCATGAAGCTCAGTTGACACTGCCGGGGCCTGAAAGTTGCACAACTTATGGTGAGACTTTGCTAGGAGACCTCCTGGTGACTTGAGTACTACTTTGAGGCAAAAGTCAGATAGAAGTCACCTTGAAGTGATACAGGAACCTTTTCTAAAGTCAGAGCGACTTCAGTAGTGCTAATTAAGACAGATCTCATTAACTAACATGGGATTTCACATGTAACTCGACTTGGGGTCTCACAAGTCAGATCCCAAGTTGCGGCAGCATCAACCGAGCCGAAATGATCTCTGCAAACAGTGTCTGCAGGGTCAATTCATTCTAACAATATTGTTGCAAAGTATTTTGCCTAGGTTTTTTTTTTAAAAGTTTGCATTCACATCTGAGCAAAGTGTGAGCAGAGCAATATTATTGTGGCTTTGAAGCAATTCTTTATTTTTTAAAATGTTTGAAAAGCTTTGTGCTTTCTTTTACATGTATCAAGCTTCGGATGTTTGTTTCCTGGGCTGGGATAAGGGAGGAGAGAACAGTTGGAGATACTCAGGCATAGGGAAATTCACTACAAAACAATAAAAAAAAAAACAAAATAAAAAAACAAACGTCATAATCACCTCCTCTGTGCCATGGTTTTGCACAGAACAGCCTCCATCCTCCTCTTCTAGGGTCCCTTGCTGGCACTTCTGGTTCCTCCCCCTGCCAAGTGCCCCCTTAGAAAGCTTCTTCACATGGGGACACTTGTGCATACTCGATCCCAAGCTAGGCTGTTCGCATCTATTTGGAAGCACATCCTGCCTTGGCCCCATCCCCTGCTCACAGATTTTGGCTGACAGCAGCAGGAGCCAATGGCTCCCGCTGCTCTCTTCCAAGCCTGTGAGAGTAGTGAGAGGGAAAGAGGCTGCTGCAGACATGCACAGCGCTGGATCGAGATCAGGTTCAGGTGAGTATTTGGGGCGGCGCCACTATTAAAACTTTTATCTCTCTTAATGCAGAGAATGCTTTAAAAAGACGGCAATACGCATATTAATGTTGCAGGTTTAAAGTGGTATACTGGGATAATGTTTGCAGCTGCAGGCCTCATCCCGGTATTGTTTTTTTCTGCTGGCAGGTGGCTTTTTTGTAAAAGCCATCTTAATGGCTAATTAGCCACTGGATTGCTTTTACAAGTGACAGGATGGGTCACCCCCCGACGCTTCTGCTGGCTTATAATTTTTTAGGAAGATCCCCGATCAGCTTTATGGTATAGAAAACCTGAAGCGATCTGTATTTTGTAACTTCCGGTTTCCCCAGATGTAAACAGCGCCATTTTTTTAAATAGGAAAATGTCTGATCACGCCGATCTAGGTGTGATCAAATGCCTTTAAGGGCAGAGGAGACCCCATATCTCTCCATAAAGCTTACCTGTCACTGCCTATTGTTGTCACAAGGGATATTTACATGTAAAAGTAAAATAAAATAAAAAAGTAAAGTGTCCCCGTCCCCTTGTGCTTGTGAGCAAAGGTGAAGACACATGTTGGTCCCACATGCATAAGTAAATGGCAATCGCACCACACATGTGAGGTATTACCATGAACTTCAGAGCGAGAATAATAATCCTACCACTAGACCTCCTCTGTAACTATTCACTGGTAACCTGTAAAGGCTTTTTAAATGTCACCTATGGATTTATTTAAATTTTGGCGCCATTCCATGAGCATGTACTATTTTAAAGCATGACATGTTATGTATCTATTTATGATTTACTATTTATTTTACAAAAAATTGGGTATTATATTGTGTTTGTGTGCATTAAAATTCATTGAAGTATATTATTTCCAAAATAAATGTGCGTTCGAAAAACCACTGCACAAATACCATGTGACATAAAAAAACTGCAAAAACCCACCTTTTTGTTCTCTTGGGCCTCTGCTAAAACATAAATAATGTTTGGGGGTTCTAAGTAATTTACTAGCAATAAAAAAAAAATAAAAGCAGATTTTTACAAAAAGTGTCAAAAAAGGCCTGGTCTTTAAGTGGTTAAGGTAAAAAAAAAAAACGTTTACCTTTAAAACCATTTTTACCTTTTAGTTAACCCTAAGTTCTTTTATGGTCCTTCCTCCTGATATTTCCTTAGCTATTTCTGTAATTCGTGGCAAGGGAATCTGATGCATCAGCAGAGTTTTTCTTACACTGGGTTAGTTCAATGTGATTGGCAGGGATCTGCATCACTGGATGATATGACTGATGATGGATTTACTTTGTGGAACAATGTACTGTTAATGTTTTTTTTTTTTTTTTACAAAGGACTTCAAAAAGTGAGCTTCTTTATTTACTATTTACACTTTTTTGGATGAGTAGGAATACTATGTACCCCTTTACTCATTCACATGGATATCTGGGTCCCTTATTTTTAAGGGAGGGGGAAGGCTGCATGCTTGTCCCCCAGCTTTCTTGGCCTGCAAGACTGGATGCTTGGGTAAGGGTACCCCAGGTACTTTTGGTTCATCACTATCCCTTAAGCCCCATACACACGGTCGGAAAATCCGACCACCAAATCCATCGGATTTGGTCCGACGGATTTAGTCCGACACTGGTGTTGCATACACGCGGTCAGACAAAGTTGTCGGAAAATCTGATCATTCTGAACGTGGTGACGTTTGTTGCCTACGACGGGACTACGTAGAGGCTAATAGCCAATAGCTTTGGTCTTGTAATGTGATCTGAGCATGCGTAGCACTTTGTCCGTCGGAATTCACTACACACGATCGGAATTGGTATGATCGGACTTTGTTGTCGGAATATTTATAGAGCAGGAGATAGAACTTTGTCCGTCGGACAATCCGATGGAAACTGTCCGATGGTGCCTACACACGACCGTGTGTATGGGGCTTTAGTGTAATGAAATCATTTCTCATAGTACAAACATGTATATTAGAAAAAAGAATTAGCTTTACAGGAAAACTCACCTCTTAAGTGGGGGACTAGTTTATCCATTGAAATCTAGTGCTTTTTTCATGTGGAACGCTTGTTTTGTTGATGGGTTGTTTTCCTTTCTAATGCTAAAGGTGGTGTTTTCTCTTAATTAATCTAATGCTGATTTTGCACAGAATGCTTGGCCCTTTTCAAGTCAAGCGCTCCTTATCCGATAGGTTGGTATTTTGAAAGTTGGGCTATTATTTGAATCTGTAAACGTGGATGAACCACAGCTAAATATTTTATTCCAATTCAGATGTTAGCATAGTAATTTCCCAGTAGTTGGCACAAGGTTATTAATGGGTCCTCCTCAAGGGGTGTTGGTTGCGGTTCCATGCTTTACTTAGGAGTCTACACAAAGGTGGAAGTAAAATTTCAAGCATCTCTAGCTTAGTCTGTTACTAGAGTGAGCCTTTTAGCTGTGATAAGCCGTTGGTGCTAAGTGTCTCAAGGGATGCCACAGATACAAAATTTCTTGTATTGAAACACAAGCAGTGATCATATTCTTATAAAAAGATTGTCCCTTTTATTTATCACTTTCTTTTAAGAATTCACTAACATTGCCTCAGTATCTACAGAGCAGAGACGGGAGAGAGTTTACAATTGGTCTGCTAAAACCCTTTTAATGTATACAGTATAAATGACCTGGAGAGTTTTTTTCCCCAGCAAATCTGGAGTTTCACTTTAAATCAAATCTCCCACACTATACAACTATTTTCTTCACTATAATCAAAAAAATTAAAAAAATGTGCAAAGTACATCAAATCTGTTTTCTTGTGACTAGGTCACCAAGGCAAACTTAACCTTAAACAATCTTATAATGTTCCAACAGGTGGACAATAAATTATTATACAATAAATAATAAATCCTTAGGATAACATGGTGGCAAGTGTGTATATTCCAGTGTCAGGTCTCCAAGACAAATCTACACATTTTTTTCTACTTGAGTTTGTTTATATCATCTCGTGGAATTACAACAAGTGACCTGAATCCACTCAAGAATGTAGTAAAAACAAACGTATTTATTGCTAGTTTAAAATTGTACTTTTTAAGATTTATGGCCGCTATTATAAATCAATGAGGCGTTTACTACATTGTGGAACTGGAAGCACATATTTTGACAGTGGAAGTTTCACTACTGGAGCACTGGTGACATCCTGTGGCAGTAATGTACATGGGTATCTATTCCACTTCAGGCAAAAATCATATTTTATTAACTTTGAAAACATTAGAGAATCTGCTGTGTGTAATGTTCTTGTACAAATTAACAAAGGATGAATGCATTCCCTTCATCTCAATTAGTGCTCAACACAGAGATTCTGTCTACTTGTTAGCATGACAATCAGTTTGTATTCAATAAAGTACTGTAATAAAAAAAAAAACATCAGAGGAAAATCATCTCTAGACTGGGTGTTGAAGGGCACACAAATCTGCATTCTGTGTGCGCCTGCGCACTACTCTACACACACTCACACACTCACACACAAGATTAACTGTCAACCCCACAGACATATACAGAGTTTGTTCAGGGAAGGACTGGGAATTTGTTTTGGCCTAGAAGGCATGTACATTCATTTTGCCGTTTCACAGTAGGAACGCTTTGCACCACTACAGTGATTTTTGGGCATAAAGAGTGCTAAATACATAGATGTATATACATGCTACATGTGCTTCAAAAGGGGGTTGTAAGGGGTGAATTGTAAAGAACAAGCAGAGCTGGATTTACACTTTTTTTCTCTACTAGACTGACCATCTTGTTCTGCACCCTCCCGCAACAACTTTGAATGCTTCCACCTGTGCCCCCCTCCACCCTGCACCATTAAGTGAGCTGTTCAACCTAGCCATAAAGATACACTATATTACCAAAAGTATTGGGACACCTGCCTTTACACGCACGTGAAATTTAATGGCATCCCAGTCTTAGTCTGTAGGGTTCAATATTGAGTTGGTCCACCCTTTGCAGCTAGAACATCTTCAACTTTTCTAAGAAGGCTGTCCACGGGGTTTAGAAGTGTGTCTATGGGACTGTTTGACCATTCTTCCAGAAGCGCATTTGTGAGATTAGGCGCTGATGAGGACGAGAAAGGCCTGGCTCACAGTCTCCGCTCAAATTCATCCCAAAGGTGTTCTCTCTGGTTGAGGCGCAGGCCTGTCAAGTTCCTCCACCCCAAACTCACGCATCCATGTCTTCATGGACCTTGCTTTGTGCGCAGTCATGTTGGAACAGGAAGGGGCCATCCTCAAACTGTTCCCACAAAGTTGGGAGCATGAAATTGTTCAAAATGTCTTGGTATGCTGATGCCTTAAGAGTTCCCTTCACTGGAACTAAGGGGCCAAGCCCAATCCCTGTAAAACAACCCCACACCACAATCCCCCACCCCCCCACCAATTGGTTTGAATGAGTGAACAAAGCAAGGTCCATAAAGACATGGAAATTTTCAGGAATCAGCCCAATAGAGTTTATTGGGGAATCAGATTACGGTGCAGCCATATGTCAAACAGACTGAAATCATAAGTCAGCAAATTGGAGCATTGAGAGCACTGAATATAGTACTATTCACAACCCTAAGGCCCACTTCACCAATATGCCTTTGATGGGTTACTATAATGTATGATTACAGCCTTACTTGTCCTAATTGTCTACAGTCTCCCTTCCTCACTGATAGACCTCAGCAGTTCAGGCACAGCTTGCACAACACTTCCTTGCACTGTTGAGGACACCACCAGCGCCTGCCCAAGTACAAGGTCCCATGCTCACCCAAGTGGCATTTCTGTCTCTTAGCATGCTGGGGGTGGTTGGGGTCTTGTGGGAGAAGGCCTAACAATTCAGATAGCTGTGGGGGCACTTCAGTGTAGCAAAAGAGAGAGCGTTGGCAGGGATTCTCTTGCAGGTATCAGGCTATAGGTATAGCATTACAGCCATATGTAGGGACAAATGGCCTGGGAAGTAAAGTGCCACCTGTAGAAGCTATGGTGCCCCAGGTTATGGCCTAATTGGTTTATGTGAAATCTGGCCCAGAGTATAAGGTACTTTATGTGCTAAACAAGATCATTGATACTCTTTGAAAACTACATGGCATCACCTAAAAAAATGACAAAAAATGGTAATGCCTTCATCACATGCAATAGAAATCTCATCTTTCAGCTGCCTTTTTGTTTGTTGATCCCAATCCATAACACCATTCACAAGCATTCTCATTCATCCATGTATGTCACTCAAGTGCTCAAGCCCAGAGGTCTGTTAACTCTCAGGCACACGTTACAATCCAATGAAGCAACTGCTTTCTCCAACACTGTTTAATCAACTGACAGCACACTCTGAAAACTCCAACAAGAAGCCACGCCCCTAACATGCTTCACCTGACACAGGGTTTAATCATAGGGATCCCTACCATTTAAGCCCTGTGTCGTGCGAAACATGTTAGGGGCGTGGCTTCTGGTTGGTGTTTTCTGAGTGTGCTGTCAGTTGATTAAACTTTGGTGTGCTGCCACTTCATTGTAAAGTATTTTGGCTACTTTTAGAAAATTAAAATGGCATTAAACCAAAAAACAAAAATGTATGATTAATGCAGCTTACCAATTCTTAGATGGGGTGGCTGCATTTATTTTCTTTTTTTGGCTTTTTATCCTTAATTTTACCTGGTGATCCAGCAAGAAAGTCTGGTATTTCCAGCTTCCTTTAACAGCCCAATAACAGCCCAATTTCTTTAGCAAAAGTGGCAGTTAGAGGGATAAGGCAAACCCACTTACCACTGAGAGGGGTGCTTACAATGACCTTTTATTTATCTTGTCTTTTATTTATTTATGTAAGATTTTTATGCCACAAGGAAAAAAAATGTTGCTGTAACTGCTTATAAAGTGTTAGCTTGAGTTTGGCTTCAACTCTAATGCCCTGTAGACACGATCCGATTTTCTGACGAAAATGTTTGATGGGAGCTTTTTGTCGTAAATTCCGACCGTGTGCAGGCTCCATCGGACATTTTCCATCAGAATTTCCGACACACAACATTTGAGATCTGGATCTCAAATTTTCCAACAACAATAACCGTTCTCGTAAATTCCGATCGTGTGTACACATTTCAGATGCAAAGTTTCACGCATGCTCTCAATTAATTACAAGATTGAAGCGCTCGGTCTGGTAAAACTAGCATTCGTAATGGAGATAGCACATTCGTCACGCTGCAAATTTTTAAATCTTTTAATGCAGCGCATTCTCTTCTTCTTTAGAATCCTAGAATAATGAAGTTGTTTTGTTGCTCAGTTATCAATTATCTTGTATTTTTTAACAATGTCCCTTGTTAA
Source organism: Lithobates sylvaticus (assembly GCA_028564925.1). NCBI lineage: Eukaryota > Metazoa > Chordata > Amphibia > Anura > Ranidae > Lithobates > Lithobates sylvaticus. The sequence continues at coordinate 355,117,378 of CM053030.1, read as the reverse complement.
TTTGACATTGGATTTTGGAAATGTACCTGCCTACTCACAAACAAACTGTCCTTTTTGAAGTAAAACACATAGACAAGTATTTGTGAAAAATAAATAGCCATTTATTCTGGGTCATAACAAAATAAAGAGGAAGGCAACGCTGGAGAAACTGGTGAAATTTGCGAAGCCTTTATACCCCAGGGCACACATCAATTATTTTACAGTCAAAATTGGTGGCCTGAGTAGTCCTTATAATAGTGAGCACAATCTGGTCCAGGACTACAAGAGATCAGGAACAGCAGCAGATGACATATCTGTCCCCAGGCTGTGGTCTTATAACAGCCTGCGTCTTTTGTCAGACCAGACCGAACCCAGGCCATCACTCTCTTGTCTTCCTTCCAGGCTTGCTTCCAGGCTGTGGCTCTGGTGTTGTAGTAGGGGCAGGAGGTGGAGGAGGAGGACCATGGTTGAACTCACAAACATAGCTTTGGCTTGTGAGTTTGCCCCTCAACTCCTTATTTAGGGCTTGTAACATAACTTCCTCACATAAGAGGCATTGGCCCTCCTCCATTTCCAGCATTTTACAGGCTGGCATGCAGGCATAGTCCTCTAGAATATTGGGGGGGGGGGGTTCTGAGGGCCTCAGTAGCCTTCCAAAATAGGCCAAGTGCTGCCTCCTCCAGGTTACTCCTCTTCCTGGGACTTTTTTGTGGAAGGTGGAGGGGAGGGACCTGGGTTTCGGGACATACGTACTGGGGTAAAGTACACCCTGTGCAGAAATTTAGGTTGTAGAAGCTTATTCCCTGCAGAGATGACCAGTTTGGGACCACTCTCCAAACAACCTTCCCAGTCCTCCCTCTCCAGGGTCGGGATATCTGCCCTCCACATTTCCCAATCCAATTTTTGTAAGTTAATAGGAAGCAGGGTACCATATAGTGAATGAATGAATGAATGAATGAATAACTTGTATAGCGCTACAATGCGAACTGAATCGCCTCAAGGCGCTGTATTGGCATTTGGTTGTCGAGCTTCTAGAAGAGGTGGGTCTTGAGTTTCCTCCTGAAGGCCTGATGGTTTTCTTCCATGCGAATGTCGGTTGGTAGAGCGTTCCATAGCCGTGGACCTTGGACAGCGAATCTCCGTTCCCCCTTTGATTTGTAGCGGGATTTAGGAATGAGGAGAAGATTTTGATTAGCCGATCGAAGACTGCGATTCGGTGTGTAGTGTTTTATTTTCTCGCGAAGGTATTGCGGGGCGTTTCCATGTGCGCATTTGTGGGTGAGGCAGAGGGTCTTGAATGCCACCCGACTCCTTACATTAAGCCAATGTAGGTTCCTCAGGGAAGGGGAGATGGATTCCCAGGGTTTTTTTCCTGTTATCAGCCTTGCCGCCGTGTTTTGGATAAGTTGTAAGCGCGCAAGTTGATATTGGGGTAATCCTATGTAAAGGGAGTTAGCATAGTCGAGTCGAGAATTGATGATCGTTCCAACTACCACTGCTTTGTCCTCTTTTGGAATGAATGGGAGGAGTCTGCGTAGCAGGCGGAGCAGATGGTGAGAACCACTGACCACTGCTCCTATTTGGGCATCCATTGACATTTCTGAGTCAAAAATGACTCCGAGACTCTTAGCCTTGGTCCTTGGGGCGATGGTCTGTCCAAAGATGGTAGGAGGTGTCCAAGGGATCTTGGTTCGGGGGTTATGATTTGCATGCAGAATAAGAAGTTCTGTTTTTGATTCATTAAGTTTGAGGGAGCTAGTAGTCATCCAGTCGTCTATCATAGTGAGGCATTTTCCTAATTGCTGATGATGGTCTTTTTGTCCGGTGATACGAAAATATAATTGAGTGTCGTCGGCGTATGAGTGGAAGCAGAGGTCTGATCTTCTGATGATTTTGAGGAGTGGGCGAATGTAGATGTTGAAGAGCACTGGCGACAAGGGTGATCCTTGAGGGACTCCACAGGAGATTGCCCGGGTTTCAGAGGTGAAACCTCCTAGTTTCACTGTCTGAGAGCGATTTCCTAGGAAGGATGCGAACCATTGCAGATCTGAGCCAGTGACTCCTGCTACTTCTGTGAGGCGGATGAGTAGAGTATTGTGGTCCACAGTATCAAACGCTGCACTGAGGTCCAATAGTACCAGGAGACATGAATCTCCGCCATCCGCTGCTTCGAGGGCGTCGTCCCATATCTTCAGGAGTGCGGTTTCTGTCCCATGGCCTGGGCGGAATCCTGATTGTAACGGGTCCAGGAGTGTGTGTGTGTCCAGGTGGCGTTGTATCTGTTGTACTACCGCTTTCTCCATAATCTTGGAGATGTTGTTCAAGCTTGTAATTGGTCTGCGATGGTTGGGGTCCCGTGGGTCGAGGTTGGGTTTCTTTAGCAGGGGTTTGATGATGCCTTGTTTGAGGGCGCCTGGAACAATCCCTTCTTTGAACGATTGATTTATGAGGTGCGTTATGGTGTGAGCCAGGATGTCGGAGCATTCTTTCAGGAGTTTTGTGGGGATGATATATAGTGCATAGAGAGGCTTCGTCGGGTCATCACTGGACAGGAGGAGGTGTGGCAAACTGGACCCTAGCCACTTGACGAAGTTGGGCATACCAGATATACATCCAGCCAGGGAGGTCATAAGTCCTAGTTAATTGTCGTAGGGTCAGTAAGGTGCCCGCAGGCATGATATCTCTTAATGTTTTCATACCAAATCGCGCCCAGACCTGGGGATCCGGCATTGACCTAAAGTCAGGCAGATTAGGATTACCCCAAAATGTCTGGGACCAGCGTTCTGCCTGGATGAACCTGCGTTGAGCCATATTCCACACTTTTACCGCCGCTTTCGTTGGTGAAGGGAGATCCCCATATGCCCTCACCCCCCTATAGGCCATATTTTGTAGTGCTTGCAGCGAGCCCAACCGGGCCGCCTCTACACAAACCGCAGTATGCTGTGACCAGCATTGCTGCCCAGCAATAAACACGAAGGTTAAGAAGGGCCAAACCCCCCCAGGTGTGATGGTAGGCACAACGTGGATTGCGTCAGTCTTGGGATGGATCCATTCCATATAAAGGAATCGATACATCTATCCACCTCCCAAAAGAAAGATGCCGGTATCCATACCAGGCTGTTCCGAAAAAGATAGGTGAACTTTGGTAAAATAATCATCTTTAAGATGTTTATACGGCCTATTAGGTTCAGGGGAAGTCCTGACCAGGCTTGATATCTCTCCCTTTGTAGGTGGAGAAGGGGGAATATATTAAGAGCATAGTACTGGGCAGTGTCTCTAGTCACTTTCACACCAAGGTATTTAAACTCTGTGACCCATTGCAGTGATGAGGGGCTAGCCGCGGCAGTGGCCTCAGTGTACAGAGGAAAAAGGACTGATTTGGTCCAATTGATCTGTATACCTGATAGGGAATGAAGTCAAATCAAATATCTCTAGGGCAGCAGACAGGGATGCCCCTGCATCATTTAGATACAGTAAAGCTTCATCCGCATAGAGGGATATATTTTCCTCCAGATTACCAATCTGCATCCCCTGGACCTTCAAAGACTCCCTGACTAAAATCGCCAGGGGCTCTAGTGTCAGGGCAAACAGACTGGGGGATAGGGGACACCGCTGGCGGGTACCTCTCTGCAGCTGGAAGGACTCAGCTATCCAGTCATTAGTGCGCACCCTAGCCCTTGGTGCTCTGTAGAGCAGTTGTACCCAGCGTATAAACTTTGGGTCAAAGCCAAATTGTTGCAGCACCCCCCACAAGTATCGTCACTCAACTGAATCAAATGCCTTTTCGGAATCAAGGGAGGCAATAACCCGAGATCCAGCATTGTCGTGAGTCAGGGAAAAGTTTAGGAAGAGACGCCTAATGTTTATGTGTGTGCCTTTGCCTGGCATAAACCCGGTCTGGTCAACATGAATTAGAGTTGATATTACCGAGGATAGTCGGGTGGCCAGTATCTTTGCCAATATTTTTGTGTCCACATTGAGCAGTGATATGGGTCTGTAAGACGCAGATTCCTGTATGTCTTTACCGGGCTTAGGGATTAGGACAATGATAGCCTCCTCCATAGACTCCGGAAGCACATTTGCCTCCGTAAGACCAGAGAGGAGGGTTTTTAATCTAGGTGCAAGGAGATCTGCATGCTGGGAGTAAAACTCTGAAGGCAGGCCATCAGCACCCGGGGTCTTTCCACTCTATAGACCCCCAATTGCCATCTGAACCTCATCCAGGGAAATATCCTCATCAAGTTGAGTCTTATGATCCTCTGACAACGTGGGAAAGGGAATAGTTCCCAGGTAGTCCTGTAGTTTAGATGGGGAAAATGAGTCCTAGATGTGTAGACTTCCCCAAAAAATTCAGAAAATCTGCTGTTGATGTCCTCAGGAGAGGACACCAGCTGCCCACGGGCATCCCGAATACTTGCTATGTGTGTGGATGCCATCTGACCCCTTGCCAGCCAGGCTAACAGTCGTCCATTTTTATTACTATATTCAAATATTCTCTGCTTAGAATACAGCATAGATTTGTGGGTTTGCTCTATATTATGTAGGGAAAGATCCCGAAGGGCCCTCTGCCATGTGTTATGATTAGTGTCAGTAGGGGATTGGGCATATGTTGCCTCACATCTTACCGCCTCACCTTCCAGAGCTTCCAGGGACCAAGAGGCCTCCCTCTGCAGAGAGGATATGCAGGATATATACTCTCCCTTTATCCAGGCTTTAAATGTATCCCATAGAGTTGCAACATTGGCAGACTCCCCATTCAGGACCCAAACATTACAAACGGCTTCCATCATTGATTCTTGGATCCATTCATCTATTGCCCAGAACCTGGACAGACGCCACAGTTTCAACCCAGGGGATTTGGCTAGACAAATTTGTCTAGCCTAGAGCCCTAGAAGAGGCGTAGGCCAGATCTATATGTGTGGGTTATACCGCTTTAGATATTTGAAAACCAACGATCTTTTAGTGGCTGAATTTAGGCCCTGGACATTCCAAGATATGATAGATACACTAGCCATCAGTTATTGATTATAGATAAAATGCCATAATCCAGATATCACCCCGTCCCCATAATTAGGATCCAGGGGCGTAAAGTCAGACCAGTTTTCACTTCTCGTTGTGCACAATGTCAGGTTATTTGTTAGCACATTATAGACAGATTGTACATGTAAGATATAACAATTACAGTGGTAATAAAGCAGCTCCAAACTTAAAACTTTAACAATGAAAACCCCTAATATCTGCAATGGGATGCCTGTGGCCAATTATAGCTCAGGGGGGTTTAGTACACGCCCACACTATATAAGGCCGCCAGCGCGGTGGCCTTGTGTAGTGTGTTGGCGTGCAGGGAGAGAGCAGGATAGGCAGGGACAGTGTCAGCTTTGCTTTGCTTTGCTTCTTAACCTAGCGCTGTTACAGTGGGTGTAGTGTGCCTCATTTCTGGTGTTATTCTGTAGTTCTGTTGTGCAACACAGGCATCTGCAGCATTTTCAGTGGGTGTAGGTGCCTCCTGCACAGTATACACCTGAAGCTACCCCTCATTGCTGGTGTTGTTCTGTAGTTTTGTTGTGCAACACAGGCATCTGCAGCATTTTCAGTGGATGTAGGTGCCTCCTGCACAGTATACACCTGAAGCTACCCCTCATTGCTGGTGTTGTTCTGTAGTTCTGTTGTGCAACACAGGCATCTGCAGCATTTTCAGTGGGTGTAGGTGCCTCCTGCACAGTATACACCTGAAGCTACCCCTCATTGCTGGTGTTGTTCTGTAGTTCTCTTGTGCAACACAGGCATGGGACACGCATGTCCTTATTTTCGGCAGCTGGACGTGTTGAGCCGCATCATGCTGGACTTGGTAGAGTGGATGACCAAGCCCTCCTCATCCTCTCTCACCCAGGCTCAGGGTACCGGAAAAGCAGCTGCCAACGCGTCCTCTTCCCTCGTCTCAATGTCATCAGTCACTACTTTCCTAGACCCACCCTGTCCTCCTGAAGAGTCCCCCGAACTGTATGACCCCAGTGTTTTTTTCTTCAACTGCTGCCTTTTCAGTTGGTAGACTCGGCCCCCTTCCGTGAGTTTGTGCAATGTGCGGTTCCTCAGTGGCAGGTTCCCAAACGCCACTTTTTCTCATGGGGCAATTCCGGCTCTCTACCGGCATGTGGAAGGCAATTTCTATGCCTCGCTGGACAGGGCGGACAGCGGTAAGGTGTATATTACCGCTGACTCATGGTCCAGCAAGCATGGACAGGGATGTTACCTATCTTTCACGGCCCATTGGGTCACTCTTTTGGCAGCTGGGAAGGATGCAGGACAAGGTGCAGTAGTGTTGGAGGTTGTTCCGCCACCACGCCTCCAAAATGCTACTACTGGTTGTGACACTAATCTCTCCTCCACCCCCTCCTCTTCTTCCTCTATCGCCTCTTCCTGTGCTTTGTCCTCGGAACCAGCGGTGCTCCGTAGGCGTTCAAGGGGCTACGCAAGTACACAGGCAAAAAGATGCCATGCCGTGCTTGCGCTGGTGTGTTTAGGGGACAGGAGCCACACTGGGGCAGAGGTTCTGTCAGCTCTGCAGGGGCAGGTCGAGAGGTGGTTGACACCACACCAGCTTAAGCCAGGAATGGTGGTTTGCAACAATGGCACCAACCTCCTCTCTGCCCTGCGACAGGGACAACTGACCCATGTGCCCTGTGTGGCTCACGTCCTTAACCTGGTGGTGCAGCAGTTCTTAGGCAGGTACCCAGGCTTACAGGATGTCCCGAGGCAGGCCAGGAAAGTCTGTGTGCATTTCCGCCGATCATATAATGCCAGTGCTCGGTGGCTGAGCTGCAAAAGAAGTTGAACCTGCCCAAGAACCGCCTTATATGTGACATGCCCACCAGGTGGAACTCAACGTTGGCCATGCTGCAGCGACTGCACACACAGCAGAGTGCCATCAATGAGTACCTGTGCGACTATGACACCAGGACAGGGTCAGGGGAGCTCGTTTTTTTCACCACGCCAGTGGGGCATGATCAGGGATGCATGCACTGTTCTGTCACCATTTGAGGAGGCCACGAGGATGGTGAGCAGTGACAGTGTACCTCTTGTCCACCTGTTGGAGCATACGCTGCGTGGAATAATGGACAGGGCACTTGAGGCAGAACAGAGGCAGGAAGAGGAGGACTTCCTTGCCTCTCAAGGCCCCCTTTATCCAGACAGTGTTCCTTCTGTCCCACACATCACACAGGAAGAGGACGAGGAGGAGGATTGTGTCAGCATGGAGGTGGAGCCTGCCACTCAGCATCAGCAGCAGCAGCAGTCTTTGAGGGATGATTTACAGTCTCAGGAAACCGGTGGACTTGTACGTGCCTGGGAGGAGGTGGCTGCGGATCATGTCGTCCTTAGTGACCCTGAGGACTCCGGACCGAATGCCTCAGCTAACCTACTCTGCATGGCATCCCTGATCCTGCAAAGCCTGTGGAAGGATCCTCGTATTCTTGGGATCAAGGAGAGGGACCATTACTGGCTGGCCACTCTCCTTGATCCACGGTACAAGGGTAAGTTTGCAGACCTTATTTTGCCATCGCAGAGGGAGCAGAGGATGAGACATCTCCGGGAGGCTTTGCAGAAAGGTCTGTGCAATGCGTTCCCACAGACTGGGAGGTTACAAACTCCTGGACCTGGACAACGAGTTTCTGAGGCTTCGGTCAGTAACAGAAGGAGTGGTGGAGAAGGTGGTTGTCTGACTGATGCGTTCAGACAATTTTTTAGTCCGCAGCCCCAAGGTATGATCGGTTCCAGCAACCATCACCCGCGTCTGATTTACATGGTGCAGAAATACCTAGGGGCAAGGTCAGATTTGGACACCTTACCCACTGAAAATCCTCTGGGTTACTGGGTCTTGAGGATGGATCACTGGCCAGAGCTTGCACAGTATGCAATTGAGCAACTGGCTTGTCCTGCATCCAGCGTTCTTTCGGAACGCACATTCAGTGCTGCTAGAGGCTTTGTAACCGATCACAGGGTGCGTCTGTCCACCGACTCGGTTGATCGACTGACCTTCATAAAGATGAATCAGTCTTGGATCACCACCAGCTACCAAGCACCTGAAGCTGATGTAACCGAACAATTTATTTTGAAATGTCACATCCCTTCAAGACTGCCTATGCTGATGCTCAGTGACTGTCCTGTTATGTTGACTGACTATCCTCTTCCTCCTCAATGATCCTGCTGATAGCTTGGAAGAACATTTTTGGTTCTGGGTGCAGCCACCAGTGGCTAAAGCCCAATTTTTTAAATGTAATTACAATGTTTCATGCAATGCTTTGCAGCAGGGCTCATTCCTACACTCCAACTAGAGTATCTGGGAGAGGTTGCAGTGTTGTGGCACCAGCACCAGTGCCTAAGGCCCAATTTTTCAGCCCCCGTTTAACAGGGGCATATAATTACAATTTTTTATGCAATGCTTTGCAGCAGGGCTCATTCCTGCACTCCAACTAGAGTATCTGGGAGAGGTTGCAGTGTCGTGGCACCAGTGCCTAAGGCCCAATTTTTCAGCCCCTGTTTGTTTAACAGGTGCATGTAATTACAATTCTTGATATAATATTTCAAAGCAAGGCCCGTTTCAGCGCCCACCCAGAGTAACTGTGAGGACTCAGTGTTGTGGCACGAGCACCACCACCACCAGGGGTGATAACCCTTCCCTATGTTTTTCAAAAAGCTTAAAAATAGATTTTTTGACTGGAGCTACACTTTAAAAATGTACCAGTTACAAACAGATTCTACTTAACACAACTAGTGACTGATCCAAAACAGGCCTGTAGCCGACCACTAGCGATGGGGAGGCAGCGACTCCAGCCAGGCCGTAGCATCGCAAGGTGTTGTAAAAAATCTGACAGTCGCTCCGTCTTGGACCCTTAACCTTGCAGGGAAAAGGACACTATATTTTATGTTTTGCGCCCGGAGCCCCACTTTCACCTGGTCAAATGACATACATAGCTTTTGGGTCTCAAGAGAGTAGTCTGGAAAGAAAAGCAAGCTGGCATTTTGGTATTTTAACTCCCCTGCCTTACGAGCTGCCTGAAGGATCTCATCCCGATCTCTAAAGTTGAGCATCCTGAAAATTAGGGTGTGAGGATTGGCTCCAGGTGGTCCGGGGGGATCCGGGGGGCACATTCCACTGTGAAATAGGGCGAGAACTGTGCTGCCAGTAGAAGGCCTCTCAGCAAATTCCTCCACAAACACCATGGGATTTTTCTCCTCCACACCCTCGGGCATGCCAACAATCCGAAGATTATTCCTCCTGTTTCTGTTTTCGGCGTCATCCACCTTGTATTCCAGGGCCCTGATCTTCGTTTGGAGAGTGTGGAGTGATGCTGTGTGTTCCACTACAGCGTGTTCCGTCTGTCCTGCTCGGTGGTCCACCTCCGATACCCTCGAGCGCAGTTTGTTTAGGTCCTGCTGGATAAGCCCGACATCTAGCTGCACGGATTTTATTTTATTAGTGAGGGCGGCCTGACAAGTTGCAATCGCTGCCATCACCTCTTGGAAGCCCAATCTTGCCTCCGCCGTCTGCTCCTCCATCTCCGTTTGCGACGCCATATTGTGTGCTCGCTTGGGGGAAACTGTCACGTGTGAGGCCGCTCTCGGGGCTGTATCCTCCGCACACAATGGAAAACAACGTTTTTTCCCCCTGGCCTTGTTCGGCATGACATCCGGAATTGAGCAGGGTATTTTAGGGCGATATAATCAATCAGGAACAAGGATAAATGCTGTGTAGCCAGCAGAGCTCTGGATCCTGCATCCTCTCAGTTTGCCATCTTAGACACGCCCCCCCAGACGTTCTTTCTAGTCTATTCCCGCCCCGTCTTTCGGCGCAGTGAGAGAGCACATGGCGGAGACAGAGCAGGTGCCTGAGAGATGAAAATGAATGCAGCTGCCATATTTGTGAAAATAAATAAACAGCCAAATCAATATTATATAGTGCACGTTACATAATATATATATATATATATAAATAAATAAATGTCCAAAAAGTCCAATATGTTACTACTGCCCAACACCAAACTGTGACATATAGAAAATAATTCAATCCGGATGGCCGCACTCCAACAACGATTTCTTTATTGGTTAAACTGTGACACCTTGATCCACAATCCTGCTGTTTACAATAATCGTCCAACTTCTACACCGCTTGGGCTCAACATATAGCGCATTTGTGATGTGTGGCATCACAGTGTACACTCTAATTCATTCTAAAGGTGTTCTATTGCAGGGGTCTTCAAACTACGGCCCTCCAGTTGTTCAGGAACTACAATTCCCATCATGCCTAGTCATGTCTGTAAACTCTATGTCAGAGTTTTACAATGCCTCATGGGATGTGTAGTTCCGCAACAGCTGGAGGGCCGTAGTTTGAAGATCCCTGTGCTATTGGGTTGAGGTCAGGACTGCGAGCAAGGCCTTCTCATCCACATCAGTGCCTGACCTCACAAATGCGCTTCTGGAAGAATGGTCAAACATTCCCATAGACACACTCCTAAACCTTGTGGACAGCCTTCCCAGAAGAGTTGAAGCTATTATAGCTGCAAAGGGTGGGCCAACTCAATATTGAACCCTATGGACTAAGACTGGGATGCCAATAAAGTTCATGTGCGTGTAAAGGCAGACATCCCAATACTTTTGGCAATATAGTTTAGAGGTGTATTCACCAAAAGTGTATGACCCCTTTCTACAGGTAAGTCAAACAGTGCTTATTCAGCTCTCAAAGGGTTCTTTGCACTTTAAGATAATCCTCAGATCCTCCTTCAATATGTTTCATATTCACTCATAAAGGTAACAAAAGCGGGAGATACCAAATAATTAAACCCGGAAGTGACGGTCCTTGCACTTCAACGTGTGTTTCACCAGAGCGTCATCTTCAGGAGGTGGTATGGCGGGGCGATATTAACAACATCAGCTGTATACCCGTGCTAATCTACCACAAGGCAAACAAGTTTTTGAGTTTGGGGTTTGAGTGGGGCAGGCATCACCTCGGTATAATTTTTTAGAGCCAGCGGTCAGCTGTCTTGTAAAATCAATCGGAGCAGTTGACATGACATCACTTTTGGTTTACTCAGGAACCATTGGCACCAGTTTTTAAAAATCTAAACCATTCAAAAACACAGATGTTGGTGTTTTGAATGCTTTTAAGTGCAGAGGAGAGATTTGGGGTCTTATAGACCCAAGATCTCTCCATAAAGAGTACCTCTCACTGCCTATTGCTGTCACAATGATGTTTACATTCCTTGTGACAGCAATAAAAGTGCTAAAGGAAAAAAAAAAAAAAAAAACATTTAAGCAAGTGTAAAAAAAGAATATAAAATAAATAAATAATAATAGAAAAAATGTAAAGTGCCCCCGTCCTCCCATGCTCGCACGCAAAGGTTAATGCGCGTGTTGGTCCTGCATGCACACAAGTGAGGTATCACCACGAACATCAGATAATGGGCAGTAATTCTAGCACCAGACCTCCTCTGTAAATCTAAAGTGTTAACCTGTAAATGCTTTTAGGTGTCCTTTTATGAAAGTGCGGTAAAATACAGCTATTTAGTTCTCAGGCATTCTCAGAGGAGATCGCTCTCCCCTGAGTGCCTGTTTATGACGGTCTGTAGATCGCTTCTCATGTTGAGTTGAGAAGTAATCTACAAACGCCGGGAACTCCTCAGAAATTCTCCTCACACTGTAATCTCGCGAGATGTAGCGGGATTACAGTCCGAGGCGATTTAAAATACAAAGGTTAAACACTAATTAACACATTATTCCCCTACATATTAATAAAATAATAAAGTTAAATTCCCCCTACACAATATACATTAACCTAATTATTAAAAAACATTGTTTTTATCAATATTTAACCACCTGATTACTTTGCACTTAAACCCCCCTCGTGACCAGACCAATTTTCAGCTTTTGGCGCTGACGCACTTGGAATGACAATTGCGCGGTCATACAACACTGTACCCAAATGAAATTGTTATCATTTTTTCCCCACAAATAGAGCTTTCTTTTGGTGGTATTTGATCACCTCTGCGTTTTTTATTTTTTGCGCAATAAACAAAAGAAGAGCGACAAATTTAAAAAAAAAAAAACAATATTTTTTACTTTTTGCTATAATAAATATCCCCAAAAAATATATAAAAAAACTTTTTTTCCTCAGTTTAGGCCGAAACGTATTCTACATATTTTTGGTAAAAAAAAAAATCGCAATTAGCGATTATTGATTAGTTTGCGCAAAAGTTATAGCATTTACAAAATAGGGGATAGTTTTATAGCATTTTTATTAATATTTTTTTTTTTACTAGTAATGGCGGCGATCAGCGATTTTTTATTGTGACTGCGACATTATGGCGGACATGGCGGACACATCGGACATTTTTGACACATTTTTGGCACCGTTGTCATTTATACAGCAATCAATGCTATTTAAATGCATTGATTGCTGTATAAATGACACTGGCAGTGAAGGGGTTAACCTCTAGGGGGCGGGGAGGGGTTAATTATGTTCCCTGTTAGTGTTTCTTACTGTGGGGGGAGGGGACTCACAAGGGGAGGAGACCGATCGGTGTGTCTCTGTACAGAGAACACACCATCGGCTCCTCTCCTCTGACAGGACCGTTGATCTGTGTGTTTACACACACAGATCCACGGTCCCGCTGTGTTACCGGGCAATCGCGGGTGCCCAGCGGACATCGCGGCCGCTGGGCACGCGCATCGGGTGCCCAGTGACACGGCGAGAGTGCGCACGCGCCCCCGGCGGCGCGCGTGCGCTCCCTGGAGTGCACAGAAGGGGAGGACGTCATATGACGTGCTCCCGGCACAACAGATCCGCGCTGTAGCCGTCATTTGGCTATAGCGCGGATCTCAGCTGGTTAAAGATCATACATGTGCCTATTTAAATGTGAATGGTGTATAGTAAATTAATGTAATCCACATATGTAATGCAGCTATACACCATTCATATAAATGTAAAATACATTTATAATCATTAAAAAATAATTTTAATAAAGTATACAAGTATAAATATTTATTAATAAATTAAAATAAAATATATTTCATAATTGATAAACCCCTGTATAAGACACCTTTCACACTGGGGTGGGAGCGGCGTCGGCGGTAAAGCAGCGCTTTATTTAGCGCTGCTTTACTGTCGTTTTAGCGTCGGTTTTCGGCCGCTAGCAGTGCAGTTTTAACCCCCCTAATGGCAGAAAAAGGGGTAAAACCGCCCGCAAAGTGCTGCTGCAGCGGCACTTTGCCGGTGGCATTGCCGCGCTGTCCCATTGATTTCAATTTGAATTTGAATTATGAATACACTGCTCCTTCACCGCTCCAAAGATGCTGCTAGCAGGACTTTTTTGACCGTCCTGCTAGCGCACCGCTCCAGTGTGAAAGCCCGCCGGCTTTCACACTGGAGTGAATGGGGCCGTTTTTTTCAGGCGGTGTACAGGCGCTATTTTTAGCGCTGTACCACCTGAAAACCGCCCCAGTGTGAAAGGGGCCTTAAGCAGGGGTCTTCAAACTACGGCCCTCCAGTTGTTCAGGAACTACAATTTCCATCATGCCTAGTCATGTCTGTGAATGTCAGAGTTTCACAATGCCTCATGGGGTGTGTAGTTCTGCAACAGCTGGAGGGCCGTAGTTTGAGGATCCCTGGCCTAAAGTTATAAAAATAGCGCCTGCAAAGCGCCTTCAAACAGCCGCGGGCTTTCACACTGGAGCGGTGCGCTTGAATGATGCTGAAAAATGTCCTGCAAGCCGCATCTTTGGAGCGCTGTAGGAGCTGTGTATTTACCGATCCTAAAGCGCCCCTTCCCATTGAAAACAATGGGGCAGCGCTCCAAACCCCCCTGCAAAACGCCGCTGCAGTGGCGCTTTGCGGGTGGTTTTAACCCTTTTTCAGTCATTAGCGGGGGTAAAACTGCCCCGCTAGCGTTCGAAAAGCGCCGCTATAATGACGGTAAAGTGCCGCTAAATATAGCACTGCTTTACCGCCAGCACGCCCAGCACCTCAGTGTGAAAGTAGCCTAATGAAACATGCCATGGGTAAAACCATATTTCAGGGTTTACAAAATTTTATTTACTAATAAATTAAAAATGATATAAAAATGACATTAATAATAGCATTTAAATGCAGGTAGAATAATATATATACATAGATAGATATAAAATATATATATATATATATATATATATTTTTTTTATATATATATATATATATATATATATATATATATATATATATATATATATATATATATATATATATATATATATCATAGCATATAGCATATATATATATGTGTGTGTGTGTTTATTTCAATGTGTATGTGTATATCTATCTATTTATATATATATTTATATATATATAGATAGATAGATAGAGATATATATATATAGATATATCTATATATATATATATATATCTATATATATATATATCTATATATATATATATATATATATATTATATCTATATATATATATATATCTCCCTCTATATATATATATATATATATATATATCTATATATATATATATATATATATATATATATATATATATATATATATATATATATATACATATATATATATATATATATATATACACACTTTAGATTGCTAACCTGCTCGTTTTGGGGTGTGTAATGGTGGGGAAGATGTTCTCTCACTGTATGGCTGCTCGTGAGTGAAAGAAGGAAGTCAAAAGACTTCCTGCTTTCTCCAGAATACTGAGGCAACTTCCCGCTTCTCTCTCTGATTCTCCACCTCTGAGATGGTGAATCAGAAAGTGAGAATTCTGTCACAGATCGCCAGTGAGGTGCTGAGATCGCACCTTCATACACTGGCCGTTTCTGTGACAGTCAGTTACAGATTCTCACTGTGCTGAGATAATCAGTGGAGAACATGTTCTCATCTGATTACCTCAATTTCATACACTGGTAAAGACCTGAGATCAGCTGTGAGACTTGGGATCGCAGCTGATCTCAGTTTCATAAAAGGACACCTTAAAGCGTCACCTATGGACAGTAAAATTTACGTTTGTCACCGTTGCACACCGTGAGCAAATTTGAAGCGGCTGGGGTGTGACAAATTTAGATGGTGGGGGCACACTTTTTTAGCCTTGCCTAGGGAAGCACAAAACTAAAATACACTGCTCTATACACTGGTGCCGGTACGTAGGCACTGGAAAATGTGAGTGTAACTTTACTTTTATTGCATGCTGTTCATTTTATTTTACATATTTTTTATGTAACGTGTGCATTATGTAATTCTGCTGTGTATTTTTTGTTTTCAAAAATGTCTTTTATATATATATATATATATATATACACACACACACACACACACACACATACACACACACACACACACAGGTGCATCTCAAAAAATGTTAATATTGTTAAAAAGTTAATTTCAGTAATTCAATTAAAAAACTTAAACTCATATTATATAGATTCATTACACACAGAGTGATATTTTTCAAGCATTTCTTTATTTTAATTTTAATGATAGTATAGTATGCACTCAATACTTGGTTGGTGCTACTGCATGAATTACTGCATTAATGCGGCATGGCATGGAGGCAATCAGCTTGTGGCACTACTGAGGTGTTATAGAAAGCCCAGGTTGCTTTGATAGTAGCCTTCAACTCATCTGCATTGTTGGGTCAGGTAACTCATCTCCCTCTTGACAATACCCCACAGATTCTCTATAGAGTTTAGGTCAAGCGAGTTTGCTGGCCTATCAAGCACAGTGATACCATGAGCATTAAACCAGGTATAGGTACTTTTGGCAGTGTGATTTGGGAAGCCATGCCATCTTCTGGTGTTGGTCCACTGTGTTTTACCAAGTCCAAAGTCAGCCCTTTACCAGGAAATTCTAGAGCACTTCATGTTTCCCTCTGCTGACCAAATTTATGGAGATGCTAATTTCATTTTCCAGCAGGAATTGGCACCTGCCCACACTGCCAAAATATCAATACCTGGTTTAATGATCATGGTATCACTGTGCTGGATTGGCCAGCAAACTTGCCTGACCTAAGCCCCATTGAGAATCTGTGGCAGGGACGTGCAGTCATGGGGAGGCAGGTGAGGCAGAGCCGTGGACATAAAAAAAACTAAAAACTAAATAAAGGATTGAGCTTCGAGGGTCGAAACTCGGCGACCTGGGGTCACAGAGATTTGCATCCTGTCAGAAGCTACTGTACATACAGAGCGGCCAGTTTAAATAGAAGCTGGCACACTCTGTTTGCAGCAGAGGATGAGCTCACAGTGCCTCTCCTCACTTCTTGTCTGAAGCACCAAGCTTAATGAACAGCTTGGAGCCTTAGACCAATGGTAAAGTGTCTAATAAAAATTCTGCAGTGGAGGCTGTCCTCTCACTGCAATGTCATAGAATGGGGCATGTATCTAAAAGACAAATTCTCCCTTCCAGCCAAGCCCTCTTAACAAGGAGGAAAAAGCATGGGTTTTTGGGTATAAGATTTACCCACAATCCCATGTTTTTTCTGACACAGTCAAGAGGAGGAATGAGAATCTGCTGCCTGCTAAAAAGGTACTGTTTTAATCAAGCTAAATCATATATTATTATGCTATATGTTATAACTAGGGATGGGCCCGGTGCTCGATTCGAAACCCACGTTCGAATCGAGCACCGGGCGTTCGCTCGCTCGGCGAGCCCAGAACTATTTGGCCGTTCGCATCACATTCGTGTGATGCGAGCGGCCCCGCAATGCATTGCGGCCGGCGCGGCCGGCGCAGTGCATTGCTGGCTGATGATTGTCCAAGCATGCACTGTGACCCCGCATGCTTGGCCAATCACAGCGCCGGAAACTCAGAGAGCAATAATTGGCTACAGGCAGGACGCCTGTAGCCAATTAAAGCTCAGGGGCTTTAGTACACGCCCCACCATTTAAAATGCAGCCACGCCGTCGGCCCCGGTCACATGAGTTCCGGCTTTAGGAGAGATCAGTCTGCTGATTCTGTCTTTGCTTGATTGCTACTGAAAGATTTGCTCTTCTTTGCTAAACCATTGGCTATTTCTTTGCTAAACCATTGCTACCTAAGTCATTGATCGTTCATTGCTGCTGATTGCACAGTAAAGCCCCATACACACGGTCGGACTTTTTCATCAATTTGGTCCGATCGGACAAGGTTGTTGAAAAATCAGACCGTGTGTATGCACCATCGGACAGTGTTCGTCGGTTTGTCCGTCGGACAAAGTCTTATCTCCTGCTGGAAAGATTTCCCGTCAACCCGGTCCGATCACACCAAATCCGAGCGTGTGTACGCTTGTCCGACGGACAAAGTGCTACGCATGCTCAGAAGAAATTCTGTGACGGAAGCGCTCGGTCAGGTAAAACTACCTTTCCTAATCGACACAGCACATTCGTCACGCTGCAATGTTAAAATGTCTTTAATGCAGCGCATTCTCTTTTTCTTTACAATGCAACAAGAATGACATGTTTTAGCTGCTCCTATTCACCCGCACTTCTCACAAACTTAGTTCTTTATTACTTTTCAGCATTTATACACTACATGTTTATTTTTACTCAGATCGTAATACAATCTTTCTTATTTTTTTACCCAGATTTTTTTTTTTTGGGGGAATACATATTTGAAGGAGATTTTTTTTTTTTTTTGGAGGGGGTTTGTATGTCTCAACTTAGCAAAACCACATTATTAACATTTGTATTTCTTGCTTACATTTACTAGGAGTTTGTTGGTTGTTGGTGCCCCTTGTTAATTCTAGGATTAGTGAAATGTACCTGCCTACTCAAAGAAAAACTGTCATTGTAGAAAAGTAAAACACAATAGTCAATGATTATTTCAAATCAAAAAAACCTTTATTTAGGTCTCAGCAACAGACCAAAGAGGAACGCAGCCATGGTGAAACTTGGGGAATTTGCAAAGCCTTGGACACCCATGGCAACCATCATTTTACAGACTTAAACAATTGGGGGCATGAAGACTACCTATCTAAATAATAAGGGAGCGCAATCTGGTCCTGAAGTCCAAAACATCCGGAACTGCAGCAGATGCCATCTAGGTCCCCAGGCTCTGGTACTACGAGAGGCTCCATCTTCTCTCAGACCAGACTGAGTCCAGATTGTCACTATCTTGTCTTCCTTGTACGCTTCCTTCCACGCCGTGGTGCTGGTGCTGGTGGGGTGGCAGAAAGAGGAGGAGGAGGCGGAGCAAGGTCACTCTCGCAAACATGTGTGAGGGGAGTCATCTCCCCAGCCATCCCCTCATTTAGTATTTTGAGGATGACCTCCTCACACATGCTGCGTTGCCCCGCCTCCATACCCGTAAATTTACTTGTAACCAAGGAGGCAAAGGCCTCCTCGTAGGTGGGTGTGGCATAGAGGGAGGCTGAGGCATCTTTTATCAGCTGGAGCGCTGACTCTCCCACCTCCCCCATGTTTTTCGCCCTTCTGTAGGGAAGGCGGAGGGGAGAGACTTGGGAGACAGTCAGGCTCCTACGCCTACCCCCCTCTTGGCTGCCACTACCCCCTGCCTCCTCCTGACTGCCACCTTCCACAGCCACCTCCTGGCTGAGGTCTTCCTGTGTATGAAAAAGGGACATAGTTTCAGTTATTTGTTCATCAAACACACACAATTCTCATCTAGTGACTGTTGCAAAATGTTTTCAAATACAAAACCATACAATTCTCAGCCCTGCAGTTTAGATTCTTCCCAAAAATGTCTCCCACACCACTGTCTGTTGATATGTCAATCACGTTAGGAAATAAGCAATTGGGGATCCTGAATTAACTGAACATCATTCATTATTCAACAAACTGGTTCCAAAACTACTATACCTGGAACAAGCTGGGCACCTGCACATATTCCTGACTGGAAGGCCCAGGTTGGTCCTCGGAAGCCTCACGCGGGGTGGCGTGCGTGGAAGGACGCGTGCAAGGAAGAGTCGAGAGTGACTTCCTGACAGTAGCCTGGTCTTTGAGAAAGTGGAGCCTGTCATAGTACCAGAGCGTGGGGACATGGACATCAGCTGCTGCAGCTCCAGATGCTTGTGACTTCAGGACCTTATTGCGCTCCCGGAAATAGGTAGTCTTCATGTTGTTAATCTTCACTTTTAAGTTTGCGACGGTTGCCATGGGCAGGGTAGGCTTTACAAATGCCACCAGTTTCAGCAGGGCTGCGTACCTCTTTGGTCTGTTGCTATAATCCCTGTGTTTTGCCTGCCATAAGAGGGGGAATTGCCGGTATTTATCAATGAAGTGTGGGAGAAAGCTCACGTTGTAGAAGGCATCCATCACCTCTGCAAGACACAACGCCACACAAAACAATATAAATAATGTCAGCCTAAACTCTCCTAATCTTCTCCATAAAGAAGCCTCAAGTTCTAATCAGTCTAGGCTAGTTATGTACCAACGTCAAATTGTACCTTCGTTTGTAGCGATCGTCTCGTGCGTGAGCTTTCTCTCCCCTCGTCTCCCAGATCGTGGCTACGACACAGGCGTGTGACGTTTTATATACAGTGCGCATGCGTCAAACTCCGCCCGCCCCTGACGATCTTTCTCGTCTATTCCCCACCCCTTCTCTTTACGGCGCAGTGGGGAGAGCACATGGCGGGGACACAGCAGGTGCGCCACAAATATCCCACCAACGAGGAGGACGAGGAAAGTCCGGAGGCAGAAACGTCCCGATCCCGGAGCCTGAAATTCAAGGCCTCCAATATGTCATTTGGAGAAATGTTGGAGATGGTGGACATATTAAAGAGGAGCGACTATGATGGGAAGTATGGGCCTTACCTCAACCCCAATGTCCGCAAGGCCAAGATCATGTCTAAAGTTGTGAGAAGGCTGTACAATCATTTTGGGGTACAACGATCCAAGGAGCAACTGAGGAAACGCTGGTCAGACCTGAAACTGAGGGAGGCCGATCAGTACAGAAAGATCAAGAGAATTCTTCAAAAAAGTAAGTAGTTGTGTTTTGTGTTTGATTTCTTGCTTGCATACTGCTCCATGTGGTTTGATTTTTACAAAGTTGTACATTCCAAAATGGCCACTTTCATGTTCGTCTGTGCATTCGATCGTACTCAGCCTCGATCTTTCTGCCACTGTCATGGTCGTGTGTGTTTCCATTCGATCGTACGCAACCTCGATCGTGCGGCCACTTATAATACGATGTTTGGTGTTTTTTTGGGGGAAAGGAAGTTTGTTCTCCCTAGAAATGTCATCCAGAATGTAAAGCCAATTTATTCAATGTAAAGGAGAGGTCACCCAGTAGCTGTTTACCCATCTGGACTCGAGAGCACTAGTGCTGGGACACCCAAACCCCCTTTTTATTAGCCTTTTCCACACATGTGCTCCAGTGGATACTAGAGGGGGGTCTCCATCACACAAACTTCTACCAAAAAGCTAGTCAGTTTAGCACCTTTACAAAGTGACTACATTCATGTAGTTGACATTTGTAACTGGCCAAACTAAAATAGTGTCCGTCACTTTCAAGCAATGTTTGTCATTTCCTATTTCTGCCCTCAATAGTTTGTGTTGCTAAATCTTCCTTTTGGACATTCTCATAGGGGAGCGAAAACTTGGGCCGTCTGAGGAAACCCCCAAACCAACACCTCCCAAAAAAGGGGAAAGAGCAGAAGCAGAGGAGGAGGAGGAGGAAGGAGAGATCATCGAACTTGGAGAAATTGTCACCACAACAGGTGAGTGTGGGAGAACACAGCTACTGGTAAGCTAATCCATGTATGGCTGCCTCATTTCCAACACCCCATTTTTGTTTGTTTGTGGTTTTTAGGTGACGTGGATGTTGTGGAAGAAAAATCGCACTTTACCACAGAGAGTGCCCACGTACTCATCGGAGAGATAATGGTCTGCAATCGAGATCTAGATTACATAAAGCAAAACATCAATGATGTTCAACAAAAATTGAAGAACATCATTGATGTTTTAGGAAAAATATGAAAACGCACCAAGTAATTAACACACATTTGTGCCTGCTTCTGAACACATTTGCAACTTAAAAACTGTCTGAAATTTGGAACATGCACACATTGTGTCCACATGTGCTAGCTCCCACCATGGTGGATGAATGGCAACGTTTTTTTGGGGGTGCAAACACTTTACGAACTACGAAAGTGGTTGTGGTGAAGGGGTTGCACCCCCAAAAAACGTCCATTCATCCCCATGATGGAAAATGGCACTTTTGAAGCTTCTAGGCATGTGTTTTACCATCTAATGACCATTTTCAGTCCCAAATTGTGTGCATGTTCCAAATTTCCACTTTTCGGGGGTGACCCCCCCATGTGATGAAGGCAAGATCAAACACACTTTGAACATATAGTCATGTCTGATCTTGTCTTCACTTTACAAAGTTGAACTTTCCAAGTTCCTAGGTTCTGTTTTGCTCCATGCCTGGTTTTACCAATTGCGGAATGTTTGTAAACAATGTTGTAAATAACCAAGATGTTGTCAGTTTTGGCGTGAAGATTGTAAACGCACTTGGGAATGTTTTCCTAGTAAACTTTTATTTTTCTAAATGTGTGGCTTCCTTATTTAAAAAACACAATGCATTATGTATGTAAAATGAAAAGGATATGGGGGACAATGGGTGTTATTTACTAAAGGCAAATCCACTTTGCACTCCAATTTTCTTTCCCGGGGAACTTTTTCAATGCACTTGTAGAGCATAGCGGATTTGACTTATGTAAATGACACCCACAGTGCTTTGTACGAAAACACGGAGCACAGCATTTTGGAGAATACACACATGTCAGACCTGGTGATGAAAAGGAGTATTTTGGGTGTCAGTTATGCAGTACAAACCTTCTCTAGACCAAAGATTAGGTAGCAAACACACAACATGAGAATAATCTTTTTGGGAAGAAGAGACTGTTACCTCCTTTTGCCCAGAAAGTGCATTCCCACTGTCGAAGGCAAAGGGAAAAAATGTCAAAGTAAAATAAGCTAAAAAGAAGACTGAAATGACATGAAATCATAGGTTGGTTAAAATATCAGATTTATTAAAAAATGCCGCTCACACATCGTCAGGCAGAGCAATGGCCCCCCTACCCACAAAGTACTGCATATATTGGTCCCGGACCACACGGGCATTTAGAGGGGGCAAGCCTGGACGTGCCACTCGAAGGGCTGTGAGTTCGGCATTTGGAGGGCCCTCCACATCTGGGCCAACGGGCACCACATAGTTCCTGTTATGTCTTTTGAGGAAGTTGTGCAATATGCAACAGGCAAGAACTATGTGGTTCAGTTTGTATTCCGCCAAGTTAAATGCCGTCAGGAACAGGCGGAAGCGGCTGGCCAGGATGCCAAAAGCGTTCTCCACAACTCTTCTGGCTCTGGACAGCCTGTAGTTGAAGACCCTCTGGTCCGGGGTGAGGGTCCTCATCGGGAACGGCCTCATCACATGGGGAGTCAACGCAAACGCTTCATCTGCGACAAAGACGAAGGGGAGTCCTTCGGCATTCTCCTCTGGAGGTGGCAAGCACAGACTGCCACTTTGGAGACGCCAGTAGAACTCCGTGTGCGTAATGGCCCCACCATCCGATATCCGGCCGTTCATCCCCACGTCCACATACATAAACTCGTATGTTGCCGACACCACCGCCAACATCACTACACTATTAAACCCTTTATAATTATAATAGTAGGACCCCGAGTTGGGCGGTGGGACGATGCGGACGTGTTTCCCATCAATTGCCCCTCCGCAGTTAGGAAAGTCCCAACGGCTGGCAAAGTGGGAGGCCACAGTCTGCCATTCCTGTGGCGTGGAAGGGAACTGTGGAGTGAAACAAGAAAAAAACATTAGTCACTTTGCACCTAAACATTGCAAGCAGATTAGACAATCAACATCTTGGAACAAGAGCATTGTCTAAAATTGGAGGCTGGAAAGTATTTGCACAGAAAAGTAGAGGCTCCCCTTCACAGATTACTCACCCCCCCATCAATCCCCCCACTTCTGATGGGCCATTGGCAATAACTAGGGGTTTTGGGGGGGGGGTGGACAGCTAACCCTCTGCACTTCATTGATTGGCAAATGGCTCAATAATGTGGGCTAGTTTGGCCAGACCCTCTGTACTTAACACTATTGGCAGGCCACAGGAAAGATCAAATAACATTTCAACCCCCCCCCCCCCCCCCACCCCCCCCCCCCCCCCCCAAAAAAGGCAGGCACAGTGTGACATTATTAAATTACCAAGCAAGCTAATAGGAGGGAAAGAAGACAAAAAAATAGGAAATGGAATGTATGGAGGCAGTCCCTTGCACTACATGCTTTGCTGAATTCATCCCTAAAGATGCGCACTATAAAGAGGTAGGTATATAGTGTGTATGGACCTTGGGAAAGCCAGCAGATAAAGGATTGGTACCATCTGACAGAGCAGTTGGGGGAGGGGGTTCCTAATGAGTTTGCCCCCCCCCCCCACCAAAAGAACAAAAAAAGGGGGCTCTACATGAAGTAAACCACACAGCAAACATTTGTGCATATTTTAGGGGGTGTTTTGGGGCAAACAATACTATGCAGCAGACAAAAGACATTGCTTAAGTGACTAGGCCATAGGTGTCTATTGGGGCAGAAGAGCATGCTGGTGAGGTAAGTGAAGGGAAAAATGCATGAAGGAGAAAAGGGGCACAGCATATTAGAACATATTGCAATCATGGTAATTAGGGAAGGAGGTCAAAAATACAAGTCATTAGCAAACAGAGCATACATAGAAGGGAATAGTAAAGTAGAAATGTTACCTTAATATAGTCCTCCTGCAGGACCTGAATGATGGCAGAACAGGTCTCTGGAATAATGATTCCCAGGGCCTGGGGAGAGATACCTGAAGAGAACTTCAAATCCTGAAGACTTCTCCCTGTCGCCAAGTACCTCAACGTGGCAACAAGCCTCTGCTCCGGAGTAATGGCTTGTCTCATGCAGGTATCCTGCCGGCTGATAAAGGGGGTCAGCAAAGCCAAAAGACGGTGAAAATCGGGGTCCGTCATCCTGAGAAAGTTCCTGAAATCATCAGGATTATTCTCCCGGATCTCACGAAGCAAAGGCATGTGCGAGAACTGGTCACGCTGAAGCAACCAATTCTTGGTCCACATACTCCTCGTCACTCTGTTCATGGACGGGTCTTGGGTCAAAGCTAAAAGCCCGACACCAATTCCGCGTACAGCACGAACTCGGCGACGAGTACGCACGGGAAACATCGCTCAGAAGGTCACAAAAGGTCGGCTGGTCAGAACGGACAAACAGAAAGCACCGATAAACAGCAAGGCCTGAAAGAACGAAGTGAATACCAGCAACGAGCAGACAATAAGCAGTGCAAATCAAAGCGTCCTATATCAAGATATAGGCCGCAATGACCAACAAATGCGAACTGACTACACGCACTAATAAACAGATACGCACGACAAGCACAAACTGAAGAGCAGTAACGATCTGAGTCAGAAAACTGAGAAGCGCGAATCTTAAGTCACCAAACTTCAACTAACTCTCGATAAACACGGGATCAGCAGAAGGAGCCCAACGGGTGCCTGACGTGGTGCTGAACTTCCCTTTTGTAATCTCGTGGACGACGACTTACGTCACGACGTTCTTCCGGACCGGATATTCCGACAACTTAGTCCGACCGTGTGTACGCAACGCCAACATCGGACAAAGTACGTCGGACAAAGTCCGACTGACCTGGTCCGCGGATTGTCCGAGCGTGTGTATGGGGCTTTAGTGTGTTATTAGCTGCTGCTGGGGATTAGTCTGGTGCGTGCTTACTGTTAGTACAGTATTGCAGTAGTACCAACCGCAGTGCTGTTAGCACAGCATTGCACCCCAACAGCACCCATAGGACTTCTAGTGTGTTAGTGGCAGCAAACAGAGCTCCTATATTTTCTTCTCAGCAGCACCCATAGGACTTCTAGTGTGTTAGTGGCATCACACAGAGCTCCTATATTTTCTTCTCAGCAGCACCCATAGGACTTCTAGTGTGTTAGTGGCATCACACAGAGCTCCTATATTTTCTTCTCAGCAGCACCCATAGGACTTCTAGTGTGTTAGTGGCATCACACAGACCTCCTATATTTTCTTTTCAGCAGCACCCATAGGACTTCTAGTGTGTTAGTGGCATCACACAGAGCTCCTATATTTTCTTCTCAGCAGCACCCATATGACTTCTAGTGTGTTAGTGGCATCACACAGAGCTCCTATATTTTCTTCTCAGCCGCACCCATAGGACTTCTAGTGTGTTAGTGGCATCACACAGAGCTCCTATATTTTCTTCTCAGCAGCACCCATAGGACTTCTAGTGTGTTAATGGCATCACACAGAGCTCCTATATTTTCTTAAAACAGCACACATATTTTACCTATTGTGTCAGCAGCACCCATAGGACTTCTAGTGTGTTAGTGGCAGCACACAGAGCTCCTATATTTTCTTGACAGCAGCACACATATACTACCTATTGTGTCAGCAGCACCCATAGGACTTCTAGTGTGTTAGTGGCAGCACACAGAGCTCCTATATTTTCTTCTCAGCAGCACCCATAGGACTTCTAGTGTGTTAGTGGCAGCACACAGAGCTCCTATATTTTCTTCTCAGCAGCACCCATAGGACTTCTAGTGTGTTAGTGGCATCACACAGAGCTCCTATATTTTCTTCTCAGCAGCACCCATAGGACTTCTAGTGTGTTAGTGGCATCACACAGAGCTCCTATATTGTGTCAGCAGCACCCATAGGACTTCTAGTGTGTTAGTGGCAGCACACAGAGCTCCTATATTTTCTTCTCAGCAGCACCCATAGGACTTCTAGTGTGTTAGTGGCAGCACACAGAGCTCCTATATTTTCTTCTCAGCAGCACCCATAGGACTTCTAGTGTGTTAGTGGCATCACACAGAGCTCCTATATTTTCTTCTCAGCAGCACCCATAGGACTTCTAGTGTGTTAGTGGCATCACAGGCGAGGCGATTCAGTTTGCAGTTGCAGCGCTATACAAATCATTCATTCATTCATTCATTCACACAGAGCTCCTATATTTTCTTCTCAGCAGCACCCATAGGACTTCTAGTGTGTTAGTGGCATCACACAGAGCTCCTATATTTTCTTCTCAGCAGCACCCATAGGACTTCTAGTGTGTTAGTGGCAGCAAACAGAGCTCCTATATTTTCTTCTCAGCAGCACCCGTAGGACTTCTAGTGTGTTAGTGGCATCACACAGAGCTCCTATATTTTCTTCTCAGCAGCACCCATAGGACTTCTAGTGTGTTAGTGGCATCACACAGAGCTCCTATATTTTCTTCTCAGCAGCACCCATAGGACTTCTAGTGTGTTAGTGGCATCACACAGAGCTCCTATATTTTCTTCTCAGCAGCACCCATAGGACTTGTAGTGTGTTAGTGGCAGCACACAGAGCTCCTATATTTTCTTCTCAGCAGCACCCATAGGACTTCTAGTGTGTTAGTGGCAGCACACAGAGCTCCTATATTTTCTTAAAACAGCACACATATTTTACCTATTGTGTCAGCAGCACCCATAGGACTTCTAGTGTGTTAGTGGCAGCACACAGAGCTCCTATATTTTCTTGACAGCAGCACACATATACTACCTATTGTGTCAGCAGCACCCATAGGACTTCTAGTGTGTTAGTGGCAGCACACAGAGCTCCTATATTTTGTTGTCAGCAGCACACATAGTACCTATAGTGTGTTAGTGTCAGCACCCAAAGGACCTACAGTGTGTTGTGAGCACACATAGGAGCTCTATTTTTTATACTATATACACTACCGACTACAATGGCTGGAAGACCGCCAAGGAGAGGCAGAGCGTGCCGAGGCAAGAACACAGGGCAGGCAGGCTCTGTTTCTTGAGTCAACAGTGCTGGCCGCGGACGTGGTCGTGCATCGTCATCAGCACGTGGCCATGGGACACGCTTGTCTTTGTTTTCGCAGCTGGACATGTGGAGCCGCATCATGCCGAAGGCTTGGTAGAATGGATGACCAAGCCCTCCTCATCCTCCTCATCCTCTCTCACCCAGGCTCAGGGTACTGGCAGAGCAGCTGCCAACGCGTACTCAATGGCATCATCAGCCACCCCTTCCCTAGACCCACCATGTCCTCCTGAGGAGTCCCCCGAACTGTTTGAGCACAGTGTTGGGTACATGCTCCAGGAGGATGCCCAACGATTCGAAGGCTCGGATGATGATACCCAGCTTGAGGAAGGCAGTAGTGTGCGCGCAGAGAGAGGGGATGCTGAAGGACAGCAATCTGGCAGTACTGTTCCACCAGCTGCAGCTTACTGCCAGGTTTGCTCTAGTGGTGAAGAGGGAGGGGATGATGAGGTCACTGACTCCACGTGGGTGCCTGAAGGGAGAGAGGAGGAGGAGGATGCGGCGTCACATGTCCAACGAGGCAGGATGCCCCCTGGAGGCCAGCTAGAGGCCAGCACAGCAACTGTACCACACCGCAGAGCTCCGCCTGTGCAGGGCGCTGCCTCTGCACGTTATCACAAAAGTTCTTTGGTGTGGGCCTTTTTTGAGACGAGTGCATCAGATGGCACCACTGCTATTTGCAATATTTGTCTCAAGCGTATCTCGCGTGGCCAAAACATCAGCCGCTTGGGCACCACAAGCATGAGCAGACATATGTCGACCTGCCATGCAGCTCGTTGGCAAGCACACATAAAAGACCCACACCAAAGAACAAAGCGGACCTCTCCTTGCTCCTCATCAGCTGGGATCTCCATCCCCACTATATCTTCAGTCCTCTCTGAAAGCTGCTCTGAGAGGACTGAAGGTGTAGAATTAGGTGTGTCACAACCAAGTACTTGCAGTACACCGACGTCCGATTGTAGCAGGCAAATTTCCCTGCCCCAGCTGCTGGACCGTCGAAAGAAGTATACTCCCAGCCATCCACATGCCCAGCGGTTGAATGCTAGCTTGGCTAAATTGCTAGCACTTCAACTGCTGCCTTTTCACTTGGTAGACTCGGCCCCCTTCCGTGAGTTTGTTCAATGTGCGGTTCCTCAGTGGCAGGTTCCCAAACGCCACTTTTTCTCACGGAAGGCGATTCCGTCTCTCTACCGGCATGTGGAAGGCAATGTCCATGCCTCGCTGGACAGGGCGGTCAGCGGTAAGGTGCATATTACCGCGGACTCATGGTCCAGCAGGCATGGACAGGGACGTTATCTTTCTTTCACGGCCCATTGGGTCACTCTATTGGCAGCTGGGAGGGATGCAGGACAAGGTGCAGTAGTGTTGGAGGTTGTTCCGCCACCACGCCTCCAAAATGCTACTACTGGTTGTGACACAACTCTCTCCTCCACCCCCTCCTCTTCTTCTTCCTCCAGTGCTCTGTCCTCGGAACCAGCGGTGCTCCGTAGGCGTACAAGGGGCTACGCGAATACGCAGGCAAAAAGATGCCATGCCGTGCTTGCGCTGGTGTGTTTGGGGGACAGGAGCCACACTGGGCCAGAGGTTCTGGCAGATCTGCAGGGGCAGGCCGAGAGGTGGTTGACGCCACGCCAGCTTAAGCCAGGAATGGTCATTTCTGACAATGGCACCAACCTCCTCTCCGCCCTGCGACAGGGGCAGCTCACCCATGTGCCCTGTATGGCTCACGTCCTCAACCTGGTGGTGCAGCGGTTCTTGGGCAGGTTCCCAGGCTTACAGGAAAAGCCAGGAAAGTCTGTGTGCATTTCCGCCGATCAGTGCTCGGCTGACTGAGCTGCAAAAGGAGCTGAACCTGCCCCAGAACCGCCTAATATGTGACATGCCCACCAGGTGGAACTCAACGTTGGCCATGCTGCAGCGACTGCACACGCAGCAGAGGGCCATCAATGAGTACCTTTGCGACTACGGCACCAGGACAGGGTCAGGGGAGCTTGGCTTTTTTTCCCCACGCCAGTGGAGCATGATCAGGGATGCATGCACTGTCCTCTCACCATTTGAGGAGGCCACGAGGATGGTGAGCAGTGACAGTGCATGCATCAGTGACACTGTACCTCTTGTCCACCTGTTGGAGCATACGCTGCGTGGGATAGTGGACAGGGCACTTGAGGCAGAACAGAGGCAGGAAGAGGAGGACTTCCTTGCCTCTCAAGGCCCCCTTTATCCAGACAGTGTTCCTTCTGTCCCACCCATCACACAGGAAGAGGATGAGGATGAGGAGGAGGAGGAGGAGGAGGAGGATTGTGTGAGCATGGAGGTGTAGCCTGGCACTCAGCATCAGCAGCAGAAGTCTTTTAGGGATGATGTACAGTCCCAACAAACCAGTGGACTTGTACGTGGCTGGGAGGAGGTGGCTGGCGATCATGTCATCCTCAGTGACCCTGAAGACTCCGGACCGAATGCCTCAGCTAACCTACGCTGCATGGCCTCCCTGATCCTGCAAAGCCTGCGGAAGGATCGTCGTGTTCTTCGGATCAAGGAAAGGGACCATTACTGGCTGGCCACTCTCCTTGATCCACGGTACAAGGGTAAGGTTGCGGACCTTATCTTGCCGTCGCAGAGGGAGCAGAGGATGAGACATCTCAGGGAGGCCTTGCAGAAAGGTCTGTGCAACGCGTTCCCAGAAACTGGGAGGTTACAAACTCCTGGTCCTGGACGACGAGTTGCTGAGGCTTCGGTCAGTAGCAGAAGGAGCGGTGGGGAAGGTGGACGTCTGACCGATGCGTTCAGACAATTTTTTAGTCCGCAGCCCCAAGGTATGATCGGTTCCAGCAACCATCGCCAGCGTCTGATATACATGGTGCAGGAATACCTAGGGGCAAGGTCAGACTTGGACACCTTTCCCACCGAAAATCCTCTGGCTTACTGGGTCCTGAGGATGGATTACTGGCCAGAGCTTGCACAGTATGCAATTGAGCTACTGGCCTGTCCTGCATTCAGCGTTCTTTCCGAACGCACATTCAGTGCTGCTGGAGGATTTGTCACCGATCATAGGGTGCGCCTGTCCACCGACTCGGTTGATCGACTGACCTTCATAAAAATGAATCAGTCTTGGATCACCACCAGCTACCAGGCACCTGAAGCGGATATAACTGAATAATTTATAATGTCACATCCCTTCAAGACTGCCTATGCTGATGCTGAGTGACTGTCCTGTTATGTTCACTGACTATCCTCTTCCTCCTCCTCAATGATCCATGCCACCACACCAGTGCCTAAGGCACAATTTTTCAGCCCCTGTATAACAGGGGCGTGTACTTCCATTTTTTTTTTAATGCTTTGCAACAGGTGTGACTGCTGTGCTCCAAGTACAGTATCTGTGAGGGGTTGCAGTGTTGTGGCACCAGCACCAGTGCCTAAGGCACAATTTTTCAGCCCCTGTTGGGGCGTGTAATTACAATTTTTAGGCAATGCTTTGCAACAGGTCTCATTGCTGTGCTCAGACTAAAGTATCTGTGAGGGGTTGCAGTGTTGTGGCACCAGCACCAATGCCTAAGGCACAATTTTTCAGCCCCTGTATAACAGGGGCGTGTAATTACAATTTTTTAAAAAGATGCTTCGCAACAGGTGTGACTGTTGTGCTCCAAGTACAGTATCTGTGAGGGGTTGCAGTGTTGTGGCACCAGCACCAGTGCCTAAGGCACAATTTTTCAGCCCCTTTTGGGGCGTGTAATTACAATTTTTAGGCAATGCTTTGCAACAGGTCTCATTGCTGTGCTAAGAGTACAGTATCTGTGAGGGGTTGCAGTGTTGTGGCACCAGCACCAATGCCTAAGGCACAATTTTTCAGCCCCTGTTTAACAGGGGCGTGTAATTACAAATCTTGATCTGATAGTTCACAGCAGGGCCCATTCCTGCGCCCACCAAGAGTAACTATGAGGGCCTACAGTCTTGTGGCAACACCGTCCACCACCACCACCAAAGGCCCAATTTTTCTGCCCTGTTCAACAGGTGCATGCAATTACAAATCTTGATCTAATAACTCACAGCAGGGCCCATTCCTGCACCCACCAAGAGTAACTGTGAGGGCTTACAGTCTTGTGGCAACAGACGTCCACCACCACCACCACCACCACCACAGGCCCAATTTTTCTGCCCGGTTCAACAGGTGCATGCAAGTACAAATCTTGATCTATTAACTCACAGCAGGGCCCATTCCTGTGCCCACCAGTCTTGTGGCTACACCAACATCTAATAGGGCAAATTTCTGCAGAGTATATACGGCAGGCCCCTACTTTCAAACATCCAACTTACAAACGACTCCTCCTTGCAAACGGAAAGAGAAAACAGGAAGTGAGAGGAAATCTACCCCTAGGAAGGGAAATTCTATCCTGTTAGATTTTATTTGGGAAAAAGGTATCTCCTCTCTACTGATGCTTTATCACCAATCCTTGTTTCAATTAAAACCCCACTTTTCCAAAAACATTTGTCATTGGGACGGAAAGTGAGGTGACATGTTCTGAACAGATGTGCAAAGACAGCAAATGTTACAGGGGTGATAACCCCTCCCTATGTTCTCCAAAAAGCTTAAAAATAGATTTTTTTGGGATGGAGCTACACTTCATAATGTACCTGTTCAGATTCTACTTAAGAACAAACCTACAGTCCGTGTCTTGTTTGCACGACCTATATAGTGCTGTTCAGAGTATATAGGGTTGTAGGTATAAGGTTTTATTTTGGGTGTGGGGTCCCCCTTAATATCCATACAAGACCCAAAGGGGCTGGGGTGGGGGGGGGGGGGGTGATGGGGTAGCCATGCCATTTTTCTCAAGGATTTTCAGCCATATGGCGGCCAGGACAAGTCATGACATTAAAGCCGCAAGTGGTTTTAAATGGCTTCTTTTTTTCCTTTACAAATGTCATTTTGTGCAAGGACAGTTCTAAACACGGGAAACACATGCCACTTCACAGGCATACTTTAGACACCCCCCAGGTACCATATTTAAAGGAAAATTTCCCTTTTTTTTTTCACTTTATGCATCATTAAAATGACTGATCCCGAAAAAACGTTAGTTTTTAAAACTTCTTTTTGCATTGATATATGTCCCCTGGGGCAGGACCCGGGTCCCCAAACCTGTTTTATGACATTAACATGCATATTGGCCGTTGTAATTAGCAATTTTGATTTTGAACGTTCGCGTCCATTATAACGAATAGGGTTCGAAAATTCGAGCGAACTTTCGGTCCGTTCGAAGGTTCTGGTGCGAACGGAACCCGGGGGTGTTCGGCTCATCCCTAGTTATAACATAATAATTTATTATTTATCCATTTACTGTGAAATGACTGGTTTGAAGTTCTAACTTCATACTTCAGTAATTTGTCCGTTAAGCCACCTGCTTGACTTTCTCTCCTACATGTAAAGTCATAATTTTTTTTTGCTAGAAAATTACTCAGAACCCTCAAACATTCTATATATATATATATATATATATATATATATATATATATATATATATATATATATATTTAGCAGACACCCTAGGGAATAAAATGGTGGTTGTTGGAACTTTTTATGATACACAGTATTTGCGCAGTCATTTTTCAAACGCGTTTTTTTTTGTTTGCGGCGTATGTAACCTGTGTGTATCTGGTTCTGGTACTAGCCTCCCCAGCCACTGACCTCACCACACGTCCCTGATCTGTGGGGTATTGTCAAGAGGAAAATGAGATACACCAGAGCCAACAATGCAGATGAGCTGAAGGCTGCTATCAAAGCAACCTGGGCTTCAATAACACCTCAGCAGTGCCACAGGCTGATCGCCTCCATGCTACGCCGCATTGATGCAGTAATTCATGCAAAAGGAGGCCCAGCCAAGTATTGAGTGCATACTATACTGACATGGACATACTTTTCAGTAAGCCAACATTTCTGTATTAAAAATCCTTTTTTGGTCTTATGTAATATTCTAGTTTTCTGAGATACAGAATTTGGGGTTTTTACTAGCTGTAAGCCACAATCATCAAAATTAAAAGAAAGAAAGAAATTCTTGAACTATATCACCGTGTGTAACGCATCTATATAAAATCTATGAGTTTCACTTTAATTAAATTACTGAAATAATTTAACTTTTTTAAGATATTCTAATTTTATGAGATGCACCTGTCTATAAGAGAGATTGCAAGCACCACATTTCTTTGTTCTACATTGACATGAATTAAAGCGCCTTGCGTTAATGTTTTTTCCGCCAAAACATTGCTGCTCCAGCTTCTAAACGCCTATGTGTGCACGAACACATAGGCTAACATTCAGGGGCATTTAAAATCATTAAAAAAATGCTAGATCCCCCTAACAGCCACAAAAAAAACAACAACATCCAGTGTGCATTAGACCTGAGACTCTAGCAGTCAAAGCATGTTACTATAAAAAGATTCTTCTGAGTGAGGCACCTTAAACAGAACAGAATACATACAGTTTGTGAAAGAGTTTTCTCCTCAATTTTATAGTAAGCATAATTATTGTGAAAAAAATAAGTCTTTTATATTCAAAGTAAGCAACCAACACAGTGAAACAGAGACTGCACTGTAAAGAGGTACAGCCTAGCTTTAAAAATACAATAAAATACTCAAATATCTTGTATAGTGCTGGATAGTTTCACCAAGGGCTTAACTTCCTTCCCCTCATCCCTTTTTCTCTCCCTTACCTTCTTTCTTTCTTAGGGGCTTTACATGCTTTTTGATGTAGGACTGACTAAGCACTTGTTCCGAATGTCTAGGATATGATAGATGTGTATTGTAAAATATGCTGGCTAATTACGGTATATAATGCACATGCTGCAGCAGCCAGATGTCCATGAAGCCTACTAGATAAGCCATTCTATGTGCGTGAGGATATATAGTATATGTCTTTTTTCCCCAGAAGCCAGTTGTCTTAGCAACCAAGTACTATCGTCAATCCAACAACAAAAAATATTCAATGGACTTTCGTAATGTTTTAATATAACGTCAGTGCAGTATATATTATCACATTCAATTGAATTTGCAAAGCTTTTTTACTCCCAAGATCACAAATTCCTTACAACATACTGCACTCCATATGTCTGTAACCACTTAGGGCAGTTATCCAGCGCATATATCTCCAAGGCAATGTAAATAACTTCACAGACAGCTCTGAGGGTTTGGTATTTGTACCACTGACCCTTCCTATGAAGTCTTTCTTTTATTGAAGATGAAAGGCTTAAATTCATTTTCTACACACTTATTTTAAATCCATTTCACGACTTTCCCTAACGACCACACGGGATGTTTAAATTTTTATACCAATTACGATTAGTATATAGTACTCTTATGACAAGCCTTTAACTTTGGATGCATGGTAAGGGTCTGATTTACATGTTGAGCAGGCGGAATTTTTCTGTTTACCTGTGTGTGGCACCCATAATTTAACAGCACGTATTTATGGTAAGGAATAACATTGAGAATAAAAGTGAGATATTTGATAAAATGGTGGATACCCCACAGAATAAAAAATGTGTCATGACCAGGCATATCTATGACAACACAGTTAAGCCCCTTTGAAGATTACCATATAGTTTTGGCTTTGAATACAGCCCTCAAATATTCAATCGTAACAGTGAGAAGGACTCAGTAACTAACTTGTATGCTAGACCAAATAATATTTGTGTGTCAGAGACATTATTAGAGTTCAACAAACCTTCATGTCAAATGCTGTATTTTGTATTTGAACGTATCTAGCTAAATGCAGCCATTTCACAAGAAAAGGCTGCCTTTGATCAGCTTTGCCCCACAATAGGACAAGCTGTTTTCCAAAGAAACATAACACAACAAAACAGGTCAAACAAAGCTAAACAGGGACTTATGGGAAATATATATTCTTCTATAGAAAAGATAGCTAAAATTCATTTAAAAGAGGGTAGCTTTGGACAGTGGCGCAGAGATTTAGAGACATGAGAAGTGGGGACAAGCTTTAAGAAATGTATTTAGGGTATCCTTATCCTCCTCACAGTGTTTGACTCAGTTATTCATCATTCATAGAGCTCATTATACTGCTTTAAAACTGTATTCTTTTGGGAAAGCAACTACATCAAAATGTCCAAGATGTACTACCGGTACAGGTACACATACATATGTTGTGGCAATGTCCAAAACTGCATCGCTACTGGGAGTGTGTATACTTTAAATTCCTTGTGTTTTACACAAGTACAGCTTGATCCAAAAATTGCATTGCTAGGGATTATACCGGAAGATACCCTTCCAATTGATAAGCATGTGATGTGGTAGAGAACAATGTATATGGCTTGCAAACTTATACTACAAAAAATGGATATCAAACTAGTCACCAACGACAGATCAATGGAATAATGCAATTAATCTTAATTTAAGATGAGAGGAACTGACATATAAACACAGAAGGTGTCTGAAAAAAGTTGATAAAATTTGGCATTGGTGGTTAGCTTCCAATTCGTCTGAGCAGTCAGCTGAGTATATTAATGAATCTATGGAAAGTTAATAATGAGATATCATTTTTGTGGGAAACAACTATATATGAATATTTGCACTATTTATGAGTAGTAATGTAAAGGATGGTTTTGAGTAACAATTGAAATATAGTTTAGTGAGCGCAAACAAACATGGGGGGGATTTGTTTTTTTTTGCACTAAAAATTATGGGATGAGTTATTTTATTATTTTTTTTGTATAATGAAAAATGTAATAAAAATGATTTGATTGAAAAAAAACAAAAACAAAGCCTATGAACTGTCATGTCTAATGCCTAAAATCAATAGGGTTTTGCCAGCCCACTGATGTGCATTTCAAGGAAAACAACACCCTAAGTCTTATAAAAATAAAATATGGTTTATATTATCCACGACAGCCTTGTCTAGCTTCAGTAAACTGAATTCAAACTGCCCCCTATAGGTCACTACACTTTGCTTCTTGACCTCTTTAAAATAAATTGACCTTCCTTCAGTGTCTAAATGAAAGGCCCCAGTCACATTAGCAGACCAATTGGGTCCCTCTATTCTCCTTAATGGAGCAGTGGATGTTAACAGACATGTGTCTGTTTACCCTTGCCAAAATCTGAAAAAAAAAACCAGACAAATAGGGATCCGTTCCCCTTCTGTCTAGTGGATCGGATGGCAGTCAGGTGTAAACAGACAGGTCCATGTACATCTGACTGCCCACTGTGTCAGTGTCCGCTCTTTATAAGCAGAGCGGAAACGGACAAGCCAGCCAGGGATAAGCAGACAGATCCCCCGCTGAGCAAGCAAACTCCTAGCTGAGCCCGCCCCTTGTAAAAGGGTTTAATATCATATGATGACAACAAAGTCTCTGTAAGTATCTAACTCTTGGCATGCTTCATTTTGAAAAAGAAAACATTGAATACGAACCCCACTATCCAAACAAGATCAGAGTTCATGCCAATTACATCTAAGAGAAATAATGGGGTTGGGTTAATAAAGGCAAATTGGCTGTTCAAAATAGTTTTCAATTTGCAAGAGAATTTTTCCCTAGCCTAGTGAATGTGTTGAAAATTCACTTTACAAAGAATACAACAGCATTGCTTGCACATAATTGGATGATGGAAGTCAGCAGATCTTAACTTTATTCAGCACCTAGTTGGTGACAAGGTTTCCACACATCTCAGGAGAGATTTTGGTCCACTCTTCTTTACACATCTTCTCTAAATCCTTAAGGTTTCTTTGGTCTCTTGGAAAAGCAAAGTTTTAGCTCCTGACATAATTTTCTATAGGATTAAAGTCTGGAGACTGACTAGGCCACTCCATGACCTCAATGTGCTTCTTCTTGAGCCACTCCTTTATTGCCTTGGTGGTATGTTTTGGGTTATTGTCATGCTGGAAGACCCATCCATGACCCATCTTTAGTGTTTTGGCTGAGGGGAGAAGGTTCTCATTCATCATTTTACATGGCCCGTCCATTGGTCCCTCCATGCGGCAACATCGGCCTGTACCTTTAGCAGAGAAACAGCCCCAAAGCATAATGTTTCCAGCTCCGCTCTTGACTGTAGGGATGGATGGTGTTCTTATGGTCATAGTCAGCACTTTTCTTCCTCCAAACACGGCAAGTCGAGTTAATGCCAAAGAGCTAAATGTTTGTCTCATTTGACCACAGCACTTTCTCCCAATCCTTCTCTGAATCGTTTAGATGTTAATTGGCATGACTGTACATGTGCCTTCTTGAGGAGGGGGACTCGCCGTGTTTGGAGGAAGAAAAATGTTGACTATGACCCTAAGAGCACAATCCCTACGGTCAAGCACGGAGGTAGAAACATTATGCTTTGGGGCTGTTGCTCTGCTAAAAGTACAGACCGACTTTGCCGCATTGAGGGGCCAATGGATGGAGCCACGTATTTGTAAAATCTTAAATGAGAACCTTTTCCACTCAGCCAGAACACTGAAGATGGGTCATGGATGGGTCTTTCAGTATGACAATGACCCAAAACATACTGCCAAGGCAACAAAGGAGTGGCTCAAGAAGAAGCACAGTCTCCAGACCTTAATCCTATAAAACATGTATGTAGGGAGCTGAAATTTCGAGTTGCAAAGCAACAGCCAAGAAACTTTAGGGTTTAAAGAAGACCTGTAAAAAAAGAGTGGACCAAAATCCATCCAGAGATGTGTGCAAACCTGGTCACTAACTACACTAATATGGGGCACTGATGACACTGATGACAGATGGCACTAATATGTGGCACTGATGAGAGATGGCACTTATACGTGGCACTGATTTCACGTGGCACTAATATGTGGCACTGATGAGAGATGGCGCTAATACGTGGCACTGATGACAGACGCACTAATACATGGCACTGATGATACGTGACACTGATGACAGATGGCACTGATACGTGGCATTGATGACAGGTGACACTGATAACAGATGGCACGTGACACTGACAGGTGGCACTGATGACAGATGGCACTAATACGAGACACTGATGACAGATGGCACTAATATGTGGCACTGATGACACGTGACACTGATACGGCACTGATGACAGATGGCAATATGTGGCACTGATGACATGTGGCACTATGTGGCACTGATGACATGTGGCACTGGATGACAGATGGCACTGACGACAGGTGGCACTGACAGATGGCACTGACGACAGATGGCACTGACAGATGGCACCGACAGATGGCACTGGCAGATGGCACTGGCAGATGGCACTGCGGACAGATGGCACTGGCAGATGGCATTGGGGACAGATGGCACTGGCAGATGGCATTGGGGACATTTGGCACTGGCATATGGCATTGGGGACAGATGGCACTGGCAGATGGAATTGGGGACAGATAGCAGTGGGCACAGATGGCACATTTATTTTTATTTTATTTTTTTTCACTTACGGCGCTGCAGCCGTTCATCTCCCCCTCCTCACACGCTGTCTCTGTGTGAGGAGGAGGAGCGGCGCTAAGAGATGATCTCATATGTTTACATATGAGATCATCTCCCATTGGACACGCCGATCGCGCTGTAAACGGCCGCTGTGATTGGCCGTTCACAGCGATCTGTGATTGGCTGTGTCCGAGGGACACGGCCAACACAGAATTTCCCTGCTGCGCGCACAGGGAACGAGGAAAGAGGAGGCCTTCATCTGACGGCCTCCCGGGAATTGACATCCGCGCCGAGGCCGTCATTCGGCTATGGCCGGATGTCAAGTGGTTAAAAAGCAGATTAAGGCTGGGTAATATTAAAGTCAACATGATACAAAAAACTATTTTGTGTACAGTTCTACATATTACAGAGGCCGCCACGTGGAAGACAACTGTGGCTAGGCATACAAGGACACATCCCCTAAATAAGGCCACAACACACTTTTTTCAATTGGGTATTAAAACGTACATTGTAACATAGTTTGAAAGTATACATCCATATGTATTCTTGTGCACTCAATTATGCATTTGAGCCATATTTGCACCACCACTTGTTCCTCTGATTATACCTCCATGTTTTTTCCATTAGATTGTGTGCCATACTGACACCTTCTCTTCACTGGTGTGCACCCTGGCAGGTCCTCTTGGACCTTTCCTTCCCTGGCAATTGGAAAGTCACCACTGTTTGTTTTTAACCTGTTTGGCTGTTGTATGTAAGCCTAATCTTGCTGTCAACATGTAAGTGTATTGTTTACCGTTTACAAACCAAAATATAATTTTTTGATGTGATCTATATGATACTTATAATTCCTTTGATTCATCTTTAGAAGTGCCCGGTTCTACAAATTTATACACCACTGCGGAAAGAATGAAATTCTGAAACGCGCCAAATGTCTCCTTGTATGCCTATCCACAGTTGTCTTTGTGGCGGCCTCTGTAATATGAAGAACTGTACACAACATTGTTATTTGCATCATGTTGACTTTATTAAGCACTTCCTACCCGGCCACTGCACATGTGCGGCCGGGTGGGCGCTCTCTCCTTCTAAGTGGACGTTCAGGAACGTCCCTCAGAAGGAGCGGGATCGCGCGTGCGTTCACGCGCAGCGGCGCAATCCCGATGCGCCCGTGTCACCCAGACACAGTGCATCTTAGATCAGCAGGAGGGCTCTGTGATTGGCCCTCCTGATCACGATCGCCGTGTCCAATCACAGCCGTCATGTGATGTAAACAAACAGGCTTTTGCTAGGCGATCGGCTCTCCTCTCCTCACACGGAAGTTGTCGCTGAGGAGAGGAGAGCGGATCTCTGCAGCCAGCTGGTGATCACTGAGTATGAGCTGTTTAGTAAAACACACAACACACCACAGTAAAACACACAAAGTAAACACACAAAGTAAACACACCTGTCCCCAAAACACCTGTCCCCAAAACACATGTCCCCACATAGTAATGATCCCCAAAACACATGTCCCCCACATATATAACAGTAAAATCACATGATTTGCACACATATGTCCGTGATCACTTGCGCACATCTGTACATGATCATTTGCATACATATGGCCATGAGCACACAAACCAATTATTATACACTTAACAGGATTTTTTTAACAAAAACATGTAGCAGCATACATTTTGGCTTAAATGTATGACAAAATGCGATTTTATTGGATTTCTTTTAAAATCGAATAAAGAAAATATAGTTTTTTTTCCAAATTTCTGCTCTTTTTTCGCTTATATCGCAAAAAAAAAAAAAAAAAAAAAACGGAGTTGTGAATAAACACCACCAAAAGAAAGCTCTATTTGTGCGAACAAAATGATAAAAAATTTATTTGGGTACAGCATTGCATGACCGTGCAATTCTTATTGAAAGTGCAAAAGAGCTGAAAGCTGAAAACTGGTCTGGGAAGGAAGGGGGCGAAAGTGCCCAGTATTGATGTGGTTAACCACCAGCCTTAATCTGCTTTTTAATGATTGTTAATAAAATTTGTACCTAATCTTTCTCTCATAAATACCTATTTTCCCCTTTGTTTGACAAACCATTTATTTCACTGTGATGTGTTTAGTTTACCCTAGGCCCTTAAAGTCCCATTTGGGGGTTACCCTTTCCTTCTTTTCACTTTTTTGGGGATGTTGGCCTAATTTCTTCGACCCCACTCTCTTTACATATGATGAAATTATAGACCCTTCATTTCTTAGTAAGTGGGCAAACAGACAAAATCTGCAGGGGATCAAATAATCATTTTCCCCACTGTATCTGTCTTTAAAAAATCAACTCCTATGGCTCACAGTTAGGTATACAGTTAAGCTGTTCACAGATAGTGATGCAAAAGCATATCTTTTCAAATAAAAAAAGATAATTGATTTG
This sequence comes from Lithobates sylvaticus, assembly GCA_028564925.1. NCBI lineage: Eukaryota > Metazoa > Chordata > Amphibia > Anura > Ranidae > Lithobates > Lithobates sylvaticus. The sequence goes on along the minus strand of CM053030.1, from coordinate 355,076,749 downwards.
TTAACAAACAGTATTTTTTACCATATAAAAACAACTAAAAAAGGGCAGTGGATGTAAAATATAGAGAATGTTATGTCTGATTGGTTGTATTCACCAACAACTTCCATTTTGTAATTAGAAAGCTAAAACTGTGCTTAGACAAAAGTACAATTTACAATGAATCTGATATAAGCAGCGGCTCTACTGTGACATACTTAACACAGAATAAGTTCAATAATATCAAAAAGAGCTGCACTACAAAACCATAACATTAAAAAAATAATATTATGAGTGTCCACACACATTTTCCTTATTTAGGGACAACTACTCATAATGAAGTCCGTAAAGAAAGAAAGGGAAAGACAAAATGTGTTCAAAGTTAAAGTGCCAAGTTATATTCTCTTCATAAATGTTCAGAAGCAGTGAACCTCCATCACCACCATTGCAGCCTCCAAGCCTTGACACCATCACCCTAATAAAGAGCGCAAGTTTACTGACTTCTTAGAACCCTCTAGTTAAAGAGAGGTCAACAGAGCCCGTGGCCAAACAACTTGGCCAGGGTATTCCCAAAGAAGTTCCTTCAAGAACAGGAGTTTAGTCGGTAATGGTCATCTCAACAACATCTCTAGAGGACTCCAGAAACCATTTTCTCTTTTCCATTTAATTTCTTTAGTTTTTTATAGTCATTGGTGTCCAGTTTAAATTTTACTTGGCACCTTTGTTTGTTTTTCTTTTACACAGATATGTTAAAGCCAAATTTTAGCTAAAATCTAAAAAAGCAGCACAAGAGACATAACTTACAGTTAATATGATGTGTCCCTTGTGCTGATTCTTCTTCTTTTAGGAGAAATCCTCCTCAGTTCTACCCCGCTCCCCACCTCCAGTGCCCTAATCTTCCATTGTGGTGGGGGGTTAATATAAATTAAGGGCTGTTACAAGCTCTCATCAAGAGAGCTTGACTACACCCATCCTTTGCTGCCAGATCTGCCACTCATAGAAGCCAAATTACAGCGGGAGATTTCAGCACAAGAGAAACATTTTGACTAAGTTATGTTCATTGTGCAGATTTTTATGTTTTTGATTTTAGCTAAACGGGCTTTAATTCAGATTCAGAACAAAATTACACAAAAAAAAGGCTGCTCCCAATTTTTGCGTTATCCAGCAAAAGCCATACTACCGCTGTCCATCTCCTTGTATACCCTGCTAAGAGCCCAATCACCCAAGCCCTGTAGATCCATCCTCCTGGACGCTGCAAAGAATGAACGCGCGGCCATCACTAGAACTTCAAATTAAAAATGTCAAACCCTGGAATAAAGTATGCAAACAATATGCAACAACATAAGTGGATTAGGATCACATGAGTGAATTAGGGCCACGAAGACATGTATTCTAGAGATGAGCTATAATAAGAATTTTTTTTACAGGCATCTTATACAGGAATGTACTTTTTCAATGAACATGAAACATTCGCAACAGGGGGGGGGGGGGGGACATCCCCTTTTACCTTTTTTTAGGGCCAAAAATTTTATATCTGCACCCCCTGAAAAATCCTACTAAGGGATCATTATACCTTAAATACGTTGTAAATACATAGCAGAGAAGTTCATTTAAAAAAAAGATATAATGTGTGCATGCAGTGAGCATTTCCGTATTTAGAAAGTGAATCCTTCTTTCCATCAAAATGTACAAGTTAACTATGTCTAAATAATTATGTAAAGGACCCAGTTACCCAGCAAAGCTCAGCCTTGCCAAGAATAATAATATTTAGCCTATCTTCAAATAGTCACTTCTATCGGTCATATTTTTACAACTTATAATGTTCAAGAAAGTAAAATGCAAGAGAAATATTGAAGGCTGTGCCTTTATGGAACACTTGCATTACATCACTGTCCTGCTTACCTTGCAAACAGTAGAGAACTGTTGATCGTTGCCTGCTCCAATTACAACATAACCATCCTTTGCTTTAAATGACTGAAAAAAAATTAAATAAATATATGGTCAGCTAAGAAAGTGCATTCAAAACATATCATGGCAGAAAAAAAAAGGTTTACTTTGCAACTTATATTTTAATAGTCACACAGAAAAATTACACATCTGGAAACATATTTACAAGGTTGAGATTGCTATATATAACACTCAGAAAAGATGATTAAAAGTTCAGACAAGGTTGTTCTTTGAGATGTCCCCAGGATAGTGCTTGGAAGGCTTAAAGTTTGTATAACCAATTAAAGGTGGTTTGAAATAGTTTTGTAATATAAATATTGTGGATTTTATAGAAAAACAAATGTATACAGCTCAATACATGCAACTCTGAAATCATATAGTATTTTCAAATAGATTACTGGTAAAGTGCATGCATAGTCTTCAAAATCATTTTTAGATATTGATGAAAAGAAGATCAGCCTAATATAGGGTTGGTTTATACCATAAATCGCACAGTAACGCACTGTGCATTCCATGCAATCCAGCTGCATTACGATTTTAGTCCATTTATTTGAAGGGGCTGAAATCGCCATAGACCACACTAAAAGTAGTGCATGTACTGTACTATACCATGCAATCCAGTGCAGGCAAATGCACTGTGTTTGAGACCTGTGTTTGGGGTGTCATAAAGTTAACACTGGCACCCACTGCAGATTGCAAGTGCGGTGCATTTTTAACGAGGTGCGGGAAGCGTGCACAGAAAGTGGGTTTCTAGCACCATGTACTGGTGTGAACTGGCCCTAATAGAGTAACTATACTTAAAACTATTCTTTCTGGGTGATCAATCTACATTGCAAGTATTGTAACAAACTTTGTTGCAGATTCCTATGTGCTTCTGCTCTGAAGAAAAAGCTGTTTGCTGGGTTATGTGCAAAGTGGACCGGAATGAGAGTGACCTTTTCATTAATAATCGTCTGATGTACTTGCAGTGTTCTAATGAGGAAAGCTGCAGGGTCAGCATCCCTAAAGTAATAATGAACCCTTTGGGATTTCCTAAAAAAAAAAATTGTTGCAGAAGATGCCTAAAATCTGATTTGTTTCTTAGTGCAGACTTCTGGTAAAATCAGTGAGCCAACCACACAATCATGAAAATTACATCTCTGAATAAGTTCTGTACAGCAACTGTATACAGAACCTCAGGGTTGTTATGCATTTAATCTTTTAGTAAATTACAGCACTGCAGATTAGAAATGAAAGGATATTTGCTATTTTTTCCATATAAGTATAGTTACCCTTTAAATAATGTAATTAATTAGTGTAGTGGAGTACAGTAGAGCAGTGAATAAAAGCAGCCGGCAACTCCATAACATCAAACATTTATTTTCAAGCCTTCACAGTGAGTTCAGTCAGCAGCAGACTAGTTTCGGCGATAAGCCTTGTTCACAGCACTGTGAAGTGCGTATCGCCGAAACTAGTCTGCTGCTGACTATACTCACTGTGAAGGCTTGAAAATAAATATGTTTGATGTTATGGAGTTGCCAGCTGCTTTTATTCGATGACCGTTTGTCTATTGGTGTGTGGGAGGACACCTCAGCTTGGACACCCTGACTGCAAACTTCCAAAGTAAGACATTGTTTCCCACTGTTCTGAGCCATACAATCTTTGATCAAACAGTAGAGCAGTGGTTCTCAACCCTGTCCTCAAGTACCCCCAATAGGTCATGTTTTGGGAATTTCTCTTAGATAAAATAGCTATCCAAAATACCAAGCAATTGACTCTGATTTAAAACCTACAAACATGGCCTGTTGGGGGTACTTGAGGACAGGGTTGAGAACAACTACAGTAGAGGACACAGGCTGGAAATTCACCTGAGTACCTGGGTTATAGTCTGCTACCTTCATGTGACTGGACATTGGCAAAGGCTTTGTTTGGCAAACCCGCTAGGTGTACTCCTATAAGCTCATCCCACTCTGTGAGTCCTTTTTTCTGATGCAGAGTAGCACAAGAACAGATGGGAGGATGATCTGTGCTGTACTCCAATATATGGAATTTACAGGTAAGTAAATTGTGCAGTACAGGACACATGCTGGATACTCATAGACCCTGGGATGTCCCCAAGCTGTGAAGCAATGATAGGTGGGCAAAAAAAAAAGGCAAGCAGAACAGTGCCAATAGTTCAAACAAATAAGGGTCAAAAATCCAACTCAGAATGCAGCTGAAATCTGCATTCTTAGAGACCTGGACATCCATCTAGTAAAACTTTGAGAAAGTATGAACCGAAGACTAGGTAGTGGTCTTACAAAGCTAGGAAACAAATACGTGATGTCTGAAAGCCCCAGAAACCCCCACCAATCTGGTGGAGCGAGCACGTAAAGGTGCTGGAGGCACCTACTCTTTTACAGCATAAGCGCTTGCATTGAGTACTCTTATCCACCTAGCATTAGTTTACTTAGAAGCAGGGTGTCTAGTAGGAGACCATGTCACCAATACAAAGAGCAAGTCTGTTTTCCGGATATGGCTGTCAGATAGACCTTGACAACTCTGACCATGTCCAGACAATAAAGAGAAATTTCTTTAGGATGCTTTAGAGTAGGGCACAAAGAAGGAGGCAATGTCATCATTGAGGTGGAAGGCTGATAGTACCTTAGGTAGAAAGGAGAGTCTTTGATGCAAGAACGCTTTATTCTTGCAAAGAACCAGGAAAGGCTCTTCACAACTAACTCATAAACAGGTCTGACAGATGTGATATCCACTAGGGATGACCCGAAAATGCCCTGGGCTCGGTTCAAGCAGGATTAGGCAACCCTAGAAGTTTGTATGCTAAACCTGAACTAAAATCCATGCAAACCGAAACTGTTAAATGAAAAATGCACATTTCCTGGACTAATGGGCAACAGGGTATTAAAATAGCATACTGCCCTGGGGGAACATGTATCAAGGCAAACACATTTTTTTAAATTCCATGGGGCCCAAAGCAGTGATTTTTTAAAGCAGTGAAATTGACAAAGGAAAAAGGAGTTTTAAACTGCCAGCAAATTACATCTCCCTCTTGGCTTCTTCTGTTAAAAAAAAAAATTGGTACACAGACCCCAAGATTCCCTAAAATACAGAGCAGATTCCCATGTGTCTATTATGTATTTTGGGGGACATTTGGAGGGGTCTGTGTGCATTTTTAATTATGTTAAATGGAGCTGGCAATGAAGTTTAATTTGCGGACAATTCAAACTGTATCCCTTTTTTCCTTGTAAACATCACTTTTGCTGTAGCACATCCTACAGCAAAAATGAAAAAAAATGCATTGAGTCCCCCCAGAAAAGCATACCAGATCCTTTGAATCTATTATGGAGTATGGAGAGGGTACCTGTGAGGCCCCACAGAGAAATGTACACCAGACCCTTCAGATCTGGTACAGATTTTAAGATGAATTTCAATGGGAACAACAAAAGAAAATGTGTGATGTTCCCCTATAATAAGGGGTCAAACCATCAGCTCATCCCTAATATCCACCAAAAGGGCAATTTTGCAGAAGAGATTACTCAAGGGGAATTTCCTAATGAGTTCAATGGGTGGTTTCTGAAGGGCAGAAAGGACCAAAAATTGAGATCCTAAGGAAGCACAGGATGCTGTATTGGGATGCGATCTGTGAGACACCTAGAAAAAAGGTTCTAACAAGTGAAAGCAAAGCAACCAAAAAGGTTGAAACCTGCCCCTTAAGAATAATTAAAGTGATTGTAAAGTCAGAAGGTTTTTTTATCTTAATGCATTAAGATAAAAAGCCTTCTGTGTGCAGCAGCCCCCCCCCCCCCCCGCAGCCACTCTAATACTTACCTGAGCCCCCTCTAGATCCAGCGATGTGGTAGGAATGTCTTGGCTGCTTGGGACACCCCTCCTCATTGGCTGAGACAGCAGCACGGTGCCATTGGCTCCCGCTGCTGTCAAAGTCAGTCAGCCAATGAGAAAAAGAAGATTGCAGAGCGGGGCCGCATGTCTGAATAGACACAGGGAGCTTGCTTGCAGTGGGGGGCACTCAACAGGAGGGAGGGGCCAGAAGCACCCAAGAGGGACCCGAGAAGAAGAGGATCTGGGCTGCTCTGTGCAAATCCACTGCACAGGGCAGGTAAGTATGACTTGTTTGTTATTTTTACAATCACTTTAAGGCCAAATTCTGGTCAAGTACCGATTGTAGGAAGGCCAGAATGCAAGGTACAGAGTATCTCTGGTGCTCACACCAGGTGAAAAAAAAAAGATTTCTAGGTATTGTAATAAATAAAAACTAAAAATATCTGTGCTAATGAATGACAGCGTTAATAATAGCAACACAGCTGCTGACACAAATCTCCTTGCAAAAAAGACAAAATAACATAAATCACAAAGTGCAGCACTAAAAATTTATAAAAAGTCCCAATGTTTGAGGAAATATGACATCTCAATAAAAACAGTCCAATCGGTGTAGTTCCACACAAAGGAAAGTGCTGGGAAGAATCAAGAAGGAAAGGTTCACACCGACTCTTACCCCAATGAGTGGACTACTTAATCAAAAGCAGTCAAACACGCTTGAAAATCCTCCACTTATGCCCCATACACACGGTCGGACATTCCGACCACAACATCCGTCTGATTTTTTCAGACGGATTTGGGCCAAAACTTGTCTTGCATACACACGGTCGCACAAAGTTGTCAGAAAATCCAATCGTTAAGAATGCAGTGACGTAAAACACGTACGACGGGACTACAAAGAGGCCAGTAGCCAATAGCTTGCGTCCCCAAATTTATTCTGAGCATGCGTGGCACTTTGTTCATCGGAATTCTATACACACGATCGGAAAAAGTCAGATCAAATTTTGTTGTCGGAAAATTTTAGGTCCTGCTTTAAAACTTTTTCCATCGGAAGTTCCGACGGAAAAAGTCCGCTACTGCCCACACACGATTGGATTTTCCAACATAATCAGATCTGACTTTTTCCGTCAAAATTTCCGATCGTATGTACGGGGCATTAGAGTTCACCATACACATGGAGAGATAGATTGCATGAACACCAGCAGGACATCATGTAAATAGGTATAACAAACTTCATTACGCAGTATTACTGACAAGTACATTTATTAAGAATACAGAAAAGGCCAGAATATTTACAAACAAAGCAGTAAAATTGTTAAATGCTTATTTCAATTCAAGAAAAACGATCAATGTTTCCATCCAGTGTGATGGCCGGCTGTCGAGCTTGGCAATGTCCCGTAACCCAACTCCTCACACTGAGTTTCGTTGTAACCAGACATCATCAGGGGTGTGGCCACATATAGAAGAGTTTCTAATATATATATATATATATATATATATATATATATATACATAATGCAAGCCACAAATGGAATTAGAAAGCAATCACTGGCTTTCCGGAAGTAGAGAACCGAAAGTGAAGAATACCAGTGACAAGCAGGAAATTATGTACGGTAGTTTCACTTGCAGGAAGTAAGGTACTACAACAAGTTCCTGGTTGTAAAAGACTAGCAATCAATGAAGAAAAGCAGTCTTTAGAATCGCTCTGGACTAGCCAGAATAAAAAAAAAAAAATCACCAGCCTAAAGAAGAAACTTCCACTGGTATAGAAAGAGTATATAAATAAAACAAATTTTTTTCTTTCATATGACACTACAGAATAAAGGATATAAAAATATCACTACAAAATCTCATAGGAATAATGCAATGATCAAAGAATATATATATATATATATATATATATATATATATATATATATATATATATATATATATATATATATATATATATATATATATATATATATATATATATATAAATAATTTATTAGTGAAAAGTGGAAACAGCTCACACACATAATCTGTATATAATTACAATGTGTACAATTACAATGGCCAATCATAAATGTGAGAAGACTCAGAGGGCAATAACGTTAACCCCCATTTCTCCAATGTAGGGATCTTGGTCTTTCAAGGCACATCCAACATGATCAGCAAAATCAACATATACTGCTTCCTGGATCACCATGATCCTCAAATAATGAAAGATCATATGCACTTGTGGGATTTATCTCAAGTAACCAAGGTAGGTTCTCCCCATGTGTGAAAGGTAGACTCACAAACAGCAAAGATAACGGAGTTAAAAGCACAGAGTTTGATCCATTCCTTGTCTCTCCAGGGGGGTGCTGGAGAAGGGCTGGAGTAAGGGTCGGCCACATTGGCCTCCAAAAGGTATATCATTTTATAGATGCTGGTGAGGAAGGAGCATGGCTATGGTGCTGCCCCATAGCAGAGGCAAGCTGCGCCATCTTGTATGTTCAAGAATGAAAGAAAGATCCAATCTACCCTGCAGCTGCCCTGGATGCTAGGGTACATGCTGGGGTTTCTTTTTGCTACATGTGCCTAGAAGTAGGCTCCCCGGCAGGGGTGGATGGTGGATGAACTTGGTGGATGAAGCAGGAGGCAATAGTTAAGTATGACTCAGCGAGTTATTAGTAAGCCACACCCCCTTGAGAACTACAGTTTTAACATTATACTGCTGATCTCTTATTATAATAAGCAAGTAAAGCAAGCTAATAGATAGAAAAAGGAGCTGGTTGAACAATGTTCAAAATTAGAAGCCAGAGATTTCTGTATGATAATACACTAAAGCTGTTTTTGTTATACCTGTAGGATCAACAGCAGCTTAAGAGCATACACCAGCCAGAGATTTTCCAATCAAGCCAACATACAAATCCTGCAAATTTGAAGTCAACAGTATTGTTGGAATATTTGCACCTCAGGTAAAAAGCACTTTAGACATGCACATGTGTTCATTATTGCTTATGAATCAAAGCTGAACTCCAATCAGATATAGCATACGCTCCAGTTACTACAAATATGTATTTATTTATTTAAATATAATTAGATGTATCTTATATATTTAGGCAGCCAAGTCTCTCTTGATACCAGCCCCCCTGTAATCTTATCCACAGCAGCACACAGACTGGAAAAAGAAGGTGAGATCACTGAGCCAATTAGGCTTTGCTGTCATGTACATGTGTTGAGAGTGAAAATGCTAACAGGTGAAAAAAGCTGATCAGAAAATTATCTCAGGAATGTGCTTCTGCTTCTTGATTTGCCAATCAGCATGTTGGGGACATATTTTCATTTTATTCAAGCTGTGTTTTCACAGCTGAAATGTTGAGGACCTGGCTTTACACTATCACAAGATTGGCTAAACAGAATTACAAATTCTTTGGAGGGTAAAGCAGTTTCTGCATACCTGGAGTTTAGCTTTAACCCCAACAAGACTTGATTGTCTCAGTGAACCCTAAGCAATTGCTCTAATGGCCCAAAATATCCAACCTAACTATTTCGTATTCCTTCTAGATATAGGGGCTGAAAGTATCAACTGATGTCTTTGGAAACCCAAAGACATCATCACCTCATCCTGTCAAATTCTGGCAAAGGAGAATGATTTAATTCCATATATACTCAGAAGCTGAAAATCAACTCAGGGCCCATTTACACGTCCATGTCATAGTAACGTGTGGCAGGACCAGGAAAGGCTTCACCAAACTTCTTCGTTTTCTATATTAAGATGAAATACCAAGCACACACTATAATGTTTAAAGATGATAAAAAATATTAATTAAAAAACTATGTATACAAATTTAAGGGCACTAAATTCTGTATATTATGTTGATTATATAAATTTATAGTAACAGCACAAAAGATACTAGTACATATGAGCTATATAAAGGGAATTGTGCAAAGAGCCACGTGTAGTTTAGAATAGGTTCCTTTTATGTTTAAGAAAATAAACAGACAAAGCTCTTGCTTGCCTTAGCAAAAAATGTCCCTAGGAGCAGTTGTATTTCAGAAACAGGTCTTACCATTTATATGAAGTGGTAATTCTTCAGTTTTTGTGGTCTTTGTTATGTGTGGGAAAACAGGTCGCTCCTAATGGTGTTATAAATTTAAAAGACCAAAAAGGATTATGTCATATTTGCCAAACAAAGCTGTCTCATGATAAATGCAGTAGATTCTGCTTACTATAGATTTTTGCACAGGGGTCTTTGAAGGCTATTTTAAGGTTTCATTTTAAAAACAGTGCTTTGGGACCGCTGATAAAGCAGAAACATCTCAAACATCATTAGCAACACATTTATCATTTAAATCTAAAAGCCATGACTATAATTTCATATACTTTTTTGAAGGCACTCGCATAAAACACATGTTACTTCAAACTATACAAAAGGACATCTATGATCAGGCCACACACAACTTTCCAAGAGATTTTGTTTTGTTAAGCCTAACAACTGTGTCTTATCTTAGTTTGCTGTAATCTTCAAAAACAGTGAATTATCTCACATCTATACTACTTTAATCTTTGTTAAACGAAAACACCTCTGGCAGCGTTATAGTTTATCCCAACTCCTGTCAATGGCACTTCTGTTATATGACTTGATTGGCATACAAACGTGGTTAAAAAATACAAAAAGACATGAAATAAAAAGTGAAATCATAAACTCAATACAACCTTTGCAAGTATTAATCATATAGTTCTCAAGAACACAATACTTTTTGTGATAGTGATCACAAAAAGTTTGCATATTCAAGAATCCTGAGACTGCAACAGATGATTACCATTCTTGATTATAAAGATGAGTAACATAGGAAAGTGGGTACAGACAATAGACACAGTACTGACACCAAATTCTATCGTTTTGAGGAAAACCTATTTTAACCAAAACACAGTATGGAGAAAAAACATGCAATATATAAAAAAACTGTTCTATTGTAGAAAATGGTTATTTGGAAGCCAACCTGTGGCTGCACTTTGAAACAATATTCTTGTTCCTTAAGCCCCATACACACGGTCGGACTTTTTCATCAATTTGGTCCGATCGGACAAGGTTGTTGAAAAATCAGACCGTGTGTATGCACCATCGGACAGTGTTCGTCGGTTTGTCCGTCGGACAAAGTCTTATCTCCTGCTGGAAAGATTTCCCGTCAACCCGGTCCGATCACACCAAATCCGATCGTGTGTACGCTTGTCCGACCGGACAAAGTGCTACGCATGCTCAGATCACATTACAAGACCAAAGCTATTGGCTACTAGCCTCTACGTAGTCCCGTCGTAGGCAACAAACGTCACCACGTTCAGAATGATCGGATTTTCCGACAACTTTGTCCGATCGTGTGTACGCAAAACCAACATCAGACAAAGTATGACGGACATGGTCCGACGGACCTGGTCCACGGATTGTCCGCGCGTGTGTATGGGGCTTAAGACTTTACCACCAAAATAAGAAGCATACCAAGTTGTAGAGCTGTTATTTTTAGTAAGAGTCTGTATTAAATAAATAATAAAGATTCATTATAACTTTCAATAAATTTCAACTTTCTTCACAAGTTTTCATTGCGTTTAGGTTTCCAGCATAATTTCCCCTTCAGGACTGCTAATAACCTATTACAATAAGAACAATCTGCTTATTTACAAAAGGAATTAAATAAATCCTGTTATGAATGAAACATGAAGGTCACCATTGCTGGCCTCTCCTTCTGAAAATGCCATGATACCAATTCTCTGGCTTCAATACTTTGAGTCACTGACCCAGGACAAGCATGTGAATCAGATGTTCCAATGCAAGATCAAATTACTGTAGGTTTATGTAACAAACACAGGCGTATTTTTCGTGTCTGTTAGCTTTTAATAGGCTTCTCTAAATGTTAACGCTGAATGATTTTCTTTTGGGCACAAGGTCGGGTAAACGAGGAGAAGCTGCTCCAGATACAGTAATTGATGTTAGAGAGGGGTCCTGCATAGCAAGTTGCACCCTCCTCCTCACAAACACTGTATCTCAGACCCAAGACATTTCGAGATGGATCCTCATCATTGCTCTGCCTAACCTGCCACATCTCCTAGCAACCACATCCTCAAATTACCTATCAACCTCCCAAAACCCTGCACCACCTCCACCCTCTGGACCACTGCATAAAACACAGAGGAGTGGGACCTGTGTCTGTCAAGAACATTATTTTATGGCAAATACAGGAATCCTATTTTTATTGTGAAAATCCTGCGAGCTACTAAATTAAAATAATAACTAAGGCCCCGTTCACACCTTACACCGCATCCAATTTGCAGGACATTTTAAAATACATTCATTTGAATGCATTTGGTTCGCATATGTGCATTGCATTCACACTGCGCATTGCCCAAAAACGTGTGCGTTTTCTGGGCATTACGGTGCAAATTACAAGCACATTATCTTCTCTGGGAACGCATCTGATTCGCAGATGCATTCCATTCTGAACACCAATCCTCTACTTGTCCTCCACCCTCTCCCCCTCTCCCTGCTCACTGATCAGCATCTACAATGGAGAGGAACCGCTGAACAGCTGTTTTTTCTCTTCACAGAGAAAGCAGAGGTGGAATTCGCACCGCACATGTGTGAACCCAGCCTGAAAGTTAGGCTGACTATGCTGTTGGTACTGTTCACACTCTCATAAATGTGCCAAGTATATTTCAAATTTAAATAGTACCACGCTATAGTAACTGAAGTAATGGAACGATTATAATAACAATAATTATAAAAAAAATTAGGATAACAGTGCTCAATACACCGAAATATATATAAATAAATCCAATATCAGTGAATAATTTAAATCAGTGCAAACAATGAATAGTCCATGAAGAAAACTGTATAAATAATAATAGTGATGAAAAAACAAAGATGCAGCCTCCCATTAAGAGCTGCAATATCCCACAGGGTAAATAGAATAAAAGTAGTCAAAACATAGCCAGAGTTCAGGAACCAGTACGGATAGTCAGACAAGCCAAAACATCAGGGAGCCAGAGATGAGCGTAGTAGAACAACAAGCAGGATCTGGAGCCAAAAGGAATGTCAGCCAAGCAAGTCTTTAACAGGAACACAGGAGAGCATCTCTAGAGATGTGACCAAGGCGAAGGCAGAGATCATCTGGACTGGACGGCTTAAGTAGGCAGGACTGACGAGCAGGATATCATCAACAGGTGAGTCACTGTGGAGAGATAGGAGCTGGCAATAAGCCGACAGCTTAGCGGCCAGCTTTGAGAAGGAAGGGCTGAGCCCAGCCCTGACACATGTGAGGCTGCTGGATGTGCGGTGTAAACTGTATATAGCCTCAGCTACACAGGCTATAGCCTATAGCATACCGCACTGTGTTCCAGGTTTGAGCCGAGACTTCCAGTCTCATACTCGGAACACAGGAGTCTATCACAGTGGCACTCAGCCATTCAGTGATGTATTCTAGCAATGGATACACAGCTTACTCTGATTGGCTGAGTCAGAGAGGCAGGCTGATGATGTCACAACCTCTTACTCAGCCAATCAGTGAGGGACATAGTTTGTTTGGGTCAACTTGTCCCAAACAAACTATATAAAGTGTATGAAAAGCTTTAAAAAATTATTTTTATGAGCCACAGAAAAATTTTAGACCAGGAAGCTGGCCCCTCTGTAGGCATCATCAGGGATGACAAAGAGCAAGTGAGTCTTTCTAATGGAGGCAGTGGCTGTGTGTGAGGTCGACACACACAGATAAAACTACATCCAGACAATAAAGGAAGATCTCTTCCTGGTGCACTGAGGCTGAGCAGAGGGACAGCAGTGGAACTGCACAAATGGGTAGCACACTGGCTAAGTGGTTAGGACTTCCTCCTGGCAGCACGGGGGTCGTTGGTTTGAATCCCAACCATTACATTACCTACATGGAGTCTGCATGTTCTCCCTGTGCCTGCGGGGGTTTGCTCCGGGTACTGTGGTTTCCTCCCACACTCCAAAAACATGCTGGTAGGTTAATTGGCTGCTGTCTAAATTGGCCCTAGTATGTGTATTCATGAATGTGAGTTAGGGACCTTCGATTGTAACCTCCTTGAGGGCAGGGACTGATGCGAATGTATAATACAAATGTAAAGCACTGTGTAAATTGATGGTGCTACATAAGTACCTTAACCTCTAGCCGACCGCCTACTGTCTATTGACGGCGGAGCGGTGCGGCTCTTGTGGCGGGACGCCGTCATATGACGGCGTCTACATTTTGGCCACTAGGGGGCGCGCGCGCGCAGCGGGAGGCGCTCGCGCGTGCCCACCGCGTCGCTGGGGACCCGATGCGTGTGCCCGGCGGCCGCGATGTCCGCCAGGCACCCGCGATTGCCCAGTAACTGAGCAGGACGTGGATCTGTGTATGTAAACACACAGATCCACGTCCTGTCACTGGAGAGGAGACCGATGGTGTGTCCCTTGTACATAGGGACACCGATCGGTCCCCTCCCCCAGTCAGTCCCCCCCCCCCACAGTTAGAATCACTAACATAGGGAACACATTAACCCCTGCAGCGCCCCCTAGTGTTAACCCCTTCCCTGCCAGTCACATTTATACAGTAATCAATGCATTTTTATAGCACGGATCGCTGTATAAATGTGAATGGTCCCAAAAATGTGTCAAAAGTGTCCGATATGTCCGCCGCAATGTCGCAGTCATAATAAAAATCGCAGATCGCCGCCATTACTAGTTAAAAAAATATAATAATAAAAATGCTATAAATCTATCCCCTATTTTGTAGACGGTATAACTTTTGCGCAATATACGCTTATTGCGATTTTTTTTACCAAAAATATGTAGAGGAATACGTATCGGCCTAAACTGAGGAAAAAATTTGTTTAAAAAAAATAAAATAAAATTGGATATTTATTATAATAAAAAGTAAAAAATATTATGTTTTGTCGCTCTTCTTTTGTTTATAGCGCAAGAAATAAAAACCGCAGAGGTGATCAAATACCACCAAAATAAAGCTCTATCTGTGGGGAAAAAATGCTAAAAATTTTATTTGGGTACAGCATTGCATGACCGCGCAATTGTCATTCAAAATGCGACAGCGCTGAAAGCTGAAAAATGGCCTGGTCAGGAAGGAGGTGCTCGTGCCTGGTAGACAAGTAGTTAAATAAATAAAAAGAAAAAAAATGGCTTGAAAGAGGCTACCATCAGCCCCATGACTCTCAAGCAATAGTAAAGAATCAGTTGACTTTTGTACTGAAAATTCTGAGTCTAGGAGTGTAGAGTTGGCAATGTTTTGAGAAAACAAAAGCTTTGTCAAGGATTGGACTCCAGTTCTCCAAGCAGTGAGTCAGCTGCAATGCAGACTTATGAAAATTCAGGATCGAACCAAACCCTTTTAAAATCTGAACCGTCAGCATCACATTGTTCTGACTGTTCTCTCAACAGTAGGTTGTCCAGATACCCAACAATGGGATGCCCTAGGAGTGTAACAAGTTGAACACAGGAGCTAGGACCTTGATGATTACACAGGGCGTGGAAGACATGAAATGAGGATGAGGTTGGCAGCAAAACTCTAGTTTGTAGAATGTTGAAAATCCCTCCCATGCCCAAGCATCTAAGATGCTGACTGTTAAAGTGTCCATAATGGTAACAGATGCCCCCCCCCCCCCCCCCATCATGCCAAAAATGACTTGTCTGCAGGCTTGACAGATTTATGGGTCCAGGGTTTGCAATGAAACTGTGTTCCTGGCTTGGGCAGCCTTAGAGGCTGAAGCCTGGGAGTAACAAAAAAGTAATAAATAAATAAAAAATTCCAGAGAAGTGGTGATTCTTCTCAGCATGAGGTCTAGCATTCTTTTGCTGGGGGAGAGGAGTACATTTACCCCCAGTGACATCTTTGATGAGGGTGTTCAAGGCAGTCCTGATCATCGTCAATGAGCTTGTTGTACAGTTTCACATGCCTGCTCCATAGCCCAACATTTCAGCCAAAAATAATCCACTAGCCCACATACGCAGTGGCTCAGTATCATGTGATCACCGTGATGACCAATTTGCAGCAATCACAAATATATATATATAATACTATTTACATTGTTGATCCATCTCGTTCCACCTGCAACAGAGGAAAGAGAGAAAATATAGTAAGTTATGAAGGCTAAATGAATGAAAAAGTGAATGAATGGATCAGCAGCAGCAGCTAATTCATTGTGAGAGACTTTCATTGATTGTGACGTTTATATTAACCCCTTCACCTTCCTCATCCTACACATCTGTACATTAACCCCTTCAACTCCACTTCTCAAATGCGTGTGGTATGTACAGTAACCCCTGCACCTCCTCCTCCCTGTATATGACCTATGCATTAATGTATCAAATGCATCACTAACAAGTCCCTTGTTTTCAAACAGGGGTCAAACTATTCAAAATGGGGACATTTTTAGAGTTTTACTCCATCCTGACATTTTTATTTGATATGCTTATAAAGGGAAAACAGATTTTTTTCAAAATAAACAATGAAAAAACAAAACCCAGCAGTTATTTAATACCACAAAAAGAAAGCTATATCTGTCTAATGAATGATATAAATTCAATTGGGTACAATGTTGCATGAACAAATACAAGTTGTATTTGTCAATAAATCTATCACAGCACCGAAAATTAAAAATGGACTAGTAATGAAGGGGTATTGCAGAATGGCACACAAGTGGTTGATGAAATAGATATTGCACCCGAAGACTCTGCTGTCCTAACTGTGGCCCACAAGAACTTATCATGGGGCCGTCTTGGCCCCTGTAGACAGTAGTCTGTACTTTTCATAGTCAGGCTAGTTAATAATTCTTTAGATAGGCTTCTGGAGTGCACCAGCATTGTGAAGCCTCAATGGACAATCTATTGTATAAAAAAAAAAAAAAAATCATATTCAAGTTCTATCCTGATTTAAGCGCAGAATGACCGGTTTTCTCTTTTTACATTTTTCCTGGTCTTTTATAATGGATCTTGAGAGAAATATCAAATGTAGCACAGATATTTTTTTAATTCTCATTTTATTTGGGTTTGCAAAAGACACAGAAATGACAGCATCATTTTATAAGTTACAGAAAACAGTGGTAGTATACAGCATTGGAACAGCTGAGATCAGTCAGAACATACTATTAGTATATCATGAGGTCAGTTAGTGATCTAATCTATTGTGTTGCTAAGAAAAGGGCTTCTCACTCGCTCCTCTACTTAGCGGACTCAGAGGGTTCTCTGCGGGCTGCTCTGGCGGCATTTAACAAATTCGGAAGGTTCTCGGGCATCCAAATTAACTGGAGCAAATCAGTCCTTTTCCCCCTACATCAGCCACTTCCCCTCACAGACACGGGAACGCCGTTGCAGTGGGTTGAGGAATTTACGTATCTAGGGGTTAGGGTGGGGGGAGACCTGTCGGGCTACCTCGACAAGAATGTATACCCGCTCCTTGCCCAGCTCGAGCATAAATGCCAGGCATGGAGGAACCTCCCTATGTCCCCGGTGGGAAGGGGGAATATGATCAAAATGATATACCTCCCCAAGTTCCTCTACTACTTTAGACAAACCCCGGTCCCGATCCCGAAATCCTTCTTTCGTAAACTAGATAGCCTCCTGATTTCCTTTATTTGGGCGGGGAAACCTCCAAGGGTGGCAAAGACAACTCTCTATCTTCCTCTCTCTGGCGGGGGTTTGGCCTTTCCCAACTTTTTGTTATACTACTGGGCGGCAGTGTTGGTCACGGTGCGGTGGTGGTTTTCGCAACCGCGGCAGAACCCGTCAGTTAACCTCGAGGCAGCACTCCTAGGTTCCTATGCAGCGTTATCCAACCTCCCATATAGGGGGGCTAAGGCCAATCCTATGGTGACAGGCCCAATGAAAACCACACTTCTGGTCTGGAAGGCATCTAGAGCCGCCTTAAAAAAAACAAACTCTATCTCACCACATACCCCGCTCTGGGCTAATCCAATGCTGCCCCACCTAGCTACAGTCCCGGACCCGGCGAGATGGGCAGCAAGAGGTATACTCAATTTGAAACATGTTATGCCCCGAGGGGTTATAACCCCTTTTAGGGAACTCCAACAAAAGCACAACCTGCCGAGTAGCTTCCAATTCAGGTACTATCAGCTCCACCATGCTCTCAAAGCCCAATTCCATCAGCTCCACCATGCTCTCAAAGCCCAATTCCCCTCTCGACCCAACCTGGAGCCAGACTCGATTGAGAGACTGCTAACCTCGGCTGGGCTAGACAAACCCCTCTCATCCCTATACCTGTAACTGACTGTGGCCCATGACGTTAAAAACACCCGGACTATGGCCAAGTGGCAGGAAGACATTCCGTCACTTGGACAGGAGGAGTGGGAAGAATGTCTGACATCCTTTATTCCATCCATGATAGCGGCTAAAGATAGATTTATACAACTAAAATTCATACATAGGGCCTACTATACACCAAAGAGGCTGGCGGGGATTTACCCTGGCCTGAGTCCTAACTGCACCAGATGTGGCCAGGAGGAGGGGACCTTCTTCCATATGGTTTGGTCCTGCCCGGGGCTACAAACCTTCTGGAACTCGGTGGTAGAGACATTGGAGCTAGTTACTGGGGTTAAGATCTCACGGAATCCCCTGACCATCCTCCTGAGTCATCTGGAAGAGGTTGAAGGGGACCGCTACCTGAAACTATGTATTACATTCCTGCTGTTTTACGCCAGGAGAGAAATACTTCTTAAATGGAAGCTGAAGGAACCCCCGACTCAATCGTCCTGGCGGAAATCTGTGAATAATGTATTGCCACTGTATCGCATCACATATGAAAGCAGGAACTGCCCACAGAAGTTCGACAAGATCTGGTCGAACTGGATTAATGCATGTGGATAGCCCCAAGTTGAGGATCTGGGCTTCACGTGATAACTTGTCCCAAATTGAATCCCCTTGCCGGGTGGAGATATTATGGAGGCTCTCCATAAAGAGCCCTTAATGCTGCGTTGAGGGTGAGGTCCGGAGGTGGAAGCAGAGCCCCCCCCTTCTCCCCCCCCCTCCCCCCCTCCCCTGCTCTTCCCCCCCCCCCTGGCCGACAGCAACGATTCTGATTATTATCCATGGAGAAACACCCAGACTAGACACCCCATATCTACATAGTCCTCGGGGGGATACCCTCTCCCCCCTGCACTTATTAGAAACTGTATTCTATGAAGGCATAGCCTAAGAAACATTGTGACAAGATATCCTGATAGTTGTACCACCTTCATTGTCATTCTTTTTCAAATTTTTTTTTTTTTTTTTTACTACATTTCATTATTTCCTTTCTCATCCCTGTGCCGGATGTATATGAGTATATATGATTTCCATATTGTTATTTACGAACCTGAGAATAATGTATGAAGCAAAGTTACTTGTTTGTATTGTTTGTGTTTTGTTCTGTCAAGAAAAACCAATAAAAACAATCTGTTAAAAAAAGAAAAGGGCTTCTCAAAACCCATATTTTTTATCCACATGGGGATGCCCAGGTGTTCCATACATCCCCAGGCAGGCAGTCCCATCTGTGACAATTGGTATACAGCTGCATGGGCACAGCTGCTGCTCCCAGTTTGACATTCGCTGTGTACGCTGTAGTATGCCCTGTGTGAACAAGGCCTAATGCCCCTTTCACATGCCCCTTTTCCCATTTGCTCAGCGGGGGATTGCTCCGCTGATCCCCACTGAGCAGGTGGATGACAGGTCCGTCTCCACTAACTGAGCAGAGCGGAGACGGACCCAGTCCCATTTTCCTTTATGGGGAAATCAGTTGAAAATGGCACGCCTGTCCATTTTCATCCAATCTGATTCGCCAGACAGATGGAAATTAGAACCACCATCCCTCTGCATTTTGCAGACAGGAACGGATCAGATAGCGACGGATGTCAGCTGACATCCCTCGCTCCATATGGGTGAATGGAGGGTCTGACGATCAGGTCCGTCTAAAAAACTGACAGGCGGACCGGCTCAGACAGCCTGTGTGAAAGGGGCCTTACTATGGTCTTTGATTTTTTTTGTTTGGTTTTTTTAACTTTCATTTTTCTATATTTTGTACTTGAGGGGGGGAGGGGTCTTTGGTGAGGTACCAGAGGTCCAAACAAACCCCTGATGCCTCTTTTTTTTGAGACAGAGAAACGGACTGAAGACAGTGCTTTTCTCTGCATCCTGAGAGCTGCACTGTACTTGAATGAGTACAAAGATTCCTATTCATTCATAAAACTGGAGTATAGTTAACACCTATTACTATTCTCCAGTGATCAATGGGCATAGGAGTGATCGGGACTGATCATTCAATATGTCCATCCAAGGAAAGGAAGGGGGATGGTAAACACATGTTTACCAAGCCCCTCCTCCTCCACATATCGCTCTCCATCCTGACAGGACAGTTTCGGTTTGCCCCGCAGAAGCTGCAGCCAGCGGGAGGGGGAGGGAGAGCTGGCTGCAGCACAGCACTGAGGGGACTATATCTGATCAGGGGATTGTCATCAGTTGATCAGAGCTATAGGATTGTCAGAGTCTGCTGAACAATTTTGCTATACAATTATGGTCTGTTTATGGTCACTGAAGTGACCATGAGCTTATAGCAGAAGGAGAAATATGGTCCGCACACGCAGTGCTGTAGGTCAGTACGCTGTACTGACCTGGCAGTGAAAGGCTTAATAGATATTTATAGCACGCAAAACAATAGCTTTGAGGTGGCTATCTCCAAGGTCTCCTACACGAGGAGTGGCGACTCCAGGTTAATGACTCTCCTGCAGGAGCAACAGGTGTATCGTAATAGGGGCACGCCTAATACATTTTACAATTTATGGGAGCCTTGGCTAGCAGTATTTGGTCTAGCCCCCTTTCCCTTAGTAAACTACAGTCTACTACAATGCTGATGATCACCGTATAGAGCGGAATGTAATTCCTGTGTGCATATGAGATAACATTCTTGGCTTAGTAATGGTCTAGAATAGCTCTTAAATCCAACTGGTATGGTTGTGCTTATAGATATTTGCCTAAACAAGGCAGACTTTTAACTTGGTGTTACTGTTTAATGAGTTTTATAAAAAAAAAAAAAAAATTCCTTTTTTTTTTTTTTACTCCAGCTGCACTGAAGCTTCCACGTGATATTGTATTACATTTGGATTTCTGTGATGCTAGCAGGGGTTTCCCCTATGCCTTGGACTAATGTGTTAGGTAAGGGATGTATGCCGATTTATTTCTCTGCTGTGTCTTACAAGTAATAACTATTATATGGGTGGAAGCTTCCTTGTAATTTGTACATGCATGTGATTATGCTGACATTTTGTAACCTCCTTTTTTATTTCCTGATGGTCTATGTTCTTGTATGTTTTTTTTTTACAAACAAAAAAATCCAATAAAAATTTGTGGAAAGAAATAAAAATAAATCATGCTTCAGAAAGAACTGCATTTGCCGTCCGACAAAGTTACATCGAGCCTCACTAAAAGAATGAACCAGGGCACTTGCACAGAACCACTAAAAGATAGGATGTGGATGATGTAATCACAGTCATAAAGACACTGAAAACAGCTTGCCAAAACCTCTAAAACTTCTGTATCAGAAACCTTAGACAACCTCCAGTTAATGCTGAAGGCACTCCTCAAACCAGCCATTTTAATAGACTGGCTTGCATTGGAAAATTAGAGTTCTTGGCACATGTAGATTCAATTTACATACTACCCAACAAAAGAGGAAAGATTCCAGATAACCAGAAAAAAGTGCAGCTTTAAATTCCAAGGTCACAAATGCGAGATATACTTTGATTAAAGCCCAACCACAATTTAAATCCAGAAACACTTCAAAATGTTTTTTTTCAATCCTTAGATCCCATAAAAATCCTGCTAGGACATTTCATTCAAATGCTGACTCCAGCATAAAGTCCTCCTTCTCCACACCGGATGATGTCTGAAAAAACCCTGAAATCTTTGCAATTTCTTTCACTCTCAGACATTCAATCCTTGCTCAAGATTTAAATTAATGGAGTAGCAGTGTAGCAACAGAGTATCAGTCAGTTCTTTCCCAGTCACCATCTGCTAAATGACTCCATTTCTATGATTTCTCAAGCAACTGAACCTCTGTGACTACTCTACAGTGAATTTGCCTCCTGTTCATTTACTAGCTCTACAAGCAATCCACCAACCACTCTTCCTTGATTTACCACTCTAACCCCTACCTCTACCGCAACTTACCATGAACCTAAAAGTAATTCTAATTCTTCATGCTGTCAATACCTACCTGTTTGCTTATACACTATTCACTCTGGAATGCTAATTATTTTTATAAACACATATTTTCCAGTACACAATACAAGTGACTATCCTTAACATTAGCTCAAGGTCGCTGCAACCTCAGCAGTCTGCCCATGCCTCTCTGTAGTCTCAAACCTAAATATCTGATAACTTGGACTCCTTCAACCCTATATCAAAAGTCTATTTGGCTTCTTTAGTGGACAAAGCAAATTTCTGGGAAATCACTAACAGACAATGCCAGGACAAGGTCACCCCAGGACAAAGATGGCACACTGCACCCACCTTCCCATAATAGCAGTGACAACAGAAATTAGTTTGCAGACCTCCCTGTTATTGAGGTGCTAGAGTGTCCGAAACCAAGGCTCCCATTAGAAATTATGGGGCCCTGTACAACTTGCATGACAACAGCCCCCCCCCCCCCACCTCCAAATTTTAAGGCTGTGTCAAATACCTGACACGCACCAGGGCTGATTCACAGGGGCAGACTGGGACTCTAGGGCCTACAGAGGAAAGGAGGGCATTTACCTGGCATGCAAAGTGTGCACCGTGCTACGGCAAAAGGGCGAAATGGGTGCGATAACTAGAGCCTCCTTCAACAGAGTTCCATACTGACAAAAGCAGAGACATGTCCGAGGACAAAATCAGTACTGTGTTGACAAATCCAGAAACCTCAAGTTAGCACAACGTTTTTTGTAAAAGAAAAATGGGCTGTAAAAGAATACCATATATAGTTTCCTTTTTGGTAGCTTGTATACTAATGCCTTGTATACACAGTCGGATTTTCCAACTGTGCGAATGTGCGATCGGATCATGTGTGTGGGCTCCATCTGACTTTTTCCGTCGGAATTTCCTGATCGTGTGTCAAGAATTTCTGATGCACAAAGTGCCACGCATGCTCAGAAAAAATTTGGAGACGAAAGCTATTGGCTACTGGCCTCTACGTAGTCCTGTCGTACGTTTTATACGTCACCTCGTTCCGAATGATCACATTTTCCGACAACTTTGTGCGAACGTGTGTATGCAAGACAAATTTCTTCCAAAATCCGTCTGAAAAAATTCACAGGACACAGGATCAAAGCAGTTGCAAAGCAGTTACTTTTAAAGAGGCTGCCGAAAAAGCTAATATATATCTCTCTCTCTCTATTATATATTAGGGATGGGCCCGGTGCTCGATGCGAACCCACGTTCGCATCGAGCACCGGGCGTTCGCTCGCTCGGCGAGCCCAGAACTATTTTGGCCGCTCGCATCACGTTCGTGTGATGCGAGCGGCCCCGCAATGCATTGCGGCCGGCGCGGCCGACGCAGTGCATTGCTGGCTGATGATTGGCCAAGCATGCACTGTGACCCCGCATGCTTGGCCAATCACAGCCCCGGAAACTCGAAGAGCCATAATTGGCTACAGGCAGGACGCCTGTAGCCAATTACAGCTCAGGGGCTGTAGTACACGCCCCCCCTATAAAACGCCGCCACGCCGTCTGCGCCGGTCACATGCTGTTCCGGCGCAGATTGAGCAGGCTGATTCTGTGACACTCTGCTGCATTTAGATAGTTAGAGAGATTCACTTACAGAGATTGAGTTAGATAGATTCAGTTACAAAGATTGATTGAGAAAGAGGGGCTTGTAGTGTGCTCGTGGCAGGCAGGCAGAGCTACTATATTTTGTTACCAGAAGCACCTATAGGACTTGTAGTGTGTTCGTGGCAGGCAGTCAGAGCTCCTATATTTTGTTACCAGAAGCACCTATAGGACTTGTAGTGTGTTCGTGGCAGGCAGGCAGAGCTCCTATATTTTGTTCCCAGAGGCACCTATAGGACTTGAAGTGTGTTAGTCCCATTACACACACAGAGCTATATTTTCTTCCCAGAAGCACCTATAGGACTTGAAGTGTGTTAGTCCCATCACACACACAGAGCTATATTTTCTTCCCAGAAGCACCTATAGGACTTGAAGTGTGTTAGTCCCATCACACACACAGAGCTATATTTCGTTCCCAGAGGCACCTATAGGACTTGAAGTGTGTTAGTCCCATTACACACACAGAGCTATATTTTCTTCCCAGAAGCACCTATAGGACTTGAAGTGTGTTAGTCCCATTACACACAGAGAGCTATATTTTCTTCCCAGAAGCACCTATAGGACTTGAAGTGTGTTAGTCCCATTACACACACAGAGCTATATTTTCTTCCCAGAAGCACCTATAGGACTTGAAGTGTGTTAGTCCCATCACACACACAGAGCTATATTTTGTTCCCAGAAGCACCTATAGGACTTGAAGTGTGTTAGTCCCATCACACACACAGAGCTATATTTTGTTCCCAGAAGCACCTATAGGACTTGAAGTGTGTTAGTCCCATCACACACACACAGAGCTATATTTTGTTCCCAGAAGCACCTATAGGACTTGAAGTGTGTTAGTCCCATTACACACACAGAGCTATATTTTGTTCCCAGAAGCACCTATAGGACTTGAAGTGTGTTAGTCCCATTACACACACAGAGCTATATTTTCTTCCCAGAAGCACCTATAGGACTTGAAGTGTGTTAGTCCCATTACACACACAGAGCTATATTTTGTTCCCAGAAGCACCTATAGGACTTGAAGTGTGTTAGTCCCATTACACACACAGAGCTATATTTTCTTCCCAGAAGCACCTATAGGACTTGAAGTGTGTTAGTCCCATTACACACACAGAGCTATATTTTGTTCCCAGAAGCACCTATAGGACTTGAAGTGTGTTAGTCCCATTACACACACAGAGCTATATTTTCTTCCCAGAAGCACCTATAGGACTTGAAGTGTGTTAGTCCCATTACACACACAGAGCTATATTTTGTTCCCAGAAGCACCTATAGGACTTGAAGTGTGTTAGTCCCATCACACACACAGAGCTATATTTTGTTCCCAGAAGCACCTATAGGACTTGAAGTGTGTTAGTCCCATCACACACACAGAGCTATATTTTGTTCCCAGAAGCACCTATAGGACTTGAAGTGTGTTAGTCCCATTACACACACAGAGCTATATTTTGTTCCCAGAAGCACCTATAGGACTTGAAGTGTGTTAGTCCCATCACACACACAGAGCTATATTTTCTTCCCAGAAGCACCTATAGGACTTGAAGTGTGTTAGTCCCATCACACACACAGAGCTATATTTTCTTCCCAGAAGCACCTATAGGACTTGAAGTGTGTTAGTCCCATTACACACACAGAGCTATATTTTCTTCCCAGAAGCACCTATAGGACTTGAAGTGTGTTAGTCCCATTACACACACAGAGCTATATTTTCTTCCCAGAAGCACCTATAGGACTTGAAGTGTGTTAGTCCCATCACACACACAGAGCTATATTTTGTTCCCAGAAGCACCTATAGGACTTGAAGTGTGTTAGTCCCATCACACACACAGAGCTATATTTTGTTCCCAGAAGCACCTATAGGACTTGAAGTGTGTTAGTCCCATCACACACACAGAGCTATATTTTGTTCCCAGAAGCACCTATAGGACTTGAAGTGTGTTAGTCCCATTACACACACAGAGCTATATTTTGTTCCCAGAAGCACCTATAGGACTTGAAGTGTGTTAGTCCCATTACACACACAGAGCTATATTTTCTTCCCAGAAGCACCTATAGGACTTGAAGTGTGTTAGTCCCATTACACACACAGAGCTATATTTTGTTCCCAGAAGCACCTATAGGACTTGAAGTGTGTTAGTCCCATTACACACACAGAGCTATATTTTCTTCCCAGAAGCACCTATAGGACTTGAAGTGTGTTAGTCCCATTACACACACAGAGCTATATTTTGTTCCCAGAAGCACCTATAGGACTTGAAGTGTGTTAGTCCCATTACACACACAGAGCTATATTTTCTTCCCAGAAGCACCTATAGGACTTGAAGTGTGTTAGTCCCATTACACACACAGAGCTATATTTTGTTCCCAGAAGCACCTATAGGACTTGAAGTGTGTTAGTCCCATCACACACACAGAGCTATATTTTGTTCCCAGAAGCACCTATAGGACTTGAAGTGTGTTAGTCCCATCACACACACAGAGCTATATTTTGTTCCCAGAAGCACCTATAGGACTTGAAGTGTGTTAGTCCCATTACACACACAGAGCTATATTTTCTTCCCAGAAGCACCTATAGGACTTGAAGTGTGTTAGTCCCATTACACACACAGAGCTATATTTTCTTCCCAGAAGCACCTATAGGACTTGAAGTGTGTTAGTCCCATTACACACACAGAGCTATATTTTGTTCCCAGAAGCACCTATAGGACTTGAAGTGTGTTAGTCCCATTACACACACAGAGCTATATTTTGTTCCCAGAAGCACCTATAGGACTTGAAGTGTGTTAGTCCCATCACACACACAGAGCTATATTTTGTTCCCAGAAGCACCTATAGGACTTGAAGTGTGTTAGTCCCATCACACACACAGAGCTATATTTTGTTCCCAGAAGCACCTATAGGACTTGAAGTGTGTTAGTCCCATTACACACACAGAGCTATATTTTCTTCCCAGAAGCACCTATAGGACTTGAAGTGTGTTAGTCCCATCACACACACAGAGCTATATTTTCTTCCCAGAAGCACCTATAGGACTTGAAGTGTGTTAGTCCCATCACACACACAGAGCTATATTTTCTTCCCAGAAGCACCTATAGGACTTGAAGTGTGTTAGTCCCATCACACAGAGCTCCTCTATTTTCTTTGCAGAAGCACCCATAGGACTTCTAGTGTGTTAGTGGCATCACACAGAGCTCCTATATATTCTTCTCAGCAGCACCCACAGGACTTCTAGTGTGTTAGTGGCATCACACAGAGCTCCTCTATTTTCTTTGCATAAGCACCCACAGGACTTCTAGTGTGTTAGTGGCATCACACAGAGCTCCTCTATTTTCTTTGCAGAAGCACCCACAGGACTTCTAGTGTGTTAGTGGCATCACACAGAGCTCCTCTATTTTCTTTGCATAAGCACCCACAGGACTTCTAGTGTGTTAGTGGCATCACACAGAGCTCCTCTATTTTCTTTGCATAAGCACCCACAGGACTTCTAGTGTGTTAGTGGCATCACACAGAGCTCCTCTATTTTCTTTGCATAAGCACCCACAGGACTTCTAGTGTGTTAGTGGCATCACACAGAGCTCCTCTATTTTCTTTGCATAAGCACCCACAGGACTTCTAGTGTGTTAGTGGCATCACACAGAGCTCCTCTATTTTCTTTGCATAAGCACCCACAGGACTTCTAGTGTGTTAGTGGCATCACACAGAGCTCCTCTATTTTCTTTGCAGAAGCACCCACAGGACTTCTAGTGTGTTAGTGGCATCACACAGAGCTCCTCTATTTTCTTTGCATAAGCACCCACAGGACTTCTAGTGTGTTAGTGGCATCACACAGAGCTCCTCTATTTCCTTTGCAGAAGCACCCACAGGACTTCTAGTGTGTTAGTGGCATCACACAGAGCTCCTATATATTCTTCTCAGCAGCACCCACAGGACTTCTAGTGTGTTAGTGGCATCACACAGAGCTCCTCTATTTTCTTTGCATAAGCACCCACAGGACTTCTAGTGTGTTAGTGGCATCACACAGAGCTCCTCTATTTTCTTTGCAGAAGCACCCATAGGACTTCTAGTGTGTTAGTGGCATCACACAGAGCTCCTATATATTCTTCTCAGCAGCACCCACAGGACTTCTAGTGTGTTAGTGGCATCACACAGAGCTCCTCTATTTTCTTTGCATAAGCACCCACAGGACTTCTAGTGTGTTAGTGGCATCACACAGAGCTCCTCTATTTTCTTTGCAGAAGCACCCATAGGACTTCTAGTGTGTTAGTGGCATCACACAGAGCTCCTATATATTCTTCTCAGCAGCACCCACAGGACTTCTAGTGTGTTAGTGGCATCACACAGAGCTCCTCTATTTTCTTTGCTGAAGCACCCACAGGACTTCTAGTGTGTTAGTGGCATCACACAGAGCTCCTCTATTTTCTTTGCATAAGCACCCACAGGACTTCTAGTGTGTTAGTGGCATCACACAGAGCTCCTCTATTTTCTTTGCAGAAGCACCCATAGGACTTCTAGTGTGTTAGTGGCATCACACAGAGCTCCTATATTTTATTCTCAGCAGCACCCACAGGACTACCGACTACAATGGCTGGAAGACCGCCAAGGGGAGGCAGAGCGTGCAGAGCCAAGAACACAGGGCAGGCAGGCTCTGTTTCTAGTGGACGTGGCCGTGGACGTGGACGTGGTCGTGCATCGTCATCAGCACGTGGCCATGGGACACGCGCGTCTTTGTTTTCGGCAGCTGGACATGTGGAGCCGCATCATGCTGAAGGCTTGGTAGAATGGATGACCAAGCCCTCCTCATCCTCCTCATCCTCTCTCACCCAGGCTCAGGGTACTGACAGAGCATCATCAGCCACCCCTTCCCTAGACCCACCATGTCCTCCTGAGGAGTCCCCCGAACTCTTTGAGCACAGTGTTGGGTACATGCTCCAGGAGGATGCCCAACGATTCGAAGGCTCGGATGACGATACCCAGCTTGAGGAATCTGGCAGTACAGTTCCACCAGCTGCAGCTTACTGCCAGGTTTGCTCTAGTGGTGAAGAGGGAGGGGATGATGAGGTCACTGACTCCACGTGGGTGCCTGAAGGGAGAGAGGATGAGGAGGAGGACGAGGAGGAGGAGGATGCGGCGTCACATGTCCAACGAGGCAGGATGCCCCCTGGAGGCCAGGTAGAGGCCAGCACAGCAACTGTACAACACCGCAGAGCTCCGCCTGTGCAGGGCGCTGCCTCTGCACGTTATCAGAAAAGTTCTTTGGTGTGGGCCTTTTTTGAGACGAGTGCAGCAGATCGCACCACTGCTATTTGCAATATTTGTCTCAAGCGTATCTCGCGTGGCCAAAACATCAGCCGCTTGGGCACGACAAGCATGACCAGACATATGGCGACCTGCCATGCAGCTCGTTGGCAGGCACACATAAAAGACCCACACCAAAGAACTAAGCGGACCTCTCCTTGCTCCTCCTCAGCTGGGATCTCCATCCCCACTACACCTTCAGTCCTCTCTGAAAGCTGCTCTGAGAGGACTGAAGGTGTAGAATTCGGTGTGTCACAACCAAGTACTTGCAGTACACCGACGTCCGAATGCAGCAGGCAAATTTCCCTGCCCCAGCTGCTGGACCGTAGAAAGAAGTACACTCCCAGCCATCCACATGCCCAGCGGTTGAATGCTAGCCTTGCTAAATTGCTAGCACTTCAACTGCTGCCTTTTCAGTTGGTAGACTCGGCCCCCTTCCGTGAGTTTGTTCAATGTGCGGTTCCTCAGTGGCAGGTTCCCAAACGCCACTTTTTCTCGCGGAAGGCGATTCCGTCTCTCTACCGGCATGTGGAGGGCAATGTCCATGCCTCGCTGGACAGGGCGGTCAGCGGTAAGGTGCATATTACCGCTGACTCATGGTCCAGCAGGCATGGACAGGGACGGTACCTTTCTTTCACGGCCCATTGGGTCACTCTATTGGCAGCTGGGAGGGATGCAGGACAAGGTGCAGTAGTGTTGGAGGTTGTTCCGCCACCACGCCTCCAAAACGCGACTACTGCTACTGGTTGTGACACACCTCTCTCCTCCACCCCCTCCTCTTCTTCTTCCTCCAGTGCTCTGTCCTTGGAACCAGCGGTGCTCCGTAGGCGTACAAGGGGCTACGCAAGTACGCAGGCAAAAAGATGCCATGCCGTGCTTGCGCTGGTGTGTTTGGGGGACAGGAGCCACACTGGGCCAGAGGTTCTGGCAGCTCTGCAGGGGCAGGCCGAGAGGTGGTTGACGCCACGTCAGCTTAAGCCAGGAATGGTCGTTTCTGACAATGGCACCAACCTCCTCTCCGCCCTGCGACAGGGGCAGCTCACCCATGTGCCCTGCATGGCTCACGTCCTCAACCTGGTGGTGCAGCGGTTCTTGGGCAGGTTCCCAGGCTTACAGGATGTCCTGAGGCAGGCCAGGAAAGTCTGTGTGCATTTCCGCCGATCTTATAATGCCAGTGCTCGGCTGACTGAGCTGCAAAAGGAGCTGAACCTGCCCAAGAACCGCCTAATATCTGACATGCCCACCAGGTGGAACTCAACGTTGGCCATGCTGCAGCGACTGCACACGCAGCAGAGGGCCATCAATGAGTACCTTTGCAACTACGGCACCAGGACAGGGTCAGGGGAGCTTGGTTTTTTTTCCCCACGTCAGTGGAGCATGATCAGGGATGCATGCACTGTCCTCTCACCATTTGAGGAGGCCACGAGGATGGTGAGCAGTGACAGTGCATGCATCAGTGACACTGTCCCTCTTGTCCACCTGTTGGAGCATACGCTGCGTGGGATAATGGACAGGGCACTTGAGGCAGAACAGAGGCAGGAAGAGGAGGACTTCCTTGCCTCTCAAGGCCCCCTTTATCCGGACAGTGTTCCTTCTGTCCCACCCATCACACAGGAAGAGGATGAGGAGGAGGAGGAGGAGGAGGAGGAGGAGGATTGTGTGAGCATGGAGGTGGAGCCTGGCACTCAGCATCAGCAGCAGCAGTCTTTTAGGGATGATGTACAGTCCCAACAAGCCAGTGGACTTGTACGTGGCTGGGAGGAGGTGGCTGGCGATCATGTCATCCTCAGTGACCCAGAAGACTCCGGACCGAATGCCTCAGCTAACCTACGCTGCATGGCCTCCCTGATCCTGCAAAGCCTGCGGAAGGATCCTCGTGTTCTTCGGATCAAGGAGAGGGACCATTACTGGCTGGCCACTCTCCTTGATCCGCGGTACAAGGGTAAGGTTGCGGACCTTATCTTGCCGTCGCAGAGGGAGCAGAGGATGAGACATCTCAGGGAGGCCTTGCAGAAAGGTCTGTGCAACGCGTTCCCAGAAACTGGGAGGCTACAAACTCCTGGTCCTGGGCGACGAGTTGCTGAGGCTTCGGTCAGTGGCAGAAGGAGCGGTGGGGAAGGTGGACGTCTGACCGATGCGTTCAGACAATTTTTTAGTCCGCAGCCCCAAGGTATGATCGGTTCCAGCAACCATCGCCAGCGTCTGATATACATGGTGCAGGAATACCTTGGGGCAAGGTCAGACTTGGACACCTTTCCCACCGAAAATCCTCTGGCTTACTGGGTCCTGAGGATGGATCACTGGCCAGAGCTTGCACAGTATGCAATTGAGCTACTGGCCTGTCCTGCCTCCAGCGTTCTTTCCGAACGCACATTCAGTGCTGCTGGAGGATTTGTGACTGATCATAGGGTGCGCCTGTCCACCGCCTCGGTTGATCGACTGACATTCATCAAAATGAATCAGTCTTGGATCACCACCAGCTACCAGGCACCTGAGGCGGATATAACCGAATAATTTTTAATGTCACATCCCTTCAAGACTGCCTATGCTGATGCTGAGTGACTGTCCTCTTATGTTCACTGACTATCCTCTTCCTCCTCCTCAATGATCCATGCCACCACACCAGTGCCTAAGGCACAATTTTTCAGCCCCTGTTTAACAGGGGCGTGTACTTACAATTTTTTAAAAAAATGCTTCGCAACACGTGTGACTGCTGTGCTCCAAGTACAGTCTCTGTGAGGGCCGTGTTGCAGTGTTGTGGCACCAGCACCAGTGCCTAAGGCACAATTTTTCAGCCCCTGTTTAACAGGGGCGTGTACTTACAATTTTTAAAAAAAATGCTTCGCAACACGTGTGACTGCTGTGCTCCAAGTACAGTCTCTGTGAGGGCCGTGTTGCAGTGTTGTGGCACCAGCACCAGTGCCTAAGGCACAATTTTTCAGCCCCTGTTTAACAGGGGCGGGTACTTACAATTTTTTAAAAAAATGCTTCGCAACACGTGTGACTGCTGTGCTCCAAGTACAGTCTCTGTGAGGGCCGTGTTGCAGTGTTGTGGCACCAGCACCAGTGCCTAAGGCACAATTTTTCAGCCCCTGTTTAACAGGGGCGGGTACTTACAATTTTTTAAAAAAATGCTTCGCAACACGTGTGACTGCTGTGCTCCAAGTACAGTCTCTGTGAGGGCCGGGTTGCAGTGTTGTGGCACCAGCACCAGTGCCTAAGGCACAATTTTTCAGCCCCTGTTTAACAGGGGCGTGTACTTACAATTTTTTAAAAAAATGCTTCGCAACACGTGTGACTGCTGTGCTCCAAGTACAGTATCTGTGAGGGCCGGGTTGCAGTGTTGTGGCACCAGCACCAGTGCCTAAGGCGCAATTTTTCAGCCCCTGTTTAACAGGGGCGTGTACTTACAATTTTTTAAAAAAATGCTTCGCAACACGTGTGACTGCTGTGCTCCAAGTACAGTCTCTGTGAGGGGTTGCAGTGTTGTGGCACCAGCACCAGTGCCTAAGGCACAATTTTTCAGCCCCTGTTTAACAGGGGCGGGTAATTACAAATCTTGATCTAATAGTTCACAGCAGGGCCCATTCCTGCGCCCACCAAGAGTAACTATGAGGGCCTGCAGTCTTGTGGCAACACCGTCCACCACCACCGCCAAAGGCCCAATTTTTCTGCCCTGTTCATCAGGTGCTTGCAATTACAAATCTTGATCTAATAACTCACAGCAGGGCCCATTCCTGCGCCCACCAAGAGTAACTATGAGGGCCTACAGTCTTGTGGCAACACCGTCCACCACCACCGCCAAAGGCCCAATTTTTCTGCCCTATTCATCAGGTGCTTGCAATTACAAATCTTGATCTAATAACTCACAGCAGGGCCCATTCCTGCGCCCACCAAGAGTAACTGTGAGAGCTTACAGTCTTGTGGCAAAACCGTCCACCACCACCACCACCACCCCCAATTTTTCTGCCCTGTTCAACAGGTGCATGCAATTACAAATCTTGATCTATTAACTCACAGCAGGGCCCATTCCTGTGCCCACCAGTCTTGTGGCTACACCAACATCTAATAGGGCAAATTTCTGCAGAGTATATACGCCAGGCCCCTACTTTCAAACATCCAACTTACAAACGACTCCTACTTGCAAATGGAAAGAGAAAACAGGAAGTGAGAGGAAATCTACCCCTAGGAAGGGAAATTCTATCCTGTTAGATTTAATTTGGGAAAAAGGTATCTCCTCTCTACTGATACTTTATCACCAATCCTTGTTTCAATTAAAACCCCACTTTTCCAAAAACATTTGTCATTGGGACGGAAAGTGAGGTGACATGTTCTGAACAGATGTGCAAAGACAGCAAATGTTACAGGGGTGATAACCCCTCCCTATGTTCTCCAAAAAGCTTAAAAATAGATTTTTTTGGGATGGAGCTACACTTCATAATGTACCTGTTCAGATTCTACTTAAGATCAAACCTAAAGCCGCAAGTGGTTTTAAATGGCTTCTTTTTTTCCTTTACAAATGTCATTTTGTGCAAGGACAGTTCTAAACACGGGAAACACATGCCACTTCACAGGCATACTTTAGACACCCCCCAGGTACCATATTTAAAGGAAAATTTCACATTTTTTTTTTTTTTCACTTTATGCATCATTAAAATGACTGCTCCCGAAAAAACGTTAGTTTTTAAAAGTTCTTTTTGCATTGATATATGTCCCCTGGGGCAGGACCCGGGTCCCCAAACCTGTTTTATGACATTAACATGCATATTGGCCTTTGTAATTAGCACTTTTGATTTCGAACGTTCGCGTCCATTATAACGTATAGGGTTCGAAAATTCGCGCGAACTTTCGGTCCGTTCGAAGGTTCTGGTTCGAACCGAACCCGGGGGTGTTCGGCTCATCCCTATTATATATATATATACATACATACACACACACACACACACACACATGTACATGCTTTAGCAGCCCAAGTTTTACAATTGACCCTGTAGTGACAGGGCCACTATAAAAGTAGAAGATAAACAAAAGAGTCCCTTTAAGATAACTGTCCTGACTGGATGGCAGCATTTTGAGACTTCGAAGATCTTCTCTTGGCCAGTGTGATGTAATTGCCATGCCAGGCAAAAGGGGTGAAATTTAAAGAGCAGCATGGCACAGGAAAGGATGCAGAGCAGAAGCTCTCTGTCCTCTCCATGCTGTTGCTAAACTGCTGGGAGGAGGGAGGTGGACACTGGGCAGTCCTGCAGAGTAAAAAGAAGTCAACTCTGTAGCGGTAGGTTGGCCTCTGGAACTGTGCAGAGCAGCTGGATTTATAATTGTCAGCTATTAATTATCTGTACTGTAAGCTGACAGTAGAGAGATGTTTCTGCTCACAGCCTCTATGGTTGACTGACAGATGTCCAGCACAGTCTAGGTGACCAGGCAGGCTTATCCTGGTAACCAGTTTCCCTACAGGCAGCTACTGGTGTGTCAAACCCCTCTACAGAGCCAATGGGGCTTGGTGCAATAGGGCTGCCTGTACCATCAGTGAACCTGACTGGAGCTCCAAGCATGCCCCCCTCCACATATCGACTCTGCGCCAGGGAAACATTTCCCTTCTGCCCCCACCCCCTGTCCAGGCCCTGATGATACTGCCATATATGTTACGTGCTTATTCACACAGCTGAGTATGACAGGTACACAGGGATAGGTGCTCAACCCTGGATGCAAAAGCTCTGTGTCAGGGTTGTGTATTCGTCCCTGTGTTGGTTTCTCCCATTCCTCTCCTTCGTTCTCCATTCCCCTGAATATTTCCCTGGTAGCTGGCATGTATCTATTTCAATCTAAAGGCACTCATTGAAGTTGATTTACTAAAACATGAGAGTGCACAATCTGGTGCAGTTCTGCACAGAAACCAATCAGCTTCCATTTATTTCATCAAGGCTTAATTGAACAAGCTGATGTTAGAAGCCGATTGGCTACCATGCACAACTGCACCAGATTTTGCACTCTCCAGTTTTAGTAAATCAACCCCATAATGTGCTAGGGTTTCACGTACCCAAAAAGAAAGGCAGAGCCTTCACCTTACAAGTCCTGTCATGCAGATGTAATCTGCTTATAAGAGACTAGACTATCCATTCACTCCACCACTTCCTTCCTAGGTAAACACTATACCCAAGACCACCAGGTTTGCTTCACAGAAAATAAAACAGGCATGCTTATTGTCTTCAAGAAAATACTCCCATTTATTTGCACAAAGAAAAAAGCTGATTTTAATTTTACAGGGCTTCTTATACAAACATGTGACCGTTGTAACTTTTTATGCCCCCCCCCCCCCAATACTCAGCATTTGTTTCATTTATTTAAACAAAAAGCTATGCACCTTTTATGTCACTGCTCACATCAGCTTGCGCTGTGTTAGGCTGGATTCACACCTATGCATTTTTAGTGCTTTTTGCAGATTTGCACTGCAGTCTATTTAACATGGTTTCCTATGGAACACGTTCTGTAGTGCAAATCTGCAAAATGCAAAAAGCACTAAAAATGCATAGGTGTGAATCAGGCCTTATGGCTATATACTACATATGTATGTGAGTAAAACTATAGTTTTTATTTGGAATAAAATTTATGTTGGCAATGCACTAGGTTAGTGCATCGTTCTTTTGATATTGTCTTACAGTTCTAAAGTATACCCATTGCTCCAAGGAGGGCAGCAAGGCCATTTGTGCAAAAAAAGCTATCTGTACTATGCATCCTCGGGCCCACTACTTGAGCACAGGAGCATTGCTTTGAGAGTATTTTATTGACAAATCTGTCACTGCCTTGTAGCAGAGGTACCCAGGAAAGAATGCAACATAACAGTTTTAAAAGAATGCTTTTCATTTTTTAGATAAAAGCTCAGTAACACTCTAAGGGCCGGTTCACACAGGGGCGACATGACTTGCAGGCCGACTCTGTGAGGCGACCTGCACTCGACTTCAGCGGCGACTTGCAAAACGACTTCTATATAGAAGTCAATGCAAGTCGCCTCAAGTCGCCCCCAAAGTAGTACAGGAACCTTTTTTTAAGTCAGAGCGACTTCAGTCGCTCCTATTAGAACGATTCAATTGTACAGAACGGAGCGTGACTCATCAGGCGGCACAACCCTGTGTGAACCGGCTCTAAGGATACTCAATTCCTCTTCAGATACAGTTAATTTAAAAGCAGATACAATTTTATATTTTGAGTCTTCCATTCCTACATCAAGGAAACCAAGTGAAGTAAGCCTTTCTAGACCGGTATTAAACCCAAAAGAAAATATTTACTATTTTGCAACGTACCAATTCTTAAATGTGATGGCTGCATTTGTTTTCTTTTCTTTTGCTTTCTTTTATTTTCACCAGGTGATCCTGCCAGTAAATCTGTTGTTTTTCAACAGAACAAGGTCTTAAGCAGAAGTAGAAGTTAGAGGGTTGAGACAAACCATTTAACACTAACAGGGATAGTTACAATGACCAGGTTTTATTTAGGTAAAATCTTTATCCCAAAAGGAAAATAACTATTGCTGTAACTGATTATAAAGTATTAAATTGAATTCACTGCCCTCTTTTTCTAGAAGTCCAGGTGTCTATTCAGAATTCAGTCTTGAAATGCTCTTCCAACACCCCTACCATGAAACCAACCTCTAAGGTCATGAGTAGATGGTATCAAGGCCGCACCAGAATAGCCCACTTTTGCCACTCTTCATCCAAGTAATGCTTCTGTGTTAGTGATGGAGACATGTTGCATACCTAGAGGTCCTGCTCTATTACAATTGGATTCTAATTTAAAAAAAGTGTTTATCTTCTCTCCTCATTATTCTGAAACCATATTATAAGAGACCCCTGGCCAACCCTACTTCATACTAAAATTAGTATCCTCTCCAGCCATCAACAAAATTTAGCAAATGTTGTGCTTTTGGCATCCAAATGAACTCCTGCTGCAGGTGGAAAAAAATCTCTCTTTTTCTGAAGATGAAAGGGTGTGTGCGGCTTCAAGATTAATGAGAAACCACCATATTTTCTGGAGTAAGAACTAACTTTGATATTGCTGCCTGCATCTCATATTTTATTATCAATTCTTAAAGTGTATGTAAACTCGAAAAAATATATATATATATATATATTTTAGTTGCTCCCTTTTGGTCTGTTAAATATACAGTTGATGCATTTTATTATTTTATTATAAAAAAAAAACAAACAAACACAAATCTGTCTCTGCAGTGATATAATTTAACATCATCCACTGCTATCTCTGTGGACTGCAAAACTCTTCAACCTGTTACAGAGACAGAGGTGTTAGCAGCATTATCAACCTAGAACAGAGAGCCTAAGTACAGTTGTCACCCTAGAAAAGAAAGTAAGCTAAACGCAGGATTACCAGGTTAAAATAAAGAAAAAAGGTATGAAAAGAAAAATAATGCAGCCACCACATCTAAGGACTGGTATGGTGCAATATTATCAGTATTGTCCTTTTAAATCCCTTTCGGTCCACTGTACACTAATCCCTATCAATCGTATTATTTCCATCCAACCTCCCACTTTCTCCCAAACTCAGCCCCTCTCCCACATTCTCCCCATTACTATGCCAACTTACTCTGTCTTTTTTTTACCCTTGTTTTGCACTGCTTGGATGTGCTGTATACTACTGGCACATTCATCGTATATCACTCTCCCTTCATATAGCCTATACTATACTCTAATTATTGTTAACTTTGTAGTTAACCAGTTATGCTGATCATTGTAGCTAGACTGCAAAATTTCCAAATAAAACATTGGAAAAAAAAAAAAATCCTTCTCATGTCTGTTTAAAGATTCATCTATGATGATACTTTGCTGATTATTGATGATAAAAAATGTTGTTTACCTAAATCTCGAGCAAAGCACACTTTTCCATCAAAAAGTTTCATCTGGACACCTTTCAATTAGTATGTAGTAGTATGTATTCTCCAACCTACCAATCAGATCTTTGTAGACAATTGGACAAGTCACCTTTTTTGGTTGCTCGACTAAAATTATGTATGCAAAAAATAAATTTAGGAATTTGTTTACTGCAAGCATTTTTGTAGGCATGAATCCCTTTAACAAGATACATTTGTGTCTAATAATAGTAAGAGGTCACACAAGGATTTAGTACTCACTGCCAAAATAATGCTTTGATTAAATGAAAACATGTAGCACATTTCCCTTCTTGCTAAACGTGTCATCTACATTTGATCAAGGTGCCCAACAGAGTTTCCTACAATCAACTGAACCTTTTTTTATTTACGATTGCTAGGATTTAAATCAGGGGTCAGCAACCTTTTTCCATTTAGGGGCCAGATTCAATGTATGTGAATGCATGGAGGGCTGAATTCACCTGCTAATAAAGGAAGATAATAATCTTGATCCCTTTACATTACACAGTCCCGCACCTCTGGATCCCTTTACATTACACAGTCCCGCACCTCTGGATCCCTTTACATTACACAGCCCCCGTACCTCTGGACCTCTTTACATTACACAGCCCCCCCTGCATATTACACAGCCCCCCCCCCTACCCAGCCCACCCTGCATATTACATAGCGCCTCCATGTTATGCTTTAAAATTGTGCACACTCATGGAATAGCGCCAAATTACGTTACTTAAAAATCTCCATAGGCCATGCTTTAAAAATGTCTACAGGTTACCAGTTTAGAGTTACTAGGGTGGTCTTGTGATAGAATTTAATGATCGTGGTGATACTTCATGTGTGGTTTGAACACTGTTTACATTTGCGGTCGCATCTTACGTATGCAGTCGCTTCTGCGAGTGAGCACGGAGGGATGGGGCGCTTTAAAAAAAAAATATTATTTTATTTATTTTTATTTTTACACTGTCCCTTTAAAAAAAAAATTCTGATCACTTTTATTGCTGTCAGAAGCAATGTAAACATCCTTGTGACAGTAATAGGCAGTGACAGGTATTCTTCATGGAGGGATTCGGGGGTCTATAAGACCCCAAATCCCTCCTTTGCACTTAAAAGCATCCAAAACGCCAAGTTTGGCTCTTTTGAATGCTGTTAAATATTTTTAAATTTGGCACCTTTAAGTCTTCTGTAAACCAGAAGTGAGGTCATGACATTGCTTCTGGGTTACTAGATCCGAGACCCGATCAAAGCCAATTCCAGGTTAGTTCGGGTCTCCGGCCAGCTGGTGGACATGCCGACTGGTTGCTTAGGCCTCCCGATGGGACGGGAGAGCTTGGGCGAGCCACGGAAGACGGCAGAAGGGGGGACGTCCCCTCCCACTGTTTGAAATAACAGCCGAGCGGCTTGTTAGTGGCATTGGTTGTTATCCCAAGAAAGCCGACTCAGGTTAAAACGTCCGTGGGACGGGTGCACATGAATTAATCACGTGCATTGATGGGCCAGACATTTAGCGGTGGCAGTTCATACGTTGCCGACCCCTGATTTAAAATGTTCATAATATTGCTTTCTATCTATTTTATCTATCTATTTTTTATTGAGTTACTGCTTTATATAAAATCCTAATATTTTTTGTGAAACAAAACAAAAAAAAAAAAGAAAGAAAGAAACAGTCGGGATATCCAAAAGCAGTCCAGATAGGCAACAGCCATTGGTGGGTCTAAGACAGAACCAGGAACCATCTTCAACAACCATAAAAATAAATATATGAAGCAGGACAACTGCTAACAACCCAGTGGAAGTCACAGAGGATCAATCTGATGCTCACACCAGGATAAAAATCCAGCCAAATGACAACCCTGTAGGACACTTACAGCAGGAACTGTATATTATAGAAAACACCACCAGGTGAAGCAACATAACTAGAAAGACCACAAACAACAAGAATAAAATTAATCAAAAGGTAAACAATGAGCCTTCAGGGTTTGGGTTACGCCAGAGCCTGTGATATGGCTCTGGTCTCGAAAAGTGCTCTGCAGCTAACAGTACACAAAGGTCTGGAAAGTACTACAATACAGAGCTCAGTGCCGGAAGTTTAAATTTCAGGCTAGCCTGGGTGAATCCAGAGGCAATTTTCTAGTCCAGCATAGGCCATGTACAGCCCTTTAAAGCTAGTAGAGACTAAACCATTTTTTTTGAAGTCTTGATTGAAGGCACCAAAGAAAAAAATATCTACGGTGTACTAAGTATCTTAATTGAAGAAAGAAAAAATTTAAAAAATTATAAAAAAGGTAATTAATTACTATGCCTAACCCAGGGTCTACTGTGTCCTGTACTGTAGACCCCCTAGGAAACTATAAAAGAAAAAACTTGAATATTTTATATATTTTTTTTATTTGGGGGGATGCAGGCTTGTGATATGCTTAAATCTAGTTATAAAAAATGTCATCAGTCAGCAGCAACATTTAATAATCATAAGCCTTTCCTACTGTATAATTATCTTGCCGTACTCTTTCTTCACTTATATGTCTACACGTCATTATATTTACTGCAGGATTATGTTAGCAGTGTTAATTCATAAAACATTACAAACCTAACACAGCTCAGTCAATGTAAGCATTCAGTTAATATGTACGTCATTAATTTGTTTGAGATTTTCCAGGGTAGCATATATCTCACTGATTGACAAGACCCGGTGTGCTTTACTCTTCTCACTCATTAGTTCATAGATTTATATTGTTTATTTGTCTCTACATGTAAAAAAAAAAAAAAAGCTAGTTTAACAGCCAGGAACACCTTGGACATACTTGCATTATAATAACATTTAACAAAGAAGATCCCGATTTTAGGACACTATGATACAAGGAATAAAATAAAACACTATCAGGAACTCTCATTTTGTTAATCTAATGTAGCTATAAAAAGGATTCTCGTATTTCCTTTTTCTTCCACAGCCATTAACCTCTTTGACAGAGTGGTTGATTTACTAAAACTAGAGAGTGAAAAATCTGATGCAGTTGTTGTACATGGTAGCCAATCAGCTTCTAACTTCAGCTTGTTCAGTTAAGCTTTGACAAAAAAAACCTGGAAGCTGATTGTTTTGTATGTAAAGATGCACCAGATTTTGCATTCTTCAGTTTTAGTAAATCAACCCCAGTTTGCTAAACCTGCAACTGTGTTTTGATTGCTGACATTCAATGAAATCCTGCAAATGCTAACAGAGAAGCATGACAGCTTTCGTTACCAGTTAGATTCCAGGACAGCTGAAAGAGGGGTAAAAAAAAAAAAAAAAAGGTTTTAGATCCATATTACACAATTTTCTTCCAATGGAAAATTGACAGTGCTCAGATTGACTTTAGTGTATGATTCAGGGCCTGAAACATGTGTTTCCATTATATAACTGTAGCGGTCATAACCCCTTGAGGGGCGGCCTTGACTTTTTGGGCTTAACGGTTACCTCCTCGTGTCCTGTCTGTGACTGTCTAGGGGTTCCCAGGGTTAGTACCCAACAACTTCAGATGCTGACACATAAAAGTCCTTTTCAAGGTTTTTATTTTGCAGTGGTAACATCCAACATAACACAGTCTCTGATGGGAATAGAGGGCACGGGTGATGAAACTCAGCCACTTTGAACTGCTG
The DNA here is from genome assembly GCA_028564925.1 of Lithobates sylvaticus. Lineage (NCBI taxonomy): Eukaryota > Metazoa > Chordata > Amphibia > Anura > Ranidae > Lithobates > Lithobates sylvaticus. The sequence continues at coordinate 355,035,370 of CM053030.1, read as the reverse complement.
ACATCTATTGAATGTCTCTAATCAACCCAGAGAGTAGCAGCTGGGTGCTTCACTGCCAGACAAACCTCTAGCCAGAGATCTAGTAGCCGGATGAGGGGGGAGTGACCGGATGTGAGGTGCGAGTGCTGTGAGCTGAGGAGATGCGTGGCGTAATGGAGTGAGAGAGAGCTTGTGGGACCTCTGTGAGACCTCCCTCCTCCCTCCTATGTAAGCCGCTATGAGAAGCTACCTTCCCTGTGTTATGCATTCTCCTCTCTCTGCCCTCCGCTCTCAGCTAGCGGCAACGTCAGTCTCGGGGCTAAGCCAATAGGAGCGCCTTCCAGGAACACGTGGTGGAGGCACACGCCGACTCTCTGTGTGAGGGAGAGTTCGGCTGAAGGAAGCTGAGTAGCGGTACGCTACGGTCCCCCTCCCGGTGGAATACCCTCCACTAAATCACTGGAGGACGGCGCAGGAGATCCCGGTCCTATAGGAGGAAGTTTGAGCGAGACCCGACGGCCGGGCAGCACTTCGGGCAGCGCTACGCTATACCTCATCTTGATTGTTGCATGCCAGGGAAGCGGTAAGGGAGCTGTTCCTATGATTTTCACGGCAGATCCTGGTAAGGAAAAATACCCTGATAAGACTATGATTAAAAGAAACCAAAGACAGCTTTCCAGCTGTAGTGGAGGAGACTCTAAGTAAACCTGTCTGAAAAATGTAAAGTTCATGAAGGGTGGCCTGTTTCTCTCCTTCTTACTTTTTGAGCTGAAGTGCTGAAAGGATGTAATCTGGCTTGATGTATCCTGTATTTTCTTGATGTGTAGTCAAGGGAAAAGAGATGGACTGTTATATGTCACTTCAGATAGACTATCTGGTTTGAAGGATTGAAAAGCTGTGTTTGCGAGGAGTGCAGAGGGTAGAACTACATTCAACTGACTTACCCGACCCCCGCATTTACCCCCTAAATATCGGCCCGACTGCAGAACCCACATGAACAGCTACATTGAGCTACAGCTACATAGAGTCTATCTATATTGAATATCCCCATTGTTATCTGAGCTAACCAGCAAAAATTTAAAACAGCTACAGGGGGACAGTCATAAAGGACTGGCTAGGAGGCTGGAGAAAATAATAGGGCGGTAAATTGGCATACAAGAGACCCCCCCTACCTATTAACGCGACCAACGGATCCCGATCCGCAACTCCAAAAGTGCTTTACAAAGTGTTCAGCAATTCAACAGCGCCATAAGAGATATCCAAAAGGGGGAGAGTTAAGGTTGGATACGTTTACACCACAGGTGTGATATTCTTGGCCAAGACTGATACCAAGACCAATTAAATCTATAAACGGAAGAGGGACACAGGAAAGTTTGGTGGGAAGTAATAGAAGATATATGGAAAGACGCAGTGGTGAGAGCCTGCACCCCCAATTGATCTAGCGGATTTCCCCCAAACACAAGGGGTTGACTGTGTGAACAGATATAGATCAATCTACCTACCTACTGTTGGCGGGTTCGTTTTTTGGCAAAATTTCCTTTCCTCTTCCCCCCCCCCCCCCCTTTTTTTTTTTCTTTTTTTGTGATGACATGGACTATTAATGGGGGTATTGAATAATTGAATGGTGAATTATTGGGTAAAGCAATGGTGTATATGGGGAGTGGGAGGATATAGGAACATTGTTAATGCTGCTTGCCTTATAGAATATGAAGTATTATTCTGCTGTGTAAAATCCCTCCATTGTTTCTCCATCCTCTCTCTTTTCTGAGGGAAAGTAGGTGTTGTATAACTCTAAACGCTCTCTGAAACAGATTATGCCAAGTCAACGTACTACCAAGGCTAGCCAAGCGGCAAGCCAAGCAAGCCAGGCAGCCGCTAAACTTGAAAAATTTGCCCATACCCCCGGTCAAACTTCTCAGACCTCTCCCAAAAACAACCAACAAACCCAGCAAGCCCAAAATAAGTCAGTGACTTCGGGGACAAGAAAAAGTCAGGGCCAGGGCCAGAGTCAGATGACAGGTCAAAGTCACCTACCAACAACTGTGGGAGTGGGGACCCTGGGACAAGATCAGAGACCTGAAATGTCACAGGGGATATCAGCAGGAGGGGGGGGACTTATTGACCCTGAACCATAATTAAAGGAAGTTCTACAGGCGGTCAACCTATGTAGAGACTCCTTAATTGAAATGAATACCCAATTAAAATCTATACAGGCAGATCTTCTACTTGTTAGACAAGATATACAAGTAGTTCAGGAAAGGACTACCGTTTTAGAGACACGAGTTGCCTTAATAGAAGATGATCTGGACCCCCTCAAAAAAGAAATGGCAGTTATTAGATCACAATTAATGAAACAGGAGACAAAGATGGATGAAATGGAAAATAGGATGAGGAGAAAAAAATGTACGAATCCTAGGACTCCCAGAACATAGTGAAGGTACGGATCCAGTTGCCTTCCTGGAAAAGTGGTTTCGAGATACACTCGGCCAGGAGTTTTTTACACCACTTTTCTCAATAGAGCGAGCACATAGAGTCCCGACAAGGCCCCCTCAGCCTGGTGCCCCTCCAAGACCCCTACTAGCTAAAATACTACATTTTAAGGACAGGGTGACTATTATGCGCAAAGCAAGGGAGCTGGGTAATATGATGTATAATGGAACTAGGATTTCTATATACCCGGACTTCTCACCAGAATTGCAGAGGAGACGAGCTAAATTTACTGAAGTTAAACGTGGACTACGCCAGGCACATATAATATATGCTTTGATGTATCCGGCTAGATTGCGATTAACAGTTAATGGGGGGAATTTATTTTTTGATTCACCAGAGGGGGTGAACGAATGGCTGACTACCCACAATGAAACACGGTGATGGGGGGGCTCCCCCAGGGCGGTCACCCTATTAGTGGCCTTTTCTTTGAATTTGATACATTGCTGTTATGGGCCACCAAGGGTGGGCGGGGGGGAATAGAGGGGGGAAAAATGGGGATACTGTTTATGGAATCTGCTTTGGTCTATCTTCTTAGACACACCCCAAACTTGCTCCTCAACTTGTGGGCGGTCTTTTACTTTTAATGTTTTGTACTGAGGGAAGTGGGGAGGGGGGAGGAGGGGTATGAAAGGATGGGAACCAAGAGTAGGATACCCCTGCTTACCTCTGGGTTGAGGGGCCCTGCAAATTGTTTTCAAGTTTTTTATGTTGTATTTGTGATAGAGGTGAAGGGAACTGGGATGGGAGGGAGGGAGGGAAGGAGGGAGGGACATGGGAGGGGGTAGAATGATTGCAGTAAGTATGTGGAACGTATGGATGGGTCACAATAGGAAGTCCCCGGGGAGGCCTAGGAAGGCAGTGAGAAAGGAAACAAAAAAGGATACATGGTATATATGGTTTAGTGGGGGGGTAGGTATAAAAGGAATTTATGAGTGTATAACAGACAGGGATGAGTGGAAGAAGCATGTCTCTAAGGGGGAAGATAGGGGTTCAACACAGTTATCCACTAAAAGGTTCAGAATTGAGTGGGTGATTGGATATGGAAGGTGGAGACAGAACAGTAACATTAAATTTTTGAGTAATAGATCTCACGATCACTTATATCACAGTAACACTTTATCACATGAAGTTAAAACTAATGGGGGAAAAATTTCACAAAATAAAAGTAGGGGTTACAGGGTTACAAGGAATAGACACTTTCAAATATATGGCTAGTAATGCACGGCTAAAAAGGAAAGCTATTACACTTTGTTCATGGAACGTAAGGGGTTTGGGGGATATAGGGAAAAGAGCAGCAGTATTGAACACAGTAAAAGCACATGGAGTCTCTATGCTGTGTTTACAGGAAACACACTTTTCAAATATTTCTATATCTCAACTGGGGTGGAGGGATTTCCAAACCCAGTACCATTCGGCACACACGTCCTATTCAAGGGGGGTTAGTATTTTTGTTAAGAAAGGGGTAACATTCAATTGTTTCCAGAAAAAGATTGTGGAATATGGGAGATATGTCTTTGTCCACTGTAAGATAGAGAATAGGGTTTTTGTTCTAGCCAGTGTTTATATACCGCCGCCTTTTAAGCTGGACATTTTCTATGACCTAGCAGAATATGTGTTGGATAAACCTGACAGCCCGATATTTATGGTGGGAGACTTCAATATGGTCATGGACCAGGATCTGGAAAGGCTTTCGCAATCAAAACAAGGGAAAGGCCTAATAGACAATCGTCTTGTCCAGATAATGGGGAAACTGGGTTTGAGGGACCTGTGGAGACTACAGAATCTAGAAGACCGGGCATACTCATGTTTTTCCACTACACATTCTACACTATCTCGAATTGACATGATACTGGGGAATGATGAGGCAACTATTATGTCAGGTAACTCTAAATATTTACCGAGAGGCCTTTCCGACCACTCGCCAATGACAATATCATTGGAGATTGGTGGGGTGGGCCAACCTCGGGAATGGAAAATTAGCCCAATCTGGCTGGAACTTATTGGGGAACCCCAGGAACTTACAAACGCTTTGATAGAATTTATAGGTTTAAATACCGGGACAGCATCACAGGGGGTCATCTGGGATACTCTAAAGGCTTTTCTCAGAGGTCTCTTGATCCAGCAGATTTCAAGAATCAAGAGGGAGTCCAATAGAAGGGAGGTTGAGGCAGCACATAGAGTGACACATCTAGAGGAACAATATATCAAAGAACCATCAGTAGGGAACCTGGGGGCTTGGACAGAGGCACAACGTGAGTACCGTTGGATAATGATGGGAAAAGTGGAAAAAAGATTTATATTTCAAAAACAAGTCAGGTTTGGGGAAGGGGAATGTGTAGGCCTGATGCTGTCACAACTGGTGAAAGTTAATTCACCTTCATCATTGGTACCAATGCTTAATATGACTACAAAGGGAACAACCACCTACACCCCAGAAATTGTTTACTGTTTTAGGGAGTACTATAAAAATCTCTATAGCTCCAATCAAGAAGAAATGGGGGATTTAATGGAAAACTTCTTTAAAGACCTGGCTATCCCCCGGCTCTCCGATGATAACAGGAGTAAACTGGATGACCCTATTACACTAGAAGAGATACAACACACGGTACAGGCAATGGCGACCCAGAAATCTCCCGGGCCAGACGGTCTACCGGTAGAGGTCTACCGCCATTATGGAGGAATTCTTCTCCCTGAGTTACTGAAAACCTTTAACTGGGCACTGGCTAATGGGGAACTCCCTCTTTCCATGAGGGAGTCAACCATAATAGTTATACCAAAAGAAGAGAAGGACCCACTGGACCCCTCCTCGTATAGACCCATCTCCCTGCTTAATCTGGACGCCAAGATTTTAGCAAAGGTCTTGGCGTCCAGATTGAACGGGGTGATAGATGGTCTAGTCCATCCTGACCAATCAGGATTTATTCCTGGCAGGTCAACTAACATAAATATTAGACGAGTACATTTAAATCTACAAATTCCAACTGATGACGAGGGACATAGAGCCATTCTCTCTCTAGATGCCGCTAAGGCTTTTGATACCCTAGAGTGGGGACACCTTTGGAGGGTGCTAAGAGAGTTTCAAATAGGGCCAATTTTTGTTAATTGGGTAAAAATGATGTATAGATCACCAGAGGCTAGGGTGAGGGTGAACAATATACACTCGGTAGGGTTTCAACTGCTAAGGGGGACGAGGCAGGGATGTCCCCTATCCCCCCTCTTGTTCGCCCTTGCAATTGAACCCCTGGCCATATCTCTTCGATCTTGTACAGAGATTAGGGGCTTTAAAAGAGGTACAGAGGAAGAAAAAGTAGTTCTATTTGTGACGACTTACTTATCCTGCTAGGGGACACACAGAACTCGTTAAAACAAACAATGGGCAAAATCAGAGAATTTGGCGAATTCTCTGGCTTAAGGATTAATTGGGGAAAATCTACCCTATTACCAATAGATCCTCTAGATAGTTCACTACCTCAAGAAGCTAAACGGCTGCAAGTAGTATCCCAGATGAAGTATCTGGGTGTAATTATTACGAAAGACCCCAAAGTATACATAGCAAATAATTTGGCCCCATTACTAACTAGGTTTAAGGAGAAATCTAAGATCTGGACGAGATTTCCCCTTTCCACGATGGGTCGATGCAACTTAGTTAAAATGATCTTTTTGCCACAAGTTTTATATATCTTAGCCAACTCCCCAGTATGGGTCTATAAAAAATGGTTCTCTAAGTTTGATACCACGTTTAGAGAATTGATATGGAAGGGCAGCGTGGCGCGTATCAGTTTGAATATCTTGCAACTCCCGATCAATGAAGGGGGAGTGGCATTTCCGCACCTGTTTAAATACTTCCTAGCATCCCAGTTACAATACATGAGGAATAGCGGGGCAGGGGAAAATCTCCTCCAGACATTTTTAAAAAGACAAATTGTCGAAATCTTGGAAGCAGGTATGATAATGCGGGGAATCCCCACCTTGGATTTAATGAATAAAACATGGGCAGCGGCCAAGGAAATGTTGGGATATAGAGGCTACACGGAATATTCACCACTGTGGGAAAATAATAAATTGAGAGAGGTACAGAAAATAGGACCTGTTAGAGAGTGGGAACGACGAGACATAAAATATCGTAAAAACGTTTCAAGAGCTGACAGCAGAGTTTGCAATACCGAGGAAATCATTTTTTCGATATCTCCAGCTCAGACATGCACTTTCAGTACAGTTTGAAGACTCGCCAATAGAGGGGTGTAATATTCCAATTTTATTGAAAATAACACGAACAGACTCAATAAAAGGGTTGATCTCAGGGATATACTCGAACTTACATAAAGATGATAGGGGTAGTCAATATACATCTGTCTTTAGAGACAAGTGGGCATCGGATGTGGGTAGTATTACAAACACCCAATGGGACAGGCTCCTTGAGCTAGCACCATGGGTTTCCCTTTCTCCACCCCAAAAGATGTCGCACTTGTTCCTCCCATATAGAGCCTATTTCACCCCCAAAAAACTTTTCAGCTTTGGACATAGAATGGACTCCTCCTGCCCCAGATGTGGAAGGACAGAGGGAGACATGATCCACATGTTTTGGAGATGTCCCAAGTTACAGCACTACTGGATGGAGGTAGTGGAAACAATTACGCAGGTCTTTGAAGTTTCTATTGAGATGGAATCTAAGGTTTGCGTATTGGGATGGGTAGAGGGGAAGGGAAGGCCCAAAGACACCAACTTGGCAATCTTGAGATGCCTATTCCAAGCCCGCAAACGTATTGCTCAAAGATGGCAATCCTCTGCCCCTCCATCCAGTAGGGAATGGGTGTCAGGGTTTCCGTCCGCTGCGCACTCTAGTGCGCAGGCGCACGGGTCCGGCTCCCCTGGCTCATAGCCAGTGACAGAGAGATTATGCGGCGGCGCATGCGCAGTAGCACGGCATCACCTCATGTGACCCCAACGGCCCTATAAAAGGAGGGCCTCTATGCCCAGACAGACGCTGGTTCGTCTGACAGCTGCTTCCTGTTTGTATCCTGTACTTGACCCTTGAAGATTGTCTTACCTGTTGCCAAACCCGGATCGTCCTGACTACTCTGCCTTCTCCTGACCTTGACCTTCGGCTCGCCTATTGGATCTGTTACTTCCTCCTGCACTGGACCCTTGGCCTGTACCCTGGACTCTCCTCTCTGCTGCCTGTGTTTGACCCCCAGCCTGCCTCGGACTCTCCTGTTCAAAGATACCTTTGTCCTGTTGCCTTGTACCAGACCTACCTGTGTTTGACCCCCGACCTACATCCAGCTAACCTGCCTGTGTTTTATTCCCAGCCTGATTGCCGTGCTTCTAACTAGGTATTCGTGGACCCACTATTCCGTTCCAGTCTACCCTTCACTGCAACACCTGAGCCCACGCCTGGTCACCATCCCACCGGTGGCTTGTGCCTCTTGGTGCCAACCGTCCCTGTATCACTTCCAGGGCAGTGGGCGCCGAGTCGCAAGGGCAACCGCTCTCGGCATCTTGGCCTCGGTGAGTACTTAGTTCATGACAATGGGAGCAAAATGTGAACACTATGATACTAAAGGAAAAAACACTTTATATTAGACAGGGGTGCACAATGAAATTTGAAAGGATGTGGAGATTGTGGTGTGAAAAAAAGAATATAGATATATTATAAGTTTATGAATTAAATAAGGAGACATGCGGGAAGGAAGAGGTATGTTGTGAATGGTTAGGGTACGAGAGAGAATGAAAGTGGGGAATATAGTAAATAAACTGAGCTATTTGGAAGGAGAGGGGGAAGGTACATCTCGGATTATTGTTTTTTTTTTTTTTTTTTTTTTATTATTTGTTTCATTGTTTTTTACGTTGGAGGATGTTATGTTTCCTCATTTCCCCTTCGCAACAAAATAGAGGAATGTATAAATGTAAGAATGTGGTGTTTATGATGTTCTTTTTTTTTTGTAAAATTGAAAAACGATCAATAAAAATATAAAGTTAAAAAAGGAAAAGAAAAAAAGGGAAAAAAAAAAAAGATCTAGCAGCCAACATGTGATCCGGAAACTTTTCAAAAGTCTCTGCCACAGACTAAATTTTCAAGCTTGGGCATCAAGCCACTTCTGGCCGAGGGGGTTTCCACTCGTAGCACCTCGTTCCCCTCGAGAAGGGCTAGCCAACCCGAAACATCACCGCAAGCAGCAGCCACATCATCCCCACACGACCACAACAACTCATACAACAGACATTGCATCGAACAATTCCTCAACCTCTTCGGCCTCCGGTGAGGAGCAAAAAGATTCTAAGTCAAAGTCCCTGGATACAAATCTCATTACTGTTTTGGTACTCACGGTTCCCTCGGTGCTCTCACCCGTAGATAGCGATAGCTTTTGTTCGGCGAGCTGCCACTGGAGAGGGCTGTGGACCCTTCTTGCGACTAGTCGAAGGCTGCAGGGGTTCCGCTTCCTCCAAGGCAGGCATGGCAGTGAACTCAGTAATGGTGGATGATGCTGTGTCCATCACCTCAGGGGTTGACTCTCGGGCCCGTGCAGCAGCAATGTCCTTGTTGGGGGCACTGGCAACTGTGGGTGAAACCCGGACTTCGGGCCCTTTAGCTGAAACATAAGCGATATGCTCCTCAGTAGCCACACCTGTGGCCCAGTCCATGAGGAAAGCCCGAGGTTGTTTGGTGGGCTGCTCCACTTTAAAGGTGTATTCTCCACACCTTTGGCACCTGGCGAATGGCCGGGGGTTTGCGACCAACCCGTCACATTTCCTGCAAAACATGCCAAGGGGCTCCATGTCTCCGGCAGCAGACGAATGCCCGTGTCGGTAATCACGGTGCCGGGCATCTGTATGCCTGTCAGGCCCCTCGCTGTGGGCATCCTGGGTCCAGATGCAGGCTGCATGCCCGGGACACGGTACATTTTCCGAGAAGATATGATATCTTTTCTCCAAAACTGCGAGAACTCAACCAACTTCTTCTCCTTCCGCAAAACACACTCTCACGTGGTGCCTCTGCGCTGAAAGATCAGTGCAGACTCCTTCCACTGGGTGCTTGTGCTGCGTAACTTCGGCAAAAGGTCCTCCCACGCATACGCACCTCAGTGAAAGTCTCTTTAAGATGGTGCTGATCGTTGATGGCGCAGTTCAAAAACACTTCACCCTCTATTCCAAATCAACTTGCAAGGTAACGGTAAATCCCGGACTGCGAGCCCCCACGTGTAGCAGCCATAACCCCTTGGGGGGTGGCCTTGACTTTTTGGGCTTACCGGTTACCTCCTCGTGTCCTGTCGGTGACTGTCTAGGGGTTCCCAGGGTTAGTACCCAACGACTTCAGATTCTGATACATAAAAGACCTTTTCAAGGTTTTTATTTTGCAGTGGTAACATCCAACATAGCAAGTCTCTGATGGGAATAGAGGGCACGGGTGATGAAACTCAGGCACTTTGAACTGCTGACATCTATTGAATGTCTCTAATCAACCCAGAGAGTAGCCACTCGCAGCTGGGTGCTTCACTGCCGGACAAACCTCTAGCCAGAGATCTTCTTTAGTGTCCATACAACTCAGCTTCCAGGCTCTTACCAAGCAGCCAGCTTGTTGGCCCTCCTCCGAAGAGTTCTCCCCTGGTCACTTGTACGAGTTGCCATGTCCCTCCAATACCGAGAGCACACCGGGATGCCCTTGAATCCTCCTTCAGTTACTGGGCCTCGGACTAGCCAGTTCTGAGACTCGGGAACAAACAGATCCCTGCCCCAGACCAAGATAGGACAGGATGGCACCTCCTTCGGCTATTGGCTGAGTGTGTAGAGGCGGGCTGGACAAGCGGGGAAGTGGTGTGTTGATGATCCATCTGTTGTATACCTGACTAGTATTGCTGTGCAGAGCTGAGACAACCGGACAGCTTCATACAATAATGTGCACCCCCAATGTCCGTGTTGGCACATTAGAGCTTTTCTTTCCATAAGCCCCCATACATTGAAGTCTGCAGTTAATTCAACCTTCGGCCTTTGGATTCCCTTGGCCGGGATAAAGCCACAAGCTAGTGTGACCTCTGTGACAGGGGGTCGCACAATCCGGTAAGGGTCAGTGTGTGTGGACGGTGGAGGTGTTTTCTTTTTCTCATCAGGATCACCCTTTGAGTTGCTGTTCATTGAATGAGAGCACTGTGGAATCTCTGGAACTTTATATATGTTTATTGTGTTTTTCACAAATCACATTGATCTTCATAAGGACAGTCAGTCACCAATGATTGTTTCTTTCACTTTTTGTCTTACACGATTGTTTCATGTAATACGGACTCCCTTGAACCTGATACTATTGAGTTTTAAGGAGGTATAAATCTACTGTGTCAACTTTATGTATGTTGGTTTACTCAATTTGTGTCACAAGTGCACTATTGTTTGCAGCGCAGTTGTTTATTTTTATATTGGTCTTGTTGGTGTGGGTATCTCGCATTTACAACTGCAGCAGCTTTTTAAATTAATTTTATTTTGTTTTTTTATCTTCACAATTTTTCCTAAAATCAATGATATGGGATATAATTCACAGTAAATTTTAGGACAGCGCAGTATTCTTCACAATTTTTTCAAGATGGCCTTTGGGGCTGGTCGGATAGACCATGCTTGCGGGACGACAGATGCTCCTAGGCCAGGGACCCCTCGCGGGGCTACCCCGGACCAGAACCAGGAACCAAAAGCTACAGCCGAACCCTGAAGACGTGACTTCAGCACCTTAAATACCCCTTCCCAGACTATGCAGCAAGGCCAGGCGCGCCCACTGATTGGCTCCGGGAAGATTGGTACCTAAGACGTTCTAAGGCGGAACCTTAGTACAGCCCAGCCAGACTGATGCCAAAGTAAAACCTGCACAATTAACCCCCAGAACTCCATTACAGTTCTGAGAAAAAACAAAATTTTCATTGATAGCGCACACTTAGTAAAAGTGTGATCGCTATATAACCTTAACCACTTGCCGACCAAGGACGTCATATGACGTCCTTGACTTTAAGTGGTGATATCTGAATGATGCGTGCAGCTATTGGCATCATTCAGATATCATTTTTACCGGCCGGCGATTCTGTGCACCATAAGAACGATCATAGCGGCAGTTCCGCCGCCTGATCGTTCTTATAGGCAGCGGGAGGGGACGTCCCCCCCTCCCGCCGCCATCCGGTGCTTCTCCGGGCTCTCCCGTGCCATCGGGGGCCCGGAGAAAGAATCGCTCGCCGCCGGATGACGAGCATAGAGATTTCCGGTGACCAGATGGTCACCAGTCATCTCTATGACCGTCGGAGGTCCGGGCGCGGCGTTATGACGTCACGCCCGGTACCCGGATGTAAACAAAGCCGCGATCGCGGCTGTCAGCATGAGATCGGTAAAAAATTTTTTACCGATCTCATGCTTTCCAGCCTGGAGGAGAGATGTGGGGTCTTATTGACCCCACATCTCTCCATAAAGAGGACCTGTCACATACATTCCTATTACAAGGGATGTTTACATTCCTTGTAATAGGAATAAAAGTGATCCAAATTTTTTTTTTTTTTTTTAAAGTGTAAAAATAAAAAAAAGTAAGTAAAATAAAAATAAATAAATAAATAAATAAAAATTAAAACGCCCCTGTCCCCTGTAGCTCGCGATCAGAAGCTAACGCACACGCAAGTCCCGCCCGCATATGTAAACGCCGCTCAAACCACACATGTGAGGTATCGCCGCGTGCGTTAGAGCGCGTGCAACAATTCTAGCACTAGATCTCCTCCGTAACTCTAAACTGGTAACCAGTAAAAAATATTAAAGCGTCGCCTATGGAGATTATTAAGTACCGAAGTTTGGCGCCATTCCACGGTTGTGCGCAATTTTAAAGCGTGACATGTTTGGTATCTATTTACTCGGCGTAACATCATCTTTCATATTATATAAAAAAATTGGGCTAACTTTACTGTTTTCTTATTTTTTAATTCATGAAACTGTTTTTTTTCCCAAAAAAAGGCGTTTGAAAAATGATTGCGCAAATACCGTGTGAGATAAAAAGTTGCAATGACCGCCATTTTATTCCCTAGGGTGTCTGCTAAAAAAAACGTACTCAATGTTTGGGGGTTCTGAGTAATTTTCTAGCAAAAAAATGATGATGTTTACATGAAGGAAAATAGGCCAAAATAGGCCCGGTTGGCAAGTGGTTAAGCTGCCCCCTTGAGGTCCATTGAGTAAACATTGCATTCCTACCCTAAGAGGATTATACCTCGGCCCCAACTAGTGAGACCCTCCTCGGGAAGACCTATCTCCTGTTTTCCATTAAAGTTCATTCTGGTTTAACATTAGCTGATCGGATGGCTTAAGCTTGTTACTGTTAACATAGGTGTAGATATTAATTCAAGCAGTTGGGGTGGATCTTACAACACCTGCATGTGTAGCACCCACCCACATATACTTCAGTGCACCTTATTTTGGGCTGCAACGAAGACCTACTAGTAGCTGTTAAACTTTTAGTTGTTCTACACCTTACCCTCCACCTCTACCTTCTTACAACCACCCCACCCTCCTCCCTTATCTTATTTTTTCCCCTCTTCTGCTTCCTACAGCTGAAAACCTATATTTTATTTTGCTAAATGTCAAAGGGTTGAATTCACCTGAAAAAGGCAGATTCTCCTATAAGATCTACACAGAATGAAAGCCCATGTCATATATACAGTATCTCCAGGAAAAGCACTTTTGAAATGACAGACCCCCTACCTTGAAAGACCGACATTACCCCATAGCTGATCACAGTTGGAACAGAGAAGCAAAGACTAAAGGAATGTCTATCCTGATCTCTAAATCTGTCCCGTGGAGTTTGCTAGATGTGTGTAGTACAGGTGATAGCAGATATCTTTTTTAAAAGGCACAATATACAGGTTGCTGTGTATTGTCCTAATAGCAACCAATACCAGCTCTTCAAATGGGTCTTCGACAAACTAACTCCTTTCATAGAGGCCTCCATATCCTGGGAGTAGAGTTAAACTGCTGCCTGATCCAGTTGCAGATACATCGACTGGGATTCTCTCATGCCTCTCAAAGGCATATTTCCAATTATGACGAGCAACTGATTGACATCTGGAGACTACGTTATCCTGACAATAGGGACTTGTATTCTGCCCACTATAAGCAGTACTCCTGCATTGCTCACCAGCATATTCCCCTCCTACAATAAAATAGCTACTATTATATGATTTTATCACACCCCCTTCTGTAGGTAATCTTTTCTCCTGACAATGGTCTGTGCACTTAGCAATGGTGACTAAATGACAGTCTATTTCAAGATCAATAGATCTTAGCTGATCTAATCAGAGAATTGGACCAGATGGGCTGTATGTTCAACATAAAATCTACCTTCCACACTTACTTCCTCGGCTCACTGATACCTTCAATGCCCTTACCTATTACTCCTATTTCTCCAGAGATTCTGTCAGTGAACATATCTCAGTAATTCCTTATCTCCATTTCCTCTACATTGCCTTCCGAGGAGCTGTGGACACATCCCAAACTACTTGAAATGACACCTGACTATTGTCCCTGCATTGTGAATTTGCTCAATGGTCCTTGATAAACACCATCTGCCACCAAGCCCTTCCCATATTTCTGATTTTGGATAACCCAGATTTTCTGTCAGCAACTTTGGGGGGAGTCTGCCTATAATTGATCTATACTAAGCCTCTCACTTGATAAATGCTGGACACTAGCCCTCAATCCCAGCTCTGACAACAAGTCGCTAGTGCTTTTCCACCTGACCCTACGGGGTTGATTTACTAAAACTGAAGAGTGCATAACCTTGTGTGCATAGAAACCAATCAGCTTCCAGGTTTTTTTGGTCAAAGCTTAACTGAACAAGCTAAAGTTAGAAGCTGATTGGATACCATGCACAGCTGCACCATATTTTGCACTCTCCAGTTTTAGTAAATCAACCCTTAGTTGTCCACTCTCCCAACACCCTGGATTTCCATCAGACATATTTATCCTTTTGAAACTCTATGTGAAGGGCAAGGTCCACTCTAATGCCACGTACACACGAGCGGATTTTCCGTCGGAAAAATCTTGGATGGTTTTTCCGACGGAATTCCGCTCAAGCTTGACTTGCATACACATGGTCACACAAAAGTTCGCTGAACTTTCGACCGTCAAGAACCCGGTGACCTACAACACTATGACGAGCTGAGGAAATTAAGTTCAATGCTTCCGAGCATGCCTCAAATTGTTTCTGAGCATGCGTATGCGTATATATTTTGCTCGTCGGAATTGGTACAGATGATCGGAATTTACCATCCAAAACTTTTTCCAACCGAAAAATTGAGAACCTGCTCTCAATCTTTTGCTGGCGGGAATTCGGCCAGCAAAAGTCCGATGGAGCATACACACGGTCGCATTTTCCCACCAAAAGCTCTCGCCGGTCTTTTGCTGGCCGAATTCTCGATCGTGTGTACGCAGCATAACACTTTCTTTCAAGTATCTACTCCATCCTTTCCAAACCGGGAAGGAACTTCAAGGCTCCATTCTTTTCACAATGGGAGCAAGACACTCAGATATTCTTCACACCTGATCAAGTGAAAAAGATTGATGACAAGAAACAATAAAAATTTTAACAAGGTGGTACAAGACCCCAACAACTTTACAAAGCAATTTCAAACATTTTTTGGAGATGTAACCGAGATACAGGATTGATACTACATATCCTTTTGCTACTGTCCTACAATAAGGCTCTTCTGGACTAAACAAGGAAATTGTCCAAAATGTCAGTGATTATCTGATCCTAGTAGAAGGACCCTTTTTCCTTTTACATCACTCTCTACCACTAATTTTTTTTTTAAATGCAGGAAACTAAGTATCCCGCTCTTCTGGAAAAAATCCCACCCCTCCTATCAGACAAGTATGGATGCGGAAAATGGATGATATTATACACATGGAAAACATTATACTCTCCGCCCATAATAAACAGAAAGTCTATAAAATGACCCATTCCTTCTTACCTGTGAGAAATCTCACTTAACCTCTCCCTCTATCCTTAACTCCCACCCCACATACCCCCTTCCTTTTTTTTTCTTCTTTTGTTTTTGTTTTGAATCTAACATTTTATATTTTATTTCTAAACATATTATTATTGTAATATCCCCAAATAAAACTAAGACAAGAACTACATATTTATCTCGGCGAATGATACTCCTGTCAGAAGTTGACAACGTAACTTGTGATTTCCATAATTACCCGTCAATTTACAGTCTTGTTCGCCAAGACTACTGTACTATGCCTCAGTGTTATGAAGTTATACATTTCCCTTTGTGCTCAAAATAAATAAATGAATAAGATGAACATAGAAATTAAAAAAAAAAAAACTAACGTAAAATATTAATAGTAATACAATATAAATATAGTAAAAACAAAAAAAAACAAAAAAACAGAAGGAAAATAAAAGTTGACGAGAGAAGGGCAAGAAGGCATTAATTAAGAGTTAATTAAAATAATGCCTTGATTTCGTGAAACAGGTAGAAAGCACAAGGGGGACTGTGTCACACCATGAGGTACATATTATCACTGGTAAATGGTCATCAGTTTCAAAAAGCTCATTGCTGGACAACTGGAGCGCAGACAAAGGTCAAACATGGTGCTATGCATTTATTAAGGTACAAGTGGTACATGGCTTCTATTGTTTATAGTGTAATTCTAGGGCTCCGTGTTTCCGGTTATGGATAGCTTGGCCGTGCACGCCTTACTAGCCGGATTGTGGAAGTTGTTTTTCGGATCGTTGTATACGAGTAAGGGGTATTGCGGCCCCTATTCATATTATATATATTTTTTAGCCTATATTTTTAAATAAATGCTTTTTAATGGATTCACGCTATGAGGCTCATCCTTTCTAATATATGTGGAGTGCCCGCTGCTGATTTACTTCTTCTGTGAGAGGAACAGCCATTGACGGCTATTAACCATCCGGGCTCCAGGGATATCCTGATAAGAGGGTCACCATCTTACAGATAAGGAGGTTTTACGGATGTTACCCCAGAAGGGGTGAGGCACTCTGGTGAGTGCAAACACAAGAGGGGCAAGTGTAAGAAGGAGGGGAGCACTGAACAGTCACTTTCTTCCAGTGTTGTATCTGCTCAGATTTTCAATTATGGACTGTGGTTGTTGTCTATGGTTATAAACCAACCTTTTTAGGCCATTGTTACACTTTGGACATTTATTAATTTATATTTTGGACACTATATTTATTATTTTTTATATTTTTTACGTTTTATTCATTCCACTTTTTGCACAGTATCATTATTATTATTTTTTGAAGATTCCATTTTTTATGTCTTTCTTGCTTTATATCACTTTACACAAGAACATTTTGCATTGTTTCACTTTATATTTCTGATGCACTTTATTATTCTTATGCACATTGCACTTTATATTTAGTGCTGTTTACATACACATATTTATTTTCAGAGGTGTGTATAGCACATAATGTTTAGATTTTAAGCCGATTCACTCACGTGTACCCAGTGTTGAACCTAGCGAGTGTTGAAACAGTCAGGCTTGCGGGCTGTCAGCCCTGCTCCTCCTCACTTCACCTCTCGTGTCTTTCCGAGCACTCACGGTGACGTCACTGACTCCTCCTCCCGACATGTTGCGTCACAGGTCACGTGACTTTATCAAGGTTCAACACTGGGTAGACGTGAGTGAATCGGCTTAAAATCTAAACATTTAAAAGCTGGTTACACAGTGTTGCGCAATGATGTTCTTTTTGTTTGTGCTTTATTTTTTCTGATTTTTGAGGATAAAGACGGCAAAGAGCTTTTTATTGTTAGAGGAAAAAGAAGCGGTGTAGGAGAAGAAATCACAAAAGGAGGAAGCTACTGATATCTTCTTACTAGCAATCCCCACAAAAAACTGAAATGACTATAATATAAGGACTAGAATATAAGGACTAATTACCAGGATTTGTTTACCAGTGTCTTTTTTTTCCACTGACCCATTTCCACTATTACCAATGTGATAGGTGCTCATTAGTGGATTAATTGGATTGTCAGTTGATTGATTGGTTATTCAATCTTATCTGCAAGTGTGTGCGCTCTGGGAGAAAGATTGATTTAACAGTTAAAGGAATCTGAATTAGTGGCAGGATTGCACAGTATTTTACGTATAGTACTGCACATTAACACACACTGCATTGGTGTTTGCACATATGTATTTATTTATTTGTGTTTCACATCAACACATATTGCATTGTTGGTTACAAACATTTGTTTAGCACATGCTTATTTTGCACAATATTTATTTGCATATTTGCACAACACAAGCATACATATTTATCGCATTTTTTGCACTATATTTTTGTCAGTGCACTCACAGCAACTGCACTGTATTTATTTCTGAAGGTTTACTACAGGGGTGCCCAACCCGTGGCCCGCGGCGCCATCCGAGGTGGCCTGCCACGTCTTGCTCCGAGATGGCAGGTCGGGAAGCCCTGATCGCGGGTTCCCGACCCGCCATCTCCGAGCATCAGCGAGAACGGAGCCGCCACTAAAGGAAGCAGAGCCGATGCTTCCTGTATAGCGCCGGCTCCTTCACAGGCGGAGTGATATCAAATGTACTCCGCCTGTGACAGGAATGTGTACTGCAGCTGCATGCTTCCTGCGATCTCACAGCAGCCAGCAGTGCCAAAGCCAGCAGTGCCAGTACCAGTACCCATCAGCAGTACCAGCCAGCAGTACCAGTACCCACTACCAGTACCAGCCAGCAGTATCAGTACCCACTAGCAGTACCAGTCACCAGTACCCACCAGCAGTACCAGTACCAGCCAGCAGTACCTTCCAGCAGTACCAGTACCCGCCAGCAGTACCAGTACCTGCCAGCAGTATCAGTACCCACCAGCAGTACCCACCACCAGTACCAGCCAGCAGTACCAGTGCCCACCACCAGTACTAGCCACCAGTACCCGCCAGCAGTATCAGTACCCGCCAGCAGTACCGGTACCCACCAGCAGTACTAGCCACCAGTACCAGTCACCAGTACCCGCCAGCAGTACCAGTACCAGCCAGCAGTACCTGCCAGAAGTACCAGTACCAGCCAGCAGTACCAGTACCCACCAGCAGTACCAGTCATCAGTACCCGCCAGCAGTATCGGTACCCGCCACCAGTGCCAGCCAGCAGTACCAGTACCCATCAGCAGTACTAGCCACCAGTACCAGTATCAGTACCCGCCAGCAGTACCAGTACCAGCCAGCAGTACCAGTACCCACCAGCAGTACCAGCCACCAGTACCAGTCACCAGTACCCGCCAGCAGTACCAGTACCCACCAGCAGTACCAGCCAGCAGTACCCACCAGCAATACCAGTACCAGCCAGCAGTATCAGTACCCACCAACAGTACAAGTACCAGCCACCAGTACCAGTACTCACCAGCAGTACCAACCACCAGTACTAGCCACCAGTTCCAGTCACCAGTACCAGCCACCAGTACCAGTACCAGCCAGCAGTACCAGTACCCACCAGCAGTACCAACCACCAGTACTAGCCACCAGTTCCAGTCACCAGTACCAGCACCAGCCAGCAGTACCAGTACCAGCCACCAGTACCAGTCAGCAGTACCAGTACCCGCCAGCAGTACCAGTACCCACCAGCAGCACCAGTACCCACCAGCAGTACCAGTACCCACCAGCACCCGCCAGCAGTACAAGTAGCAGCAAGCAGTTTCATCCAGCAGTACCAGTACCAGCCAGCAGTACCAGTACCCACGAGCAGTACCAACCACCAGTACTAGCCACCAGTTCCAGTCACCAGTACCAGCACCAGCCAGCAGTACCAGTACCAGTCAGCAGTACCAGTACCCACCAGCAGCACCAGTACCCACCAGCACCCGCCAGCAGTACCAGTAGCTGCAAGCAGTTTCAGCCAGCAGTACCAGTACCAGCCAGCAGTACCAGTACCCGCCAGCAGTACCAGTACCTGCCAGCAGTACCAGTACCAGCCAGCAGTACCAGCAGGCAGTACCAGCAGGCAGTACCCAACAGCAGTACCAGCCAGCAGTACCAGCCCTGGAGGACAGCCAGCAGCAGCCACCAGTTATAACCACCTGGGGAACAGCAGCAACCAGCTGCAGGAATCCTGAGGAAGAAGTGAAGATTGAGGTCAGTTGAGGAGCAGGTAAACCGCTGTGCATCAGTGTGAAAGCAGCCTTAGTCCCCTTTCACACGATCGGTCCAATCGGTTCTGCCTGTCTGTTTTGCAGGCGGACCAATCAGACCCTCCATTCACCTCTATAGAGCGGCAGATGTAAACAGACTCATGTCTGCTTACACCCGCCTATCTGCAATCCGATCTGCTTAAAAAACAGAAGGGGATCTGTCTGGGCAGATCAGAGGGCCCTTAGGGTAGAGCGGGCTGCATCCGTGTCTACTCTACATATGCAGAATGGACACAGACCTGCCATCCGCCCGCTATGCTCATTGTGGCCCGCGACCGGTTACCAAGTCGCTAAAGTGGCCCTCGCTCCTCAAAAGGTTGGGCACCCCTGGTTTACTAGATCATTTATTTATTTATTAAGGTTGATAAGAGCTCACTAATTGTTCACTATATTGTGTACTTTATTTCAATACTTGTCCAAGTGTGAGAGCACTTTTTATTGGTTGCAGCTTTATCATTTGGTTATCTTTTTTAATTTAATTCTTAATGTCATTTTTTTGGAGTTTAAACTAATATCAGCGCTTTAGTAACTCACATTTAAAAATCTTAAAAAGACATCCCCTAGACCAGGGGTCTCCAGTTTACTGTCCTTAGGAGGGCTGGACTGTGGCCAGTGGGAGTAGAAAATTATTCAGACTTGGTGGTCAGCAGGAGTAAAATAATTACATAACGCCTGTGGGTAGCAGGAGGCATTAGATTTAGAGGGAAGAATAATCTTCATCGTTGGTGTCAGTGGGAGGAATGGTGCCCCATTGTTGGTATCAGCGAGAGGAATAGTACCTTCATCATTGGTATTAGTGCGGGGAACAGTGCCCCAAACTTGGTGTCAGTGGGAGGAATAGTGTCCCATCTATGGTGTCAGCAGAAGAAATAGTGTCCCATCTATGATGTCAGTAGGATGAATAGTACTCCATCTTTGGTGTCAGTGGAAGGAATGGTGTCCCATCTATGGTGTCAGTGGGAGGAGTAGTGCCTTGTATCAGTTGGAGGAACAGTGAATTAAGGGCCAGGTAAGGGCCACGGTTTGGAAACCACTTTCCTAGACTGATTATTGAGCCAGTCTAAATGAACTGTTGCTGTGTGCCTGTCTGCATCTGCACCAATCTTGGGGAAAAAATTGGTAAATTACAGCAGCTCCTACCGGGTAGCACTACATATTTTTTCTGCTCTCCAAAATATACTATACAAACATTACAGCAACTGCATAATACATGAAAGAACTGTGCTTTTCTGTTTTATCACATAACAGGTATAACAATGACAAACTGATCAACCCATGACTTAGAGGTAGTTAATAGCATTTTGTTGTTTTGGCTTGGGGCTGACAAAAATTACATACAGCCTTTTGTGTGTCAGTTAGGTTTAAAAATTATACATTTTATTCAGACAAGCATGCACTTATTCATTGTGAAAAAAAGCTATGAATGTAAGGTTAAATGTCAGTTTGGGACATTCATTTTAATACTGCTTTTAATGTCCTCTGTATATCATATGGCAATATGGGCCTTGCGTGAGTAGACTATGTATTAAGCACTTACTGGTCCATCACACACTATAAATGTTAAAGTGCAGAGAGGGATAATGCAAATATAAGGAAACTGTGTCTAGCTCAAGGAAACTGTGTCAACCAATTTGCTTGCTACAGGCCAAATACATAACCGATATTTGGCTACCAAAATATGACCTGCATATTCACTATATAAAAAAAGTAATAAACTTAAAATAAAATAGGTTTTGTAATAAATCTGGTTGACTGCTGCCAACCTTGTACAGTATATGCACCTACTTTACTTTTATCAGGGTGGGTGAGGTGTTATTAACATAAACCACAATGCTACTGTATGACATGTTTTCCAGTTATTTTAAATTTAGCACTACCCTCATAGGAGCCACTGGATAAAATGGGTCCTCTGTTCTTTGCCTCAACCGTCTCAAAAATGGCAGCCCCTCTGACACACCAGGTTGAGTGTACAAACATACAATGTCACAGGCATTCACTGAAAGCAATACTAGGGTTGCAAATGCTCCAATGCTTGACCCGATACCTGGGCAGTCAGGGGTGATCGGTGCAGTGAGTTACAAGCACCGATCTCCCTGTTTAGATTTCAATAAAGGAGCTGAGAGACGTTTCTCCTCCTCTTCCCACCCCCCTTCGGCTTTCAGCTCCTTTATTGAAATCTATAAAGGGTAATCTGTGCTTGTAACTCCCCCCACCCGATCACCCTGACTGTCCCCTGTACCCAACAGTAGTGCTATATAAATAAAAAAAAAAAAAAAAAGGCACCAAACCAGGTAGTAAAGGCAAACCTTATATATTGTTGGTAACTATGCATGCATAAAATGGATTAGCAATGGTAATAACAAAATTTGGCATACAAAGTTATTAACAGTAGGAACTAGGCATACGATGACATTCGGCGTTTGGATCAGCATAAACAGTAGCAAGGCCACCTCTAGTGCAGCACTGAGCAGTAGTAAAGTTGAATCTACCGAGCAACTATACAGCCAAAGCGCACAAATGGGGGCGATGCTAGTCCTTGAGTATGCACTGTCCTAAAGAAAAGGAGGATGGTAGCAGAGGTGGCAGGGAAACAAAGGGGGCTTGCAGAATAATTATTATGGGAGGGGCAATCCTTTGAGATATTCTTCTGCTGGCTATTATTGGGGCCCTTTAGAAGCGTTAGTGTATTTAATGACAGTTCCAGTTAACTTGCATGCAGTATAGGTATGATATAGTCTCGGCACAGGTGCAAAGTAGATGCGGTTGAGATGTGGTAAAGATTTGGTATAATTAAATATAAGGTTGGTGTAGTATGGTGCAGTCTACGTTTGGAATAAGTGTTGTATAGAGTACAATATTGGTGCAGTATGGATTGGCTACACTTGGTGTTCTGCTCTCAGTGGCTCAGTCCCTGCTAGCAGTATCAGCAATGGAAGACTAGCCTTCTCACCAGTCCTTGGGATGCTGCAGTGACCTCTCACTCACTTTAAAAGCCTCTGGTGATCAGGGGTGGGAAGCAGAGTGCATGCTTCAGTCTCCCTGTGGCAGCAATGCGGGTGCTACGATGTGGGAAGTGCTTGCGCTGCCCCGTGTAACCTCACTCCCAGTCTCAGATCCGGATCTCGGCTGGTATGGTCTCCTGCTGGCAGGTGAATATCCAGACAAAGGTGCTGTCTCTAACTTCCTCAGTGGCAAGAGAAAGAACTTTCTCGGGCAGTTTAATAATAATCATCTCCCCACTCCTCCTACTGCACAGTACCTACTGCAATCTGTAGTAAGGAGTATATTTTTCCTATTATATGGCTGTCATCTCAAACCACAACTCACAGGATTCTCAGTGCTCTTCATAGAAGTCTTTGGGCTTGCTTGGCTTTAGATCTCACCCTGCTGTCTGGAGGATAATTGAGCAGCATAACATCAGTATCTCAGAGGGAGAGAAGAATATAAAAGGCTCCTTTTTCCACTTTGCTGTAGACCAGCACCTTGCTACATAAAAATCTTTTCTTTTCTGTATCCATATACCAAGACTACACACAGGTTACCACCTAAAAACCTTGCTGCACAAATGAGTGGGCAGAAGACAGGTCACAACCCCCCTCCAATCAACTACGGTATACTCTTTTTGACATCTGTATCAATCTGTCATAACTCTCATATTTCCAACAGTCATAACAAACAAACTTCTGATTTCTTATCCATATCTTGTCCTTCTGACAATCAATTCTCCATAGCAAATAGGACTGTAGCGCTAGCCCTACATTTTTACTTTAGCATTATGATAAATACAGAAAATCCATATATGCACTCCTTCAACTTTGCCCGTATTATAGAGAAAAAAAAATTAAACACATTAACACTGTCAGACATTTTGATCCTCTTCCTGCCCAGACCAAGTTTAAGATTTTAGTGCTCACACATTTTGAATGACAATTACTCAGTCATGCAACACTTTACCCAAATTATTATTTTTTCATTGTTTTGAGTCAGAGCTTTCTTTTGGTGGTATTTAATCACCACTGTTTTTGTTTTTTTTGCCATTTAATGCTACATCTGTAAAAAAATAAAAATTCAGAAAAGTTTTTCTAAGTTGCTGCTATACAATTTTGCAAATAAATAATCTTTCTTCATAAAATTAGGTCAAAGTGTCAGTGGATGCAATAATAGTCCCCAGCATTGGTGTCAATGGATTTGATAATAGCCCTCAACATTGGTATCAGTGGGCAAATAACAGTGCACAGCACAGGTATCTGTAGTATTAACCGCCCCCCCATTCAGTGAAATTGAATCCCCTCTACCCCCCTGCACAGGTGGTTAGGGGTAATAAAATGTAACCCCTTCAACCCAAAGGACCTGGTGGTCAGGTTTAGAGAAAGTTTCCCCAGCATTATGGGGTTACCCATCACTTATATGACACATGTTTCTATGACCCTTTCTCTCTCTCCTCAAGCTCGCATTTTACTTGTACTGTGGTTGGAGATAGACTGTACTGTGCAAAGTTTTCTTTCAGTGCCAGGTGCTGGAACACCCATCTTTTCTGGTCTCTGTTCACTTCTCTTGTTCAGTTAGTAATAATTTGGCAAACAGACATATCGACAACTTGCTGGCTGCAGGGATGAACCTGCAAGGAAGGCCAGACGAGGGCTTCCAAACAGCTATCAGCATAATCCTAAAAGCTGAAACATCCTCTATAGGAACTGCTAGGAGTTTATTGAGAATGAAAATGGCAGGATTCATTGCCAGAATAGCCCATTTCTTCTAAAAATCCTTTTTTAGCAGCTTAGTAGGATTTAATACCCTTTCCAGGTTGAGCAAGTCCTCATAAAGTACATAATAAATACTGTATGTGCATGTATGGGAAAAGTCTTTAATGAGAAGCCATAGCTTGTACGTCATAAAATGCAGGGAAGGAAAATCCTCTGCGGTCTCTGCTACAAAATTATGGTCCTCAATACTTTCCTCCATAGTGTCCTCAAGTAAAGGAGATTTCACCTCTGACAGCGACAACATTTGTTACAACATATGCTGCAAGAATAGCAGAACAGAAGGGGTCCTCTACCATAGAGTCATAATTTTGCAGATAATCTCTTGATATTTACTACAGATACATGCTTTGTGGGAGAAGAATAGTATTCTGTCTTGCTGTCTATCTGTGAAGGTAGCATGCAGATCTATTTCCCATTTACATAGGAAGGATAGGTCTTGTTGGGATTTTGAGTTTTACTTAGTGTACGATGTCCCTCACATACTTCTTCAAAAAACAAAACTGCTCTGCAAAACAAATGTGGCTTAGGAAAAGAATGCATAAAGTAAGATAGCTATAATTGTGTCTATGCATTCAGTCTGAGACTCCCGTGATTGTTAAAACAATCTGAACTAAGGCCATTAAATCCTACTTCTCTGGGAACTTATCTGATGGACTCTCCCCTTTAATAATTTGTGCAGCTCACAAATGCGTAATTAGAGGAGAATTAATTAGTATAGGAGCTAAAAAGAAAAAGAAAGAGGCAGAAAAAAGGATTTCAGAATTAACAAACAAAATTACAATTTTAGAAACTCACCATGAACGTTCAACTGCAATACATACAGCGACTGAACTTTTGGAAGCATGAAAAAATTTACAATCTTTATTAAATTTAAAAGCTTAAAGAATCCTTTTTTTAAGAATGGGATTTTTTTATGAACATAATGATAAAAGAGGGAAATGTCTTGCTAGGGCACTGAAAGAATCTATATTTGCTTCAAATATACCTGCCATTAAAGACAAAAAGGGAACCCTGTTACACTCTAGACACATGCGATTAGTTTCGTACGAATTACGAATCCGTAGTACAAATTTTTTCTAATACGAATTCCGTACGGAATACGAAATTCCGTTTACGAATTTTGTCGCCGAATTTATTCGAATACGACTACCAAATATCGAATTTCAACTAATATGAAAGAAATTATTATAGCGGATATAACGAATGATTCGAATGAATTCAGTTTACGAATTTCAGCTCCAAATTATTTGAATCCAACTACCAATATCGAATTTCAACTAATTCGAAAGAAATTATTATAGCGGATATAACGAATGATTTCGAATGAATTCGAATGAATTCAAATGAATTTGAATGATTCGAATAACAAAGTGTCATTTTTGCAGGAAAAAAAGCTATGTAAAATCACTCGCGGCTATTGCTGGAAAATGAATTGTCGGCTCCGTAACACAGAGAACAGTCATTCATTGATATAAAAAAAAAAAGCGTAGGGGTCCCCCCAAATTCAATAACCAGGCCCTTCAGGTCTGGTATGGATATTAAGGGGGACTCCGGCCAAAAAAAAGAAAATGGCGTGGGGTCCCCCCTAAATATCCATACCAGACCTTTCAGGTCTGGGATGGATTTTAAGGGGAACCCCGGCCAAAAAAAAATGGTGTGTGGTCCCCCTCAAAATCCATACCAGACCCTTATCCGAGCACGCAACCTGGCAGGCCGCAGGAAAAGAGGGGGGACGAGAGCGCCCCCCCCTCCCGCCTGAACCGTACCAGGCCACATGCCCTCAACATTGGGAGGATGTTTTGGGGGTCTGAGACCCCCAAAGCACCTTGTCCCCATGTTGATGAGGACAAGGGCCTCATCCCCACAACCCTGGCCATTGGTTGTGGGGGTCTGCGGGCGGGGGGCTTATCGGAATCTGGAAGCCCCCTTCAACAAGGGGACCCCCAGATCCCGGCCTCCCCCCTGTGTGAAATGGTAAGGGGGTACAAAAGTACCCCTACCATTTCACCAAAAAAAGGTGGCAAAAATGGTAAAAAAGACAGGAGACGGCCTTTGACAATTCCTTTATTAAAATCTTCTTTCTTCTGCTCTTCCTTCTTCCTTTCTTCATCCTTCGGTTTCTTCATCTTCTCCTTCCGACATCTTCTTCCATCTTCTTCTTCCATCATCTTCTTCCTCCGATCCGCTTCTTCTTGCGCCGGTCTTCTCGTCCTTCTCGTCCGGCATCTTCTTCCATGGCGTCGGCGTCTGTTCTTCTGTTGGGCCGCACCTCGCAATGGGAGGCTCCCGCTGTGTGAGGCTTCGCTCCTTCTGACAGGTCTTTTATAACGGAGGGCACCTGGTGACCCAGCCCCCCCTCTGACGTCATGGGGAAAGCCATAGGGAATTCCCGATGACGTCCCCGTGCGTCAGAGGGGGCGGGGTCACCAGGTGCCCTCCGTTATAAAAGACCTGTCAGACGGAGCGAAGCCTCACACAGCGGGAGCCTCCCATTGCGAGGAGCGGCCCGAGAACAGACGCCGACGCCATGGAAGATGCCGGACGAGAAGGACGAGAAGACCGGAGCAAGAAGAAGCGGGTGATTATAAATAGCTTTTTTTCCTGCAAAAATGACACTTTGTGCAGGAACAGTTTTCTATATTAGATATACTGAATCTCAAATTCATTCGAATCATTCGAAGCATTCGTTATATCCGCTATTATAATTTCTTTCTTAGTTGAAATTCGATATTTGTAGTTGGATTTATTAACGATTCGTAACGATTCGTAACTTGAAATTGAAATTCGATATTTGTAGTTGGATTCGAATTGTTCTCTGTGTTACGAGAACCGACAATTCATTAGCCACATTAACGATTCGTAAAGATTCGTAACTTTACTAACGATTCGAAAAAAAATTACGATTCGTACGAAATTCGTATTTCGTACGAATTTGAACGGAATTTCGTACACGAAACGGAACAAAACGAAACAAAACTAATTTTTTGACAGTTCCCATGTCTATTACACTCCACTGATAAAATTGCTAGGGTTTTTCATACGTACTAGTCAGACCTATAATTTACCGAAAACCTCATAAACCAGCTGACTTACAGGGAATGCAACCACATATTCTAAAGGACTACCTGACTGATAGTGGAATTCCCAAACTCCCAATATCTGACATAGAACACCTAGAGAAACCGATTACAGAAGATGAGCTGATTGAAGTCATTAAGATGCCTAAACCTTGAAAAAGCCCTGGTCCTGATGGTTTCACAGCTCATTATTATAAAATATTTGCTAATATTTTGACTCCACATCTTCTGAAAACCTTGAACCACTTACGTAATCCGCAGGCAATCCCTGAAGATTTTCTAATAGCCTTGTTAAGACCTTTAACACCTTTTGAATCTGTTTGCCTTCAAGGAAAGACTATGGAAAAAAAAAAACTCTCGACAGTGTATGCCTGGCTACAAACATCTTATACTTCAAGCCCTGGCAGATTTAAAGCACTCTGAGAATCAGCTCTTAATACATTTCATGATGAACAATGGCAAAATGCATGTATCTTTGCACACAAATGCTCCATTAGCTCCTGTTTTCAGGAACTTTCATATAAACTACTATCACATTGGTATATAACTCCTGATAAGTTGAAACAATGGTTCCCACAGTCCTCTGATTTGTGTTGACGTTGTAATGAAGAGATGGGTTCTCTGGTGCACATTTGGTGAAAATGCCCTCTAATAACCCCATTTTGGCCGAAAATTTGTGCATTGATAAAAAGCATTACTGGTACTAATATTAAATTGACACCAGCCTGTTCATATTTCTGACTGCTCTATGAAAATATGCAAAAAATCTTTAACAAGATACCTACTGATAGCAGCTAAAGTCCTAATACTACGATATTGGAAATCCACCTGCATTCCATCACTTAAAGAATAGATTAATACAATTCAGGAACTTTACAACATGGGAGAATTGGTAGCAACAGCTAATGGATCAATAGAGAAATTTAATAAGATATGATTACCATGGGTAATTTTCAGAAGTTCACTCAGGTTACAACTGATGCCGCGTACACATGATCGAACTATCCGGCGGACTTGGTCCGACGGACCAGAGACCGCCGGACAATCCGACCGTGTGTGGGCTCCAGCGGACTTTTTCTTCCCAAAAGTCCGGCGGACTTAGAAAGGAGTTTTGACTCAAAATTATCCACCGGACTCGGCAGTCCGGCGGACAATCCGGCCGACTGTGTGCTAGTCTGCGGGACTTTTGAAATGAACGGACTTGCCCCACACACGGAGTAAAGTCCGTTAATTTAGAACATGACTCCAGGTAGACGGGACTAGCGAAGGAAGTCAATGTCGCCGCCTCCATCGGAGAGATTGACACCTTGCTAGCCCCGTCACCTGGTATGGATTTAGAGAGGAATCCCTACGCCAAAAAAACGGTGTGGGGGTCCCCCCAAA
Organism: Lithobates sylvaticus; assembly: GCA_028564925.1. NCBI lineage: Eukaryota > Metazoa > Chordata > Amphibia > Anura > Ranidae > Lithobates > Lithobates sylvaticus. Next base: position 355,006,508 of record CM053030.1, on the reverse strand, counting down.
TCCACATCAGACCCTTATCCGAGCACGCAGTCTGGCCGGTCAGGAAAGGGGGTGGGGACAAGTGAGCGCCCCCCCTCCTGAGCTGTACCAGGCTGCGTGCCCTCAACATGGGGGGTGCTTTGGGGAAAGGGGGGCCCTGCGGCCCCCCACCCCAAAGCACCTTGTCCCCTTGTTGATGAGGACAAGGGCCTCTTTCCGACAACCCTGGCCGTTGGTTGTCAGGGTCTGTGGGCAGGGGGCTATCGGAATCCGGGAGCCCCCTTCAATAAGCTAATTTCTTCTTCCAGCTCTTTTACTAGCGTTGGCCTGGTCTTCTGACGCTGTCGCCACCACCATCCGGTTCTGCTCCTTCTTCCTTCCTTCTTCCGCACCAGCATCTACCTTTTTCAGGGGGTATGCAACCATGCACTCACTGAAAGGGAAAAGCATTGTGTTGGGTGTCACTCGTGGATGCCATTATCATGCCATATTTTTGCTGGTTGTCTCTTTCTCAAGTTCCGCAAGGTAAGTATGAATGGCCCCTGCTGCAAAATTTCATGGCTCAGTGTGACGTCTTTGAAGTCCTCCATTTTCTTGGCATATCTCTGTGGAGTCTGACCACACAGTGACCCCTGTTGTAGCAGCAATAGGACTTGAGAGAGCAGAAGCTGCAGTGAAATGTGTGTGGTCTCTCACATTGGCAAGATAAGTCTCCCTGTATGTACTATTTTGAATAAAGACTATTTTGAATAAAGCAATAGAAATAATAATAATAATAATAATAAAGATCTAATGTTTAAATATGTAAAAAAAAAGTCAACAATTTCCACAAAGTGTTGTCTAATAAGCAAGTATTTTAAGATGGGTCAAGCAAAACAAAAAAAATAGCATGGACGTGGTTAATATTTCTTCACCTGCCCACAAACAAGGGGACACATAAAAATCTGAACATTGTCAGATTTAGAAACAATTATCCTAACAATGTTTAACTTATAGCTACAGACCAGTGAGGGGTGAAGGGAGCACCAATGGTAGTACTGACACCCATTCCCCATAGGGGGGTACCATAACGGATAATGCTTCAATAGGTGAAAACTGGCCTACTGAGGTAATGCCTTCAACCATGGGAGGGAAATTATCAGCACTTCTACTGGAAAAGTGTTTATAACTGAATGGATGTTTTGGGCACTAAGGTTAAGGGCTTAGGTAGCATTGCATGGTGGTTCAGATTGAGTGTAGGAGCATTCCAAAAGGATCTGCAGAGGGCTATGTTTTGCCTTGCGAAGTTCCAAAAGATGCTACTGGTAAAAGTCACAAATAAATTTGTGTGACGTGCATGTCACATGTCAAAGTGAGTATAATATGGATTGTTCTCACGAACATCGGAGTCGTTCCCAATCCAAGAATTGATTAATATCAGAAGTTTTCTTTAAATAACAATAACAGCTTGCATACATAAACGTTTCTACTTCTAGTATGTAGCCCTTTTGCACTGTATGGACCACAATTTCTCCTGACTTTGCACATCAAGCTATACTGTTTAATTGTGTGCTGTTTAACCACTTAAGGACTAGCCTCGTTTTGAGATTTTTAGGGAAGTTTAAAACATTTTATTTTGCTGGAAAATTACTTAGAACCCCCAAACATTCTATATTGTTTTTTTTCTAACACCCTAGAGAATAAAATGGCGGTCATTGCAATACTTTTTTTGGAAAAAATTCACTTTTTTGAATAAAAAAATAAGAGAACAGTAAAGTTAGCCCAATTCTTTTTTATATTGTGAAAGATAATGTTACGCCAAGTAAATTGATATCCAACATGTCGCGCTTCAAAATTGCGCCCGCTCGTGGAATGGCGTCAAACTTTTACCCTTAAAAATCTCCATAGGTGACGTTTAAAAAATTCTACAGGTTGCATGTTTTGAGTTCCAGAGGGGGTCTAGGGCTAGATTTATTGCTCTTGCTCTAATGATTGCAGCGATACCTCACATGTGTGGTTTGACCATCGTTTTTATATGCGGGCGCTACTTAGGTATGCGTTCGCTTCTGTGCGCGAGCTCGTCAGGGACAGGGGCGCTTTGAAAAAAATTTTTTTTTTCTTATTTATTTTACTTGGTTTTAAAAAAAAAAAATTGGGTCACTTTTATTCCTATTACAAGGAATGTAAACATCACTTGTAAATATGAGAGCTGGGGTCAAAAAGTCCTCAGATCTCATATTTGGACTAAAATTTTACTTTTTTTTTTTTATTGCATTTGAAAAAAAGACTTTGAAAAAATGTCCCTTTAAGACGTATGTGCAGCTGCTGCCGAGTGGCGACGCATATGTACAGGAGTCGGTGGCAAGTGGTCAGCACTAACTATTGACCATTACTTTTAGTGAAAAAGAAAAGGTTCTACTGTCAACACTTTTAGCCAGCTTTTTGAACCCCCGATTCACACACACTCCACATAAAAACACTTTTTAAGATTAATGCCAGCCACACAAAGAAATGTTTCCTTCTTTCGGCTAGATTCACACCATACAGGTACAGGTGTAACATACAGGTCTGATGTAGCACGTGAACATTCCCACATGTTGCATGTAGGAATGTCCAATCATTTCAATGGGCTGCCCTATGCTTGAGAAACATGCAAAAAGAAGTCCCTGACCCTCTTCCAAATTCTGCCACACTGAACTGCGTGCTGCTGTAGCACCATGCGAGTTGGCACACACGAACATGCGCATTTTATCATATGCGTGGGGGTGGCATTAACAATTAATGGCCCCACCATACATCTGCAAAAGTGCAGCACATTTCTGTACGTGTTGGGAAAGCGTGTGATTTTGCATGCATTACAGACATGCACAAGGTGTGAACCTGGCCTGGAGTAATATGGTGCATTTTAAGGCTACTCAAGGTCTTTATAGGTTACAGGGCTGCAGTTCCTTCTTGGAACCCAAACCATACTAGTAGATTAATAGCTTCTATCCAAACTTGAAACAAAACCTAAAACATGTATGAATACATATTTATAAAAATGGATAGACTTTAAACATGAAATCATGTATATTAAATTAATATTACCACTATTAATACATACGGTAATAAAACAGCATTCCTAATGACAGGTCATTTTGTTTACATATTTAGTCACTGTCCCAACAGAGATGAAGTTTAGGTTCCAAAGTCTATGTTCAGTACATCTGTCCAGCTAAGTGCTGATCTTATCACCCCTTCAATTCTCGTTTATTTTTCCTTAGAGGTCATTCAATGAAAAGAAGGGGAAGGAGTAACGGAAAGTAAAACATACATTTACTAGAACCTTCCTACCACCCAAGTAAGAAAGAAAATAACTTAAGTATATTCCAAGCTTCAATGAATTAAATTATTTGAAGGCACTAATAAAAACCATGAGATGGATTACATTTGAAAACACAAGCTCAACTAATGTAAGCTAAAGTAAATGAAAATGATGAAGCAGAGGAAAACTTAATATAGAAAACAGAAAGGATATCAATATATATTTTGTTAATATTACAATCCTTCAAAGACAAAATAAAACACCAGTTAACCCAATGTTTTTTTTAAATCAAAAACTTGTTTATTTGGTATTCAAACATTAACAATAGCATATGTATACAATCAAGTACAATTGCTGAGGTGGATGTACATACATGTTTCGCGTATAGTGTCATCAGTGCATATCTATATTCATATAGAAATAGTAAGAATCACATTCGCAAGAGTTGTCAATAATTTCTGGAATGTATACTTATAAGCAAATAAAGATGTCACATCTACACTCGACAGAATCATCCATTTTAGAGTGAGTAAAGTATGTCTTATTTGACAAAAATCAATATAACCATTAGATCTAATACAATAATACAACTCCCTTAGGCCTATAGCCAACTGGTAAAAACGAGCTTCCAAGAAGCTCAGTGTCTCCGCCACGATACCACCCCCCACCCCCACACAGTTCCTATTGCTGTCTCCAGTATTGGTCTCTGAATCTGTAGCAATCCTAAGTTACATTTGCAAAAATCTGTCCAATATTAATTGCGTGGGGCCTAAGCCTGGTGTGTCTAACCATGGTTGCCACAAAGAAAAAAATTTCCTAAGGGAGCCCCGGTGTTGGTAATTAAGCTTCTTCCGCACTAACAGTTTATTCACTGTATCTACCCATTGTTTGCCAAGTTAACCCAATGTTGACAGTGACTTGAAAAGGTATTCATACCCCTTGAAATTTTCCACATTTTGTCGTGTTACCACAAAAAACTTAAATTATTTTTCATGGCATTTTTTGTGATAGACCAACACAAAGGGACCCTAAAAGTCAGAGGCAATTATGCCTCATGTAATGCCCATAAGTGCCACCTGACAATGCCCATAAGTGCCACCTTTCAATGCCCATAAGTGCCAGTCAATGCCCATAAGTGCCACCTGTCAATGCCCACCAGTGCCACCTGTCAATGCCCACCAGTGCCACCTGTCAATGCCCACCAGTGCCACCTATCAATGCCCACCAGTGCTGCCAATCAGTGCCACCTAAAAGTGCTGCCTATCAGTGTAACCCATCTGTGCCCATCACTGCCACCCATCAGTGCCCATCACTGCCACCTATCGGTGGCCGTCACTGCCGCCTCATCAGCGTACATCAATGACGGACAAAAATTACCCCTTTAAATTTTTTTTAACAAAAAATAAAAATCGCAGAGGTGATAAAATACCACCAAAAGAAAGCTCTTTTTGGGGGAAAAAAATGATAAAAATGTCATTTGAGTACAGTGTTGTATGACCGCACAATTGTCATTCAAAATGCGACAGCGCTGAAAGCTGAAAATTGGTCTGGATAGGAGGGGGGTTTAAGTGCCCAGTAAGCAAGTGGTTAACAAGGGGACCCTCAGATACCGGCCTCCCCCCCTGTGTGAAATGGTAACGGGGTACAAAATGTACCCCTACCATTTCACAAAAAAATTGTCAAAAAATGGTAAAAATGACAAGACACGGCTTGGGAAAAGTCCTTCATTAAAAAATAAAAATGTCCCACGAAGTCCATTCATCTTCTCTTGCTCCGCCGATGGACCGAAAAAAATAAAATGACGCTCCCGGGTGACCCCGCCCCCCTCTGACACACAGGGACTTCCCTGTGGCTTTCCCAGGGTGTTAGAGGGGGGCGGGACCACCCGGTTACGTAAACGGGGAAGAGGCCTTTGTGCCCATCAACATGGGGAGAAGGTGCTTTGGGGGGCTACCCCAAAGCACCCTCCCCATGTTGAGAGCATGTAGCCTGGTACGGTTCAGGAGGGGGCGCGCTCTCTCGTCCACCCTCTTTTCCTACAGCCTGCCAGGTTGCGTGTTCGGAAAGGGTCTGGGATGGTATGGATTTTGAGGGGGACCCCACGCCATTTTAAAAAAAAATTTGGTGTGGGGTTCCCCTTAATATCCATACCAGACCTGAAGGGCCTGGTATGGAATTTTGGGGGACCCCCACACAATTTTTTTTTTAATTTTGGTTTGGGGTTCCCCTTAATATTCATACCAGACCCAAAGGCACTGGTAATGGACTGGGGGATCCCATGCCATTTTTTTCAATGACTTCTTTTATCTGTATTGCCGGGACCGACAATTCATTATAGCCGCAAGTAGTTTTAAATAGCTTTTTTTCCCTTTAGAAATGTCATTTTGCTCTCGGACTGTTCTAAACATGGGAAACATCCGCCACTTTACAGGCATACTATAGACACCCCCCAGGTATGAAATTTAAAGAAATATTTCACTTTTATTGTTTCACTTTAAGCATTATTAAAATCATTGCTCCCGAAAAAAACGTCCGTTTTTAAAACTTTTTTTTGCATTGATACATGTCCCCTGGGGCAGGACCCAGGTCCCCAAACAATTTGTATGACAATACCATGCATATAAGCCTTTAAAATTAGCCCTTTTGATTTTTCCGATAGACTTTTAAAGGGTGTTCTGCTGCTTTCGAATTTCCCGCGAGCACCCCAAATTGTTTGTTATTCGGCGACCAGGCAAACACCTGATGGGCTCATCCCTAGTTAACACTAAGCGACTGGATGAGTTGAATTCATTAAAAGAAACAATTGGGGGCCTGAAAGATAGATCCCACAGAAATAATAGAGTCCATAAATTAAGCCTCGTACACATGCTTAGATTTTCGGATGACCGAACGTCCGTTTTTTGTGTGGCATGCTAGTCCCATGTCAAAAGTGAAGAAGTTAATCACAATACAGCACAAGAAGTTACTTCTTAATCTCACCCCCCATAGTAGGTAAATGGCACTTACTCGGCCCTGCTCGCTCTTGCCTGCAGCCACCTGTGCTGTCTTTCCATCCTCCTTCCATGAGGTGGGCTCAGACAGACTTTCAGCTCCTAGCAGCTCGCTACACTTTGGTGAGAAAGGAAAGCTTCAGCCTCCACAGCGACGCGGGATCGGGTGTCTCCTCCACGTGATAGGCCCACTTCCTGGGTCATAAGAATGAGGCTTGGAGAGCTTCAAGTACTCCCCTTGGTGTCTTGCATTGTTTGGACCTGTTGGAGAGCTGCTGAGCGGCATGCAATGGCAGGGGGATTGAATATACCCAGACCACCTGCACTCAAGCTCTGAGGCGGCAGGTTAGTGTAGCCCTCACCGGCATTCCTAAACCTGGCTCACAGATATACCATCCGACTCTCTTTTTAGTCTTCTGGTCAGAGAAAAAAAATAAAAGTTTCGCTGTGGGAGAAACACAATCAATACTGAGGGACAAGGGATAATGTGGGGCCATTTAAACAGCTGTGAACTGATTGTGTTTCCTGTAGGGAGGAGCCTCTCATCTCTCATGTGTTGCAGTCCTGGAAGGTGAGGTGAGAAAGATAATTAGAGAGCACTGTGTCTATTACAGATACAGTCTAATACAGTCTATTCCCTACAAAATAGCTTGTTACATACTGTACAAAGGGGTTCACTTCATACAGTAAACAAAACAAACAAATTTACTATGTTGGCGGGGTATAAAAACTGTGAAAGCACCTCCTTCTATGCGGTCAACTTCTCATGTACTTATTAGCAACAGAAAGGCACACAGGATACACACCACTCCAAAGCAACTCGTAATTGAATCCACATGCACTAAGACCAAATGGCTGCCAGCCCGGTCTGCAGCCGCAACAAATAAAGATGAAGGATGAAGTAGCGACACTGCAAAGTGGAAAAATAAATTTCTTTATTGATGGCATCTAAGGATCCTGTGATTGTATATGACAGACACGATTCATGGTTAAAACTGTCTATAGTGCCATTTTTGTAAGTGCAATACTATACCTTTTTCTAAATAAATGTGAAGTTTTAAATGGAGAGTACTAGATCTGGGGGCTTGTTCTTGCTGCATGTATGCTGTGGGGATTGGAAATCTAATAATCCATCTGAGTAAGAGGCATTTGAAGTGGCAGCAGTTTGTCTTCATCCCCAGAGAGGGAAAAACATGTGGTGAGGCCTACTGGTAATGCAGGGGTCACGGCAGTAAGGTGAGATGCTTATCTACAAGGGTGGAGGATTCACACTTTGCATTAAATGTCACATTGGTGATTGGAGTGGTTTCAAATTGGATATCGTTTTCTTTTCCTTTGATATTTTTGGATATGCATTGGACTATTTTTTGTACATACATATATTTTTTTGCACAATTGTTTGCACTTTTATCGTTTCCCCCTTTGATATTTTTGGATATACATTGGTGTTATATATATATATATTTTTTTGTACACATTTTTTGCACAATTGTTTGCACTTTTACTATATTGTGGCTATTTTTTGTAAGTTGCGCTCACTAGGGTTTGAATCACATTAAAAATCGAATTAATTTCATTGATATAGTATTGGATTGGGCAGACTGATTAATTACACACTGTTTTAATAATTTCTATTGACTTACACATGTAGGTATTTTAATATAGACTTAGTTGTATATTTGACCTATTATTTTATGTGAGCAGGACATAGACGTCTTTTACCGATTTTTATATTGTTTTGTACCCTTTTTTTATTTTCTTCAGGATGATATATATATATATAAATGTGTGCATATTCGTAATTTACATTTATAGGTGGTTGGTTTTATAGCTCCTTCTTTCCTTTTTGGTTTATATTATTCTTTTTTGTTTATTGTTTTTTTCATTAATTTGATATTTTATTTGTATATGTAAGCACTATAGATTTTATTATCATTGTTCCAAATGGTTAATCATTGCTGTGTTGTCCATCAATGAGCTTCACCTGACAGTTTTCTGTGTTAACTGGGAGAGCAGTCATAGAACACTCAGTAATGAATAAGCACTGACGTGTTAAAGGCGTTTACTGGCTGCCCTGAAACTCTGTTGTTTGTCTTTTTATCTTGATTTTCTCAATAAAGATGCTTCTTTTTCCACTTATTACCAGCAACTGGTCCTATACAGTAAATGTAAGGCTCTGTTGACTTTTTTTCCCTGTTCTGTGCCTTAAACTCAGGTTATGCCCACTAACCAACCAAAAAAGAGAGTCTGCTTTAAAGAAGCTGGACTTGCCTGACCCCTTGAGAAAGTATTGTTGATGTTGTTCATGTTTTCAATGTGTTGCGGTATTTTATTATAGTTTCCAATCTTTTGGTCTAGATACAAGTATATTGCAGCATAGAAGAACTCATTATTCTTTCTATTCTCTCAAATGCACGTTCTTTTTTGCCAATTTTTTTGTGTTTTTTGGAAGAAATACACTTTCATGAATAAAAAACACCAAGTAAATAGATACCTAACATGTCATGGTTTAAAACTGCGCACACTCGTGGAATGGTGACAAACTACGGTACTTAAAAATCTCCCTAGGCAATGTTTTATTTATTTTTATAGGTTACCAGTTTAGAGTTACAAAGGAGGTTTTGTGCTAGAATTATTGCTCTCTCTGTCTACCTATCACAGCGATACCTCACATGTGTGGTTTGAACACAGTTTACATTTGTGGGCGGGACTTACGTATTAGTTTGCTTCTGTGTGTGAGCATGGAGGGATGGGGCGCTTTAATTTTTTTTTCTCTTAATCATTTTATTAATTTTTTACAGTGTCACTTTTTTATGATCACTTTTATTGCTGTCACAAAGAATGCAAACATCCCTTGTGACAGTAATAGGCAGTGGTACTCTTTATGGAGAGATCTGGGGTCTATAAGACCCCAAATCTCTCCTTTGAACTTAAAAGCATTTAAAATGACAAGTTTGGCTGTTATGAATTTTTTTTTTAATTTGGCGCCTTTAAGTCTTCAGTAAACCGGAAGTGATGTCATGACATTCTCGGTTACTAGATCCAAGACCTGGTCAAAGCCAATTCTGGCTTAGTTCAGGTCTCCGGCCAGCCGGCAGACATGCTGGCTGGTAGCTCGGGCCTCCCGGTGGGACAGGAGAGCCCAGGCGAGCCGCAGAAGGTGGCGGGAAGGGGGGAACATCCCCTCCCGCTGCTTGGGCCGAGAAGCTGATAGCCGCATCGGTTGTTATCACAAGAAAGCCGGCGGGAGGCTCTAAAAAATGGTGGGGCTGCATGCATTGCCCCGGTATACCACCTTCAAGCCACATATTTGCTTTACGTCAGGCCGAAGGGGTTAAAGTTATATCATTAAGATAAAAAGCCGTCTGTGTGCAGCAGCCCCCCTCAGCCCCCCTAATACTTACCTGAGGTAGATTTAGATCCAGCCAGGGGCGGACTGACCATTCGGCCACTTGGGCACTTCCCGAGGGCCCCGGGCCACTAGGGGGCCCCATAAGGGTTGCCAGCCTCAGTAAAACCAGGGACAGTATGTAAAAATCTGTTTTTTTTTACATCTGTTTCTGAAATGTCCCTTACCGACATCCTTTTGGTCTAAAAATCCTGACATTATAGCTGCCCCACCTCTACAGTACCTTCTCAGCCAATAGAAACATGTCTGTGTATACTGTGTGTACATGTATGTGTATACTGTGTGATTGTATACTGTGTGGCCCCATAATCTCTGATTGCCTGGGGGCCCCATAATCTCCTATTGCCCGGGGGCCCCATGAGTTGTCAGTCCGCCCCTGGATCCAGCTATGTTACAGGAGTGTCTCGGCTGCCCAGGACTCTTCCTTTTTATTGGCTGAGACAGTAGTGCAGAGCCATTGGCTCCCACTGCTGTCAATCAAAGTCAGTCAGCCAATGAGGAGAGAAAGGGGGTCATGGCTCCTTGTCTAAATGGACACACGGAGTTGTGGCTCAGCTTGGGTGCCCCCATAGCAAGCTGAGAGAAAGAGGAACCCGAAGAGGATCGGGGCTGCTCTGTGCAAAACCACTGCACAGAACAGGTTAGTATAACATGTTTGTTATTTTTAACAAAAAAAAAACAAGACTTTACAATCCCTTTAATAAGCATATTGATCATCACTCCTCACATCCTGGATAAGTTCTTTAAGCCAGGAACAAGGAACCTATTCAAATACACCACCACACTCTCCCCTTCATGTGATCCAAACGTGTGATCAGATTTTCCGACTGGAAATGTGTGATGACAGGCTGTTGGCGGAAAATCCGACCATTTGTACGCTCCATCGGACAATTGTTGTCGGATTTTCTACAGACAAATGTTGGATGGCAGGTTTTAAAATTTTCCGTGGACAAATGTCTGTTGTTGGATTTTCTGAGCGTGTGTACACAAGTCCGTCGGACAAAAGTCCAAAGTACAAACACGCATGCTTGGAAGCAAGGACGAGCCAGAAGCGGTTGGTCTTGTAAACTAGCGTTCGTAATGGAGAATTAACATTTGTGACGTGGCAAATTATGAAATCTCGAAATGCAGCGCACATTCTCTTCTTCTTCAATGGGATAATAATGAAGCTGCTTTGCTGGTGATACTGATGGAGTTATTGCAAACAAATTTTCAAAGGCTTTTTTTTCTAGTGATATCAAAAATAATATTATTATGCTTTTTTTTGGGGGGGGGGTAAGTTACCACAACACCATTAGTTTTTAAGATCAAAGATATAACTATGTTATTGTCCCTTGTCAATTTTACATTGTATTTTTTTAAATGTAACTGCCTACTCATATATAATTTGACATGCTATCTGCCAATAAAACTTAACCAAAAAGTGCATTCTATGCATCCAAAAATATAGAAAATATAACAAATCAAATCATTATTATTCAACCAAAAAATAAAATAAAAGTCCCATGCATGTGTCCTGCTTCTTAATATAGGGGGTCAGCAATGCCAAGAGTTGGTGAAAGCAGGGGTCCGTTATCTGGAGATAATTCCAAAAATCATCTGGATTATTCTCCTGGAGCTCCCGCAGCAAAGGCATAGGAAATAATTGGTCACGATTAATAAAGCAACCAATTTTTAATCCAAGAAATCCTCCTCCTCCTGTTCCTGGACTAGACTTGGGTCAAAGCAATAACTCCAAGGCCAATAATAAATAACACATTATCTCCTCCGTTCCGCAACATGTCTGGTTGACGAACGGCCTTTCAGAAACAAACTGAAAAGCACGAAATGAAAAGCGCGTAATGAAAAGTGCAAATCTACACTCACCAAACTTCTAATAACAGGAAATTAGCAGGAGGACCTTAAAGGGTGGCACTAAAGAGCTGATAAACCACATGTTTGTTGGCCGACAATTTCTTGCCATTTGTATGCAAGACAAAATCCAGGCACACGCGTTTGGACAAAAGTCTGAGGTTTTGTCTGTGGAAAATCCGATCTTGTGTATGAGGCTTAAAATTCCATATTTAGTGACCACAAAAAGCACTAGAATTTAAAGAACAGAGTGCATTGTAAATTAATTTAGGGAATTTTACTCTTCACTGTAAAATCTAAAATCAGAAGGGCGTATTCACCATCCCACACCTGCGGAGAATAATGGCTTACAGAAGAACAAGTATTAAATCATCCAAGTCCTATCAAGACTATCAATTGAAACTCTAACTGCCATTAAACATCTTCCCTTAGAGCAGACATATTTACGTAGCAATAAATAATATAAAACATTTTAGAAACCAATTGCTCCATGTTTAGAAGAAAAAAAAAATGTTTCAATGTGGTGTTGCCAATGGGTAGATTTCCTATCAAGATTTTAGAGGCTATTATAGTGACAAATCCCAAGCCACCTAAACCTACAACTGATCTTGCTAATTTCCATCCTATCTCTCTCTTCAATACAGACATTAAAGCCATTAAGTTTTTTTGTTCAACCCCACATGCAAGGTTAGTTCAGCGATTTCCCCTGCTGAGCTGTTGTGTTCTGACAGGGGCACACTCCGATCAGCGCACTCTGACATGGGCTAAGAGCGCTGATTAGGAGTCGACCAGATGCTGACTTTTCAGCATGCTAAGCTGGCTTCTGTCGGACAGACCGACATACACACTGGCCGAACATCGGCTGTTTTTTTTTTTTTATACGGCCGTTGTCTCCCGACATTCGGTCTGTGTGTACCCGGCTTTAGGCTTCGTGCTATAATCTCAGCTTCAGGGAATCATAACCCCTCCCACTACTTAGGTGAGAGGATTAGGTGGGCTCCTGATGGGGCTTTTTTTCTAAAGCTAGTCCAGCACATATATTGGAACCATTCTCTTTCTTTCTTGTTTTACATGCAGAGGCGTTCAATAGGGTACATTGGGGATACTTATAGAATATACTGCAAAAAAATCTGATTTATAAATTCAAAATATACAGCAATCTTGGCTCTCTATTCTATGCCTGGTGCCAAAGTTTTAACCTCTGGTTATCTTTCCAACCATTTCAGATAGAATATAGAACAATGCAGGGGTTTTCCCTCTTCTCCATTATTTTAGTTTTTTTGATGCAGCATTTGGCTGAGTCCATTAGAACACTTTCCTAATATACACTGTGATAAGATGGGAGCTTACACCATAGACCTTAATGGCATCTATGTCATCTTGGCCTCACAGATCTGTAGTTCTCCCTCCAAGTTGCACAACTGGCCCTGTCTGAGTTTAGCAGTATTACATAATAAAATCTAATGACTCTAAATCTCTCTCTCTTAGGTAATGCCAATACTGTCAAAAAGAAGTTATAAAGTGAATTTCCTAATCTCTGGGTTTGTGAGTAATAAAACGTTTTACTTAACAGTACCTGTTTTCAACAACGTGTCTGAACAATTAACAACTGATTGTATAAATGCTGTCGCATTGATCTTTTTTCCGGTACTGTATTTTTCTAAACTTTTCAATAAAACCTGAATTAAAATGTATTTTATTTATTAAAAAAGTATTCTGAGTCAAAGGTGGTCACAGCATAAAGAAGTTAAAACTGACAATCAAAACAAACTAAAAAAATGTGTAAATGTGGCACAGTTGTTTTAGATAAACAATGAAATACCTGACCTGCATGACTGTTATGCTGATCCAACAACTTTAGTACTATCTGAATCGCAGGCCTGAAGCAGGCACGCAGACCAGGTGTTTAAACGTTACTTTGACTTTACTAGTTGCCTATTGGTTCCAGTTCAGTGACTCAGGAACTATTTTGACTAGAAATAGCCAGGCAACTAGCATTTTTGCAGGGTCAGACAAGGCAGTATCCACTATTTATACCAGTACAATTTTCCTCTAAAGCAGATTGTTTTAGTTTATAAAATTGAAGAAACAAATACTTTCATCAGCCCTGAAATCTTGGATAGGGCAAACTTTGTTTTACATAGTGAAATCTGGTTTCTCTAAAAACAATTATTAGAGAAGAATTCCTTCAGTAACAAGGTTGCCTGGTGAAGCTCAAAGCCTTTAAGATGTAATTTGTGAACACACTGTTCTTTTTTGTTAAGTACAAAATTGCTCCGTGTCCCCATAAAATCTGTGGTTCCTAAAATTGTCAGCTGCATTGTGTTACACCAAATAACTAATCAGGCATTCTTAGTAGCATTCTTTCCTTCTGTATGCAAGTGAAGGTTGATTGATGTTCCTGTAAGGACTGATGCACTGCTATTCTGTTAAAATGGAAAACTAACACTGTGATAAAAGAAAAATCCAGTTGCTGGTTGAAGCCATATGAAAAAATGCTGACCATTGTAAGCACCCTTGGCAAAATTATATGTTTTTTTTTCCAAAACCTGTAACGTGTACATGTGCTGGACAGCTTGGCCTGTTATATGAATTGAAAATTTACAGATCTTCTTGTAACTATGTAACTACTTGCAGAATCAACAGGTAATAAAACAATGTTACATAGAGGATTGCAAGAAAGACTGCTGTGTTAAAGTGGATGTAAACCCCAAAATTTTGTTAAATTAAATGTCATAATGTAGAGAATAAGATTTCCTTTCATTTAAGCCCAGTCTTGCCACACAGATTTACTCGAGGCCTGAGCAATCCTCTTTTATTGTTCAGTTAGAGAAATATTGACAAAGTCTTGAAAACTTTGTCAAAAACGCCCCCTTGCTGTGAGTGACAGGTGATTTACATATCTCATGCACTAGCCTGAGACTGGCACATCCGGTGTAAAAAGTTCACAATTCACATCCCCCTCCCCTCCCTTCCAGCTCTCCCAGCTTTACTGTGTTTTGACTGGATGTTTCTCATCATGGGATGCAGTGAACAGTCAGCAGACTATAGACAGACAAGTGATTTAGGGGACATGTATGTAGTCAGAGCTGGGCAGAGTAGAACATCCAGTGATCTGATGATAACCTGTCTCAGGCTAGTGCATGAGATATGTAAATCACCTGTCACTCACAGCAAGGGGACGTTTTTGACAAAGTTTTCAAGACTTTGTCAAGATTTATCTAACTGAACAATAAAAGAGGATTGCTCAGGCCTCGAGTAAATCTGTGTGGCAAGACTGGGCTCAAATGAAAGGAAATCTTATTCTCTACATTATGGCATCAAACTAATTTTGGGGTTTACATCCACTTTAATGCAACTTGCATACTGAATCATATATATATATATATATATATATCACTTTCTATTTTGCTTATGGATACACTTGTTTTATTAAACTGCAGGAGACACCTGCAGTAGGAGTGTTGGTAGGATTGTGAAAAGGTCTAGGGCACCCTGGAGGATAAAAAGGAGAAGTTTGCTAGGAACACTGTGGCAAAAAGTAGGCATAGCCAACTGATGCCTTAAAATGGGAATGGCTTAAAAGGTAACAGTTACGGTGAACGAGAGTCTACTTACCCTTTCCACAAGTAAGTAGAATATTGCTGCCAATACACTGACCAAAATTTGACCAGTTTAGCAAGGACTGGCTTAAGGCCTCTTTCACACGGATGGACCGTTCAGGTCCACCTGTCAGTTTTTTAGGCGGACATGAACCTACCACAGGGTAGCATAGACCTCTATCGAGCGACGGATGTCAGTGGTGACATGTCCGGTGACATCTGACCCGCTCCGAAAAAGTGTGACGGAGGAAAACCCTATTTGTGGATCGGATAAAAACTGACTCTATAGTCTGTCTTCATCCGATCCCCCATAGAAGAAAGCGGCGCTCTGACAGGTCCGTCCCTGCACAGAGTGTAGAGACAGACCTGTCATCTGCCTGCTCAGCAGGGGTCGATGGAGCAATCCCCGCTGAGCAAAGCGGAGCCCGTACACGTACACGTCCATGTGAAAGGGCCCTAACTTGACAGAAGTCAATCAAATGTTGGCTACAGCCATTGTTCAGTATATTTTAACACAGCAGGGAGATTTCTACATCTACCTCATTTGTGTGAAAGGAGGAATTTATTTATTTTTCCATTTAGCCTGCTGGCTGAAAGAAAAATAATAACTGACTATGGCTAGCTTTACATTTGCCTCTTGTATCAGTTGCTTTATCATACAGAGGGGGATTTACTAAAACTGCAGACCAAACTGGCTACCATGCACAGCTGCACCAGATTTTGCACTCTCCTGTTTTAGTAAATAAATCCTATAATCTCTCATAAGGCTATACTGCACACAGATTCTGGTGGTTCTGTGATCTACAGTGGCAGTGCTTCCTCTGCATTAGACATTATTGCATAATTTTTTATCCTTTTTTCCAAATAAAATCAACATAATTTGGTTTAGCAAGAAACTTCACTTTACAAAAAAAGAACGGCAAACTAAATCAGACAAACAGTGTGTAAAACTGATTTAGGAGAAGTAACACAGTTACCTTGAATGGACACAATTTTAAAATTTACTACCAACTAAAATATTTTGTTTAAAAAATATTTAAAGTCACTACCAATACATGCTGCATATAATTGAATTAACATATATTTTATATAATATTTAAAAGATGTTGATGTCTACATGCAAGAACATTTAGGAAGTCACATGTCACAAAAGATGTTGCAAAACTGTGTTAATGTGTTAATGAACTCACAGCCCATATAAACCACCCCAAAGGATGCAGTGTTGAAAGCATTTCTGAACTGCCTAGAATTTGGCTTAGTAAATACTCTACCCTCTCCCAACTGATTTAGAAAATAAAACAACCGCTTCCTTAAATCACAAACAAATGTCATATATTGTTAATTTCTTTGTGATGTTGTGAAATCCACAGATAGAAAGTTCAAGCAATACAACATATGGCACAGAAAATTGTGTGAAACCTGCAATTGCTACATTCAACAGATATGGTAACAATTTGGATTAGCTAACCATGGGACAAGTGTAGTTGCATTTTACATAGATAGGCAGGTTTCCTATGTTCAAGTCTGTTACAATAAAATAAAAGCAAACAAATTCCCTCAAAAAGGAGAAAAGTGAGAAATACAGCAAAATACATAAATTTTGAATGGTCATAATGTATATAAAGTAAATATAGCTGCAGAGGGTGTGCCAAGTGTGCTGAGGCACACCCTAATCACTCTGTGTGGTGCCAATTCCCCCTTGTGCCCGGTTTTCACCCGTGATAAGTGCCCCCCCCCCCCCACGGCAGTGCTGCTGGCTTCCCTCCTCTCCCCTCACCTGCTGCGGGGGATGTTTCAGGATGGAGAGCATTGGAAGGGGCTAATCAATATGTCATTGACCGACCCCTTCCTTTTCTAAATGAACACAGTGAACATACTCACTGTGTTCAATCATAACTGAAGCATAGTAAACTGTGCTTACTATGCTTAAGTTTGTGAATGAACAGGAATCTGCTGAGCAGAGAGCACTTCTCATTCATTCACTACCCAGTGCAGCTGAGGCTGCAGAGAAAGACATGTGTGTTTGAGCTTTGGGGTGCAAAACCTAAAGAAATAGGCTGCGCAAGCCTTTGTAGAGATATACCATGATTTATAGATTTATTATTGT
This sequence comes from Lithobates sylvaticus, assembly GCA_028564925.1. Taxonomy (NCBI): domain Eukaryota; kingdom Metazoa; phylum Chordata; class Amphibia; order Anura; family Ranidae; genus Lithobates; species Lithobates sylvaticus. Next base: position 354,989,287 of record CM053030.1, on the reverse strand, counting down.
TTCGCCCAAATGAGAAGAATTTAATTCCCTTGCTGTCCCACGTGGCACCAGTGATTGGGACAGAAACCATATATGAAATTTCCGACTTGGTCAAAGATAAGAAATAAATCATTCTCTAAACTATTTACAGTGTTTTTGATTTGTTGCCTGTCTTAATTCTGCCCCCCACCTTCTGCTCCAGATAACAAAAGTTATCAGAACAAGAAGCAAGGGAATATCTTTAAATTATGTGAAAGAGGTTCTTATCGCTTCCCTTCTTCACAATAAAAAAAAACTGTCTGCCTAGACATTTACTATACTATGTTTTTCAAATATACAGTATCTCACAAAAGTGAGTACACCCCCCCAATGTTTGTAAATATTTTATTATATCTTTTCATATGACAACACTGAAGAAATTACACTTTGCTACAATGTAAAGTAGTGAGCGAACAGCTTGTAAAACAGTGTAAATTTGCTGTCACCTCAAAATAACTCAACACACAGCCATTGACCACTTGACGACCGGGCCATAGCCGAAAGACGGCTACAGCGTGGTCGGCTTATTCTGGAAGGACGTCCATGGGATGTCCTCCCAGAATGTTGCTCTTGCGTGCCCCCTGGGACGCGCTCCCGGAAAGACCCGGCGCATCACGGATCACAGTAAAAGGCCACTGGTAGTGGTCGTTTACCATGTGATCGCTCCGTCAAATGACGGAGCGATCACTTGTAAACAAACTGGCGTCTGTACCGATCTGTACAGTGCGAGGGGAGAGGGGGAGAGATCGTTTGTAGCAGCGCTGTGGGCTGGATCTGTAGTGCCCACAGCGCTGCTCAGTGCCAATACTCTGCCAATACTCTGCAGTACTCTGCCCATACTCTGCCCATACTCTGCAATACTTGGCCAATACTCGGCAAATACTCGGCCAATAAATGTTAACAGAAACAAAGAATTTTTTTTTTTAAACAAATTTTCAGTCTTTGATTTATAGAGAAAAAAATAAAAAACACAGCAGTGATTAAATACCACCAAAATAAAGCTCTATTTGTGTGAAAAAAAGGACAACAATTTCATATGGGTACAGTGTTGTATGACTGAGTAATTGTCATTCAAAGTGTGAGAGCACCGAAAGCTGAAAATTGGTTAGGAAGGGGGTTTAAGTGCCCAGTGGTCAAGTGGTTAAAGAGTTTTTTTAAAAACAAACTCAAAATCAGGCTGCACTAATGGCAATAGTAAGGCTGCATTCATGGCAATGGTGAGGCTACATTTGTGGCAATGGTGAGGCTGCATTCGTGGCAATGGTGTGGTGAGGCTGCATTCGTGGCAATGGTAAGGCTGCATTCATGGCAATGGTAGGGCTGCATTTATGGCAATGGGGAGGCTGCATTCATGGCAACAGTAAGGCTGCATTCATGGCAATGGTAAGGCTGCATTCATGGCAATGGTAAGGCTGCATTCATGGCAATGGTGTGGCTGCATTCATGGCAATGGTGAGGTTTCATTGATGGCAATGGTGAGGCTGCATTCATGGCACTTGTGATGCTGCATTCATGGCACTGGGGAGGCTGCATTCATGGCAATGGTGAGGCTGCATTCATGGCAATGGTGAGGCTGCATTCATGGCAATGGTGAAGCTACAGATGGGCACTGATTAGGCTGCAATGACACTGACCCTTATTTTGCTTCACAGTTCTTTATTTAAAAAAAATTAAAAAATCCTGAAACTTCCCTCTTAAAGTGAAGGTGTATGTTATACGCTGATAAATAAGGTATTCATTGGGGGCCACTAAAGATATATATCCAAATAACATGCCCAAGCTCATCTCTTCACCACACACAGCCACAAAGGCAAGATAATTCTTGTTGGGCAGTGTATTAGTGCTTGGACGAATACACTTAGACCGAATTTTAATGGTTCGAAGAATGTCAGGCAAAATGGTCAGCCCTCACACATGTTCACTTCATCAAATCTGGCCCTCTTTGAAAAAAGTTTGGACATCTCTGGCCTAGGCTATAAGAAGATTGCCAAGACCCTGAATATGAAAAGCAGCACGGTGGCCAAGACCATACAGTGGTTTAACAGGACAGATTCCACTCAGAAAAGGCCTCGCCATGGTCGACCAAAGAAGTTGAGTGCACGTGCTCAGCGTCATATCCAGAGGTTGTCTTTGGGAAATGGACATATGAGTGCTGTCAGCATTGCTGCAGAGGTTGAAGGGATGGGGGGTCAGCCTGTCAGTGCTCAGACCATGCACCGCACACTGCATTAAATTGGTCTGCATGGCTGTCGTCCTAGAAGGAAGCCTCTTGCAAAGATGAAGACAAGCAGACTAAGGACTTGGATTACTGGAACCATGTCCTTGGTCTGATGAGACCAAGGTAAACTTATTTGGTTCAGATGGTGTCAAGTGTGTGGCGGCAACCAGGTGAGGAGTACAAAGACAGGTGTGTCTTGCCTACAGTCAAGCATGGTGGTGGGAGTTTCATGGTCTGGGGCTGCATGAGTGCTGCCGGCACTGGGGAGCTACAGTTCTTTGAGGGAACCATAAATGCCAAAATGAACTGTGACATTCTGAAGCAGAGCATAATCCCCTCCCTTCGGAGACTGGCCAGTATTTCAACATAACAACCCCAAAAACAACTTCAGGATGACCACTGCCTTACTAAAGAAGCTGAGGGTAAAGGTGATGGACTAGCCAAGCATGTCTCCAGACCTAAACCCTATTGAGCATCTGTACGGCATCATCAAACGGAAGGTGGAGGAGCGCCATGTCTCTCACATCCACCAGCTCGGTTATGTCGTCATGGAAAAGTGGAAGAGGACTCCAGTGGCAACCTGTGAAGCTTTGGTGAACTCCATGCCCAAGAGGGTTAAGGCAGTGCTGGAAAATAATTGTGGCCACACAAAATATTGACACTTTGGGTTCCATTTGGACATTTTCACTTAGGGGTGCACTCACTTTAGTTGCCAGAGGTTTAGACATTAATGGCGGTGTATTGAGGTATTTTGAGGGGACAGTAAATTTACACAGCTTAACAAGCTGTACACTCTTTACATTGTAGCAAAGTGTAATTTCTTCAGTGTTGTCACATGAAAAGATATAATAAAATATTTACAAAAATGTGAGGGGTGTACTCACTTTTGTGAGATACTGTACATGATCACACTTCTCTTTCCCCTAAATTGATCTCATTCGTTTACTCTCAACTCAATAGTCTCACTACTTTACAATGTAGCAAACTGTAATTTCTTCAGTATTGTCACAGGAAAAGATATAATAAAATATTTACAAAAATGTGAGGAGTGTACTCCCTTTTGTGCAAGACTGTATGTAAATATATATATACATATATACATATACAAACACACATATACAAAATGGGTAGACAGGTCCTTCAACTATTATGCCGCGTACACACGATCGGACATTCCGACAAGGAAATCCTGGGATTTATTTCCGACGGATGTTGGTTCAAACTTGTCTTGCATACACACGGTCGCACAAATATTGTCGGAAATTCTAATCGTCAAGAACGCGCTGACATATAACACGTACGACGAGCCGAGAAAAATTAGGTCAATAGAAAGTGCGGCTCTTCTGCTTGATTCCGAGAATGTGTGGAATTTTGTGCGTCAGAATTGTGTACACACGATCGGAATTTCCGACAATAGATTTTGTTGTCAGAAAATTTAAGAACCAGCTCAACGTCCGATGGAGCCTACACACGGTCACAATTTTCGACAACAAGCTCCCATTGAACATTTGTTGTCGGAAATTCCGATCATGTGTACACGGCATTATAGTTGATGCACGCAACCAGGACCCTGCCTTCCTATGTAGAAAGATTTCAAAACTGGGTATTGCAGCATACATAAAATTTATTTAAATGTCCAAACTGTAACTTTTTTTGTTTGATGGACATGTAAATACATTTTATGTAAAAAATGCACGAAATTGGAGAGGTTCTGGTCTGAAGTGCAGGATATTACAAAACAGCTTACTGAATTTGATTTGGGATCCGACCCAGCCAGATATCTTCTTCACCTTTCAGACTTCTCAAAATGTAAGTATAAAAACGTAATGGTGGCATACCTTCTAAATGCTAAGGCCTGCATTCTGGCCCTATGGAAGCAGGAATCACCTCCCTCAATCTCACTTTGGCTTACTAAGATAGCTGATACATGCCATGGAAAATATTACTGCAACTATGTAAAGAGGAGAAATTTAACAAAAAATTAACCAATTGGTCCCTCTTTACCTGTTCCAAGGACTATGACCATGCACTAGTGGAGGGGGAATATGGGTTTTTCTATATCCCTATTTCCTCCTTTTGCCCTCTTTTTTTTTTCCTTTCTCTCCCTTTCTTTTATATATTTATATATATATATATATATATATATATATATATATATATATATATATATATATATATATATATTTTTTTTTTTTTTTTTTTTTTATTTTTTTTTGTTATAGCGTATAGCGGTGTTTTTTTGTTTTTTTTGGATCATCGTATAGTCAGAATGACAGAAACCTGAGAGTCTGTTAATTTTGTTATTATAATGCAAAGAATATGACTTTTTGATTTTCTGATTTTGTGTGACAATTTAGGAAACTCTTCTTGTATTAGTTGTATTTTATGATATACATGTAATTATTTTTCCTAAGTTTGTATAAAAAGCAGTTTTAAAAAAAAAAAAAAAAAAAAAAAGAAAGAATATTACATTTTATGTATGCTGCAATCCCGGTTATGGAATCTTGCTATATGTTTTTTTCTTTAAATTGATCAACTAAAAGTAATAATACAATATAAAAAAATAAAAAAAATAAAGATGTTTTGATTCACCCTATGTCAATAATATGTTGAGGAAAGAAGGTCAACAGAGGAGCTTATGTCAAGAGTTTCATATGTCTTGGTGATGACACTTAGTAAGAAATGAGAACCTGATGAAAGTTAAACAACAGAGTTGATGTGCTCAGCAGTTAATATGTAATTCTTCATGTCCCATCCTGGAGAATTTTAAGGTCAACTACTTGCTAATGAATTCATCTTTGTCAGTGGTATTTTCATTGATTTTCCTCTGACGCTTTAAAATATAATGAAATTATAGACAAGAATAGGTTTTTCTAGAAGGTATGGCTATCATACCGCTTGACTTTATGACAGTTTTGGCATAAGAACTTTTACCTGGCCTAATATGACATTAACAAAATTGTATTACACAAACCAACCTGACCTTTAATCTGCAGTGATGTTTTCTTATGAGTAGCCTGTTTTATGTATTTCCAGCTCCTGAATAATAAAAAAAAATCTACAAAATGTTGCAATATCTGTCTGTCAAGATAATGTATACTTTATCATTCAAAATGATTACTACTCCTTTCTCACCCCAAAAGAGAAAAAATAATTAACTTTGCTAGTCCTCCATGGCTGAAAAAAAAAAAGAAAAAACTGTAGGCTCTGCATAAGTCTCATTACTAAAAATACTACTAAGCAGCACATTTAAAAGTCCATCCCTGGTTAAAATCTGGAGCCCCCTTGCCCTGCTACCACCTTTCCGCAAGTATTTATTTATGGTTTGTTAAATCCCGCCAAGTCATTAATTATTCCCCTGAGTCTGCATTCACCTAATCTACCACATGAGAGAAGTGACAATTGGTAATTCACTGCTGCATTCCAGGTGCCCCACCACCTTTGTACATGGTAACTAGCCGCTCTATTGCTATTACAAGCAGCGGGAGGGGACACCTACCCTGCCGCTGCCTTTCCTGGCTCTCTCAGCCTCTCCCTTCCCACCGGGAGACCCGAGCTACCAGCCTGCACATCCGCTGGCGGGCCAGACAGACAAGCTAAGCCGGGATCGGCTTTGATCAGCTGTTTATAATAGTAAACCAGAAGCAATCATATGACATCACTTCTGGTTTACTCTGAAACAATCGGCACAATTTAAAAAAAATCTAAAGCATTCAAAAACACTGATCTTGATGTTTTGAATGCTTTTAAGTGCAGAGGAGGAATTTGGGGTCTTATAGACCCCAGATCTTTCCATAAAGTGTACCTGTGACATGCCTATTGCTGTCACAAGGATATTTACATTCCTTGTGACAGCGATAAAAGTGATAAAAAATAAAAATAAATGAAAGCCTGGAGATAGTAAAATATATGTCGTTTGTCGGCGTTGCACGGGTATCACATGGTTGGTATCTTTTTACTCAGCGTAATATCATCTTTTATATTTTACAAAAAATTTGCTTATGTATTGTTTTTTTTTTGCATTAAAATTCCAAAAAGTGTATTTTTTCCCTAAAAATTTTGTTCGAAAAAACGCTGTGCAAATATCGTGTGACATAAAAAAATGTAAAACTCGCAACTTATTCTCTAGGGCCTCTGCTTTAAAAATATATAATGTATGGTTGTTCTAAGTAATATTCTTTAAAAATACTAATTAATACTGATTGTTACATGTAAAAAAAATGTGCCCATAAAGGCCCAGACTGGAGGTGGTTAACTGACAACTATGCCGTGATGCAACACTGTACGCAAACAAAATTTATATATTTTTTTTTTACACAAATAGAGCTTTCTTTAGGGGGTATTTGATTACCTCTGGGTTTTTTTATTTTTTTATTATATAAAAAAAGACAGACAATTTTGAAAAAAAAATATATATATTTTTAACTTTTTGCAATAAAACATCCTATAAAAAAAAATGAAAAAATCAAATCACTTAATACATTTTAGCCAAAATGTCTTTGTTAAAAAAAAAATCCCAATGAGTGTCTATTGATAGGTTTGTCTAAAAGTTATAGCGTCTGCAAACAATGGGATATATACAGGAGTTTTTATTCATTTTTTTTCTTATACTAGTAATGGCGACGATCCGTAACTTATAACGGGACTGCGATACTGTGGCAGTTAATCTGACACTAACTGGCGCTTGGGGGAACTAACTGTTACTGACATCACTAGTGCCATTATTACAGTGATCAGTGCTATTAATATGCACTGTCACTGTACTAATGACACAGGGCAGGAAGGGGTTAACATCGAGGGCAATCAAGGGGTTAAATATGTGCCTAGCATGTTTGTGTGTGTACTATGCGCTGCTTTTACTGTGGATCTAGTTGTTTTCATTCCCTGTGTTCTGTAAGATTCAGAGCTATTTGTTGGGTGCTGGCACCCAGTAATTGGTATGAGCTGTGATGAATCACAGGCAGGCGGGCACATAAATGCAGAATTACGTGTGTGAGTATATATATATATATATATGCGATTCTGTGCAGAGCAGCTGCCCTGTAGCAGTAAAGCTACAATGGGCCGGTCGCTAAGTGGTTAATCCTTCACGTGTCCTTCACGTGGCCCATACAGGGACATGGAAGCTGGTGGAAGAGCCAGGGATCCACAAAGTTATGGTCCACCCAGAACCCCTCAAGTTGGACCCAACACTGGGGGCCAGGAACAACAATATTGGGGTTTTCCCAGGGTAACCCAAGGACTAAAAAGGCCTGTAGAAGGCAAAGAGGAGTCAGAGGGGGGAGGAGAGCACAATCACAAAAAATTAAGGAAGTAAAAGGGGAAGGAATATTTAATCTTAGTTCCCAGACCCTTACGAAATCAGAAACAGCGTTATTAAACAAAGGCCTTAAATTTGCGCCCCCTAAGAAACTAGACAAGTTTCAAACGTATATTGATATACACAGATTTGTCCGCAAGGTCAATATCAAAAGGCATTTCGCTATGGTTCCTACTCAACAAGGGCCACCAATACAACAGGTAAATCTACATACCGGGTTGTCCAACGCATCAACGTTCAACCCTCCGGGAATCTTAGCCCCCTCACTAAAAGTCTTTCGTGATGTTTTACTTCGAGATCTGGAGCTTGTTAAACCTACAGGGTGTAAGATGGACAAAAGTCTGGAGGAAGGACTAGACTCACTCTGTAATAACAAAGATTTGGTTATTCGCCCTGCGGATAAGGGTGGGGGTATAGTGGTTTTAGATCGGGAAGATTATCTTAAGGAGATGCACAGACTAGTTGACGATAGGGATACCTATGTTATATTGCCTGGTAACCCTGTCACTCAATATAAAAAAACACTAAAAATACTGGTGGATAGGGGCTTTGATTCAAATATTCTGAATGAAAAGGAGAGGGTGTTTCTCATTCCTAAAGCTCCAAGGACACCAGTACTGTACTATTTGCCTAAAATTCATAAAAACCCTACTTGCCCCCCGGGACGCCCCATTGTGAGTGGTATAGATTCCATCACCTCCCGGGTGGGCAAGTACATTGATTTCTTCCTCCAACCACTAGTGCAGCAGATGCCATCATTTTTGAAGGACACGAGGCAGGTGATAAATTTGTTGTCTGATCTGAGACCCACTGCAAACACACTGCTAGTGACAGCAGATGTCACTGCACTGTATACTATTATCCCGCATATCATGGGGATCGATGCGGTGAAATATTAACTCAATTCATCCTCCTCTCTACCAGAACACCAGCAGAAATACATTGTGGACCTGCTGGAATATGCAGCAGGCCACAATTATTTCTGGTTTGAACAACAGTATTACCAACAAGTACGTGGCGTGGCTATGGGCGCGAAATATGCCCCTATTCTGGCCAACTTGTTTATGGCCAAGTGGGAGGAGGACGTCATCTATAAGGATCGTAGCCCATTTCTGTCCTTTTGGGCACGATACATTGATGACGTCCTCCTCCTATGGGAGGGCACCCCAATACAGCTTGAAGAATTCTTCTTAAGAATTAATACCAACAATAGGGGCATAAGGTTCACTGTGGAAGCTAGCCAGGAGAGTGTAAACTTCCTGGACTTAACAATCACTAAAAATGAAGGTCGGTTTAAAACAATGTCATACTTTAAGAAGACGGATAGGAATTCATTTATACCAATGGGGAGTTGTCACCACGCCCCTTGGTTGAAATCCATCCCAAAGAGTCAGTTTATTAGAATGAGGAGAAACTGCTCAGACATAGGAGACTATAGACTACAGGCCGATGTCCTAAAAAAGAGACTAGAAGAGAAGGGATATGAAACTGCCCCCATGGATATTATGATCGAGGAGATAGCGGGTATGGACAGGACGGTGCTGCTAAAAGAAGGACAGGCCAGAACTAGGGACAGACCTATAGTCCCGTTTGTGACCTCGTTCTCCACGCAGCACTATCTAATTAAAAAAATGCTAAGAAAACATTGGCACATACTGGGCAACGATAGAATCATTCATACCTTTCTCCCTACCAACCCAGAGTTGGTGTTCAGGGGAGCACCCTCCCTCAGAGATAAGGTGGCACCCAATGTGGTGGACCCACCTATTAAAAAGGTTTCCTTTTTTCAACAATTATCGGGTTACCATCAATGTCGTCGGTGCCAACTATGCACACTAAATAAAAGTAAACAGAGAAAGACAATATCCTTCGTGTCTACTAGTACCGCGAGGGAACATAAAATTGAACCCTTTATTACATGCAGCTCAAAGGGGGTGGTGTATCTACTTCAGTGCCCTTGCGGGCTTCAGTATATCGGTAGAACAAAGCGAGCTATGCAGGTGCGTCTGGGCGAGCACATCACGAACATCAAAAGCGGATACAGGTTCCACTCTGTATCAAAACACTATGCCTTGCACCATGATCGCAATCCCGCAGGTACATTATTTTTGGGCATAGATAAGTTCAGTGCACATTGGAGGGGTAGCCCACTAGTGAGGGACTTGTCTAGATCCGAAATGTCCTGGATCCACAGAGTGCGTTGTTACACACTGTATGGCCTCAATGTGGACGTAGACTTAAATGCCTTCATTGATAATAGCTAATGTAAATGTGATGTGAACCAACTCTGAGCTCTCCAAAGCCAGAAGGGCAATATACATATTAATTTTGATATGCAATATATACTTAGGTAGTCTATGAGTGAAATTAATCCCCTCACACATTCTCCTGTATAGCATCAACCCTTCATATAGGCTTCAGCTATTGAGGAATCTATCATTGGCAAATGTTCCAAAGGAGATACTGATGGGTACTATATAATGTAGTCAATCATTAGTTTTCATCTTCCAATAAAATCCCTTTTTTTTTTTCCTCTTTTTTGATTTTTGGATGGGATGAGAGAGGCTCTTCATCCCCGATGGGTTTCTGTTTTTCTCACATTAGGGTGCGGAAAATAATCCCTCCATGAAGAATTTTATAACTTTTTTGGATTATGCTGGAAGTAATGAAAGAGGGACCCTATGCTGACACCCTGTTTAGATTACATTTAAACATAAACTTTTCAATTTCAATTAGCCCTTAAGAATCTGTCAGTGAAAGAAAGAAGAGCTAGTGTGTCGGGTTTTTTTTAATAAAAATACCCCTAGTGAGTTAATCTAGGAGATGTAGGTAGACAATGGATGCATTCGGGAAGGATCAATCTCTGGATGCACCCACATTAAACTGAGGGTTCTCTATAATTGCCCCTAACCAGCACCCGGCCTGGATGTTTGACAAATCATCCAAAAACCTTAGTCGGAGGCTATGTGGACTCAAAGGGTCAAATATAGACGTGGAGACATCGCGTTTTAACCCTCTTTTTAATGTTTTAAATTTTATATACAATTTATTATCCATGACAATATGTTATGATTTTAATAACTTGTAGGACCTGATACCGTGGCGTAATAATTTACCTCTACCCGAGGTTGCAAATAGGACGTCATCTTTTGACGAAACGGCGTAGGGCGAGCGGCGTGCTGACGTCACCTCCTTCTCCCGTCTATCCCAGGAAGCGACGGGCAGCAAGTAAGAGAGCCGGCCGGCTCGACTAATTTTAAACCACAACCGCTTTTTTATTGCTATGTACATGTGAGTGTGCTATTTCTAGTGATTTTTTAATAAATGCAGGGTAAAAACGTTATTGCGCCATGGTGTCCCTTTCTCTTTCATGCTAAAACCTCCTCTGACTGAGAGTCAAGTGACCCCAGGGAAAGACCCATTTCTAACTGAAAAACCTGGCGATTGTTATCTAGAGGAGTTCGGATAAAGACCCAGGCAGGGGTGTATGCCATTTGCCTATCTGGTCTCTCTTAACACAGAGACCAGACCAGCTGGTAAGTTGCCATTTTTGCCTTTCGGTGGAGGATCTTTACTTTGGCTATCTTATCACTCGTTTCGTGTGTGCCAGGTGTTACAACACTGTGAACTGTTATTAACAGAACCCTATACTTTGTGGTGGAGTCCTCTGCATGAATAGAACATTTCCTTACAAAACGATATCTGTCCATACTTGGATCTCTGTTGTTCTCTATGATATCACACCAAACTTGGATTCACTGTTATGTGTTCACGATATTTTAATTTGTACTGTAAAGTTCTAATCTATTTATTTTACACTTGTCACTGAGTTGCGGACTTATAGTCCAGATTGAGTTAGCTTAAACTTTTTTTACTTAGTTACACACTAACATTTTAGTAGAAACAATTCCAACCTATCATGAAGTTGGTGGGTTAACTGATCTTTATTATTTCAGCGCAGCCAATTTTTCCTTTTTTTTGCTAAGTGGTTAATACTTGAACCAGGAGCTATCGTGCATTCCATATACAAACATTCTAACGGTCACAATGTTAGAAGGACAGACCAAGGCAGAGAGGAAAAATAGGAAAGAAAAAGAAAAGTTAAGGACAAGGGGGGAAGAGAGTACATCCCATCCAATGTATCAGACAACTCATGGGACACCAGAAAGCTATTTAATCCAAGGGTTCCCCGATTTCCTCAAAGAAAGACAGTTTGTTGTTTAAAATAGCCCTAAGACGTTCATTAACAATAATCTATGACAATAACAGTTCTAAAGCGGAGTTCCAGGCTAAAATCAAACTAGATGTACACCAATCGAGCACCCGTTTTGTACCTTTTGTTTTGTTTTTCCAGCAGGACTTCCGACGGTACATTACCATCCCCTTGTCCCTATATAAGTCCCAGTACAGCGCGGCTCTGCCATTCCGGCCAGAGAGAGCATTGGGTCAACATCGGAAGAACAAGAACAAGAACAAGAAGAAGAATGCGGCGCCGGCGGCGCGGAAAACGGCGACCGCCGCAAGAACAGAAGAGACCCCCGGAAGACCCCGGAAGACCCCCGAAGGCGGATCGAGACCCCCAGACGACGGCGGCGACGACGAAGAAGGTAGCCGGACTTCTCCGCTCGGTAAAAGAGCTTGGTAAATGGCGGAGGAGTCCGGCGAGAAGACCCCCAAGACGGAAGAAGACCCCCGGAGCAGTGCAATAAACAATTTTTTCAAAAGTGTGGGTGTTTTTTTTCTTTACATTTTACACCTTAGGTGAATGGGTAGGGGTACATCATACCCCATACTCATTCACATAGGGTGGGGGGCCGGGATCTGAGGGCCCCCTTATAAAAGGGGGCTCCCAGATTCCGATAAGCCCCCGCCCGCAGACCCCGACAACCAACGGCCAGGGTTGTCGGGAAGAGGCCCTTGTCCTCATCAACATGGGGACAAGGTGCTTTTGGGTGGGGGGGCCGCACGGCCCCCCTTTCCCCAGGGCACCCCCCATGTTGAGGGCACGCGGCCTGGTACGGTTCAGGAGGGGGGGCGCTCGTTCGTCCCCACCCCTTTCCTGGTCGGCCAGGCTGCGTGCTCGGATAAGGGTCTGACATGGATTTGGGGGGAACCCCCACGCCGTTTTTCGGCGTAGGGAGTCCCTTTAAATCCATGCCAGGTTACGGAGCTAGCGCGGCGGCATTTACTGCCTACGCTAGCTACGTAACCTGAAGTTACGTTCTAAATGAACGGACTGCTCCGTGTGTGGGCAAGTCCGTTAATTTTCAAAAGTCCCGCGGACTTTGGCCGGCGGATTGTCCGCCGGAGAAGTCCGCGCGTGTGTGGGCAAGTCCGCGCGTGTGTGGGCAAGTCCACATGCTCGGAAAGTCCGGCGAAGCCAGCTGGAAAGTCCGGCGGATTGTCCGCTGGACTAGGTCCGCCGGGAAAAGTCTGCACGTGTGTACGCGGCATAACACTCATCACTCTGCAAATCCTTAGGGATGTCTGTCAACTGTTACATCACAGTGAAAAGGCAATTGAGAATGGCTCATTGGACATAAAAGTCTGGAAAGATGGAGCCTTATGAGTTAGCAAGTAAACGCATGTTGCCTAGAGCCAAAACCAGTTTGTGTCATGTGCCTGGGTTTGATCCTGGGTCCTATTGTGCTTGGGCTGTGGCTCTGTTTCCTCTGCCACTGGAGAACCTGAGTCATGTAGTATACACCTTTTATAGTGCCTCTGCTTCTAGTTTTCTCCAGCCCCACCTGTCTCAACCCCCAGAAAAAGCTCTGGTGGTTAAGGCTGTTACGCATTAGGGACATTAGCTTGATAATGATGTTGTGCATCCTATTTGTCTGGATGCTGAACTCTCGGCTATGATTAAATCCATGCTACTGGCGTCCTCTGGACCAGTCCAGACTCCTGCTCCAGTCCAAGCTGTCTTTTCAGTACCTCCCAAGCTTCCTCTGCCTGAAAAATGTGGAGGTGACAGAGGCTTTTTGATCATTTTCCACCTGCACTTCCACAATAGCCCTGAGACATTCAGCACAGCTTCTGCCAAGGTAACCTTTGTCATCTCATTGTTAAAGGGGAAGGTGTAGTGATCTAATCTATAATCGTCGTTCCTTCCTCGTAGATGGTATATGGTTATTAAAAGTATTGTCTCCGCAGCAAAACCCGATTCTCCCAGAGAGAGATTTTATTGACTTCCAAAACTGAACAGTCTTACAGATGACAAAAATCCAACGGAGTTCATATCACGACATTGCTAGTAATATTTAGAGCCCCATGGAAACATGTGACTCTTGGGTGCCTTCGTAAGAACACACACTTCTAAACAGATTGAACGTCCTGTTATATCCCCCCCACACACACTGAATGTCTGAGCAATTTGATTAGGCGTTTCCATTAAATGCTTTTGATCTGCCCCGGTCTTTCGGAGTGACCGGAGACAACCCCACGCTGTGAATAGTCGTAATTATAAAGCTGCCCCAATTCACATTCTTGCATATTCCCCCTTTGATATGTGTGAATACTGATTAGATTAAGATAATCATTATCTGTTCCCTTTCATATGTGGAGTAATTCTGGTCTGGCCATTTGTCCTTTGACCAACAAACCCTCTTTTAATATGCGCAATTAGATAACGGCTACTAAAGCGGTCTGCCTAGAATAACCTTGTCTTTAGAATGCCTAAATAAAAACACTACATATAATAAATATATATATAACATATAACATATATACATATATATATATATATATATATATATATATATATATATACACACATGTATACACACATACATACACATATTAGACACAATATACTACATATACCCCCACTTGGATCGGTTCGAATCAGAATCGATTCACAATCAAACCGCTCAGACATCCCTGGCTCTTAAGATTGAAGCCATCTCTATGCTTTCCTTATTTTTCTGGATTGTTCTTAGTTGTCTTCTACCACAACAATATAAACCAAACAAAAAACATATTAATATAAATTGAACGAACACAAAAATCATGGAAAGAGTTCTCAATAGCGGGTGAGAAAGAGTGTTATTGGGTATGCTCCACCAAGGCTCCTGAAATTCTTTAGCAATTTTATTAGAACTGATGAGGTTTTCCTTCACCAGTTCTTGTAATTCTATAATTTTCCTACTATCCCTCTTAAATAATGTATCCAATTCAACTGTAAGTGGTGGAATTTTCTTAAATAAAGGAGAAATCATAGAGTCCCAATTGCCAAGATCTGTTTGCTCAATGTTTACAGACACTTGATTCATGTGGATATTGGCTTGAATGTCTTCCTGTCCGATTGTTAACAGTCCATATGTGAGGTTCACACACCAGCCTGTGATAGGTGTCCGGCACTGAACTTGCTTCTGCCAAGTGAATGAGGGAACCCCCAATGCACAGACCCTCGAGTCTTCTCCATGAATTATTCTCTTCCAGGCCGGTTCAAATTTTTGTAATCGAACCAGGCAGTTTCCAGAGTGTGTAGCAGCACAACCCTCTACGTACTCCAGCCGCTCAAAAGAACAGGAACAAAGCCAGGCCTGGGCACGTTTGGTACAGCAGTTGGGGTCCATGGTTTTCCATACTTGGTTATCCTTGACGACGAGTCTGCTTTGTGGTAGCAGTTGTTTCAGTATATTAGTGCCATTTCTCACCTCCACCTCACCAAGAACGATCATCTTGTATACGGGTAAGGGTTTTGTTGACCATGTAGGGATGTCGATGGTCAGAGGTACTTCCTGCTTTCCGATGCGATCTTTATTACAAAGAGTATCCAGGCTCCTTACATTAGCAAGGGCAAAGTTCCTACAAGTAACACCACTGTCTTTGATAAGATTGAATAATAAAGTTGAGTTCATTATCCTTGGCCATTCTCCTCGTTTGATTTCTTGAAGCCCTAGGCTCAGATGCTCACTCAGCAAGTTTCCTATAATACCACAAACTATAGACTTGGATACATTATTCGTTTGAATGGTTTTATTCAATGCATTCACCGACATTTGAACGTTCTGCAAATCTGCAGCAATGGTGTGAATGTTCTGAATATCTATTTTCATTTCAGCTAGAGCGTTTAAATCCACTCTTCCCCCTTTAAGCAGTATCTGCTGTAATCCACCCACAAAATTTTGTTCTCTCATATTTAGACTCTCTATATCAACCCTATTCCAAATCGAACTACCCAAACTGAGGCCTGATATGATATCAGTACCCAGATCCCTCTTTGAAACTTTCTTAAAATTAAGCCCTTGTGTAGCATCCCAAAATAAGTTTATATGTGTTTGAAAGACTGTTTTAAACCATAACCCCATTGATTTTGGGCAACTTTCTGGAATGTTAAATGATGTAAAATTCAACAATAATGGTAATGATAAGTATGAAACATCGCTATACACTAAATTTTGAGTCCGCTCAAGGAAAAGTCCATGTTCTGGCCACTGTAAAATTGTAGGACAGTCTCTAGAATTTGTGACCATTATCTTTAGGATTTTTGCATAGACTCCATCCTTCACATCATGAGGGCTACAGGATATAATACCCTCCTTAAATATTGTAAAGTTCCTTTCTAAAGTCATTTGCATTTGTGGTCCATTCTTTGTCTCCACTAATATTATATCTGTACTCCTGTGACGATCGCTTCCTTCTGGGTAAGTCCAAACAGCAGATTCCATCAAGTAATCAGATTTTGGCATCATGATCTCACATCTAACGACTATCCACCCCCGACTATGCCCTTTACAGTATCCCCATGTATCTGGATGCCTTCCGAGTCCTCTAAAACAGTAAGTTCTGTAGTATGATCCATTACACTTCTTTTATTTCGATCAGATTTCCCCACTGGGAAGCATTTTGATTCCTCAACTTGGCACTCTTTCACTCTGATGTTTGTGATGCAAAGAAGTAAAGTGATTGACGCTGTTATCAACACATATGTTAATAGAGAAGGCTTGTATTTGTCCAGGGGGGATGTCTTCATTATGGTGTAGTCTTCTGGTATTCGCCTCACTCCTGGGACCTGAAAGACAATCTCAGCAAGAAAATTAGACAATGCTCACATCCATCAAATCCATTTTTCCCTTAAATGCTTTGATCTGACATGCATGACTCCATCTTGACTTGTCCTCTCCCAAGTCTAGTAAGTAAACAGAGGGTCCAATTTTATCTATTACTGCATAAGGGCCCTTCCACTTTGCTCTAGGAAATGGGTGGAACCCAGAAAAATCCTGTAACATTACTCTAGACCCAATTTGGTATTCACTAGTGTCACCCATTGCATTAAACCACTGTTGTGAGCTTTTATGGGTACATTCATCAGTGGCACATACAGCCTTATGTACTGTAATCACATGATCCTTTAAGATCTCTACCCATGATTCGGATAATGACACAGTTTCTAATGCTGCTGGGACTGGATTTATCAGATGTTCCCACGTTCTCATTGTTCTGCCGAGCAGAGCTTCATAAGGGGCAAAGCCTATGGACCTGCAAACTCTGGAACGAATAGTTGCCAGAACAAAGGGTAATTTTTCATCCCAATCAGTACCTTGCTCATTTACAACCTTTCTAAGGGCATTTTTAATTGTCCTGTTCATTCGTTCAACCTGTCCCGCAGACTCAGGGTGATAGAAGATGTGAAATTTTTGAATAACACCAAGGAGCTTACATGTCTCTTGTATCACATTACCTACAAATCCTGGACCATTGTCACTGTCTAAAACTTTTGGTATCCCCCACCGACTAAATATTTCTTTGACCAGGATCCTTGCAGTAGTAGTGGCAGTACAGTTTTTGGTAGGGAATGCTTCAACCCAGTGACTGAAGGAATCCACCACAACGAGTAAATATCTGTTCTGGTGTGCAGTGTTAGGAAATTCACCTGTGTAATCAATTTGTATTCTCTCCCATGGTCCCATGGGAGCTTGCCTCATCAGTGCCCCTCTCCTTTTTCTATTTGCGGGATCATGCCTGGCACACATCAAACATGATAAGATATGGTCCTGCATGTGTTGTTTATTTTGAGGCCACCATGCTACATGATCTAATCTCTCTAAAGCTAAAGGAAGCTTGGGGTGTCCACCAACAGGGGACCCATGAATCCATGTAAGAATGTCTTTCCTCACACCTTTTGGGGCAACCCATAAAGATAAATCATTTTTGTAAGTTATTAAAATGCCATCCTTCACCTGCATCTCTTGACCTTCAAATTGTATGGGCCCAGTCCCACACATTGCTTTTAGTTGAGCTAATTCCTCATCCTGATCTTGTAATTTACCCAACTCACATGTCCTTTCTTCAACTCCTTTTGCTTGAGCACGTGTAAGGGCAGACACTGGAAATGATAAAGTATGCTCTATATGAGGCCATTCGGGGGATGTTACTGCAGCCTCCTTCGCTAATCTATCTACCGTATTGTTCCAGTAGTGCTCGGTTGTTTGCTTTTTGTGGGCCTGTACCTTTCGGATATTGATTTTTGAAAAGAATTGTGTTTCCTCCTCTATCATTTTCCATAAGGGTGCATATCTTATCTCACTTCCATCTGTTCCTTTAAAACCCATCACATTCCACCATGAAAGATAGACAACTGCACCCTTGCATACCTGGTCTGAGTCAGAAGCAATGTTAACAACTCCACCATCGTCTCTTAACTCACTGAGAACTTGCAGAAGTGCTGCTATTTCCACATATTGTGCAGAACGAGCTCTACATGAATATGAAAATTGTCTCTGAACCTCGCCATCTTTTACACAAACACCAGCAAATCCTGAGATTCTACTTCCATCTTTATAATAAGAAGAACCATCAATGTACCAGCAGTCACTTTCAAGGTCAAAGGGTTTGGATACGGCAGTAAAAACTCTGTGTTGCAAACTACTTCCTTGTACTTGACATTCATGAGCTTCACCTTCAATCATCAATCCACCAATCAGGACACTAGGTTCCTTTAACATCAAACCCTCAATATTCTCTGACAATAAAGCTGTAGTCCATCTGGCCAGCCTTTTACAATTCACATCCGCTTCTTTCCATTTCCCATTGGCTAACATGACTATAGGAGTGTGATGACTAGCAATGATGACCCTTTGTGTACCTGTCAAGTATCTGAATTTGTTGATTGCCCAATAACAACACAGCACCATACGAGTACATAAAGGATACTTTTGTTCTACAGATGATAGTAAACGTGATGCATAGGCTAAAGGTCTTTGTTTTCCAAAATAATCTTGGGTAAGTGCAACGGACAAAGTGCTAAGGCCTACATGTGGATAGAGTCTGAATTCTTTGTTGGGGTCTGGTGATGCTAATGAAGGGGCATTGCCTAAAGTTTCCTTTAACGCTTCAATAGCTTGTGTGTGCTCTGATTTCCATATCCATTCATCTTGCTTCAGCAGATCATACAAACACTCTGTTAATGATGCATAATGAGGCACAAACTCCCTACAGAAACCTGTCATGCCTAAGATCTGTCTCAGACTTTTTTCATCAGTGGGCAAAGGTAGTTTAGCTATTAGCTCAACCCTTTGTTCATTGATACTCCGCCCTGACTGTGCTACAGTAACACCCAGAAATTGGACTTCCTGCTTCCCCAATTGTATTTTCTTTGGATTAACTTTCAAACCTGCTTCTCTCAAAAGCAATAACATTTCACTCACATCGTTCACGTGCTCCTCCATAGAGGCTGACCCAATCAAAATGTCATCAACATATGAAATTACTCTTTCAGGTTTTGAAAACTTATCAATCACTTCTTTCATATGTGAGTGAAATATTGCTGCACTGTCTTTGTAGCCTTGTGGAAGAACTGTCCAATAATATTGAAGGCCCGCCCAGCTGAAGGCTGTTTTGTATTGACATGTTGGGTCAAGGGGTAAATTCCAATAACTGTTACTGATATCAATGACCGTAAACCATTTCATTTCTGGTGTCAACTTGGCAATCATTTCAGGGTAAGCTGCCACCACAGGTGCCATACTTTTAGCATATTTGTTTAAGGCACGGTAATCTATCGTCAGCCTGAACGACCCATCGGGCTTGATGACTGGCCAGGCTGGCGAATTGCAAACTGATGCACCCCTTTTTAATGTACCTTGCGCCTCCAATTGTTTTATAGCTTCTGTTATAGGTTTAATGGCCTCTTTCGGAACTGGGTATTGCTTAACAGGTGCAGGATCAAATCCTTCCAATAAAATCATTGTATTCATCCTACCACAATCTTGTTTATGTTTAGCCATTATGTCTTCAAATTCACCCATCAGACTATCCCAACAGGGATCCCAATCTCCATGTAACACACCAACGGGCTTCACTGCTGCTGTTACTAATTCCATGGGAGGATGCCACACATGACCCAATCCGTCATTTTCCGACATTATCCACAACTTCATGTTTGCAAGATCAATCACCAAACCCCGCTGTACACAGACATCAGCACCAATTATGTCCTGATTTTCACAAACAACGTCACACTCCCACTTCTCTCCCCCTATTTGCATCTCAACACCACGCACAAAAGGAGCTTCAATGGAATGTCCAGTGACACCTGTTATTTTAATTTTCTCATTTCCAGGGACAACTGATTTACTAAAACTAATAGCTGCCCCACTATCTAACAGCGCATTTACACGAGTTCCCCCTAATGTTACATCAACAGTGGGCCGCCCCCAGGAATCTAATGTTAAATCGGTTAAGAATCGGCAAGAAGGGGCGTGGGGGGCTCGGAACCCCTAACAATGACTGGTAGAGGGGGACACAGCACTTTCCTTTCCTACTGCTGCTACTTTGACCCCTCCTGCTTTTATTCTTTTCATTTCTTCCTGTATTTTATATAGCTCCTCCTGCAAACGATCTCTTTCACTTCTCATTTCACTAAACGGCACCCAAGGCTGTTTACTAGGTTTTTCTCTGGATTCTGGCCTCCTGTAACTACCTGAATTGTTATAAGATCTTCCTCTCCATGGTCCTAAATCATCTCTATTTTGCTGCCCCTCGACTCTAAAAATTCTAGCTGCATCAACCGCAAGACTGTCTTCTCTACACTTTCTCCTCCACAAATTATCCGCTCTTACCAAGATATCACTATAATCACTAGGATCAGGTGTAACAGATAAAATGCCTTCCCTGACATCACCATCCAATGCTTCTAATAATATTGACCTATGAACCAAACCACCACGTTCAAAACCGGGATTTCCAGTCATGACATTTTCCATCACACTGCTAATTCTATCTGCAAGTTCATATGGGCATTCATTCTTCATTTGCTTAATTTTTCCTGACAAGCACACATATGTCGTCGCACCATACAATGCTTTCAATAATTCCTTTAAAACATCCTTAGTTTTATGACGCTGGCCACAATTTTGCAAAACCCGTGCCCATAATCCATTGCCTATACTTTTCTGCAAAATTCTAGCTAGGTCCTCAATATTCAAGTTGTATGTGTCTCTGACTCTCTGCAAATCACAAAACCATTTCATGAACCTATTTACATCATAGCGGGGTACCTGACCTATCTCTCTTATAATAGCTTCCATCTC
The DNA here is from genome assembly GCA_028564925.1 of Lithobates sylvaticus. Classification (NCBI taxonomy): domain Eukaryota; kingdom Metazoa; phylum Chordata; class Amphibia; order Anura; family Ranidae; genus Lithobates; species Lithobates sylvaticus. The sequence goes on along the minus strand of CM053030.1, from coordinate 354,968,196 downwards.
CTGTGGCTTTAGTTGTTTTGTGATCAATTTAATTTCACTTGAATCGTCAGTGTTCAATACAGTTGTTGTAGTGGTAGGAGCTGCTGGTATGCATGGGGCTGCATGTAAATCACCCCAGGGATATATTGGCTTATAATCTTTGGTATCAAGCTTTATAGAGGTATCATTTTGATCTGGGTAACTTGATTTTTCTGCCAATTTATCAAAAGCAATGTTAGCAGCATGTTTACACTCCTCCAACTGTTTCTCAACAATTTGTATTTTTACTGACAATTCCTCATTGACCCGCCTTAAATCATCACATAATTTAGCCTTTTCAATCAGTGCCTCCCCAGTAGTGATAGCATGTAACCTGAGATCTGATATCCTCTCATTCAACCCTTTCTCCTTCTCCTCATATCTCTGAGTCTGTTCCAGAATTTTCTGCTTTTTTTCTTTAACCTCCCCTATTAATTCTGTACAACAAGACAGTAGTCCCTGAATAATGATACCCTTACGTTTCTTTTGTTTTGTTTTCTTATCAAAGACACTATCAGATAAAAAGCATTTCATTAAATCCCATGACTGTCTATATTCTTGGGGAATCTCGTAAGGCCCCCCATGACTTTTTATATAATTTAACAGCCATATATTCACATCCTCTCCCTTAGTACTATTGTCCCCACTAGACACAGCCAAAGCCATTGTAAAAAATACAATGAGAAAAAAAAAAATTATATTTAGAAAATAATGAACAAGGCACACTTACCAATTGTTAGGTTTCCTAGAACTTCCTTCCTGGGTCCTCACGGCCTTCTGTCACCACACAGATTGTAAGATCCAGTCTCCAGAGAACAATTCTGGTCTTTAAAACTTGTTAAATTTTGTAGATCAGATTTTCTTATGTCACCACCAGACCGGATTGTTGTCACCAACGACTCCTGTTACTAAGTCCTGAAAATGCTCTTCTGGTCTCTTGAACGGCACCAATGTAGTGATCTAATCTATAATCGTCGTTCCTTCCTCGTAGATGGTATATGGTTATTAAAAGTATTGTCTCCGCAGCAAAACCCGATTCTCCCAGAGAGAGATTTTATTGACTTCCAAAACTGAACAGTCTTACAGATGACAAAAATCCAACGGAGTTCATATCACGACATTGCTAGTAATATTTAGAGCCCCATGGAAACATGTGACTCTTGGGTGCCTTCGTAAGAACACACACTTCTAAACAGATTGAACGTCCTGTTATATCCCCCCCACACACACTGAATGTCTGAGCAATTTGATTAGGCGTTTCCATTAAATGCTTTTGATCTGCCCCGGTCTTTCGGAGTGACCGGAGACAACCCCACGCTGTGAATAGTCGTAATTATAAAGCTGCCCCAATTCACATTCTTGCATATTCCCCCTTTGATATGTGTGAATACTGATTAGATTAAGATAATCATTATCTGTTCCCTTTCATATGTGGAGTAATTCTGGTCTGGCCATTTGTCCTTTGACCAACAAACCCTCTTTTAATATGCGCAATTAGATAACGGCTACTAAAGCGGTCTGCCTAGAATAACCTTGTCTTTAGAATGCCTAAATAAAAACACTACATATAATAAATATATATATAACATATATACATATATATATATATACATATATATATATATATATATATACACACATGTATACACACATACATACACATATTAGACACAATATACTACAGAAGGTACTGGCATGGATCTCTCCTTACCTGGAATGCAATGATCCTTTGCTGAAAAATGCAGATAAGTTCCTGTCATCACGTCAGACTGTTTTTGATAAGTCTGGCAGGGTTTCAGCTGCTGAATGCTTATTCTTGGATATACAGCAAGGTACCAAAACTGTTGCTCAATATGCAGCTGAGTTTCATATACTGGTTGCTAAGACAAAATGGCATGCTGGTGCTCTTCATGCAGCCTTTTGCAAGGGGCTTACTGATCGCATCAAGGATGAACTAGTTATAGGGATTTTCTAGATGATCTTGAAAAGGTCATTGAGCTGTGTGTCCGTATGGATGTCTGCTACCATGCAAGGGGTCAGGAGAAACCACGGACTTGCAAGCTACCTCGGCCACTGTATTGGTTGGCTCCTAACTTCCAAACGCAGACCGACTACAGACCTGAAACTGTTGCTGAGTCCATGACACCTGCAGAGCCCATGGGCGTCAGCCGTCTTCACCTGACGCTCCCTGGACCTATGTATTCATTGTGGACTGAAAGGACTTACAGTATGTTGTCCACTTGCCAAAACCGCTCAGTAAAAAGAGAGGGTCTAACCCATTTTGGAGAAGACGGGTGGGACCTTACAAATCCTTCCTCCAAGACCAAGCTCACAGTTCTCGTAACCTTATTCTCAAATAGTTTGAGGTCCTAAAAAGGTGACTGTGGTCTAAATTTGTATCCAATCCTCCTCAGTTTTGGTGTCCTTACGGTCTTTTCCCACTTGAACACGTATAATCTGTATTCTTAATCAGACTATTGAGTTGAGAGTAAATAAATGAGATCAAGTACACCCCTCACATTTTTGTAAATATTTTATTATATCTTTTCATGTGACAACACTGAAGAAATTACACTTTGCTACAATGTAAAGTAGTGAGTGTACAGCTTGTATAACAGTGTAAATTTGCTGTCCCCTCAAAATACCTCAATACACAGCCATTAATGTCTAAACTGCTGGCAAGAAAAGTGAGTACACCCCTATGTGAAAATGTCCAAATTGGGCCCAAAGTGTCAATGTTTTGTGTGGCCACCATTATTTTCCAGCACTGCCTTAAACCTCTTGGGCATGGAGTTCACTAGAGCTTCACAGGTTGCCACTGGATTCCTCTTCCACTCCTCCATGATGACAACACGGTGTTGGTTGATGTTAGAGACCTTGTGCTCCTCCACCTTCCAATTGAGGATGCCCCACAAAAGCTTAATAGGGTTTAAGCCTGGAGACATGCTTGGCCAGTTCATCACCTTTACCCTCAGCTTCTTTAGCAAGGCAATGGTCATCTTGGAGGTGTGTTTGGGGTCGTTATGTTGGAATACTGCCCTGCGGCCCAGTCTCTGAAGGGAGGAGATCATGCTCTGCTTCAGTATGTCACAGTACATGTTGGAATTCATGGTTCCCTCCATGAACTGTAGCTCCCCAGTGCCAGCAGCACTCATGCAGCCCCAGACCATGACACTCCCACCACCATGCTTGACTGTAGGAAAGACACACTTATCTTTGTACTCCTCACCTGGTTGCTGCCACACACGCTTGACACCATCTGAACCAAATAACTTTATCTTGGTCTCATAAGACCACAGGACATGGTTCCAGTAATACATGTCCTTATTTTGCTTGTCTTCAGAAAACTGTTTGGAGGCTTCCTTGTGCATCATCTTTACAAGAGGCTTTCTTCTGGGACGACAGCCATGCAGACCAATTTAATGCAATGTGCGCCGTATGGTCTGAGCACTGACAGGCTGACCCCCAACCCCTTCAACCTCTGCAGCAATGCTGGCAGCACTCATATGTCTATTTCCCAAAGACAACCTATGGATATAAAGCTGAGCACGTGCACTCAACTTCTTTGGTCGACCATGGCGAGGCCTGTTATGAGTGGAACCTGTCCTGTTAAACCACTGTATGGTCTTGGCCAACGTTCTGCAGCTCAGTTTCAGGGTCTTGGCAATCTTCTTATAGACAAGGCCACCTTTATGTAGAGCAACAGTTCCTTTTTTCAGATCCTCAGATAGTTCTTTTCCATGAGGTGCCATGTTGAACTTCCAGTGACCAGTATGAGAGAGAGAGCGATAACACCAAATTTAACACACCTACTCCCCATTCACACCTGAGACCTTGTAACACTACATTACACCGGGGAGGGAAAATGGCTAATAGGGCCTAATTTGGACATTTTCACTTAGGGGTGTACTCACTTTTGAAACCAGCGGTTTAGACATTATTTGGCTGTGTGTTGAGTTATTTTGAGGGGACAGCAAATTTACATTGTTATACAAGCTGTACACTCACTACTTTACATTGTGGGGTCTTGATTTGGGTGTATAGAAAAAATGTTGAGGATAACAGATCCTCACAGTAACCTTCTGTAGAGACACCAAAAAATATATACTTTATTGAAAACAATGTAGCAAAAAGTAACACCAAGATAAAAATACCACACTACCACCAGTGCAAAAGATAAAAAAGACATATCAAATGTATTCTCCTTAAGAGAAATCTGTAAATCAAGGAAGGACAGCGTACTTGTATGGTATGAGAAGGTTAGATGGATGTTCCTGTTGTTGGTATTAAGTTCTTCCATAAATAGGGACATTCATATGGTATTGATGTATACAGTAATTTAACATTGATCCCAACTAGTAAAACACCAGTGGGTATCAATGCCTTATCAAGTAACCTAAGCATATCCCTGGTGTCCTGCACAAATGGAGGGAGATCCCTGACCAATTTGTTAATCAATGCATCAATAAATTTCCCTACTCTTTCCAACGGACCCTTGATGGCAGAAACTATTGGTCTTCCCGGGGGGTAATCTAGACATTTGTGTAGTTTTGGAATTGTGGGAAAAGTTGGAATATTAAATTCCTTTACACGTAAATACTCAAATTCTCTTTTAGACATGAGTCCGTCATCAAAGGCCAATTGTAACATTCTGTTGAGTTTCTCAACCACTACAGGGAAGGGGTTCAGTGAGAGTTTCCTCTATGTCTGTTCATCCTTTAGCTGTTGCATAACCTCCCTCTCATACATTTTTTCTGATAATAACAGGATATTACCACCTTTCTCACTACCTCTTATGACCAGGTTTATAGCACAGTTACATCGCTGATCCTGCAGCAGTGATCCATCCAGGCTTCAACTTTCTGTGACACCCACCTTGAATTACGGGCACTTCCTACCCTTGGGGTGACCATTTAATGACAGGTCCATTAACATCAACCTGTACACAGTCTTTTAGCGGTGACAATCCATTTGCAATCTTCATTGTGCAATTTGTGCCTTCATTGTTCACCTTCATTGAAGTTTAATCCGTTTTCCTTTATGTCCTGGGTGTGTGAATGAAAGACATGCATGATTGAGGTGTGCTGCTAGCAGCTCTATGTATCCACATTGACAACGTTGTATTTTTTATCTTTTGCACTGGTGGTAGTGTGGTATTTTTATCTTAGTGTTACTTTTTGCTACATTGTTTTCAAAAAAGTATATGTTTTTTCTTAAACCCTGGTGTCTCTACAGAAGGTTACTGCAAGGATCTGTTATCCTCAACATTTTTTCTATATGCCTTTCCTTCAAATAGACCACACCTGATGTAATCAGGAGGTATAGGGTTTTACGGATTGGGGGTAATTCCATGTATTTGGTGATCCCCTCTTTCAATATGTGGCTATTGCAGTGGTGATTTTTACTTTTTGTTTACTATATGTTTGATTATGGTGTATGCCAAGGTAGAGCCTAGGGAACCACTGGTGAGCAAAAGTAAGTCTCCAGATCTACCAATGAAGGAGCTTCACTGGCAGTAAACTGCTGTAAAATATGTATAGAAATTGGTAATGCCAAGCCCTCCCTGGCATCTGTGTATATACATTGGGTTTGATTTACTAAAGCTGGAGAGTGCAAAATCTGGTTTAGCTCTGCATAGAAACCAATCGGCTTTCAGTTTTTTTTTGTCAAAGCCTAATTGAACAGGCTGAAGTTGGACATTGATTGTCATGAATGTCTGCACCAGATTTTCCACTCTAGTTTTAGTAAATCAACCCCATTGCTTATTCAAAAATTCTTGGTATCTTACTGGACCAGATGAAATGTGTGGTGTACACAGTCCATCTGAGTACCCAAGTACCTGTCACAGCCCATCTGAGTACCTGTCACAGTTCATCTGAGTACCGGAGTACCTGAGTAGCGGTCACAGTCCATCTGAGTACCTGTCACAGTTCAGCTGAGTACCTGTCACAGTTCATCTGAGTACCTGAGTACCTTTCACAGTCCATCTGAGTACCCGAGTACCTGAGTACCTGTCACAGTTAATCTGAGTACCTGTCACAGCCCATCTGAGTACCTGTCACCACCCATTAGAGTACCCGAGTACCTATCTGTAGCCCATCAATGTACCCGAGTACCTGTCACCAGGCCATCAGAGTACCCGAGTACCTGTCACCAGGCCATCAGAGTACCCGAGTACCTGTCACCAGGCCATCAGAGTACCCGAGTACCTGTCACCAGGCCATCAGTGTACCCGAGTACCTGTCACCAGCCCATCGGAGTACCCAAGTACCTGTCACCAGCCCATCAGAGTAACTGAGTACCTGTCTCCAGCCCATGCCTCATAGAATATACGTTGGGGTGTTTGCTTTGCTTTCCAAAATGGTTTCCACTGTCCTGGTGCTCCAGGGCCTTCAAAAGTGTGATAGGTAGGAATGAAATGAGATGTGTAATTTATGCTCCCAGAACACCTGAAGGTACTACTTTAATGTTGGGCCTCTGTATGTGGCCAGGCTATGTAAAAGTCTCACACATGTAGTATCGCCATACTGAGGAGGAGTAGAAGAATGTGTTTTGAGGTGTTATTTTTGCTATATACATGCTTTGAGTTAGAAATATCTTATAAACCGACCACTTTGTGTAAAAAAAAATATGTTTTCATTTTCTTTCCACGTTTTCTGAAGACTTGTGAAAAAAAATTAACCATTCAAAAGACTCATAATGCTTCATAGACTATACGTTGGGGTGTTTGTTTTCTAAAATGGGGTCATTTTGTGGGTGATTCCATTGTCCTGGTGCTCCAGGGCCTTCAAAAGTGTAATAGGTCGTTAGGAAATTAGAGGTGTCATTTATGCTCCTAGAACGCCTGACGGTGCTCCATGCATGTTGGGCCTTTGTATGTGGCCAGGCTGTGTAAAAGTCACACACATGTGGTATCACCATACTCAGGAGGAGTAGCAGAATGTATTTTGGCGTGTTATTTTTGCTATTTACATGCTTTGAGTTAGAAATATCTTATAAACTGACCACTTTGTGTAAAAAAAATATGTTTTAATTTTCTTTCCACGTTTTCCGAAGACTCATGGAAAAAATTAACTGTTCAAAAGACTCATTATGCCTCATAGATTATACGTTGGGATGTTTGCTTTCCAAAATGGGGCCATTTTGTGGGTAATTCCACTGTCCTGGTGCTCCAGGGCCTTCATAAATGTAATAGGTTGTTAGGAAATTAGAGGTGTAATGTATGCTCCTAGAACACCTGACGGTGCTCCCTGCATGTTGGACCTCTCTGTGTGGCAAGGCTGTGTAAAAGTCCCAAACATGTGGTATCGCCATACTCGGGAGGAGTAGCTGAATGTATTTTGGGGTGTAATTGGAAATATGCATATGCTGTGTGTGAGAAATAACTTGTTATTATGACAATTTTGTGAAAAAAAATAAAATAAAAAATCTTAATTTTCCCAAGAACTGTGGGAAAAAAATTACAACTTCAAAAAACTCACTATGCCTCTTACTAAATACCCTTGACTGTCTACTTTTCAAAAAGGGGTAATTTGGGGGGTATTTGTACTTTTCTGACATTTCAGAGCCTCAAGAAATGAGATAGGCCATCAGTGCATCAGGTGTGATAAATTTTCAATGTTTTGCACCATAGATTGTAGACTCTATAACTTTCCCAGAGACTAAATAATATCCACTACTTTGGGTTATTTTTACCAAAGACATGTAGCAGTATAAATTTTGGCCAAAATTTATGAACAAAAATTACTTATTTGCAAAAATTTATCATAGAAACTAAAAAAAAAAGTGTTTGTTTTTATTTCAAAATTTTCGCTCTTTTTTCACTTATGTCGCAAAAAATGTAAAACCCAGTATTGATTAAATACCACCAAAAGAAAGCTCTATTTGTATGAAAAAAAGGATAAAAATTTTGTTTGGGTACATTCAAAGTTTGAGAGCGCTGAAAGCTAAAAATTGATCTGGGAAGGAAGGGTGTATAAATGCCCTGTATTGAAGTGGTTAAGTCAGGAAAAAGTCATCTTCAAATAAACTTGAGTCTATAGGATTCAGAGCCTAAGGCAGGCGATAGATGGTGCAAATTTCTTTCCTGCAACCACGATTCCCCCATCAACATAGACAGTGCTGACAGGGGAATACCTCCTGCTGAGACATTGCATTCTCCCGACGGGGGGGGGGGGGGGGGAAGAGGGGGCCAGGGAAGTTATCCCCACTTGGGAGAAGATAGTGATTAGTGATTATTGCTAGCGGCTATAGCAGTGCCTTTACATTGCTTCCATGGCTCCTTTATTCATATATTTTGGGCCTGTAAAAAATTGGTTACTGGCAGGAAGTATCTAATCTTTCTACGAAATTAGTTGGTGCACCAGTTACTCTACCATCTTCCTCAATGTAGAAATTACAATTTATATCGATCTCTTCTCCAATATATGAACAATGTTGATTCCTTATATGTACCACCTTCTTTCTATATTAATTTGTGATATGTAGCTCCATTGTGCTACCACTATGTTTTTAGTTCTTTTTATTATTTCCATTTTATAACATCTCTCTTTTCACACCCAATATTTATGTTATATATGGTACCCTGAGTAACTTTTTTTTCTGTTTTCTTTTCTATACCTACCATGTCTGATATGATATCTGCATGCTTCTTTATTCAATCAAAAAGTCTGTAAACACAGAACATGTGACCCCAAAAATCAAAAGTAATTATTTTTCTAATGCACCTTTAAAAACGGTAATAAAAGTTATATACTACTCTGCTACTCTGCACATATTATTTAGATACACATACAATATATGTAGTATGGCAGTGTCATACTCCTTAAGAACTGAAGCGGCTTGGATAAGGCTGGGTTCACACTGGTACAAGAAACGCTCCGACATTGGGAGCACATGTTGCAGGACGTGTATAAATCAATGGTTGCCTATGAGAGCCACCTTAACTGGTCTGACACAAGTTGGTCCGACTTTGAAAAAGGTTCCTGCACTACTTTGGTCCAACTTTGATCCTACTTCAGCCCAATGCCAAAAAAACGGGTGCGCCCCCCCCCCCCCTTAGTCCATACCAGACCCTTATCCAAGCATGCAGCCTGGCAGGTCAGGGAAGGGGGTGGGGATGAGCGAGCCACCCCCCCCTTCTGAACCATACCAGGCCACATGCCCTCAACATGGGGGGGGTGGGTGCTTCTGGGAAGCCCCCAGATCCCAGCCCCCCACCCTATATGAATAAGTATGGGGGTACATTGTAATCCTACCCATTCACCTAAAAAAAGTGTCAAAAATAAAAACAGCACACAGGTTTTTGACAAAGTGATTTCTTAAAGCAGCTTCGGCGTCTCTTCTCCCTCCGGCGATGTCTTCATCCTCCGGTTCTTCTCCCTCCACTGATGACATTTTCCTCTGGTTCTTCTCCCTCCACTGATGTCTTCTTCCACTGCCGGTTCTCTTCTCTCCGCTGTCTTCTCCCTCTGCTGGTTCTCCTCTCTCTGCTGTCTTCTCTCTCTGTCAGGTCTCCTCTCTCTTCTCCCTCTATTCTTCCTCTGATATTCTCTCAACGCTCTCTCCCGCTGTAATGCTGGGTCTGCCGTGTGCCATTACTTATATAGGCATGGGGCGTGGCCATCCGGTGATGTCATTCGGAGGGCCAGCCTCCTTGCGATATCACCACCTGGGGCACGATGGGACGGTGTCGCCACAAGGGGATGGGGCCTCTGGATGATATCACTGGGTGGCCACGCTCCATGCCTATATAAGTGATGGCACATGGCGGACCCATTACAGATGGAGAGAGCATTTAGAGAACATCGGAGGAAGAACAGAGGAAGAACAGAAGGAGAAGACAGAGAAGAGAGAACCGACAGAGAGAGAAGACAGTGGGGAGAGGAGAATTGTCAGAGGGAGAAGACAGCGGAGAGAGGAGAACCAGAGGAAGATGTCATCAGCGGAGCGAGAAGAACCGGAGGATGAAAACATCGCGGGAGAAAGAAGAGATGCCTTTGTCAAAAACCTATGTGCTGTTTTTATTTTTGACACTTTTTTTAGGTGAATGGGTAGCGGTACAATGTACCCCATACTCATTCACATAGGGTGGGGGCGGGATCTGGGGGTCCCCTTGTTAAATGCTCACCTTTTCTTGATAAGCCATCAGTTTTTAGATTTATAAGGCAGCATAGATAAATAAATTCTCACATTTTAATAAGTAAAGTCTCTGCAAAAGGACATCAGTGAGGAGTACATTATTATAAAATGCGAACAGCTACAGGCTAAAATTTCTAAGAGAACAATGACTGTGAAAATAATCCAAATTAATAATACCCATCTCTGTGTAAAAATCTTTCCTGTGAATATTTCCTTTGGCATTACATTCAACTTTCTAAAGTTTTCTGAAATCTGTGAATATAAATACAGTTTCTTCTAGAAAACCCAAACCTCAATGACACCATGGGCTTTCCCATCTGTTTCATACAAAGACTTAGCGGTATTCCAAATGACTAATATAATTATTTATTATAGATTTTACTTATTAAAGTTTTCAACAATACTGGGAATTATATACAACACAGCCTTATTTCACACAATTTGTGATTTTTATTTTCCCAATAGCAAACAAAGTGCAAATTACAAATAATAAAATTACCAATTCCATGAAGTAACCTCTTGCAAAGGATCAGAAATTAGCTGAGAAACTGTAGCATGCCAATTTATGATTAGTTGTTAGAGCTCACAGCACCATAGCTCTTTTGTCCTTTGTTGTCTAAAAAAGAAAAAATAATATGCTCCAATATTTCACACAGTCTCCTACTTTCATATAACTAGTGTCATAAATAAAAAGTAATTAGCTTGTAAAGGATCATTTTTAAAACTAATAACAACAGAGTTATTAGTCATTGTGTCTTCCAAATGACTAACTTAGCATCCAGTCACGCACAAAATTTTAACAAATAAGAATTTGAGCACCTGCAATTGTGTTTTTTTTTTTTTTCTGCCTCACAACCTCTCTAATTCAGCTTACCCCATTCTCCCAGACAGAGTAATAAATCAGTGCAATAAAACAGAAAGTAAAGCTTTAAAGTTTAGTGAAAAAAATTAGGAAAAAGCACCAGGGATATAACTTACCTGTAATGAAGTGTATCCTATGTCCTGCAGGCTTATGGTTGCTGTAGAAATCCTCCCTTTATTAATACTGGTCCTCTACACAGCTATAATCTTCCATTGCTGCATGGGTTAACTGCTTGGTTAACCGCTTGGCTGCATGAAAACCCAATACAAATAGATAATTCCCTCCTCTTTCAACCCCCATCCACTCACAGAATTCTTTGCAGGGGCGGTGGGGTCAAAAGAGGAGGGCATAGTTCAAAAGTATGAGTGGGATATTCTCACACGTTCAGTTATATCACTGGTGCTTTTTCAACCAAAAAAAACCTTTAAATTTCATATGTTACAGTAAAGTACGGGATACAGGCTACAGGCTTGATATCCACAGCCCTCAAAGACTGGTACTTTTATGTAATTGGACACTGAAAAACCTTTTGAGGGCACATTCCTTGGGTGAACCCATATAACCCTACACCCCACTCTGTGAGTCCTCAGGTTTACAACAACCAATGTAGAGTACCACAGGGACAGAGAGGAGGGTGTCCTGTGTCCTGCACTGTACTCCAAGATATGGAATTTACAGATAAGTCAAAATTCCTTTTATCCTAGTCGTACAATACAGGACACAGACTTGATATTCATAGATCCTGGGACATCCCCAAGCAATGAATAAGAAGGGTGGGCAACAAGGTAAACATAAATGTGCCAACAGACCCAAATCAATGTGTTGCTGCAAGAACCTTGCAGCTGAAAGCTGCAGCCACAGAATATTTGACATCCGCCTGGAAGAACTTGGAGAAGGTATGAACTGAGATAAAGTGGAGCATTCGTGTAGCATATGCTTTGTCCAGTTGTGGGTCCAGTTGTGGGTAGACTCTGACCCAGTGGCGTAACTAGAACCCTCAGGGCCCCGATGCAAGAAACCATGGAGGCCCCCCCCCCCCCCGACCTCCGGACAAAGCTCTTTACTCCGAGCCTGATGTTGGAACACCAGGGCCCAGTCACAAGTGGGTGGCTGCATATAAAGGAACCAATTTCTTGATTTTTATATAAAAACACACACACACATATATATATATATATATATATATATATATATATATATATATATATATATATATATATATATATATATATATATATATATAAATGCACATATAAACCAGTGACAGCTAGTGCTCAAAATTTTTAGGGGGGCGCAAGCAAACAAAAAAAAAAATCAGAAATAAAAACATCAATTGCAGCCACTGTACCATCAAACGCCACCAGTGTACCATCAAATGTCGCCACTGTGCCCATCAAATGCTGCCACTGTGCCCATTAATTGCGGCCACTGTACCAACAAATGTCGCCACTGTGCCCATCAATTGCAGCCACTGTACCATCAAACGCCACCACTGTAGCATCAAGTGTCACCACTGTGCCCATCAAATGCTGCCACTGTGCCCATCAAACTCTGCCGCTGTGCCATCAAATGCCGCCAGTGTGCCCATCAAATGCCGCCACTGTGCCCATCAAATGCCGCCACGGTGCCATCAAAGGCCACCACTGTGCCATCAAATGCCACCACTGTGCCCATTAAATGCTGCCGGTGTGCCCATTAAATGCTGCCGGTGTGCCAAATGCTGCCACTGTGAATCCCCACTGCCCGCTTGCACACCCACACACATGCATGCACACCCACACACATATGCATGCACCCCCACACACACACACATGCAATGCATGCACCCCCTCCACACACACACACACACATGCATGCATGCACACCCTCCACACACACATGCACACCCCCACACACACATGCATGCATCCCCCCACACACATGCATGCATACCCCCACACACACATGCATGCACCCCCCCCCACACACACATGCATGCACACCCCCACACACATGCACACCCCCCCCCCCGCACACACACACACATGCATGCACACACATATAAACACACATACAGTAGATAGTCTTATAAAAAACATACTTCCTGCCGGGTACTGCACTGTAGGGGGAGACAAAGAGCACAGCACAGCACACACTGCTTTCACTTTAGGTATGTGAGGACGAGCTCCCTGTGCACAGTGCCATTACAGTTCGGGGAGCTCCTCTCAGCCTCCCCTCCTATCAAAGAGTACAGGGGGGCATCAAGGGCCCCCTGCAGCAAGGGGCCCGGTCGCCATAGCGATCTCGGCGACCCCTATAATTTCACCACTGCTCTGACCATGTCCAGACAGTAAAGACCAATCTCCTTCGGGTGCTTTGGAGTAGGGAAGAACGAAGGAAGGAAGGACCACATTTTTTTTGAGGAGAAAGGCCAACCCCACCTTAGGGAAAAAAAGAGAGTCTTGGGCCCAAGACTACTTTGTCCTTGTGAAGAATGAGAAATGGCTCGTTACATAAGAGAGTCGCTAACTTAGAGACGTCTGACAGACAAGCTGTGGAAGTACCTTTGTGGCTCCCCCCTCAAAAAAAAAAACTATTGTGGGCTACCCATCTGGAGAGTCACTGAGAGGGACCATTGGAGTATACCCCCAAACCGGAGGTCGTGTTTGCAGTGGCAGGTTTTTCCCGGTGTGTTACACCACAAGCTTGATTGACTTATTAGGCATATGCCTGTCTGAGTTCAATTGTTTTGGTAAGCCTTCTACTTATGGGTGGTGGATAATCTATCAGCAATTTTTCTTCACTTAAAGTAACATGATGTTTAGATTATTCTTTGATGGATTTTGATTCACTTTTGGACATTTTATTTCACTGTCATATCGCTGAATTGCTTTGTTGGCTGTCATAGACTCACTTATTGGTGTTATGTTATGTACCCACTGCATTTGAGTACAAAATGTCTTTTTAAGTTTTATATTTCTTTTCACTAGTCCCCTACCATCAATGTGTGTGTAACTACATGTGTTGATTTTGGTTTCCTTATAGTTTGTGCTGCACACATATAGTGTAAACTTGGCACACCTTTCAGCTCAGTGCATGCTGAGACCACTTATTAGCGCTGCACTTATTTTTCACATATTTCACTTTTGCATTTGATCCCGTGCTGTGCTGGCTGCTACTGAACAAATTTAAAGGAGACAGTGCGGTATATCTGGTTTTGTTTTTTATGTAAAGCAAGTAACTTAAAGTAACAGAGATAGAAAATGGCCATGGACCTGTATAGCACCTTGCAGCCATCTACACGTGATGCACGAAGTGCCGAGGTGAGCGCCCATGCAAAGATCCAGTGTCTGAAGCAACATTATAGGCCTTGTATAATGTTGTTGTATCAATTGAATTCACTGCTTCTATTGTGTATTAGAGGACAGTGAAGATCTGACTGAAGAATCTGAAGGTAAAATAATCAAAGTGTTACTAAACCCAGTAATATGAAAATAGTTAATCTGCCCCTACAGTCCCCATAGCTTATAAATCTTTTTACATTAAAATATTGCCACTATATACCTTTTTTGGCTGATCTGTATAAGACAGTCAGTGATAAACTGCACAGATTCTCCAATGCTGAGAGTTTAGGTAGGAGGAGATTTCCACTTCAGCCTGTATACAAGCTCACATGTGTGATGCCAATATCATGTGACCTGGCTAGTCCTGAGAACAAGTAAATATTCTCTCCAGCATAAAAGACACAACTGAGCATGTGCAGGTCTGCTACCCTGCCTGTGTTAGCTGGCTTTTCCTAGATAGACAGTGCAAGAGGGAAGGAATAGTGCATACAGGATAAAACAGCCTTTTTACACAATGCAGAGTATTAACCCCTTAAGTTCCACAGTGAGTATAACAAGCATGCTATGCTGCATATACAGACAGATTTTACTGTTGTGGGTTTAGTAACACTTTAACTAGTTAGGCTAAAGCCCCATACACACGGTCGGACCGTGGACCAACTTTCCCTTGGACTTTTGTCCAAAGGGCGTTGGCCCTCAAGTTGGTACTGCATACACACGGTCGGACTTTTGAGACAACCAACACGAACGTAATGACGTTTCAACGTACTGACGACGCTTCAAAAGAGGACGTTCAATTCTCTCGCGTCACCCTTCGGGCTCCGTCTGCTAACTTCGAGCTAGCAGACGTTTGGTCAGTGGTGATTCGCGATTTTCGGTCCGTGTTACTTTCCGACCGTTTTGGCCAGCCATGTTGCGCGATCCTAGGAGAGAGCGTGCTGTTTATGGGCTTGGAGTCATTGCTGTGACTCGAGCCCAGTCGAGAAATAGGCGCAATACTGGGTTAAGGAGTGTTTGGACCAAAACTTGGCTACTTAATCGTGACCAATTCAGCCATATGCCATTACTGCGTGAGCTACAGGAGAACAATCCGGATGATTTCCGGAATTATCTGAGAATGACGGACTCCTGCTTTCAGCAGTTATTGTCCTTGCTGTCCCCCTATATTTCCAAGCAGGACACATGCATGCGGGCTGCAATACCAGCCGAGCAAAGGCTCATAGCCACTTTGCGGTATTTGGCAACAGGGAGGAGTCTCCAGGATATTAAATTCACAACAGGTATCTCTCCCCAGGCTCTGGGAGTCATTATCCCTGACACATGTTGTGCTATCATTCAAGTATTGCAGAAGGACTATATTCGTGTAAGTATTTTAGCTTTAATATCACTGTCATGTTTAGTAATGCATTTTATAGTTTTTGGCCATTCCATCCTCCACATTTTAGGAATATGGTGTGATTGAATGTCCTCTTTGTCCTCATGCATGCCTTAACCTTTTTCGTGGCCTACATGCATATTTTCCTCCCCTAACCTCCACAGCATGCTACACTGGGCCCATCCACACGTAGTCTAGTACTTAACACTGTATTTATTATGCTTCCTTCGTTACCCTAAACACCGCCTAAAATGTGTCCCAATATTCTTCCTGCCCTTAAAAAGAGTCTCTTATTTAGTTTGAAACACTCCCCCCCCCCCTCCCCCCACACCCCCCCAACCTGCAAAAAAATTGAAAGAAAATGTAATAAAATATTAGAAAATGCAGAGTCAACCAACACAACTCCTCCATCTGCAGATTGGGCAAAACACATATACTGTGTACCTTATTTTTTGACTTAAGATTGTGGCCTAAATGTAGTGTAATGGCCTGCCTGATTAGCTTTAAAATCGACAAATTAGACTTTCATCATGTTTTTTTTCTCATTATGAATAGCTCCCAACATCCCTGTGCTGTGCCAACTTCCTTGCTTTTTAAGTTCATCTTAACAAATACTCATAATTAATTATCCTTTTTATTATTTAGTACGATGTATGTCAAAATGTGTATAGATTTTGTCAATGTGCATTCATATTTTTGTTTTATTCCACTTCTTACCTGTCCACCAGTGGCAGCTGGTGGTCCAATTTTTTGGGGGGGCGCAAAACAAACAGCCTCACTGTGCCATCAAACGCTGCCACTGTGCCCATCTAACACTGCCACTATGCCCATCTAACGCTGTCACTGTGCCCATTAAATGCTGCCAATGGCACTTACCTTGTCAGGTGGCGAGCGGTGTCTCCTCATCTTCTCCCGTGCTCCTGTCTTCACAGTGCTTGTGACTTCAGCCAATCAGGGGACCGGTAACACAGACCGGCAACCTGATTGGCTGAGAGGCGGGTCTGTGTTAGGGAAGCGATGTATTCGCTTCGCTAACACAATACTGTGTAAGCAGCGAACGCCAAGCATTGCGCCCGCTGTTTACACTTCTGGAAGCCTATTAGAGCACACCGCTCTAATAAGGTCCCCTATTTGAGCTTTACAGCTCTAAAAGGGCGCTTCCAGAAAAACACCCCCCCCCCGCTGTAATTCACATGCCCGGCGCCCGACAAGGGGCCGGACACCTGAATAGGGGGGCGGCAGCGGTGACAATAGCTAGATTCATGCAATGCATTAATCTATCTATTGGTGATAGAGCGGTGCAGGAGAGGGGGGGCGGCGCTCCTGCGCCCTCTATGCACGCACCGCCACTGCTGTCCACTGGCCTGATAATCTTGTCAAGATGGATGGCTTACCCAAATTAAACTTAAATTTTAATGCCTTTAGTTCTCCTGGAAGTGTTGAGGTTTACTTGTCCAAAACAGATACTCATTCAACTCCCCCTTCATAAGCTTTTTTGAATGTGCCACCAGAGGGGGTGAGGGACCATATAATTGTACCTTTTTATTTTGTTCTTGAAATGCACTTTTACATGTTAGAATATTATTTTGGCCCACAATGTTTGTGTCAAATATGTTTGCAATTTAATGTACTCCGGTATTAATTTTTGCTTTATTTGTTTGACTCCACAGTTTCCGAAAAACAGCCAGGAATGGCAGGATGTTGCTGCGCAGTTTGCCCATTTATGGGATTTCCCCAACTGTGGAGGTGCCATAGATGGCAAACATGTGAGGATAGTGCCACCACCAAATTCTGGATCCTATTTTTTTAATTATAAAGGTTTTTCGAGCATTGTCCTCCTTGCTGTGGTGTCAGCCAAATATGAGTTTTTATATGTCGACGTTGGCATTAATGGTCGTCACTCAGATGGAGGAGTTATGATGAACACTGAATTTTATGACCGGCTGCAGAGAGGAACTTTAAATTTGCCACGTGCTGAGGACAATGTGGAGGGCCTCAATTTTGTTTTTGTCGCAGATGATGCTTTTTCTTTGGGGCCACATATTTTAAAGCCCTTCCCAATGCGGAATCTGACCCCAGAGCAACGGATTTTTAATTACAGGCTCTCTCGTGCCCGAAGGGTAGTCGAAAATGCCTTTGGCATCATGTCCAGCCGATTCCGGATCTTTTTAACAGCCATAAATTTGGCTGAATATAAATTAAATCATGTGGTATTATGCTGCTGCATCCTGCACAACTTTCTACGGCGGAATGCTTCCACCTACATTGGCTTAGGGGCAACGGGTGAACCAGCTGAAGAGTCCTTGATGCCTGCACTTGAAAGTGCACATGCTGGTTTTGGCGTACAGAATGGGCGTGTTGTCCGCCAACAATACGCCGACTATTTTATTGGTCGAGGGGCAGTGCCTTGGCAGCAAAATGTTTTGGAGAATTAGTTCCAATTGTAAGAAAAAAATAAAATATTCTTTAATTTGAATGAATGTTGTCTGTTTCTTATATGTTTGCAACTAGCCATGATCTTTGTCCTTTTTGCCACTAGTTTGAACCAACCTGATGTGCAACATGAGGTATCCATCTCAATTCCAGCTAACTTGTAGATTGTGCTGTATTTCACCTACACACATTTTTGAGTACATGGTCAATGCAACTACAACCACGTAACAAATATACTGATATTGAGCATTGAAATAAGAAGGCACACATTGGTTTTGTTTCAACTTTTTTTATTCTGTGCACATTCACATGTGCCTTTTTTTTTTTATTTATTTTGGTTATTTTTTGATTATTTTTTTTCAACATGAAAAATATTTTTTTTTTTTTTTTTTGATTATTTTTTTTTAACATGAAAATATATTTTTTTTTTTTTTTTTTTTTGATTATTTTTTTTTAACATGAAAAATATATTTTTTTGTTATTTTTTGATTATTTTTTTTCAACATGAAAAATATTATTTTTTTTTTTTTTTGATTATTTTTTTTTAACATGAAAAATATATTTTTTTTTTTTTTTTGATTATTTTTTTTTAACATGAAAAATATATTTTTTTGTTATTTTTTGATTATTTTTTTTTACATGAAAAATATATTTTTTTGTTATTTTTTGATTTTTTTTTTGGGAACATCAAAAATATTTTTTATTTTTTTTATAATCAATTTTTTTAAAAATATAAAAACAATAAAAACAAATAAACTTAGCAAGGATGATGATGCGCAATCGAGTCAACATCATGCAGCAGCAAATGAGGAACTAGATATGATTGTAAACTTTAATTTTTTTAATTTAATTTATTCTGGCCAAAATATCAATCATATCTTTCATTTGCTGCTGCATGATGTTCAGTCGATTGCGCATGGCATCTATTTCCCCGTTCCACCCCATTATTTGCCCGATGAGCCTCTGCGCACTGTCCTGTGTGAACGGTTGCTCCAAAACCAGCACATCATCTAAAAAAAGTAAGAAAAAAAATGTATTAATAAAGGTGTGGCCAGACATAGATTATGTGCAACAGTGGTGAAACAGTGGTGTCAGACACTCACCTGGTGACATCTCTGTCACTTCCTCCACCTCCTCTTCAACAACATCCTCCACATCGCTGGGACTAATTCCCCAAACAGGCCGGTGAGGGTGGGTGTCCTGGCGAGGATGGGTGTCCTGGCGAGGATGGGGGTCCTGGCGAGGGTGGGGGTCCTGGCGAGGGTGGGGGGTCCTGGCGAGGGTGGGGGTCCTGGCGAGGGTGGGGGTCCTGGCGAGGGTGGGGGTCCTGGCGAGGATGGGTGTCCTGGCGCCGATGTTTGGCCCGGTGAGGGTGGTGGCCCCGGTGAGGGTGGGGGTCTGGCTGAGCTGGGGCGTCCCTGCGATTTGGGTGCCTGAGTCTTTGCTTCCCTATGAGAATCAAACAAAAGGTATACTTTTAGCACACAGACGGTAAACATTGCTTTGCGGTGGTGTACAATTGTCTGTTTATATCAAGAGATCTAAGTTCAAGACATGATGAAATTTCCCTTTTAATAAAACATAAAGAATTAACCTTTCTTGACCAAAATTCTCTGATGTCGCACACTAGTGCTCCTGAATCCAGCTGTGTAAAAAGCTGTTGAATGCCCTCTCCTTACATTCCAATTTACTATATTTTGACCATTCTGAAGAATGGTCGTATTTACGAAAAGAAACATTCCCATTCTGAACTCTCAACATTTGACATTCGGAACATCCAGAAATAACGACAGTTTACAAGTATCGTTGGTTCAGAATTATGAAATGTTGAGAGTTGAGAATGGACGTATTTACGAAAAGAAACATTCGTAAATACGTCCATTCTCAACTCTCAACAGTTGATAATTCTGAACATCCAGAACCAACGATACTTGGAAACTGTCGTTATTTGTGAATGTTCCGAATGTCAACTGTTGAGAGTTGAGAATGGACGTATTTACGAATGTTTCTTTTCGTAAATACGTCCATTCTCAACTCTCAACAGTTGACATTCGGAACATTCACAAATAACGACAGTTTCCAAGTATCGTTGGTTCTGGATGTTCAGAATTATCAACTGTTGAGAGTTGAGAATGGACGTATTTACGAATGTTTCTTTTCGTAAATACGTCCATTCTCAACTCTCAACAGTTGACATTCGGAACATTCACAAATAACGACAGTTTCCAAGTATCGTTGGTTCTGGATGTTCAGAATTATCAACTGTTGAGAGTTGAGAATGGACGTATTTACGAATGTTTCTTTTCGTAAATACGTCCATTCTCAACTCTCAACAGTTGACATTCGGAACATTCACAAATAACGACAGTTTCCAAGTATCGTTGGTTCTGGATGTTCAGAATTATCAACTGTTGAGAGTTGAGAATGGACGTATTTACGAATGTTTCTTTTCGTAAATACGTCCATTCTCAACTCTCAACAGTTGACATTCGGAACATTCACAAATAACGACAGTTTCCAAGTATCGTTGGTTCTGGATGTTCAGAATTATCAACTGTTGAGAGTTGAGAATGGACGTATTTACGAATGTTTCTTTTCGTAAATACGTCCATTCTCAACTCTCAACAGTTGACATTCGGAACATTCACAAATAACGACAGTTTCCAAGTATCGTTGGTTCTGGATGTTCAGAATTATCAACTGTTGAGAGTTGAGAATGGACGTATTTACGAATGTTTCTTTTCGTAAATACGTCCATTCTCAACTCTCAACAGTTGACATTCGGAACATTCACAAATAACGACAGTTTCCAAGTATCGTTGGTTCTGGATGTTCAGAATTATCAACTGTTGAGAGTTGAGAATGGACGTATTTACGAATGTTTCTTTTCGTAAATACGTCCATTCTCAACTCTAAACAGTTGACATTCGGAACATCCCGAAATAACATTACTAAATATACACAAAAAATGCAAAGCTGAAAAAAATAACATGGAATTAAATCAAAAATATACTCAGTGCACATATTCATCAACAATCACGTATTAAATATCAAAACATCGCATTTTCTAAAACAGCCACGCATTTACAAAACAGCCACCGTACGAACGATGACACACACATACGAACGGCAATAGACTTATGTACGCCAGGTACTTACTATTTTTCAGCGCCTTTTTAATTTTCATAAACTGGTCCGGCTCCCTGGTTTTGATGTCCGACCATCGTTTGCGAAGCTGGTCTTTGGACCGATGGACCCCGAACTTCTCCTCCAGCCTTCTCACTACTTTGGTGAGGATTCTGTCCTTCACCATGTTGGGGTGCAGGTATGGCCCATGCTTGCCATCATAGTCGTCCTTGACGAGAATGTGCACCATCTCCACCATTTCCTCAAAGGCCATGTTTGTGGCCTTAAACCTCCTCCTCGCACGTTGTTCTTCCGCCATATTTTCTCCGACTACGCAACGAGGGGATAAGGGGCGGGGAATAGCCGAGAAAAGGAACGTCGGGGGCGGGCGACGCAAGCGGTGGTTGGCGCACGCGTAATGGTATATCCATGCTTAACGCGCGGCCTATAGAAATTTACGAACGGAAGATACGAAGGAATACACTACATACACGATATAAATGTTGACGCACTGAAATTCTCTTTTTACGGAGTCTTTTCTCTTTTTACGAAGTCTTTGCATGTAAATGAAAGAAGCTAAATATTTATGAATGAATATATTCGGGACATGAAGAAAGCAAAAAAATAACGTCGATGGGACACTAATGTTAATTAGTAATAACGATGCTTTGCTGAATGTGTATGGTCAAGGCTTGACGTCATGACGCTTGGAGGGCAGAGGGTCACGCATACGCCGTGTATAAAGCACGAACGTGTGGTGCAATGTACCGTTCTGGCGGGAGACGAACGCAAGCCGACGCTAAACGACGCAAGCCGACGCAGTACGAAGGTAGACACGGACGAAAGGTACATTTTATTAATTTCTCTTTACCGCTGGTACTTTCAAATGATTGTCTTTTGCTTTGAAGATGTAATTTAGTACTCTGACTGTTGTTAAATATAGTAAACATGCGCAAACACCCACCTTGAAACACACACCTGCAGGTTACCTGCACTGAGCTGTATAGAGTTTGGTTAATACTAGGCTTGTACAATTCGTTTCGGAACGAATGGAAGTTCGGACGAATTTGGCAGCTTGCCGACAAACGAATGCATCAGAATGTCTAACTAAAAGGAAGGCATTTCCAAATATACGAAATAAATTCTATCGTTTATAACAAATGAATTCGATAGGATTTGAGATTCTGTCTAACGAATATTGTATACTATTACTAACTAGTTTTTTAAAAACGTAGTAACTTTAATTAACGAATACAACCTACCGAAATTAGCTATTTTGAGGATAACAGTGTACACAAACTTTTTTTTATTTTTTGGAACAAGTCTAGTAATTACATGTGGCTTTGCTGCACTATAAAGTACAGATAATCTGCAGGTAAGTCACAGGTGCACGTGGCATATCATAGTGAAAGCAGCCTTAGGACCCAATCGGACCCTCCATGCACCCTCTATGTCCCTTTACCCCTGCTTACCTTCAATCAGATACGCCAAAAAAATAAGGGGAAACGTCCCCTCCTGACAGATTGAATTGGAGGGCCCATAGAGTAGCATGGGCTGTGTCCATATCCATTCGCCATATGTGGGGTAGATCCAAACCTGTCATCTGTCCATTACAATTATTTTGGCCCATGACCAGTTACCAAGTTGCTTCGATGGTCCTCGCTCTTTAAAAGGTTGGGCACCCCTGGCTTAAATAAATGCCCATATTGTGAGCAGCTTCTGAACTATACGCCACCCATTATGGTTTGTTTTTTACTGTTTTGCAGCAATCCAAACGATGAAATCAAAATTGAATTCACCAGAATTTATTGCTCAATTTATTGAGAAGTATAGGGAGCTCACCTGTCTCTGGCAAGTAAAAAATAAAGACTACTCTGACAAAAATAAAAGGATGGCAGCATGGCTACAACTTGTGGAGTTGGCGAAAACCGTATACCCCCGAGCAACCGACACTATGGTCAAAAACAAAATTGGTGCCCTCAGAAGTGTCCACAAAAGGGAACTCAAGAGAATTGAGGAATCCAAGCGTTCTGGAGCAGGAACAGAAGAGGTGTATGTTCCAAAGTTATGGTACTTCAACAGCCTTGCTTTTTTAAAAGACCAAACGGTCCCAAGAAAATCACTATCAACTTTACCATCAGCATCAGCTGACGTCAGCGATACTGAGCAGGAGCTTACACAGGATGAAGAAGAGGAGGAGCTCAGCTTGACCCAGGTATAGCATTGTTTAAAATCTTGCCATCTCTCTCTCTCTCTCTATCTATCTATCTATATATATATATATCTTAGATATGTTGCTAATTAGATGCTAGTATGCCTAATAATTAGTTGTGTTTCCAAAAAAAGTTACATATCAATGGACAAGTAGTGGCCATAAAGTTTTGCAACACGAATGAGAAATGATGGAGTCAAATTGATAGTCTTTAATAATTGGACACATTCAAAATTAGAAAAGTAAAGAGATGAAAGGTTTGTGATTGATGACCACAAATTAAAATCATGTTGTTTTTTCACAAAGGAGGAACTTCTGAGCCAAGACGAGGCTGGGCCCAGCAGCCAACCAAGCACAGTGTGCAGAATCCCTCTCCTGCGCCCTCCCAAGAAAAGAGCCAGGAAGAGCCAACACCTGGATGAGGCCACAGCTGACTTCCTGGCTAGGGCTACATCGGTCATAACGACAGCACCCGATAGTGCTGAAGGGTTTGGCTGTTTTACAGCCAATAAGCTGAGAGAAATCGACCCAGACCAAAGGGAGCTATGTGAAGGGATCATTATACAGCTCTTCAGCAAGGCCAGGAAACGAGAGCTCACCTCAAAGTCGCACGTCTGCGATTTGGAACACCCAACTTTACCTCCTCCACAGCAACCCTACCCACCTCAGCAACCCTACCCACCTCAGCAACCCTACCCACCTCAGCAACCCTACCCACCTCAGCAACCCTACCCACCTCAGCAACCCTACCCACCTCAGCAAGCACAGCCACCTCAGCAGCATGGTGGTCAGTGGCAAAATCAGCCGCAGGATGCCCAACAAGGCCAGTGGTCTGGGGAGTTTAGGGGCTACTAATTTTGCATATTTTTTGTGGTTTCAAGTATAATTTAATAGGCTATATTTGTTTGTTGGTTTTGGGTGTACTATTTTCTGTTTAGATTTTTAATTTTTTATTTCAAATTTGGTGGACAGAAAATATGTCTATATTAATTTACTTAATTTTTTTGATGTTGTGAATTAACAATAAATAATATGTTCAAAATATGTTTAACGTTTGTTATTGATAATCATTAGAACACAAATCCTCTGTAAAATATGTATGTTCGTTCTTTGTAGGTATCACCAACAAATACGATGCAATCTAAAAACATTAAAAATACAAAGAATGTGCACTGCATTTAGCAAATTCGGAATTTCACACATCACGAATGTGCTATCTAGTTAACGAACGCTAGGTTTACAAGACCGACCTCTTCATGCTGGTCCTTCCTCCCGAGCATGCGTGTTTGCACTTTGGACAAAAGTCAGTTGGTTTTGTGTACACACGTTCGGACTTTGGTCCCTCGGACTTTTGTTGGCAGAAAGTTGGTCCGTTCGCACAGCCAACAAAAGTCCGATGCAACCTGGAAAAAGTTGGTCCGATGGAGCGTACACACGGTCGGATGTTGGTCCAAACCACCTAATTTGCATGTTGGTTGGCAAAAAGTCCGAACGTGTGTACGGGCCTTAAGAATGATTTATCCATAAGTGAGAAGAGGTCTATCCCCTTAAGACACTAGCAAAAAACTAGGGACTCACTGAGTTGGGTTTGCCAGGAAGCATGTGCTCAACAGCATTGCCAGCATCCAGTATCCTGAAGGTACCAGCCTATAACCAGTGTCTTTGAAGTCTGTGTCTTGCACTGTATGCATAAGATATATATTTTCACTAAACTTCAGCTTTACCTTACCCATGCCGTTCTTCCTGCTATCAAAATCTAACAGCTTTTTATTGCTTCCTTTGTTGAGTAACAACTCTGTAAAGATCAACTTTGCCTTCAAAAGAAGGTGTATGTGTATTCTGCCTGGATGTAACATAGGGGGTTATTTACTAAAGGAAAATCCACTTTGAACTGAAAGTGCACTTGGAAGTAAAGTCGCTGTAGATTCGAAGGGGACATGCAAGGAAAATAAAAAACAGCATTTTAGCTTGCACATGATTGTATGATAAAATCAGCAGAGCTTCCACTCATTTCAGATTTCCCCCTTAGATTTAGAGCGACTGCACTTCCAAGTGCACTTGCAGTGCAAAGTGGATTTGCCTTTCGTAAATAACCCCCATAATCTCGCTCTCCTGCAATGGACAAATGAGGGAAGAAGGAATTAAAAGGTAAAGTCAATTTATACAGAGCTGATATCTAGAGTTTGCTAGAGATCTTTCAATAAAGAGTTTGCAACATTCTCTGTGTACAGTATTTTTAGAAGGGATAGCAAGACAAATGGCACAATACACTTTAAAGTGTACCAAATTCAGCTCATAGCAGAATTTCCAGATGTTCTATTCTATTCAAAGTCCAAAAGTACTGCTACATTTTTCAAATGAGGTGACTAAATAATTTTAGACCCTATTTAGACCTTGCTGCCCCCCTGAAAAGTGATCCGTGGTAGATGGCTTTCAGAAGGTGGTTGACAGGCAGCTGGGAGGCACAGGCTGTTTAAAGAGGAAGTAAACCCTAATGGGAAAAGTCCTTTATTAAAAATAAAAAAAAATAAAAAAAAGATTACAGCGGTGGTAATCCACTCTTGCTATCCAGCGACGGGTGGTTTCTGCTCCGGGTCCAGCGATGGCTGATCTCTTCCGACGTCCAGCCGCATGCGCCGTAGACAGCGGTGCCTGTCTGTTTAAAAATATATCCTAAACCGTGTAGGTTTAGGAGATATTTATTGGACCTACAGGTACGCCTTAATCTAGGCTTACCTGTAGGTCAAAGTGGTCTGTAAGGGTTTACAACCACTTTAAACCCTGCAAAGGCCAAATCACTGCACCACAACCACATACATTAACTGTTGTGCTGTGGCCCCATTCAATTGAATAGGTCATGTTTGGCAGTGGTACTGCTTGACGAATGTAACAATGGGTTTAATGTATTTATTTCAGGTACTTATATAGTGCCAACAAATTAGGCAGTCCTTTTTCATGTAATATCAATAATAAACTTTATTGTATATAGCACCTTTAAGGCTGGGTTCACACTATTGCGAATTGGATGCAGGGGTTTCTCCGCAGCCAATTCGCATAGCAGGGGACTGTGACTGGCTCTCCATGGAGCCGGTTCACACATCTCCGTAGCGGCTCTGGTGCGAATTGCACAGGAGTTCTGTGCGTCTTTTGGTCCATTTTGGTACATCAGAGGGGGGCGGGGTCACCCATACATCACAGGGGAATACCAGCTTCCCCCTTGCGTTGCGTCAGAGTGGGGCGGGGTCAGGTGACGGAGTGGCCTGGTCCTCCTCTGCAGACGGAATTCCCTCAGTGTCTCCGTGGAGACAGGACGTGCAGCGCTGGACGTCAGAAGAGATCAGCCATCGCTGGACCCGGAGCAGAAACCACCCGTCGCTGGATAGCAAGAGTGGATTACCACCGCTGGAATCTTTTTTTTATTTTTTTTATTTTTAATAAAGGACTTTTCCCAACGGTGTGTGTGTTTTTTAACAATTTTTTTACACTTTCTTTGTGAAATGGTAGGGGTACTTTTGTACCCCCTTACCATTTCAAACAGGGGGGGGCGGGATCTGGGGGTCCCCTTATTAAAGGGGGCTTCCAGATTCTGATAAGCCCCCCGCCCGCAGACCCCCACAACCACCGGCAAGGGTTGTGGGGAAGAGACCCTTCTCCTCATCAACATGGGGACATGTTGCTTTGAGGGGGTCACAGACCCCCAAAGCATCCTCCCAATGTTGAGGGCATGTGGCCTGGTACGGTTCAGGAGGGGGCGCTCTCTCGTCCCCCCTCTTTTCCTGGGCCTGCCAGGTTGCGTGCTCGGATAAGGGTCTGGTATGGATTTTGAGGGAGACCCCACGCCATTTTTTTTTTAAATTTGGCGTGGAGTTCCCCTTAAAATCCATGCCAGGCCTGAAGGGTCTGGTATGGATATTTAGGGGGAACCCCACATCATTTTTTTTTTTTTAATCAATGACTTTCAATGACTGTTCTCTGTATTACGGGAGTCGGCAATTCATTATAGCCGCGAGTGATTTTAAATAGCTTTGAAACATGTGCCCCTTTACAGGCATACTATACACACCCCCCAAGTACGAAATGTAAAGGAATATTACACTTTTATTGTTTTACTTTAAGCATTATTAAAATCACTGCTCCTGAAAAAACTGCCGTTTTTAAAACTTTTTTTTGCATTGATACATGTCCCCTGGGGCAGGACCTAGGTCCCCAAACACTTTTTTATGACAATAACTTGCATATTAGCCTTTAAAATTAGCACTTTTGATTTTGAACGTTCGAGTCCCATAGACTTTAATAAGGTTCTAAAGTTCACACAAGCTTTAGGTCTATTCGCAGGTTCTGGTGCGAACCGAACAGGGGGGTGTTCGGCTCAGCCCTACTTGCCACCAGATGCAGATTGTCACTTGCCACATCACTTGCCACATTGCCTGCCACAAGATGCGTATTGTCACTTGCCACGTCACCTGCCACCAGATGCGGATTGTCACTTGCCAGTGGCTGTGTCCCAGAGTGAGGGCAGGCACTGAGAGATGATGTAATTTCTGCAATTTTCTTGCATTCCATGTACATGTTTATGGTCACATACGTTTTCATGTATATATTCTTTGATTCTTTGTAAACTGTATGTTCATATACCTACTTATCCAAATTTATTTTTGGGCTTATTGCCCCAATAAAACGTACCTTTTGTTTATATGCATACACTCTCTATGTCTATCTGTTTAAGCTTCTCTTAGGGGTATAGGCCGTGTTAATGCACACTAGGCCTTCAAAAATGTATATTTTTCATATGTGAGAAGCGATAGACCTACTTGCCATCAATTACTTGCTCATCAAATATTTTTTCTGGCTGCAGAGTGAGGGCGGTGTTCTGTCAGAAGCTGAACTGTGGTGATGCAGAGCGGGTGGTGAGAGATGATGTCATCTCTCTGCTCGCTTGCCCACCTCACCAGCCTACCTGCCAGCCCGCTCACCCGCCTGCTCACCCTTCAGCCTGCTCACCCGCCCGCTCACCAGCCGGCCCGCTCACTATTTTCTCGAGGGGGGCAATTGCCCCATTGCCCCCCCACTGGATCTGCCCCTGGATAGGGGTAATATGATCACTTGTACCAGACCTAGTCAGGATTCGGCAGCAGAAGTTTTTACATATTGTAGTTGATTAATAGTGGATCTACAGTGGGTACACCAGCGAGTAGAGCATTGCAGTAGTCAAGTCAGGAGAACACAAATGTATGGATCATCTTTTAAGCTACAGTGTATGATGGCATAGGACACAGTCAAGCAATGTTTCTCAAGTAGGAAAAAAGATGTTCTCACAACATTTTGAACATGTAGATCAAAGGTTAAATTAGCATCAAATATCGCCATGACATTTTTTAAATTAAGACTGAAGCTCAAGTACAGTGTCATTTATGGATAAGCTACCAGGAATGGCCTTATATTATTGATGGGGGTGCCAATAAGCATGACTTCAGTCTTGTCACCATTTAATTGAAGGAAATTGTGGGCCATCAATGTATTTATATCACAAATACAGTTAGACAGAAGAGAACCAGCCAAAGTAGAATCCAGTTTAGTGTGGATGTATATCTGAGTGTCATCAGCATAGAAGTGATAATTGAGCCCATGTGATCTAATGAGTTGGAAAAGTGGGAACTTGGAATCTGTCAAGAGAAACAAAGTAACAGTGATCAGAAAAACATTTCAGAGCCAATTCTGAGACTCCAAATATGGTTTCAAGAAAGAGTAAAAGTAGTCTACAGTATCAGAACTAAGATCCAGCAGATTAACCACTTTTGGCTGCTCAATGATCAGGCCATTTTTTGCGATACGGCACTGTGTCGCTTTAACTGACAATTGCCCAGCCGTGCGACGTTGTACCCAAACAAAATTGACGTCCTTTTTTTTTCTTTTGGTGGTATTTGATCATCCCCCCACGGTTTTTATTTTTTGCGCTAAAAACAGCGTGACAATTTTGAAAAAAAAAAAAACACAATATTTTGTACTTTTTGCTATAATAAATATCCCAAATTTTTTTTAAAAATCAAATTTTTTCCTCAGTTTAGGCCGATATATACCATATTCTTCTACATATTTTTGGTAATAAAAATCGCAATAAGCGTATATTAATTGGTTTGCGCAAAAGTTATAGCATCTACAAAATAGGGGAAAGATTTATGGCATTTTTACTAGTAATGGCGGTGATCTGCGATATTTATCGAGACTGCGACATTATGGCAGACAGATCGGACACTTTTGACACATTTTTGGGACCATTGACATTTATACAGCGATCAGTGCTATAAAAATGCACTGATTACTGTATAAATGTCACTGGCAGGGAAGGGGTTAACACTAGGGGTGATCAAGGGGTTAACTGTGTTACCTAGGGAGTGAAACAAACTGTGGGGGGAATGGGACTGCCTGGGTGAGGAGACCAATCGTTGTTCATACTTCGTATGAACAACAGATCGCTCTCCTCACCCCGACAGCATGGAGATCTGTCTGTTTACATTGACAGATCTCCGTTCTGTCTCTATGTGAAGCGATCGTGGGTGTCCGGCGGTCATCATTTATATGTTAAAAACATAATAGCAAAACACAAATATGTCACCAGTGAGTAGTCACAATAAAACAATTGATCACAGATGTAATTTTCCTCGACTAGTTTTGCGGACATTTACCGCTTCATCGGGAGGTTACCTGTGATTAGATCAAAAAGACAACAATATGATGATCAAAAAGTAGAGAGATAAAACATTATCATACAGCATCATGATTAAGAAAATCTTTTAGGAATAAGAACGGGGAAAGAGCAACGCAGCGTACCCATGCTCCAGCAGGCTTCAAGCTCATAGTGCTACCACCTGATAGATGGTCCCCCGAGGCAACTCGGGGGAGCTACATAGTGTGTTGATTGGAGTCTAGGTGAATAAGGTAAAGAGAATCGGTATAATATCAGCTTATCGAAGCAAAATTAGTGAAGTAAGTGAAAAAGATTGTGGAAAACACATGAGTGGAACTAGATGAGAAGGGAAGAATGCGCATGTGCACAGGAATTGTGGAGAGGAAGGACAACAGTTGATATGTGAAAGTTGAGTCGTGAGGAGTAATTGAAATTTGAGACGAGAAAACAATTAGGTGGTGAAACAAGTGAAGGTGAAAATAAGGAATCGCTGTGTGTTGAGGATTAAACTGCTTCAAACTTCTCCACACCTTTATCCCTGACCTGTCTGGTGTGTTCCTTCCTTGACCTTCATAATGTGGTTTGTTCACTAAGGTTCTCTAACACACTTCTGAGACCCCTTTTTACACTTTGACGCTTTGCAGGCGCTACAGTGCTAAAAATAGCGCCTGCAAAGTGCCCTAAAAGAGCCGCTCATGTGTCTCCAGTGTGAAAGCCCCTAGGGCTTTCACACTGGAGCAGTGCGCTGGCAGGACGCTAAAAAAAGTCCTGCTAGCAGCATCTTTGGAGTGGTGAAGGAGCGGTGTGTATACCGCTCCTCCACCACTCCTGCCCATTGAAATCAATGGGGCAGCGCGGCTATACCGCCGGCAAATCGCTTTGCGGGTGGTTTTAACCCTTTTTCGGCTGCTAGCAGGAGTTAAAAGTGCCCCACTAGCGGCCGAATACCTCTGCAACTACGACGGTAAAGCTACATTAAAAATAGCTTTACCACCGCCCCCCACCCCAGAGTTAAAGGGGCCTGAGGGCTTTACAGAACAGCTATATTTATACTGAGATTAAATTACACACAGGTGGACTCTCATTACTAATTAGGTAACTTCTGAAGACAATTGGTTCCACTAGATTTTAGTTAGGGGTATCAGCGTAAGGCCCCTTTCACACCTAAGCATTTTTCAGGCGCTACAGCGCTAAAAATAGCGCCTTTAAAGCGCCTGAAAAAAGCGGGTCCTTTAACTCCAGTGTGAAAGCCGGAGGGTGCGCTAGTTGGACAGTAAAAAAAGTCCTGCTAGCAGCAGCTCCTATACCGCTCCTACCCATTGAAATCAATGGGACACCGCGGTAAAACCGCGGCAGCGCCGCTGCAGCTGCGCGTTGCGCAGGGGTTTTAACCCTTTTTCGCCCGCTAGCGGCCAAATACCCCGGCTAAAACGACAGTAAAGCAGCGCTAAATATAGTGCTGCTTTACCGCCGACGCCCGCACTGCCCGAGTGTGAAAGGGGCCTAAAGGGGGCTGAATTTAAATGCACACTTTTAAATTATTTATGTGTAAAAAAAAGTTTAAACCATTTAACATTTTCCCTTTACTTCACAATTATGTGCCACTTTGTGTTGGTCTATCACATAAAATTCCAATAAAATACGTTTACATTTTTGGTTGTAACATGACAAAATGTGGAGAATCTCAAGGGGTATGAATACAGGAGCCAACTGACGTACCAGCATGTGTTTGGAGTGTGGGAGGAAACCAGAGTACCCGAAAGAAACCCACACATGGAAAACATACAAATTCCAGGCAGGTAGCCATGTCATTTAGCTTGGCAATCAGTGGATGGTAAAACCACAGCTCAACCACCTGTTTTTACTGCCTGGCTGCTCATGTGAACGAACCCTTACTCTTTATACTAGTACTAGAAATATGAATTGAAAACAGTTTAACTGTCATAACAAAAATTATATTTATTTTTTCTTTTGCCATAATTTAAAGAGATTTACTGCCATTTTTGAATGTTCATGATCATATATATTTAACAGGCAGACTAATAAATAATCTTAATGATAAAGGTAAAACGGCATTTTATATTTTTAGAAAACCTAATGCTATTCACAATTAAGAGATTTCCCATTTCACATATGCTTCCACTACCTTGTATGTTCCTTGGTAGTAGGGGAGTATCTTATGAGTTCTAGGATAGCAGTTCAGATGTCTTTATGTATTATTATTAAATGCTAAGTTTAATTTCACTCTTAAAAGAATTGTGTTACTAGCGAGTCCAAAGAGCTGAAACTAGGGGTGGCAGGGGGGAACATGCCCCGGGTGACGCATCTGGGGGGGTGCCACCAGGGGTGCTACCCCCACCCGCACTGGGAAGCGCTACTTTAGGGGTGTCCCTGATCAAGTGTAATGGACAGGCAGCACCCACTGCATAGTTTGCCAAATACAGGAGAACCAAATAGGAGGGAGACTGCACAGGCGCACTAGCGCTGAATAACTCAGCCCCTCCCGCACTATAGAAAGGCATTCCAGAGCAACACTTCAGCATGGGAGAGCCTTCCTGGAACTGGAAGGCATTTATTAGGACAAGGAGAGGGGTTTGTGTGCAGAAGGCCCTGGACTGGGGGGTGCAGAAGACACGCTGGACTGAGGAGGGGTGCAGTGGAGGCTGTGGGCTGAGGGGGATGCAGAGGAGGTCCTAGACTAGGGGGTTCAGAGGAGGCCCTGGACTGGGGGGTTCAGTGGGGGCCTTGGACTAATGGGGGGTGCAGAGGAGACACTGGGCTGGGGGGTGCAAAGAAGATTCTGAACTTGGGGGGTGCAGAGGAGGCGCTGGAGTCGGGGGGTGCAGAAGATGCCCTGGACTATGGGGGTGCAGCTGAGGCCCTGAACTGGTGGGGTGGGGTGCAGAGGAGGCGCTGGACTGGGAGGGGAGTACACTGGATGCCCTGGACTGGGAGGTGCAGAGGAGACCCTGGACTGGGTGATGCAGAGGAGGCCCTGGACTGGGAGGGGAGTACACTGGATGCCCTGGACTGGGGGGTGTAGAGGACTTGAAAAGTGGGGTTGGTGTGGCAAAGGACCTGGATTCGGAGGAGGCTCTAAACTGGGGGGGGGGCTGTAGAGGAGGCCTTGTACTAGGAGGGGAGTGCAGAGGAAGCCCTGGATTGGTGGGGGGTGCAAAAGAGACTCTTGAATAGAAAATGGTGGTTGGTGTGGCAGACGCCCCTGGATATAGGGGTACAAGGGAGATACTGGACTAGGTGAGGGGGTGCCTGGAGGTCCCAAATTATGAGAGGGGATGTCTGGAGGCCCTGGACTAGGACAGCAGGTGTCTGGAGGCCCTGGACTATGAGAGGGAGATCGTGGAGGCCCTCTGGACAAGGACCTGCCATCTTTAGGGAGAAAGAGTCTGGATCTAAAGCCTGGGCTGAGGAAGAGCCTGCCTGCGTCCTGGAGGCTGAGTTCACAACATAAATGGGGGCATTTATTAATTGTTGCAAGTAATGCCAAACAGGAGCAGAGAGACAGGTCATGTGATAGATTTATTGCTTGTTTGGCTGTACTTCTCCTGTGGATCACAGCAGTGCAGATTGTTTTGCACTCTTTTGACCCATTTTCAGCTGACAGTGAGCTGTCGGCTGACGTCACAGAGCCGGTCCAGGCTGGGGAAAGATCATAACCATATGGCCGGAATCTGCCTACATGCCTGGACCGGCACCAAGCTCAGCCTTTCAGCGAGCTGCTGAGAGCCTGAGCCAGCCACTTCCACCCCTCTACAGCCTAGTGTTTCAGTGAGAGCGGGGGGGGCAGAGCAGAGAGCCAAAGACTGACAGTCACCAGCTCTCTGCTCAGAGAGCACTGAGAACTGAGTGATCTGTGATGTTTGATTACTCGGTTCTCAGCCTTAGAGCCAGGGAAGAACAGATGCAGCATCCACCTAGGTAAGTATGGTTAAAAAAAAATTCCTATACTTCTCTTTTAATTACCCAATATCTCCTCTTTCCTGCTTTCTGGCCCACATAACAATTAGGCCTCATTCACATGGAGCATATGTGTCCATGCCCAGTGTGATGGCAGAGTACCACGTGGGGATACTTGGTGTTCTGTGCATCCCTGGGAAGGCAGTCAAGTCAAAATAAATCGGGACGCAGCAGCTGCATGAATATAGTCGAATGTAAAAATTTGACATAGGACGTAGGATACACAAGATAAACTTATTTGCGGACGACGTGATCCTTATGCTAACCAACCCGTCATCGTCCCTAATAGAAGTTTAAAATACAATCCAATGGTATAGTAAAATCTCCTACTACAAGGTCAATGCATCTAAATCTTACATCTTAGACCTGGGAGTCGACGCCACCACCAGAAACCTACTTCAACTGCAAACACCATACACTTGGGCGGAATCGGACATAACATATCTTGGAATCCAATTAACAAAGTCCACTAACAACCTTTTTAAACAAAACTTTAAACCATTTCTTCTTAAACTTCAAAAAGACACCCAACAACTAGCTAAACACGAACTATCGTGGTCCGGCAGACTAGCTGCTTTCAAAATGGTCCACTTGCCCCAGCTATTATACTTGTTCCGCACCATTCCCATCCCTATACCGACACATTACTTTAACTCCCTCCAAACAATACTCAACAAACTACTGTGGCAAGGCAAGAAACCAAGATGTGCAAATGACACACTCACAAAACATAAAAATGCAGGGGGGGCTGGATCTATAGACTTTGCAGAATACTACTGGTCATCCATCCTGACTCAATTACAAGATTGGTTCCGACAACAACCTGAGACCCTGTGGGGACACTTAGAAACTGCAATATTAAAGTAAAGCACCTTAGGTACCTGGCTACTGGGTGTCCCAGTGGGCACACCCGTACCCAAAACACTACCTCCCACAATGAGAGCCTCCGCTTTAGCCTAGAAAAAAACTTATAAAGTCACAATCACTACAACCTAACACCTTTTCCCCTCCCATCCCAATTGATATCATCCAACACTGCACATTGGACATAACGCTCAAACATTGGAAATCACAAAATATAAACTACATACAGGATCTATTCGAGGGTCCAGATTTATTATCATTCTCGCAACTTCAAAAAACATACAACTTACCAAATACAGAGCCTTCACATACGCTCGAGTCAAACACTGCCTGTTGGCACTAACAACTCCAACTTACACACTCCCCCAAAACATATGGACAGACCTGACTAACCCAACCTCAAAATCCAAGGGAACCTCACTCATCTATAATGCGTTTCACCAAAAGCAACTATTTATCAAGGCTAAACCCCACAGATACTGGGACATAGGCCTTTCCCACATTTTTTCTGATAAACAGTGGCAAACAGCCCTATGCTCCATCTACAAAGCCACCAGTAACTCGACACTCTGGGAACTCACACAAAAAATATCTTTGAGATGGTACCTCACACCCACTAAATTGGCATCATTTAACGACAAAGTGTCTAACGTCTGCTGGAGATGCAACTTAGCCAAAGGAGACTTACTCCATATCCTATGGTCATGCACTTCCATACAACACTACTGGAAGACTATCTTCAACATACTCTCGAACATCACACATAGCAAGATTCCCCCCACGCCGGCACTAGCACTACTCAACTTGACAATTGAAACAATTCCCAACCCTATGAGGAAAGTGATCACAAATATTCTACTAGCAACGAGGTTAAGCTTGACCAGACTCTGGAAATTCACTCAGATCCCTACTATAGAGCATACCTTAGAACTAGTCAATCTACACTATAATTACGAACTCGTGTTTGCCTTCAGTAAAGGGTGTATAGGGAAAGCACACGCAGAATGGTCCCTCTGGTCCCGGTGGACCGGAGCAGTAACATTCCTTGATTCCAATCAAACTGGATAGTAACTCGTACACACAAACCTATACCTGGTATACTTCTGGTCAGATCCCTACTATAGAGCCCTACTATAGAGCATACCTTAGAACTAGTTAATCTACACTATAATTATGAACTCATGTTTGCCTCCAGTAAAGGGTGATTAGGGAAAGCACACGCAGAATGGTCCCTCTGGTCCTGGTGGACCGGAGCAGTAACATTCCTTGATTCCAATCAAACTGGATAGTAACTCATACACACAAACCTATACCTAGTATACTTGTGGTCCTTACTGTGTTTACTGTTTTACTGTTGCATATCTATTTTGGTTATCCTCAATCTTGAAAAACTATTTGTATCTCTGAAAATATCGCTTACTTGTAACTACAACTAGCCTCAAAAGTTTGTAAACTGTTCATTTTTGTTAAACTTTAAACTTAATAAAAATCAATTGACGAAAAAAAAAAAAAAAAAAACTAGAGCAGACAGAATCTGGAGCAGCTGGGCATAGCAACCAATCAGCTCTTAGCTTTCATTTATAAAGCTGAACAAGCTGAAGATAGAGGCTGATTGGTTGCCATGCACAGCTGTTCCAGATTCTGACTGCACCAGTTTTGATAAATTCCCCTCACTGTGTTTTACATTTCTTAGTCCTGACTACTGCATTCTAAGTACAGCACATTATTTGTTAAAGTGGTTATAAAGGCACAAGGTATTTTACCTTCATGCATTCTATGCATGAAGGTAAAAACCTGTGTGCAGCAGCCCCCCAGACTCATTTAATACTTACCTGAGACCCCTCTGGATCCAGCAATGTTCACGAGAGCCTTGGCTCTCCGGGGGGCTCACACTCCTGATTGGCTTTTGGCAGCAGTGGGAGCCGATGATGTCAATCACAGCCATAGAGCCAATAAGAAGATGGAGTGGGGGGGGGCCCACTGCTGCATGTGTGAATAGACACACAGAGCGGCGACTCGGGAGTGGGCCTGCTTGGATGCCCCCATAGCAAGCTGCTTGCTGTGGAAGCACCTGGCAGGAGGAAGTGGGGCGAGGGACCCGAGAAGAGGAGGATCTATCTAGCTTTATTTTATTAAAATTAGTGTACTGAGGTTGGTACTGTCTGTTACATACTCGCTTGTGGAACAGTCATTAAAGCACATGGCCATATAAGCCCCTCCCACTGTTAATGCAATCTCACAACACCTAGTTTGGGCGTGCACCGCTATATTTTCAGAGAATACGAATGATGACACAAATATTTTTTGTCACTCATGGTTAGTGTTTGGCTGAAGCCATTTATTATCATTCAACTGTGTTTACTCTGTTTAAATCATAATCGCAACAGAAGCTACCCAAATGACCCTGATCAGAAGTCCACATACCCCAATTCTTAATACTGTTTCCCCCTTTAACATCAATGAAAGCTTGAAGTCTTTTGTGGTATTTGTGGATGAGGCTCTTTATCTTCTCAGTTGATAAAGCTGCCCTCTGAAAAGCCTCCAGTTCCTATAAATTCTTGGGCTGTCTTGCATAAACTGCACGTTTGAGATCTCCCCAGAGTGGCTCAATGATATAGAGGTCAGGAGACTGAGATGGCCACTCCAGAACCTTCAATTTATTCTGCTGTAGCCAATGACAGGTCGACTTGGCCTTGTGCTTTGGATCATTAGCATGTTGAAATGTCCAAGTATGTCCCAT
Organism: Lithobates sylvaticus; assembly: GCA_028564925.1. Classification (NCBI taxonomy): domain Eukaryota; kingdom Metazoa; phylum Chordata; class Amphibia; order Anura; family Ranidae; genus Lithobates; species Lithobates sylvaticus. Next base: position 354,930,440 of record CM053030.1, on the reverse strand, counting down.
GCGCAGCTTCCTGGCCGATGAATACAAATGTTCCTCCAGTATTTTTTGATAACATACTGCATTCATCTTGCCATCAATTTTGACCAAAATTTCCTGTGCCTTTGTAGCTCATACATCCCCAAAACATCAGCGATCCACCTCTAACAGTAGGAATCATGTACCTTTCATCATAGGCCTTGTGGACTCCAAATTTAGCATTTATGGTTTTGGCCAAAAAGCTCAATTTTGGTCTGATCACTCCAAATGACTTTGTGCCAGAAGGTTTGAGGCTTGTCTCTGTGCTGTTTGGCGTATTGTAAGCGGGATACTTTGTGGCATTTGCATAGTAATGGCTTTCTTCTGGCGACTCGACCATGCAGCCCATCTTTCTTCAAGTGTCTCCTTATTGTGCATCTTGAAACAGCCACACCACATGTTTTCAGAGAGTCCTGTATTTTACCTGAAGTTGTTTGTGGGTTTTTCTTTGCATCCCCAACAATTTTCCTGGCAGTTGTGGCTGCAATCTTAGTTGGTCTACCTGGCCGCATTTTCCACTTCTTGATTAGAGTTTGAACACTGCTGATTGGCATTCTCAATTCCTTGGATATCTTTTTATATATATATATATCTTTCCTATTTTATACTACCTTTTCTTGAGGATCCTTTGACAATTCTTTTGCTTTCCCCATGACTCAGAATCCAGAAACGTCAGTGCAGCACTGGATGAAAGATGCAAGGGTCTGTCAGGAGTCCAGAAACTCATTGACCTTTTATACACACTAATTACAAGCAAACAGATCACAGGTGAGGATGGTTACCTTTAATAGCCATTCAAACCCTTTTGTGTCAACTTGTGTGCATGTTATCAGGCCAAAATCACCAGGGTATGTAAACTTTTGATCAGGGTCATTTGGGTAGTTTCTGTTGCCATTATGATTTAAAAAGAGCTAAAAAAAATTGATTGATAATAAATGACTTCAGCCAAACACTAACCACGAGTGAAAGATATGCTTTTGGGTTATCATTCATATTCTCTGAATAATGGCCAAGAAATCCTAAATTCTGTCAGGGTATGTAAAGTTATGAGCACAACTGTATGCCACTGCGAGTCCATATGTCATGCTATGAAATTCTAAACAAACATTCCTGATATATGTGCAAAATAATACATTCCATATCCTTCTTTAATCCAACCTGAGAATGTCTACACATAAAACATCAGTTTATCCTTTATAATGTACTATAGACCATAATCAAAACTTCTGTACCTTTGTTAAGAATTCCTACCTAATTATTTGTACCTTACAATGTTACATATGTAAAACATATGATTATTGTCAAGTTTCGACATATTTTTGTACTCTTTTTGTACCACCTTTTGCACTCAATAAAATAGTTTGTAAACAAAAAAAAATACCTTAGCTTTACACTGAACTGATTAAAAATATTACTGCTCATTTTGCTTAAAATTTGATGAATGAGGTGATATCAATACCTATTGCTCACTTTCCCAGGAGACGGTGCTCTTTTCTGCTGACTGATGCTCCAGAATGCCCTGTACAATGCAGAGCTACTGGTCCAACATTGTAAAGGATAATGTCAGAGAGAAGTAAACCATTGGGAAGCAAACCAAAGAGGCTTTGGGGACTATTCATATGAAGAGGAGGTAGCCTGCAGGAGCAAACAATAAGGTAAGTATATCACTGTATTCATCATCCCCTAGGCCAGCGATGGCGAACCTTGGCACCCCATATGTTTTGGAACTACATTTCCCTATGATGCTTGTGCAGTGTAGTGGAGCTTTAGTGGAAATGTAGTTCCAAAACATCTGGGGTGCCAAGGTTCACCGTCACTGCCCTAGGCTAAACTAGCAGGGGACCTTTGCAGTGGGGAGAAGAACCCAATGAAGGGTAAAGATTTTTGCCCCTGGAGTTCAGCTTTAAAGGCCCTGGGGACATTCAATTCTAGTGCTTGTTACAACAGAGACAGGCTCTAAAACACACCTCTTTGACTGAAAATTCTAATTTGAATGATGAGAAAACACAATTTGCCTTGGACTCACAAACTGAGGCAGTACAAGTTTAACATAGCTTGGCTTATTTACATTTCAACATTTTTTTCTGCCAAATCAGCAGCAAAAAGTCTAAAGCCCCAAATCCGACCACCAAATCCATCGGATTTTGTCCGACGGATTTAGTCCGACACTGGTGTTGCATACACACGGTCGGACTTTGTTGTCTGAAAATCCGATCATTCTGAACGTGGTGACGTTTGTTGCCTACGACAGGACTACGTAGAGGCTAGTAGCCAATAGCTTTGGTCTTGTAATGTGATCTGAGCATGCGTGGCACTTTGTCCGTCGGAATTCGATACACACGATCGGAATTGGTGTGATCGGACTTTGTTGTCGAAAAATCTATCCAGCAGGAGATAGAACTTTGTCCGTCGGACAATCCGATGGAAACTGTCCGATGGTGCCTACACACGGTCGGAATTTCCGACAACATTGTCCGATAGGACAGAATCCATTGGAAAATCCGACCATTTGTATGGGGCATAACACTTGTGCACAAGACCTATTACAAAATATGGAAAATGACAACAGAGAGAATTAATGTACTTTAACTGCACTATATACTTGTGCTTGGCCAAAGAAAATCTGCCTTGAAATACTGCTGTAACACCTTAAAACAATATGAAAATAGATAGTTCACCACAGAAGCCTACAAAACAAATGAATTTGTTCCAACAAGACAATACTCTGCAGCATGAAGTTAACTTGATACAACTTTTTTGACCTGTTTCTGGAAATGTTGTCCAAGTGTAGGTCTCAAGAGAGAGCTCCATGGTGTTCTCACCTCGGTCCCTCACAATCTATAGACCTCATCACTAAAAGCACACATCATTCATGCTTTTGGCAGCTGTTTCAAGGTAGAGGCCAAAATGCTTAAAAACTGAACTTTCTGTCACCCCGCGTTTGTCTTGTAAGAAATATATAAAACAAAAAAGAATGGAAATTTCTCTCAATCCTGTGTTTAATTGCATTTTAAGTATGTATGAAATACAAACTCTGAAACTGAAATGGGAACTTCAAGCATCAGGTGGTGTGAAATTCTGTTTGGCCAGTGTTGTGACTCATACACTTATGTCACAATACATAGCAAGGCAGGTTACAACTTAACTTCAAGGCTTGGCTTTATAGCTTCTTATTATACGTGGCTTCAAGCCTGCTCATTGGCTAATGGATTAGTATAACCATTGCTGTATAATAATGAGCAGACAGGTAACACAGGGACTTATGAGTATGAACCAGCAAACACTTAACATGTTGTCTTAGCTATGCTATGCAACATCATAGATGTACCATCATTCTTGTCTAGGTAAGGAATGAGGAAGTGGCTGCAAGGACCAGCAAAAAAGGGTACCCTGCCCCCCCCCCCCCCCAATTACGGGATGGGGGTGATTATTATGACACTAAGTTGTCTTTATGTGAAAGTCTGCTTTAATTATGTAACCCCTTGTGATGTCAAATCATAACAACAGCTATGTTGCACAGTGCCATCACCTTTCACCAATGGTTCTTACTTTATTTCTAAACTAAATAAAATAAGTCCATGCTAGAAAAAACAGGTTTCTATAGTTTACAAGAGGGTTAGAATCATACCAGGACTTTTACAGTGCCACATAGATGTACAGTTTTTCACATACTCAAACTTGCATGTAGGATAGAAACATACTTGGACTGTCAGATGCTACATAGATGTATTTCACATACACTTTATATACTTGTTATATGATCATATATTTAAAGTGGTTGTAAAGTCAGAAAGCTTTTTATCTTAATGCACTCTATGCAATAAAATAGAAAGCCTTCTGTGTGCAGCAGCCCGCCCTCCGCCCCCCCCATAATATTTACCTGAGCCCCATTTCTGTCCAGCGATGTCCACGAGTGTCTCGGCCGTCCGAGACTCTCCCTCCTGATTGGCTGAGACACAACAGTAGCACCATTGGCTCCCGCTGTTGTCAATCAAAGTCAGCTCATTCAGGAGGGAGAGGGGGTGGGGGCAGGCCGCAGCTCCATGTCTGAATGGACACAGAGAGCTGTAACTCAGCTCGGGTGCCCCCATAGAAAGCTGCTTGCTGTGGGGGCACTCGACAGGAGAGAGGGACCAGGAGAGCCGAAGAAGCACCCGAGAAGAGGAGGATCTTGGCTCTCTACACAGAGCAGGTATGTATAACATGTTTTTTATTTTTATGGGAAAAAAAACAAAAACTTTACAATTACTTTAACAACTTGCTTACTGGGCACTTAAACCCCCTTCCTGCTCAGACCAATTTTCAGCTTTCAGCACTGTCACTCTTTGAATGACAATTGCGTGGGTCATGCTACAGTGTACCCAAATTAAATTATAATTTTTTCCCACAGATAAAGCTTTCTTTTCATTTTATTTAAATGCTGCTGGGTTTTTTATTTTTTGCTTAAATAAAACAAAAAAGAACTGAAAATTTTGAAAAACTGTTAGGCAGCACTGATCTGTGGCACTGATTATGAGACACTGATGGGCATTGATTGGCAGTACTGGTGGGCATTGATGGGTGGCACTGTGGGCACTGGTAGGTGGCACTGGTGGGTACTGATAGGTGGCACTGGCAGCTGAAACTGGTGGGCACATAAAATGCAGCTGCGGCTTTATGTGTGAGTGACCGATGTCCCTCTGACAGAAGCCAGTGAGCTGACAAAGTGAGGAAAAAAAATACAGATTACCGAGCTTCTGTTTACATCACGTGATCAGCCATCATTGGCTGACAGCTGATCATGTGGTATGAAGCCGGGATCGACCCCCTTACTCGGATCTGTGATCAGCCGATTCTCATAGACTCAGTGATCACAGAGCGTGCCACGCACGACCCTCAGGGTTGCGCATATAGCGCTTGCTCAGGGGAACGTCTATGTATTACTAATAAAGGAATGGGGACTGCATACCTAGAAACAGGCTTAAGCATTAAACAGCATAATAACATTAAATTAGCAGAGCTTTTCTTGTTAATGTATATTATTTGCACATTTGATGTAAGCATTTATGTTGCTCATATTTACAAAAACAGTTATTGTCATGCGTATGATGATTTTATATTGTTTGATTTATTTTTGTCTCACATTTTGTCTGCTGTCAAGGCTGACATGATTATAAGTCACAGTGAAAGTGATTCTATTAGAAAAGTGATGGCACTTTTGACTTACAATGCTATTCTCAAAATCAGTCATAAAACCTATCATGGATATACCAACTATATGGTCATCAGTCACATGATGCACTGTAATTATATTTTAAATCAAATGTTTTAATGACTGCTGGTCATTTATATCAACAATGAGTGCTTCCATTGTAATACAATCTATATTTATATCTGGCATGAACTGCTATCAGTGATATTGCTTATTATGGTATAATTACTAACAAATCTCTACGTTTATGTGACTAATGAAACCTCTTGTAATACCAATTGTTGTAGACTCCACTAAACAATCATCACTCATGTAACATATAATGTAATACAATCCCACCCATTGTGATGAAGTATGCTACTCACTGTGATATTATCAGTGACATTATGGTCAACTGTTATGATTTTCATTGTTGCAACTCCATTCACAAATAATGTTGCTCTGACAAATGATGTCTTAAGAGATGTCACACTTTCAATGTTAGTGATGGTGAGACAGCCATCACACAGTGTTCCCAGGCATGTGTGCTTAGTATCCCATGCTATGAAAGTAAAGGATGTTCCTTGTTGAGCCATCAAAAAATCTTTCAGAAAAAAAATATTCAAAGCATTTCTTTTTTTGAACAATGTTGTAATTCAACCATTCACCAATGCTTTTGTGTCTCCTTTCAACACTATCTAGGCTTTCATTGGAGCTTACGAAGTTTCCATCCATCTCCCTACAGTACTCTGGATAATTCTAGCAAAAAGAGAGCTGTGCTTGCTGCCTACCAATCCCAGTTCTATGAAACCTTTTCTAGACCACAGTCCACTCTTCTCCCACTCTTGATATGTCATATATGTGTGTCACCTCCTGCACAGTTAGACAAAGAGATGTGTTCCAGCTGCTTGCCTCAGTGCAAACTTCCAAGAATTCCACCCCTAGCTACACCTTTCATCACCTAATGTTTTTTATTCTCTCCAACTTCCCTTTAAAGAAAAACACTATCTCATTAGAAAGCACATTTGTCACTGAACAGCACAGCACATATATGCTACTGACAAATAGTGTGGCTTTTTTATGTGATTAGTCCTTTACAAAATAGTATAAAATGCATATCAAAGAGACGTGTCATTGTCCCTCTACTGGTTTCTTCAAAGATTACTGGATAACCTAGTTCACATCAACTAATAATTCTACTTAGCATTCATATGAGGAAAGTCTGTTAGGACATAAAACTTTTAAAAATATGTTAGAGTCTAGTCTGGAGCTCATACAGCCCAATAAAAATGCCCACTTGTATGATATTGGGATATCAGTTTAGGCACACTGCTGGAGCAAAATACCTCCTCTAGCTTGAAGGGGGAATGACTGTTCCAGTATCCATGGGAGCATATATATGGCTTGAAATAAACAGGTACTGTTAGTAAGGAATCCCAATATTAGAAGGGAAGATAGTGTAGTCTACCACAAAGATCATGAATGCTTAACAGTATGTTTTTTACCAGGCACTCAGGTTTGATATATTGCGGATGGGGTGGATAGATTGTTGGGTAGGACTGGGGAGGATACAGCTGTTATGGTACACATTGGTACTATCAACAAGGATGGGCAATGACAGGGAAGGATGCAGAATCCTAAAAAGTACCAAGGTAAAGAAAATGAGCTCCAGGGCAGTATTTTCAGATTTTATTCCTGTACCACCAGCCACACCAGAGAAGCTCTAGGAGATAAACAAATGACTGAGAAGCTGATGTAAGAAGGAAAGTTTTAGGTTCCTGGAGAACTGGACTGACTGTCGGTTACCTGCTTTACTGTAAAGATAATCTGCACCTAAATGAGGAGGGGGGAGAAAATGCTCAGAGGTATGAAGGAGCATTTAGACTAGAATCTTGGGATCAGAAAAAATTCAGTGCAGTCAATGCAGTGAACAAGTGTCAATGGGGGCACTTAATATAGAGATGGGTTAAATGGGGGGAGAGGGCCTCAACCCAGTTAGGAAACTACATTATCCAATGCAGGAAGTCTTGCAGGAAGTCTTGCTGATGTTGTAATACAAAAGCGAGTAACAAAGTACTAAACACTAGTACAAAAAAAATGTATATACATGAATGCTTGAAACAAAATGGAGAGACTATAACTTCTGTTATAGCTGATCCTAAATCCTGAAGAGGATTTTGATTTCGTTAGAGCATTGGAAACCTGATTAGACAGCTCACATTATTGGGCTGCAAATATCCAAAGGTACACTCTGTTTCAGAAGGACAGGGTGGGTGTAAGAGGTGCAGAGGTAGACCTGCAAGTAAAGAATGATATGCAAGTGAATGCAGAAGATGACATCACCAATGCGTGATGGTGCAGTCTATATGGCTAGAGCTCGAAAGAAATTGTAAATTAATTGTGAGTGTTGCATACAGAAATATATTGCTACAGAAATATATCAATAGTAAAAATGGAATGGCAGAAGATGAAGGCCCTATAAAAGATGAATGGAGGAAGTTGGTCACAAGTATCAGGGAGAAGGTAGATGTATTAAATAAATGTTTCTCATCAATCTATACCCCATGAAAAAGTAGGGTTTAATAAGCAAGATAGTAATGCTATTAACAATGTAATGAATGTACCTCTGTGGGATGGAAAAACATAACGTGAATAATTTGCCAGGGCCAGATGGTTTACACCTATGAGCCTAGACATGTTCTAGCAAGACCATTGTTCCTAATATTTGAGGACACCTTACTGACTGTAATGGTATCTAAAGATTGGTGAAAGGCAAATGTGGTACCAATATTCAAAAAGGAACAAGATGAATAGCAGGAAACAAGAGACCACTAGAGCCTAACATCATTAGTATGTAAAGTATTGAAAGGAATAGTAAGGGACTTTATTCAAAAATGTGCCTGTGAATACGGTATTATAAGTATATATATATTATAGCAGCCCTCAAATTTTCCACTTGCCTACTTGCATTTTGCGAGTGGAAAATTGTTTCTGGCGAGGAGCTGGGCTGCCTGGGGGTGCGAAGGGGGGGGCAAGTACAGCAGGCATGCAGGGTTGATGGGGAAGAGAGCATGCAAGAGAAAAGCTGCGGGATTACAGAGCGGATAGCCACTGTTACAGTTTACATTACAAGTGTCTCCCCTCCGCTCGTGGTTACACACAGCCCGCCCCCTCACCCCGCGCCTGTGATAGTCAGAACACGTCCCAGCATTGGACTGGCATTCTGTCTATCACAGGCGTGGGGTCAGGGGGCGGGGCTGTGTGTAACCACGAGCGGAGGGGAGACACTTGTAATGTAAACTCAGCTGTAACAGCGGGCTATCCGCTCTGTAATCCCATGGCTTTTCTCTTGCATGCTCGCTTCCTTGTGATGATCCTCTTGTACAGGTGAGCTGAGGCTGCAATGGGGGCACAGGTGAGATGAGGCTGCAATGGGGGCACAGGTGAGCTGAGGCTGCAATGGGGGCACGTGAGCTGAGGCTGCAATGGCGGGCACAGGTGAGCTGAGGCTGCAATGGCACAGGTGAGCTGAGGCTGCAATGGCACAGGTGAGCTGAGGCTACAATGAGGGCACAGTGAGCTGAGGCTGCAATGGGGGCACAGGTAAGCTGAGGCTGCAATGGCGGGCACAGGTGAGCTGAGGCTGCAATGGCGGGCACAGGTGAGCTGAGGCTGCAATGGCACAGGTGAGCTGAGGCTGCAATGGCGGGCACAGGTGAGGCTGCAATGGTCGGCACGGGTGAGGCTGCAATGACGGGCACAGGTGAGCTAAAGCTGCAATGGGGGCACAGGTGAGCTGAGGCTGCAGTGGGAGCACAGGTGAGCTGAGGCTGCAATGGGGGCACAGGTGAGCTGAGGCTGCAATGGGGGCACATGTGAACTGAGGCTGCAATGAGGGCACAGGTGAACTGAGGCTGCAATGGGGGCACATTGAGCTGAGGCTGCAATGGGGCACAGGTGAGCTGAGGCTGCAATGGGGGCACAGGTGAGCTGAGGCTGCAATGGGGGAACAGGTGAGCTGAGGCTGCAATGGGGGCCCAGGTGAGATGAGGCTGCAATGGGGGCACAGGTGAGCTGAGGCTGCAATGGGGGCACAGTGAGCTGAGGCTGCAATGGAGACACAGTGAGCTGAGGCTGCAATGGCGAGCACAGGTGAGGCTGCAATGGTGGGCACAGGTGAGCTGAGGCTGCAATGGCACAGGTGAGCTGAGGCTACAATGAGGGCACAGTGAGCTGAGGCTGCAATGGGGGCACAGGTAAGCTGAGGCTGCAATGGCGGGCACAGGTGAGCTGAGGCTGCAATGGCGGGCACAGGTGAGCTGAGGCTGCAATGGCACAGGTGAGCTGAGGCTGCAATGGCGGGCACAGGTGAGGCTGCAATGGTGGGCACGGGTGAGGCTGCAATGACGGGCACAGGTGAGCTAAAGCTGCAATGGGGGCACAGGTGAGCTGAGGCTGCAGTGGGGGCACAGGTGAGCTGAGGCTGCAATGGGGGCACAGGTGAGCTGAGGCTGCAATGGGGGCACAGGTGAGCTGAGGCTGCAATGGGGGCACATGTGAACTGAGGCTGCAATGGGGGCACAGGTGAACTGAGGCTGCAATGGGGGCCCAGGTGAGATGAGGCTGCAATGGGGCACAGGTGAGCTGAGGCTGCAATGGGGCACAGGTGAGCTGAGGCTGCAATGGGGGAACAGGTGAGCTGAGGCTGCAATGGGGGCCCAGGTGAGATGAGGCTGCAATGGGGGCACAGGTGAGCTGAGGCTGCAATGGGGGCACAGTGAGCTGAGGCTGCAATGGAGACACAGTGAGCTGAGGCTGCAATGGCAGGCACAGATGAGCTGAGGCTGCAATGGCGAGCACAGGTGAGGCTGCAATGATGGGCACAGGTGAGGCTGCAATGACAGGCACAGGTGAGGCTGCAATGATGGGCACAGGTGAGGCTGCAATGACGGGCACAGGTGAGGCTGCAATGACGGGCACAGGTGAGGCAGCAATGACGGGCACAGGTGAGGCTGCAATAGTGGGCACAGGTGAGGCTGCAATGACGGGCACAGGTGAGGCTGCAATGACAGGCACAGGTGAGGCTGCAATAGCGGGCACAGGTGAGGCTGCAATGGTGGGCACAGGTAAGGCTGCACTGATAAAGTTGTTGTTAATATTTATTTTTGTAACTTTAATTCTGCATAAAACATTTAAGTGTCATTTCATGAGATAATTTACGAGGGCGTGTTTAGGGGGGAATTAGGGGCAGTGCAGGGTAGGATTTGGTTGGGGCAACTGGTGGTGAGTAACCTTTAAGGCCTGGCTAGTAGCTCAGGATTTGAAATTTTGCAAAAGCAAAATAAAGCAATTAAAGCTAACCCCTAGGAGTATGCCTCTGACCATCTTATTAATGGGTGTTCATATGGCTCAATGTGTGTATTTTTACATACCTTATATTTTCTGCACACTCTGACCCCCCTTATCCCATCTTTTTAGATGGGTATGAATCATGAGGATGCACACCCATGGGTTTACCTGAGGTAGACATGACACTGGTAATGACGTACCGGAGAGATCATGGACATACACCAGTACTAGAACTGGAGGTCTGGGACTGATCTCTTATGTTGGATTAGATACTATGGGTAGGTGCTTCCCTTATCTTAGGCTATAGGTAATAATTTAAGTTACCAGTGCCTTTTGACATATGCAGGGCCTGGCATATATACTTCTTGGGATTTCTCAGCCCACTGATCGGAATTAACCTTAGAGCTGGGACCCATTCATTTCACCCATCATTTATATGTTTAGGGTAAGGGTATATTACATTTATTTTTCCTCTAATTTAAAAAAAAATTGTTTATAAATGTACCCCCCCCCCTTTCCGTTTTTTACACAAACATAATCTGCTTAGGGGTGAACCCCTAGACTTAGGGGGTTTACCTGGGTGATTTATGCTCCACAGTAAACTCCTTTACCTGGGAAGTTGTAGAACATCCCCAGTGGGGGCATAATATATTCAGGGAGTATACTCTTTACATCTGGTCTTTTTCATGGTTTTTATGCGCCAGCCTTACCTTTTTTAGGATGACCTTTCCCCTTTTTTAGGATATTTACTACTAATGCTTCCGATGCCTAAAATGTTGGGGGCAGAGAAATTATGGGACCTACTATCACTAGTAATTTTTGTATCAACCGCGGCATACATCCTCTACCAAGTCCATGTTTGCCTTATATATATATATATATATATATATATATATATATATATATATATATATAAATCCCTTCTGGCAAAACAAGGAGACATTATATGTTTGTATACATGCCTACAAACCATTCCCGTCCCAATTGTTATAATTATATTCTAGTTTTGCAGGGTAGTAGCTGGGTTTGCTTTATCATTTAATCTCCGGGCCCAGATGTAATTCCCCCGGCCACCACTATAGTTGAATAATCGGAGATTGCCCATACTTAAATAAGGGGATCACCCGTGCAACTAGTCATTGTTTTATATATATTTTTTACTTTTTACATCTTTTATTCTTTACCATTATTAATAAAATTCAGTTATTTTTTTTTTTTTATATGTCATAAATCAATTGTTATTTGCCTCTCCTCTGAAAAGGACAAGTGGAAATGCGTGGCCATACAGTCCATTACGGGTTAGCCAGCCTGCATTATTTTAACTAAGGTTACTTATCCGCCTTGTATGGCATTATCCACGCCTTCTCAAGGTTTGTTTTACCATGGAAAAGAGATACTGCGGTAGTTAGTGCACGCCCTTTTTGGGCGTAGACATCCCGCAATTTGGCTCCCATTGGCTATTCCCCACCGGACCATGCACCTCCGCTGCCTTAAAAACCGCGAGGTGTAGCAAGATGGCGTCGCCTTTCAGAACGTCTGACGACGAAACGCGTAAGGCGCGCTGACGTCACTTCCGGTGCGGGAACTAGAGGCTTGGTACGCAGCTGTAGCGCAAGCTGTAAACCGGCCCTAATTCCTTTGTTTTTTCCTGCTAATCTGTTAATGTGTGTGGTGGAACTAGGGGTATCCTGCGAGATACCCTAGCTTTTACTATTGTTTTGATTTTATATTTGCTAATTATTTTAAATAAATACTACCACTTGGTATCACACATGGGATCTCCTATCTCCCTTTTTTTGTGAGGCTCATCCCCCACACCATCTGGGGGACGCTGGACGCTATTCCCTCTCATCTGCTGAGGTTTTTATAACAACTTTCAAGAGTAGCTGGGGAGGATCCATTGGAGGAAGCAACCGTCCCGTATGGTGAGGATACCTTTCAGTGTGGGACCAGAGGAGCACCCGATACAGACATCCGATAAGCTGATCACCCCTGCCCATAAGTCTGGTGAGTGAGGGAGCCAAAGGGGGCAGCACAAAGTCACCATTACTACTGGAGCACAAAGTCACCGTTTGAACCATTGCTGCAAGATCACTTGATACAGCGTCACTAACATTTGTTTTTCTTGTTACCGGACTCATTTTTTACCCACCTGAGCCGGCTTTCTGGGCCCTATTTACTCATATATACTTTCTCACATATGTTCTATATATTTAAATCTTATTTCACATATATACATATATAATTTTTTATTGTCATTTTTTACTGGTTTAAACACTGTCACCTATTTGTGCATGAATATCACTGATGTCATTTTTATTAGAGTGATATTTTTCACTACCATTATACACCTAATCTAGGCTGTTATGGTAATAATCTATTGATATAGGGTGTATATCATCCCTATTGGACACAGCTACGGGAATTGATGGGTGGGTAGAGCATTTAGGTTATTTGGATAGCCGTTCTCTCTCTTCCCCCCGTGCACAATCTTTCACTGTATACTTATTTGCACATTTTTTGCACATTGCACATATATTTGGACTTACTCATCAGTGTATATTGGAGATTGGGAAATTAGGGGTGGCTACTTATACCCCAAGGGTTTGCCCCTCCTCGCACCCATTTCATTACAGTCCTTGGGTTTATTATACACTGTCTAGGAGGGGAGGATACGGTGGTACCGCCAGCAATTAGGTGGTCACTTCCATTCTTCTCCCTTTACTAATTCTTGGCCAAGTTAAGTATAATCTAACACCCTGCACCTGGATTTATAGGAAGCGCCAATTTTTCCTTATCCTGTACCAATTATCTAAAATTGCCCCCTAGGGGGTTCATTTTTTCTGGAAAGGCTGCATACCTAGATTACTTGTCCCTAAGCGCGGAGCTGTCTGTTGTTTTTATTTTAGCAGAACGAATGTTCGCCAGTTGTTTAGAATTGTCTCCCTTTCGCCTGGTCTCAGCCATCACTACAAGTAAGGGTATTCCCCTTTGGGGTACTCACGGAGCAGAGTGTGGGAAATAGGGTAAGCACGTTCCAGGTAGACCATCCTGCAACAAATCCTTGTGGTAAAGGGTGGGAACAAGCTCCTGAGTACCTTATAAAGGCTCTAGGTCAAAGTGGCAATAAAATGTGCGACCAGTAATGTGACGCAACACCTGGTCATCCATCTGAAACTGAGCTTGGAGTGGTTAAATCTTTGGGCCAAGTTTGAAAATGTGAAAATTGAAAACCTAGCCCAGTTTTACACAGTAATGGTCAGAGATAAAGGGTGACCCTTTTTTACATATTCACAATGATGGACTGTATATAAAGTCCAGACATACCCCTAAAGGGGTCTTCAAGGACTGGGTTCCATTCAGATGGACCATGGCCCTAGACCTGTTAAGCAGCCTGTGTCTAACTCAAAGCACTGCATAAACTTCCAAGGAGATTGCCCCACATAGGATCCAGTGCCTGAAGAAACAGTACAGGCCATCCCCACAGTGTAGGGTCCAGGAAGGGCAGCTAAAGTTTTAACGAGGTTGCACAGATCTGAATGTATTGCTTTGGCATAGGCTTTAAAAGACAAATAATGATTGACTAAAGAATCAGAAGTGTCAGAGAACTCGTACAGCAAGTGCTCGTTCCTATGCAGCAGCTGCCAATCCCTGTTCAGGAAATGCTAATGTGCATGTGCGGAGCCACAGACCAAGATGGGCAAGGATTGGAATAGGCATGCGCAATAGGGCATCCATACGAGCGCATGCGTGCATGCGCTAGTGTACGCACACAAGTACACATCCACAAATTCTGACACACGGTGCCCTATTTAAACTAAGAGTCCACTTGGCTTCAGTGCTGGATTGTCTTCAGCTTGGTTCCTGTGTTCCTGACTATTATTCATATCTGAAATCAAAATAAACCGCGCTAAAAAAGGTGATAGGGGAAAAAAAATTATAGAAATAAAAAATCTTAACCTAAAAGGCTGCTGCTAAAAGTGGGATACACACACACAGGATATATAAAATGGATAAAGCTGCGCCAAACAAATATTTAAACATACATGAAAAAAAAAAAAAAAAGAAAACCCAAATGACCAAATAATAATATACCAAAAAATGAATTACATACACAATAAGACTACAGAAGAGTGTGTAAGGTATAATGAATAAAGTCCAAATGGGAACCACATTAATCCTGATTAAGTGTCTTCCTTGGTACTAAGCCAGGTAGAATATAGTGAGTAGACTGCTGATTAGATGGTAAATGGAACACCGCTGTGACAGGCATACAAAAGTTTTGTGCAATCCCATCCACCATTTGAATTTGGCGCTTACCAGATGTCTAGTAATAAAAGGCACTGCCTATGAAGCCTGCAACATCCCAGATGGGGAGTAATTGATGAGACCGATCAGATCAAGGACAAACACTCCAGGGAACAAGAAGGACCTCCACAGCCTCTGCTCCGCTCAAGGACATCCAACTAATTATCTCAGGCACATAAAAACAAGGGACCGCCCATAGCGTGATACTGCTAGACACTTGTTTATTTAAAAAATTTAAAAACACTTACAAATATATGAAGAATAACGAGCACAATACACACACTGCCGGCCGGTCAGTGCAAACCCGTCCCCCGTTCACGATCTCCGTGGTAGCGTCACTGCGTGCCTTCCCATACGTCGTTTCGTCACAGGTGACGTTGTCAATGGGGAACGGGCGACGCAGTAACGCACCACCCATATATAGCCCAACCTCCACCTGAATTGCATGGAGTTAGACAAGCGCAGCCATCTTGAGTGTGGGAAAGAATGCCCATACCCAATACTAATAAGCAGCACTATATAAAAAATAAATAAAAATAAAAGCGATCGTAACTAATTAAAGACGAAGGTGAGTTTATTTAGTAGTGGAATTATAAAAAATTAATGGCAGATGGCCGTGATGCAATTAGTTAGACTACATAACGCTATCTATATAAATAAACCACGCCATGTGAATTAGACATGTTATAATGGTGAGAAAACATGATGAAAAATATACTGAAAAATAATGATAAGGGAAGTGCAAAAGTGAACTTATCAAGGAAAGGGAAAATAGTAGAGGAACTATAATGCATATAAACAATATGTGATAATACATATTTAGTGAAAATGGAATGTCCCTGTGTCATGGTGGCAGATAAGCCCATATATCACGACCACAAATGAATAATAAGAAATTAACTCAAACAAAAATTAGAATACAAATAACTGTATATGCTGTGAACTGAGCCCAGACTCAGTGAAATCAGTGAAAAAAAGTGAGAAAAATGTTTTTATTTAAAATATATCTATAAACCCAATAGTTACCAAGTATCCATATTAAGGTACCTATGGTAATAGGAAAAAAATTTTTTTGTAAATGAGATTCCAAAAAAATTAAATTAATAAGAATTAAAAGATGTAAGAATGCACATATGTTATACACATACCCCAATGAAGAGATATGGCACAACATGCATGCATTTAATACGCCCACTCTACATGCATCTCAGGAGGAGTGTACACATATGACAATAGCATAAAAAGAGGGAAAAAATTAAATTGAATAAGAAAATTTTTTCATTATTGTATAAACATGGCAGTACATACGAATAAAAAACAATAATAATGTATGATTTACCCCTAGGAAAAAATTAACTATCCGCATATTTAGGAATTATCCACAAACGCATTAATTTCCGCATATTTAGGAATTATCCACAAACGCATTAATATCGGTGTCTATATTGAGTCCATGTGGAGTGTAAGATTTGAGGCGATGGATCCATGACATTTCAAGTTTGGAGATTTCCCTCACTAGGGAACTCCCCCGCCAATGGGGTTTGAATTTATCGATCCCAAAAAATGAAGTCCCAGAAGGGTTCTTGTCGTGTACCAATAAGTAGTGTTTGGACACTGAATGTTTGGGGAAACCACTAATGATGTTGGATATATGCTCACCCAAACGTACATGGAGAGGACGTTTAGTTCGGCCCACATATTGCAGCCCACAGGGGCACTGCAGCATATAGACCACCCCCTTGGAGGAGCAAGTTATGCATGGTTTGATGGTATGGTTCCTCCCTGTAGCTGTGCACACGAACGAGGTGGTACGTCTCCCAACATTCCTGTTGAGGGAACAGACCCTGCATTTGCCACATTTGTAATACCCCGTGAGCTGATCGATCCCAAAAAATGAAGTCCCAGAAGGGTTCTTGTCGTGTACCAATAAGTAGTGTTTGGACACTGAATGTTTGGGGAAAAAACCCAAACCAACCCCTTGTACTGTGTCTCCCAACATTCCTGTTGAGGGAACAGACCCTGCATTTGCCACATTTGTAATACCCCGTTGGCTGCAATTTGGTTCCTTAGAGAGGGTACCCCTTTGAAAATCACTTGAGGTATATCAGGCACAAGATCTTTCAAAGTGGAGTCACTTTTGACAATATGCCAGTGTTTTTTGATAAGTTGTTTGATACCTCTGTGCTGTAGTGAATAAGAGGTAATGAAAGGGACTCCATTACTGAAACGATCTCTTTGTTTCGGGCCTTTATCAACCAGTAGATCTCTTCTTTCTAGTTCTTTCACATCATTCCGAATCTTAGTCAGATCTTCCAATTTATAGCCTTTCTCAACAAACCTCTCAATGAGAACATTTGATTGGGCCAGAAATTCGTCCTGTTCTGTACAGTTCCTTTTAAGTCTAATAAATTGACTCTTAGGGACCGAAATAAGCCATGGTGAATGGTGACAGCTCCCAATGGGTATAAATGAATTTCTGTCTGTGGCTTTGAAATGAGTGGAGGTCTTAAATTTATTATTATCTATTCGGATATTGAGATCCAAGAATTGAATAGTATCCTGACTCATTTCGTATTTTAATTCTATGCCCCTAGAATTGGTATTCAAGGACTGTATGAATGACTGAAGGTCACTAGCCTGGCCATCCCAAAGGAGGAGGATGTCATCGATATAGCGTGCCCAAAGGACAAGTTGGGGTATGTCCTGGGCATAGATGACATCCTCCTCCCATTGGGCCATAAATAGGTTAGCCAGGCTAGGGGCATATTTGGCACCCATAGCCACACCAACTATCTGTAGATAGAATTGGTTATTGAACCAGAAGTAGTTGTGTGTGGCTACGTATCTGAGTAAGGACATAATAAAGGTCACCTGATCGTTGGAAAGATGGGATTCCTGTATTAGATATTTGTTAACTGCTTCGAACCCTAATTCATGAGGGATTATAGTGTATAAGGACGTGACGTCCGCCGTCACCATCCACATACCAGGTCTAACAGCGACGTTGTCCAGCATATTTATAACCTGCCTTGAATCCTTAATAAAAGATGGCATCTTTGCTACCAAAGGCTGCAAATAGGAGTCAATATACTTACCCACCCGGGACGTCACTGAGTCAATCCCACTGACTATAGGGCGCCCGGGTGGGCAAGAAGGGTTTTTATGTAATTTGGGCAGGTAGTAAAGAACAGGGGTTCTTGGGGCCCTAGGGATAAGAAATAATGCTTCTTTGGAATTCAAGATCCCTATATTGCGGCCTAACTTAATTAGTTTTTCCAATTCCCTGGTAAATTGAATTTTAGGGTCAGAGGATAACTTAATATAAGTGGTCTCATCATCGGCAATCCTATGCATCTCTGTTAGATAGGTTTCCCTATCCAATATCACAATGGCCCCCCCCTTATCGGCTGGCCGGATAACCAAATCTTTCCTTTCGCATAATGAATCAAGGCCTTCCTGCAATGTGGTACTCATTCTAACTTTTTTAGTTTCCATACATTCCAGGTCTCTCAATAAAACGTCTCGAAACACACGGAGTGAAGGTGCCAGACCTCCTGGGGGGTTAAAAAGGGAGGCGTTAGCCAACCCTGAGTGAACTACCTGGGGAACCATTGAATTGGTTTGAACAGGTCTGTCAGGAAAAGAGTTGTTGCTCATATACCTTTTGATATTGAGCCTACGCACAAATTTGTGTATATCCATATATGTATGGAATTTATTTAAACCCTTGGGGGGTGCAAATTTAAGACCCTTATCTAAAATGGCTCGCTCGGAGTCTGACAGGGGTCTGGAACTTAAATTAAAAATGCCTTTTCCACTCACATCCTTGCTCGCTTTTGTTGCTCGGGACCGCCTCCCCCCTCTGGTTCCTCTCCTCTTTCGCCCAAACGTTTTTTTCCCTGTGTTGTACGGGGAAAACCCCAGCCATTAGGTAATAAGGGAGGTGGGGGTAGACTTCCTATGTTAGGACCGGGGTAAGGGCCCTGTATGGAATTATTCAGTGGCTGGAACTGGGAAAAAGGATTAGGAAGAGATTCCTCATATGGGCCATTGGCGTCGCTTAAAGGAAAAAAAGCGTTTCTAACCGGGACCCCATAGTCCCAACCGGAACCCCTCCCTGCGGTGTCAAAAAACGGGGATGGGGGCTCAAACGTTCTACCGTTAGGTTGTCCCCAACCTCTGTGTTGGCTCACCTGCGTTTCATTGGCAGGTGGGTTAGGATGTTGGTCCCACCCTTTGTTACGAGGAGGATATTGTCCCCCTGTGTTAGGCTGGGATTGTGGAGGTGGATATGAATAGCCCCCAGTGGATGCGTACGCTCCAAAATTGGATCGTGGCAAACCACCTGGTGGAAAGTTACCTCGATGGGATGGTAACCCCCTATTTTTGCCACGTCCCCTACGAGGTGACTGATAAAACTGATAACTCGCATTGGTTTGGGTCCTTAAAGGGGGATTGACCCGTTTAGGTATAGGGGGTTGATTTAACGTACCCCCACCCGCTCCCATGGGGTCTATGGGGTTGGTCACCTCCATAGTGGGGTCATTTTGTTTGGATAGTTCATCCAACAGCTTTTTTTGCCACTCAAATACGACATTCCCTGTATAGTCTGCCAGGTCTCTGTTGTATTTCTTCTTTTTCTTAACTCGCTGGTCTTTGTCTTCTTTTTCAAGGATTTTTAAAAGACTCTGCGATTTCTCTCTATACTCATTACTATCCTTAATAGTAGCCAATTTGATTTGGATATTCTTAATTTCATCATCTAATTTGGATAGTTTGATTGTTTTCCTCTCTACAAGAAATTTGAGGAAGGAGATGCCTGCTTGGTTAAAATATTTAAACCATTCTTCAAGGTCTAGGTCACCCTTTTGAGGGGCCACCTCCCATCTCAAACTTCTTGGAACCATAGAGTACTTGATGTACGTCTCTAAGTACGCAATATCCCATTTAGTATGGTTTTCTGAGATCATCAGATTTTTCAGGCGGATGAAAGTGCCACTCAGATCACTTTCATCCTGTGTATATTTTTCAAATACACCTTCTATATCAAGCGCTCTAGATGTTCTAAAATCAAAGACATCCATCTATATCAAGGCAATGAGTATATATATAGATCAAGATGTAATTTCAATACAGAAAAAAAGTCGGTGAGACTCTGAGTGATGGGTCAACCTAAAGCATGGGGAATTCAGCTGCGGTAGACAGTATCAGAAACAGCAAAATGAAATCAAAATAAACCGCGCTAAAAAAGGTGATAGGGGAAAAAAAATTATAGAAATAAAAAATCTTAACCTAAAAGGCTGCTGCTAAAAGTGGGATACACACACACAGGATATATAAAATGGATAAAGCTGCGCCAAACAAATATTTAAACATACATGAAAAAAAAAAAAAGAAAACCCAAATGACCAAATAATAATATACCAAAAAATGAATTACATACACAATAAGACTACAGAAGAGTGTGTAAGGTATAATGAATAAAGTCCAAATGGGAACCACATTAATCCTGATTAAGTGTCTTCCTTGGTACTAAGCCAGGTAGAATATAGTGAGTAGACTGCTGATTAGATGGTAAATGGAACACCGCTGTGACAGGCATACAAAAGTTTTGTGCAATCCCATCCACCATTTGAATTTGGCGCTTACCAGATGTCTAGTAATAAAAGGCACTGCCTATGAAGCCTGCAACATCCCAGATGGGGAGTAATTGATGAGACCGATCAGATCAAGGACAAACACTCCAGGGAACAAGAAGGACCTCCACAGCCTCTGCTCCGCTCAAGGACATCCAACTAATTATCTCAGGCACATAAAAACAAGGGACCGCCCATAGCGTGATACTGCTAGACACTTGTTTATTTAAAAAATTTAAAAACACTTACAAATATATGAAGAATAACGAGCACAATACACACACTGCCGGCCGGTCAGTGCAAACCCGTCCCCCGTTCACGATCTCCGTGGTAGCGTCACTGCGTGCCTTCCCATACGTCGTTTCGTCACAGGTGACGTTGTCAATGGGGAACGGGCGACGCAGTAACGCACCACCCATATATAGCCCAACCTCCACCTGAATTGCATGGAGTTAGACAAGCGCAGCCATCTTGAGTGTGGGAAAGAATGCCCATACCCAATACTAATAAGCAGCACTATATAAAAAATAAATAAAAATAAAAGCGATCGTAACTAATTAAAGACGAAGGTGAGTTTATTTAGTAGTGGAATTATAAAAAATTAATGGCAGATGGCCGTGATGCAATTAGTTAGACTACATAACGCTATCTATATAAATAAACCACGCCATGTGAATTAGACATGTTATAATGGTGAGAAAACATGATGAAAAATATACTGAAAAATAATGATAAGGGAAGTGCAAAAGTGAACTTATCAAGGAAAGGGAAAATAGTAGAGGAACTATAATGCATATAAACAATATGTGATAATACATATTTAGTGAAAATGGAATGTCCCTGTGTCATGGTGGCAGATAAGCCCATATATCACGACCACAAATGAATAATAAGAAATTAACTCAAACAAAAATTAGAATACAAATAACTGTATATGCTGTGAACTGAGCCCAGACTCAGTGAAATCAGTGAAAAAAAGTGAGAAAAATGTTTTTATTTAAAATATATCTATAAACCCAATAGTTACCAAGTATCCATATTAAGGTACCTATGGTAATAGGAAAAAAATTTTTTTTGTAAATGAGATTCCAAAAAAATTAAATTAATAAGAATTAAAAGATGTAAGAATGCACATATGTTATACACATACCCCAATGAAGAGATATGGCACAACATGCATGCATTTAATACGCCCACTCTACATGCATCTCAGGAGGAGTGTACACATATGACAATAGCATAAAAAGAGGGAAAAAATTAAATTGAATAAGAAAATTTTTTCATTATTGTATAAACATGGCAGTACATACGAATAAAAAACAATAATAATGTATGATTTACCCCTAGGAAAAAATTAACTATCCGCATATTTAGGAATTATCCACAAACGCATTAATTTCCGCATATTTAGGAATTATCCACAAACGCATTAATATCGGTGTCTATATTGAGTCCATGTGGAGTGTAAGATTTGAGGCGATGGATCCATGACATTTCAAGTTTGGAGATTTCCCTCACTAGGGAACTCCCCCGCCAATGGGGTTTGAATTTATCGATCCCAAAAAATGAAGTCCCAGAAGGGTTCTTGTCGTGTACCAATAAGTAGTGTTTGGACACTGAATGTTTGGGGAAACCACTAATGATGTTGGATATATGCTCACCCAAACGTACATGGAGAGGACGTTTAGTTCGGCCCACATATTGCAGCCCACAGGGGCACTGCAGCATATAGACCACCCCCTTGGAGGAGCAAGTTATGCATGGTTTGATGGTATGGTTCCTCCCTGTAGCTGTGCACACGAACGAGGTGGTACGTCTCCCAACATTCCTGTTGAGGGAACAGACCCTGCATTTGCCACATTTGTAATACCCCGTGAGCTGATCGAAAAAAACCCTTGTACTGGTCGGAGGATCTACGACGTTGGCTGCAATTTGGTTCCTTAGAGAGGGTACCCCTTTGAAAATCACTTGAGGTATATCAGGCACAAGATCTTTCAAAGTGGAGTCACTTTTGACAATATGCCAGTGTTTTTTGATAAGTTGTTTGATACCTCTGTGCTGTAGTGAATAAGAGGTAATGAAAGGGACTCCATTACTGAAACGATCTCTTTGTTTCGGGCCTTTATCAACCAGTAGATCTCTTCTTTCTAGTTCTTTCACATCATTCCGAATCTTAGTCAGATCTTCCAATTTATAGCCTTTCTCAACAAACCTCTCAATGAGAACATTTGATTGGGCCAGAAATTCGTCCTGTTCTGTACAGTTCCTTTTAAGTCTAATAAATTGACTCTTAGGGACCGAAATAAGCCATGGTGAATGGTGACAGCTCCCAATGGGTATAAATGAATTTCTGTCTGTGGCTTTGAAATGAGTGGAGGTCTTAAATTTATTATTATCTATTCGGATATTGAGATCCAAGAATTGAATAGTATCCTGACTCATTTCGTATTTTAATTCTATGCCCCTAGAATTGGTATTCAAGGACTGTATGAATGACTGAAGGTCACTAGCCTGGCCATCCCAAAGGAGGAGGATGTCATCGATATAGCGTGCCCAAAGGACAAGTTGGGGTATGTCCTGGGCATAGATGACATCCTCCTCCCATTGGGCCATAAATAGGTTAGCCAGGCTAGGGGCATATTTGGCACCCATAGCCACACCAACTATCTGTAGATAGAATTGGTTATTGAACCAGAAGTAGTTGTGTGTGGCTACGTATCTGAGTAAGGACATAATAAAGGTCACCTGATCGTTGGAAAGATGGGATTGTTGGGAGACGTACCACCTCGTTCGTGTGCACAGCTACAGGGAGGAACCATACCATCAAACCATGCATAACTTGCTCCTCCAAGGGGGTGGTCTATATGCTGCAGTGCCCCTGTGGGCTGCAATATGTGGGCCGAACTAAACGTCCTCTCCATGTACGTTTGGGTGAGCATATATCCAACATCATTAGTGGTTTCCCCAAACATTCAGTGTCCAAACACTACTTATTGGTACACGACAAGAACCCTTCTGGGACTTCATTTTTTGGGATCGATAAATTCAAACCCCATTGGCGGGGGAGTTCCCTAGTGAGGGAAATCTCCAAACTTGAAATGTCATGGATCCATCGCCTCAAATCTTACACTCCACATGGACTCAATATAGACACCGATATTAATGCGTTTGTGGATAATTCCTAAATATGCGGAAATTAATGCGTTTGTGGATAATTCCTAAATATGCGGATAGTTAATTTTTTCCTAGGGGTAAATCATACATTATTATTGTTTTTTATTCGTATGTACTGCCATGTTTATACAATAATGAAAAAATTTTCTTATTCAATTTAATTTTTTCCCTCTTTTTATGCTATTGTCATATGTGTACACTCCTCCTGAGATGCATGTAGAGTGGGCGTATTAAATGCATGCATGTTGTGCCATATCTCTTCATTGGGGTATGTGTATAACATATGTGCATTCTTACATCTTTTAATTCTTATTAATTTAATTTTTTTGGAATCTCATTTACAAAAAAAATTTTTTCCTATTACCATAGGTACCTTAATATGGATACTTGGTAACTATTGGGTTTATAGATATATTTTAAATAAAAACATTTTTCTCACTTTTTTTCACTGATTTCACTGAGTCTGGGCTCAGTTCACAGCATATACAGTTATTTGTATTCTAATTTTTGTTTGAGTTAATTTCTTATTATTCATTTGTGGTCGTGATATATGGGCTTATCTGCCACCATGACACAGGGACATTCCATTTTCACTAAATATGTATTATCACATATTGTTTATATGCATTATAGTTCCTCTACTATTTTCCCTTTCCTTGATAAGTTCACTTTTGCACTTCCCTTATCATTATTTTTCAGTATATTTTTCATCATGTTTTCTCACCATTATAACATGTCTAATTCACATGGCGTGGTTTATTTATATAGATAGCGTTATGTAGTCTAACTAATTGCATCACGGCCATCTGCCATTAATTTTTTATAATTCCACTACTAAATAAACTCACCTTCGTCTTTAATTAGTTATGATCGCTTTTATTTTTATTTATTTTTTATATAGTGCTGCTTATTAGTATTGGGTATGGGCATTCTTTCCCACACTCAAGATGGCTGCGCTTGTCTAACTCCATGCAATTCAGGTGGAGGTTGGGCTATATATGGGTGGTGCGTTACTGCGTCGCCCGTTCCCCATTGACAACGTCACCTGTGACGAAACGACGTATGGGAAGGCACGCAGTGACGCTACCACGGAGATCGTGAACGGGGGACGGGTTTGCACTGACCGGCCGGCAGTGTGTGTATTGTGCTCGTTATTCTTCATATATTTGTAAGTGTTTTTAAATTTTTTAAATAAACAAGTGTCTAGCAGTATCACGCTATGGGCGGTCCCTTGTTTTTATGTGCCTGAGATAATTAGTTGGATGTCCTTGAGCGGAGCAGAGGCTGTGGAGGTCCTTCTTGTTCCCTGGAGTGTTTGTCCTTGATCTGATCGGTCTCATCAATTACTCCCCATCTGGGATGTTGCAGGCTTCATAGGCAGTGCCTTTTATTACTAGACATCTGGTAAGCGCCAAATTCAAATGGTGGATGGGATTGCACAAAACTTTTGTATGCCTGTCACAGCGGTGTTCCATTTACCATCTAATCAGCAGTCTACTCACTATATTCTACCTGGCTTAGTACCAAGGAAGACACTTAATCAGGATTAATGTGGTTCCCATTTGGACTTTATTCATTATACCTTACACACTCTTCTGTAGTCTTATTGTGTATGTAATTCATTTTTTGGTATATTATTATTTGGTCATTTGGGTTTTCTTTTTTTTTTTTTTCATGTATGTTTAAATATTTGTTTGGCGCAGCTTTATCCATTTTATATTATTCATATCTGCTGACCTTGTTCCTGAAACCCTGCTTCCTCTGACTATTCTCTTGGATCATCCCTGCCTGTTTATCTGCCTCTTGCCTATATTACTGACCCCGGCTTGGACTTACAACTACGGCTCTGTCTGTTGATCAGGTACCCCGCTGCCAGCATGTTACCGACTCCTGCCTGTTTCCGACCTTGCAACTGATCCTGATTCTGCACCTATCTGCCTGGCTCCTGCTGAACAAGACTTGTGACCAGCTTCCACGCCACCACTGCAAAGGCTCCTGTGTCCTCAAGCTTCAGCTCATTCCAACAGCTGCCAGGCGCCTGCACCCTTCCACTGCCCTAGCAGTCCCTGTCTCCACTACCAGGGTTGCTTGGACAGGAATTGTGCAAGAGGCCACCCTCATCGTCTTGGGCTCCACTGTAAGGTACGTGACAGGAAGATAATATAATAAAAATAAAAAAAATAATAAACTGATGAAACGGGTTTCTCCGGAAAGGAGAAGAGGTTCATCCACCTATCCAGGGGTGGCCAGCGTCCAATCACCTGAAGGTATGAGCCTATAATCCATGCTGTATGAATTCGTTTCCTGTGCCCTGTACTGTATGATTAAGATTTGTAGGAGTTTAAAATATGTGCATGCTTGAATAATATTTGCACTTTTGTTGTGAAAAAAACAATCCCCTCTCTGTGATTGATGTATGTTGTAAATAGCATTCATTTTAACAGACCTTGTTGCAGATTCCTACCTGTTTCTGCTCTGTCTTTCTACATCTTTTGGATACTGATTTTGATTCGGAGTGACTTTTTCATTATTGATCAGCTTCTAGGTCTGCATCCCTTTTGAAGTGATCAACCCTAAGAGCCGGTTCACACCAGGGCGACTCAGGATCCGACTTCAGGTTGCCCCGAGACGCCCCAAGTCACCCCAAGTTGCCCCCAAGTCGCGCTGTAATGTTAGCCTATGGAGCCGTCTTTATGCACACTACAGAAGTCGCTCCGACTTCAAAAAAGGTTCCTGTACTACTTGAAAACGACTTCTAGGTGACTTGTATCCATTGAGTTCAATGGAAGTCGCCTGCAAGTCGGATCCCTGTTCATTTTGACCATCTCCTTTAGGCAAGTTCACAGGAAGTACAAAGGAATTTAACCCGGTTAGCCTTGATGTTGCCTCGAAGTTGCCTTGAAATTGCCTCAAAGTTGCCTTGCTGTTGCCTCGGAGTTGCCTTGCCGTTGCCTCGAAGTTGCCTGGCAAAGTCGTGCCGACTTTGTGGTCGCTGTAGTGTGAACCGGCACTTAAGGAGCATCTCAACAAAAATGAAGTTGCCTAAAATTGGACCTGTTTCTTAGTGCAGAGTTCTGAGAAAATCAGCCAATCACACAAGCAGGAAATTATATTTCTGGAGGTTTCCATAAACCAATTGTGCATAGAATGCCTCTAGGTTGCCATATTGCATTACATTTTACAGAAAATGATAGCGCTTAAGATTAAAAAGGAAAGGTAATTTTTAATAAAATTACAATATGGCTTGTGTTGCAATTATACAGTATATGCTATATTATTTTTTTTAAATTTGCTAGATATTTTTTTCCAATAAAAGGAGTTACCCTTTAAATCCCTGAATCTTTCTAAGTTAGTACTTATTTGTGCCAAGGGCCTTGAGAAGTCTGCTACCTACTCTACTGTGTAATATTTTCGTTAAAGCACAGTTCAGTCGACACATAAAAGATTAATGATAAATGTCATGACTCTTCGTGTAATGCATAGTTTGGATACTTTGGGATTACATTTAAAAGAAGTATAAGGTCAATTATTGTCATTTCAACAAACCATGTCAATAATTACAGCCTCACTGACAGGAAAAATTAGCTTAGTGATGAATTTGTGCCCTAGTGACTTATGAAGCAAGTCATTTGCACGCAAGGTCTATGAAATGGGATTTTAACATCTTTATTTCTTTCTGTGCATGGCCATACTTGTAGCATTTACAATTAAAAAAAAAATGATGTAAGTTTTATAATAAAAGAATTATATGTTTTATTATATGATTTTAATTTTTTACACCAAACTTATTAAAAGAATCAGTAAAATTAGGATGGCAATTTGAAACAGTAACTATTAAGCAAATATTTTTTGAGTAACTTTTTACAACTCTATTGTCATACATCAAATTGACTTTGCAAAGTACAAAGAAAAAAGTTAAATTCTCAGCGGTTTGTTTGGTATTTATTACTTGTTTTGTGCTCTGTGCCATTTTTTAACTAGGGATATTAGTGAAGGAAGGAATAATCAAGCGTGTAGTAACAATGCAAGAAACAAAAAATAACCATGCCCTCTTAGACTTTTCAATGTAAAGCAGCTGTTCTTATGCTGTGTGGCACGCCTCACAGGAGAGTTGGGGAAAAAAGCCTTTTGGGATCACTAACAGCACTGTGATGTTTAGCCCCAGGAGGCTTCTTCCATCTTAGGTTCCAATGGCACAAATCATGGTAAAATTGCTGAACCTAAAACATCTGACAAAGGTGAGGAAGGGCAAAAGGTAAGCCCTGAACCTGTGACTAACAGCTGACATTCGTATAGTAAAACTGTTATTTAACCACTTCAATACAGGGCACTTTCGCACCTTCCTGCCCAGGCCAGTTTTCAGCTTTCAGCGCTGTCACTTTTTAAATGACAATTGCACGGTCATCCTACACTGTACCCAAACAAAATATTTATAATTTTGTTCCCACAAATAGAGCTTTCTTTTGGTGGTATTTGATCACCTCTGTGGTTTTTATTTTTTGCTAAACGAATAAAAAAATACTGAAAATTTTAAAAAAATAAGTTTTTCTTTGTTTTTGTTATAAAATGTTGTAAATAAGTAAGTTTTCTCCTTCGCTGATGGGCACTATTAAGCTGCACTGATGGGCCTTGATGAGGCAGCACCGATGAGGTGGCACTGATTGGCACTGACAGGCAGCACTGATATGCGGCACTGATGGGCATTGATAGGCGGCACTGATGGGCACTCATAGGTGGCACTGGTGGGCACTGATAGGCGACAGTGATGGGCACTGAAAGGCTGCACTGATGGGTACTTATGGGTGGCACTGATAGACAGCACTGATGGGCACTGATAGGCGACATTTATGGGCATTGATGGGCACTTATGGCTGGCACTGATAGATTCAACTGATAGGCATCACTGGTGGCACTGGCAGGCATTTTTCTTTGACACTGATTGGCAGCTGCCTTGGCACTGATTGGCAGCTGCCTGGGCAATGATTGACATTTCCCTGGTGGAACTAAACTCTCTCCCTGTTCAGATATCCCATTGCAGAAATGAGCGTTCCCACTTGCGACTTTGAAAGTACAATTTACATGCATTCCCGCGTGTCACAGATAAGGCAGCCATACGACTGTTATGTTCAAGTGATTGGACCCTGCCAAGCTTTTGAGAACATGCCCATGAGTATCCCCCACCCACCCACATCAACTTCTCATTGTCTTCTAATACAACAATAAAAGCAGTGCATTCAAACTGGTGCAACCTTGGTAAATCTTGGGAATCGTATCTAGACCCCAGACTGTGTAGGGTGGCCTGTAATATTGCTTGTGGCACACTTTACGCTCACTAAGGCACTGGGTGCAACACGTCTAGTTAGTCGAATGATGCTATACAAGTCCAGGACCTTGGTCCATTCCCATGAAACTCCGACCATGGAAACCCCTCTGAGGGTTTGCCCAATGTGATGATCGAAGCCTGGACCCAAAACAGGGACCAGTGAAGTGACCAGGTAAGCCAGGTCACCTGTTACTGTAAAAAACAGGGACTGTGTTTGGAATGTATTTACTTTTACTGTATAAACGTTTCAAACTCGGTGCTAAAATTCAACCTCTCAGAGCTTAGTCTCAGGTGGATGATCAGGTGTTACATCATACCACAGGTCTTACACCTTACCGCCACTTTTGCCAAGAGTCCTTTATAAAAGGTATTCAGATGCTTCCTTCCCCCCTTGTGCCGTGAGGATTTTTCTACACAACGGTCTGCAATCAAGGCTGCTGCATACTCCTTCTCAGACATGAAATTATAAGATTGAGACTGTGGATGGTGTATTTTATGTACAAACGTGGTGATGCCTGCAATGATGTCTTTGACTTTTGAAAACTAGTAAAAATGACCGAATACAAATAAATAAATAAATCAGGAGAAAGAGATTCATGGCAAAAGCTCAATTAACATTTCACTTTGCCGCAGCCCTGCACAGTACTCAATTTTATAAGGCTAAAGCTTCCCTTGCACAACAGTAGTACTGGATTTTAACACCAGTCTCTGCATCCTATTATAGGTCTAGCTCAGGCACGCAACAAGTAGCCTAATGTCAGGCCTGGGCTAGCAGCACTCTTCTCAGTGCTCAGGCGGCTCAGCTGTCGGATAATTGTCAGCACTCATTGTTTTCAAATGTGGCTCACCTGGTTATCATTAGCTGCTAGTCAGTCCCCCCTACAGCCAGACCCTTCTGGCTATTTAACCTGCCTTGTTCATTACTTTCATGCCTTTGTCTGGTCAACATATCTGCAGTGCCTCTGCTGTGTTCCTGTGAAAAACTGACTGATGTCCCTTCTGGTTCCTGATCCTGTTCTTCTGCCTCTAACTACGCTGATTTCTGGTTTCCTGATTACTGGCTCATCTGATTACCCGTTTTGGCTTCCAATTCCTGGCTTATGTTTTGACTACGTTTACTGATCTGTACCATTTTTACCATTACATTAAAGGTGTGATTTTTACTGCATTTTCTTGTCTCAGTCTGATTCATGGTTCCCGACAGTAGGCGAAGGTCATGAATTCAGAAGATGCAGGCAATCCACCTAGTGGTAATATATTTTTTCTAGATTGAATGAGCAGGACCACCACATGGATCAGTTTGCCATAGCATTACAGATGCTCCTAATTCGTACTGCTCACCTGGATCCTCCCACTGTGGCTGTTCTCGTACAACCAGTGTTGCAGGCCTTCCCTGCTGATGCTGCTCCAGTCTTTGTGCAGGCACCCACCTCGAATATTACCTCTGTAAGAGGTATATCTGGTTCCGCTCCAGTTCCCCATCGTTTTGGGGGTGATCCTGTTCAATGCAGAGGGTTTCTAAATCAGGTTGGGATATATTTTGAGATGCTGCCCCAGGTGTTCCCCACAGACAGAAGCAAAGTAGGCTTCATTATTTCTTTGCTTTCTGATAGAGCCCTGGCCTGGGAAAACCCTCTGTGGGAGAGGCAAAAACCCATTGTCCTAAGTTACCCTGAGTTTGTGGCTTCCTTCAAAAGGTTTTTGACATTCCCGCTCGCTCCGCTTCTGCTGCCAAGATCCTCATGTCCATCAAACAGTATACAAGAACTGTTGCCGATTACGTCATTGAATTCAGTACTCTGGTAGAAGAGGATGCTTGGAACAATGAGGCCATCTTGGCTGCTTTTTCTCATGGTTCTCGGATAACATTGAAGATGATATAGCAGCTCGAGACATACCTACAGACATGGAGAAGTTAATCACGTTTGCCATTCTCATTGACTCCAGACTCCGAAAGAGACCTTCCTTTAACCACTTAAGGACTGCCCCTTAAGTGGATAATCACATACCTGTAAGTGATTGCATGTCATCGGCTCTGGGGCGCGCACACGGAAAGTCCTTTTTAAGTGATTGAATGAATTGATTTATACGATTTACACTATTGGAGCACTTTATTTTATTTTCATGTGGAGAATTTCTGGATATACACAGTGGATATTTTGTGATTCACCTTGACACCTGCTTACACGTCTTTAAAAGCGCTTTATTTGGTGAGTGCGTTTCTTAAGGGAGAGGAGTCACCTGTCACTGTGGTGTGGTGGAAGGAATAAGAAGATATTTTACAGATTATTTCAACAGACATTGTGGACACTATATGGACTTTTGATTGATTTATGTATTTTGTCTTATTTATAATTTGGCACATAGAAATATTTTTTTTTTTCACCTATCACTGGGTGATATAGTTTTATATATATTCATTTATCACATGCACAGTTAATTCTTTTAGATATATTTTTTTGTGTGAGTTTAAATATTCACTATTTTTAGATTCAGTGTGAGCGTCATTATTTTTTCCTTGGACTGAGCACATTTTAAGGTTAAAAATACATTTTCAATTCCATTGATTACAGGATTATTTGCCCGCCTCAAGGGGCAACGATTTTGAGAGGGGCAAACAATCTCGTGAGGATTAAGGAGGGCGACAAATGGAAAACTGTTTAATACTATGACTGGACATTACGAATACCTCGTAATGCCGTTTGGTCTCTGCAACGCTCCTGCAGTTTTTCAGGAATTCATCAACGATGTCCTCCGAGATATGTTGCAGTAATGTGTGGTGGTTTATCTTAATGATATTCTCATATATTCAAAATCCCTAGAGAGCCACCACACAGATGTCTCACGTGTGCTACAGAGGTTGAGATATAATAACCTGTATTGTAAGTTGGAAAAGTGTGAGTTTCATTACAAACAAGTTAAATTTCTGGGTGAGATCATTTCTACTGCCAGTTTTTCGATGGATCCATAGAAACTATTTGCAGTTTCATAGTGGCCTCGACCCGTAGGTCTACATCCGCTACACCGTTTTCTTAGCTTTGCCAATTATTATCAAAAATGTATTCATGATTTCTCTTCTGTGGTCAAACCCCTGACTGATATAACCAGGACAGACGGCAACCCACAGAATTGGTCTCCGGATTCCATTTATGCCTTTGAGCCTCTCAAGGCTGGCTTTGTTTAAGCTCCTGTGCTGGCACATCCTGATCCTACGTTACCCTTTATTCTTGAGGTTGATGCGTCTGAGACTAGAGTAAGTGCCTTCTGTCTCAACACCCTACCTCTGAGAGCACTATGCATCCTTGTGGCTACTTTTCTAAGCAAATTGTCTCCTGCAGAAAGCAATTACGAGATTGGGGACAGAGAATTGTTAACTATCATGTTAGCTCTTAAGGAATGAAGGCATCTCTTCGAGGGTACCACTGTGCCGGTCCTCATTTTGACTGACCATAAGAATCTCACATTTTGTCTGAGGCAAAACATTATCTCCCAGAAGGGCACGAAGGGGCTCTTTTTCTGTCAAGCTTCAATTACAGTCTCATTCTTACCCGATACTAAGAATGTAAGAGCTGATGCATTGTCATGACAGTTTTCCTCCTCCTCCAAGATGGAGTCGGTTCCTACTTCTGTCGTACCTCCCCATTGCATTCTAGCCACTATTTGCTCTAGTCTCACTTCACCTTTTGGTCACAGGATTCTTACTGCTCAGATCCATTCTCCTCCTGAAAAACCTTGTGACTGCTGCTTTGTCCCTGAGAACCTCTGCACTGCTTTGCTCCATACCTGCCATTCTCCCAAGGCAGCTGGTCACCCAGGGAAGAATCAACAAATTTGGGCTATTTCCCATCAATTCTGGTGGCCTAGTCTCCGTGCTGATGTAACCGCATTCGTAGTCGCTTGTTCCGTGTGTGCTCAGAGTAAAACACCATCACACCTTTCAGTGGGCTTTGTACAACCCATACCCAATGGAGAGAGGCTTTGGACCCACTTGTCTATTGATTTTATTTTGGAGTTACCCAACTCCTAGGGCAACACTGTTATTCTTATGTTGGTTGACCAGTTCTCGAAGATGTCTCATTATATCCCACTTAAGTTGTTGCATACATCCAAAGAACTGGCAACCATTGTCACTTGAGAGATCTTTCGGTTACATGGGCTACCTAAGGTTAACATCTTGGACAGGGGAAGCCAGTTTGTGTCCAGGTTTTGGCGAGAGTTTTGTGCACAGTTGGGAATTCAGTTTTCCTTCTCCTTGGCGTATCACCCACAGTCCAATGTGGCCGCAGAACGAGCCAACAAAGCATTGGAGCAGTTTCTACATTGCTATATTTCTGACCACCATAACAACTGGTCAGACCTCTTACCTTGGGCGGAGTTTTCTCACAATAGTGCCATCAATGCTGCTTCATGATTGTCTCAGCTAATGGTGAATTATGGGTTCCAGCCATCCATATTGCCTGACACATTTGTTCCTCAAAGAATTCCTGCGTTAGAGGAGCATCTCCGTGATCTCCATTCCACTTGGGTGCAGGTCCAAGAGTCCTTCCGATGTGCCAGTTATAGGTACAGACTCCATGCTGACTGCCGATGCCTACCTGCGCCTTCCTACTAAGTTGGGGAGAGGGTCTGGCTGTCGTCTCGTAACCTCCGACTCCATGATTCCTCACTCAAACTGGCACTGCGGTATATTGGGTCTTATCGTATTCTCCCTAGGATCAACCCAGTGGCCTACGCATTAGACCTTTCTTCCAACATGTGCATTTCTAATGTATTCCATTTTTCTTATTAAAACCTTTAGTGTGCAACCGCTTCAGCACCTCGGTACCACGTACTCCCCAGGTTCAGGTTGAGAACCATGAGGAGTATGAGTTACAATCTATCATTGACTCCCTTAGGTGCCTGGTGCCACTCCGAGGGGAAGGGGTCATTGAGGAGGGGGTACTGTCAGGGCTGGGCTCTTAGCAGCTCTCTTCTCAGTGCTCAGCGGTCCGATAATTGTCAGCACTTATTGTGTCCACAAGTGGCTCACCTGGTTATCATTACTTGTCAGTCCTGCCTACAGCCAGCCCCTTCTGGCAATTTAAACTGCCTTGTTCATTCCTTTCGTGTCTTTGCCTGGTGAACATATCTGGAGTGTCTCTTTTCCTGTGAAATACTTTGCCTGGCTGACGTCCCTTCTGATTTGCTGATTACGGGCTCATCTGATTACCAGTTTTGGCTTCCGATCCCTGGCTTATGTTTTGACTATGTTTACTGATCTGTACCATTTTCACCATTACTTTAAAGGTGTGACTTTTTTACTGCATTTTCTGTCTCAGTCTGATTCATGTTTCCTGACACCTACCTAACTAAGGCAGACTTTATTGTAACTATGTCACAATCTCTAACAATTAACACATCTACTACAGCCAGTACTGTCTAGTGCTAAAACACACCTCCACCTTGTTTTGTCTGAGCCAGATCCCAATATGCCTGCCCTAGATGACTTAGACATAGAAGGGAATGAAGAGAACTTAGAGGTGGTGTTAAAGAAAGATTTCTCATTTCCAGGCTCCAATGCACCTGATGTCATGGTTTCACACAATAAGCTTGCCAATGCTAAAATTATTACTTCTCCTGTGTGCAAAAGCCTTGTCATTGTTGTACTTGAATCTCCCCATCTCATCACCCCCCCTTTGGGTACAAAAAGACCAGCTAAATCTAAAAAAGATATTTCCTGTCTATGAATAAATGGAATGGGCAATTAAAGGGTCACTAAAGGAAAAAAATATTTTTTTCTTTTAAATAACAAACATGCTATACTTACCTCTACTGTGCAGCTTGCTTTGCACAGAGTGGCCCCGCACCTGGTCTTCTGGGGTCCCTCGGCAGCTGTCTCGGCTCCCTCACGCAAGGACTCCACAACTTCATGCAAGCTCCCTTGCATGGTGTGGAGTGCTTGCGGGCGCGCTTTCGTGATACAGCTGGCGGGGACCCCAAAGCACCCTCCCCATGTTGAGGGCATGTAGCCTGGTATGGCTCGGTGGGTGCTTGCTCGTCCCTCCCCTTTCCTGACCTGCCAGGTTATGTGCTTGGATAAGGGTCTGGTATGGATTTTGGGGTGATCCATTTTTCTTTTAATTTTGGCGCCGGCTTCCCCTTAAAATTCATACCAGACCAGTAGGGGGGACCCTACGCTGTTTTTTTCCTTGATTTTCGAATAGCTGGATTTTTGGAATTCCACGCCATAATATTTTTGAATAATTACATACCATTGCATGCATTTGAAGAGTTAAAATGATGGAATAAACCAAACTGATGTGCATTCAATAATTATGCTGCTGAGTACAATGTACATTTTAAGGAGGTGATACCCCTGGTAGGATTCAAACCCATGGCTTGAACCTTTAAAGGTAGCAGGGCATACCACTACGCTATGGAGCTAAGCACAACCATACATAGAAAATACCATTACTAATGTTTGATTCTTTTCATTGATGTTGTCAGGATATCAAGCCGCTGCGTGCCCCGGGGGCGCCGTTGTTGCGGCATGTCACTCTGACACACCGCAACTCCGATCTAGGTAAAGAGCCTCTGACAGACTCTTCACCACGTGATCAGTCGTGTCCAATCATGGCTGATCATGATGTAAACAGGAAGCGCCGTTGATCAGCTTTTCATCACTCACGTCTGACAGACGCGAGTAGAGGAAAGCCGATCGGCTGCTCTCCTGACAGGGGGGTCTGTGCTGATTGTTTATCAGTACAGCCCCCCCTCGGATGCTTGCCAAGGACCACCAGGATGCCGCCAGGACCACCAGGGATGGCCACCATATTGGACCACCAGGTTTGCCACCCTAGACCACCAGGGAAATTCTAATCAGTGCCCAGGCATCTGCCAATCAGTGCCAATAAAAAATGCCTGCCAGTGCCACCAGTGATGCCTATCAGTGAAATCTATCAGTTCCAACCATCAATGCCCATCAATTTCCCATTAGTGCCCATCAGAGCCCATCAGTGCTGCCTATCAGTGCCACCCATAAGTACCCATCAGTGCCGCCTATCAATGCCGGTCAGTGCCATATATCAGTGCCGCGTATCAGTGCCTATCAGTGCCACCTCATCGGTGCCGCCTTATCAGTGCCCATCAGTGCAGCTTATTTGTGCCCAACAGTAAAAGGAGAAAACTTACTTATTTACAACATTTTATAACAAAAACAAAGAGAAACTAAATTTTTTTCCAAATTTTCGGTCTTTTTTTATTTGTTTAGCAAAAAATAAAAACCACAGAGGTGGTCGATACCACCAAAAGAAATCTCTATTTGTGGGAACAAAATTATAAAAATTTAGTTTGGGTACAGTGTAGCATGACCGCGCAATTGTCATTTAAAGTGACAGCACTGAAAGCTGAAAATTGGCCTGGGCAGGAAGGTGCGAAAGTGCCCTGTATTGTAGTGGTTAATAATACTTAAAGTGAAACAATAAAAATGAAATATTCCTTTAAATATCATGCCTGGGGGGTGTGCTTACTATGCCTGCAAAGTAGCGCATCTTTCCCAAATTTAGAACAGTACCGCAACAAAATGAGATTTCTAAAGGGAATAAATGTCTTTTAAAACTGCTCGCGGCTGTAATGTATTGTCGGATCCCAGCAATATAGATAAAAATCATTGAAGTGAGTTTCCCCCTCCAGTCCATTACCAGGCCCTTTTGGGTCTGGTATGAATATTAAGGGGAAACCTGCACACAAAAAAATAAATATTTTTGCGTGGGGGTCCCCCCAAAATCTAAACCAGGCCCTTTAGGTCTGGTATGAATATTAATGGGAACCCTGCGCCAAAATGTAAAAAAAATGGTGTGGGGGTCCCCCCAAAATCCATACCAGACCCTTACCAGAACACACAACCTGGCAGACCACAGAAAAAGAGGGGGGGCAAGAGAGCGTCCCCCTCCTGAACCGTACCAGGCCACATGCCCTCAACATGGGGAGGGTACTTTGGGCCCCCCCCCAAAACACCTTGTCCCCATGTTGATGGGGACAAGGGCCTCATCCTCACAACCCTTGCCGGGGGGGCGGGCTGTGTGACATCAACGGATGGTCACGCCCCATGGCTGTGTGAGAGACGCCAGACAGCGGGTGACAACACAATGGAGGAAGACGACAGCGAGGAAGAACACGGCAGCAGGAGAAGTAGGCGGTGGCGGGAGAGATGGCTACAGAAGATGGCAGCAAGAGACAGCACCAGGAGAAGATGACGGTGGGAGACACGGCTCGGGGGAGAAGACCACTCAGAGCTATTTTACAATAAAGGAATTGTCAAAAACGGCTATTGTTTTTTGTCACATTTCACTGCTTTTTTTGGTGAATGGGTAGGGGTACAATGTAAAAAATACCCATTCACATGGGGGGGCCAGGATCTTGGGCCCCCTTGTTAAAGGGGGCTTCCAGATTATGATAAGCCCCCCACCCACAGACCCCCACAACCACCGGGCAAGAGTTGTGGATGAGGCCCTTGTCCCTATCAACATGGGGACAAGGTGTTTTGGGGGGGACTCCACCCTCCCCATGTTGAGGGCATGTGGCCTGGTAAGGTTCAGGGAGGGGGCGCTCTCTCGTCCCCTTTTTTTTCCTGCGGCCTGCCAGGTTGCATGCTCAGATAAAGGTCTAGTATGGATTTTGGGGGGGGACACCACGTCATTTTTTTTTACTTTTGGTGTGGGGGTTGCCCTCCGGGTCCATACTAGACCCGAAGAGCCTGGTATAGACCTGAGGGGACCCATGCGTTTTTTTTTTTGCGATTTTTTATTTTTTTTTGGCTGCCATTTTTTTTACTTTCAGTGGGGAATGACTCATTGGTTATTAAGGACGCAGCGACTGGCTTCCCGGCCCAATGGTTAGCAACCAGCTATATACAGTGTTAAAATAAGAACCGCAAAACACATCCAAAATCACATAACAAACGCAGCAGTTGCCTTTCTGGTGTGGTTCCATTGAAATCTATTACCCGCAAATTGCTTGAAAAAGGTCCCCGACCATTTCCAAAAATGCACTACAACAAAACAACATTCTTTCACACATTTTTTTTTCTTTCACTCGCACCATCACAATACACCATTATTCAGCATTAATCATCTGTTATTGATATACGGCTCCATCACAGTGTCCTCCATTTTTCCACGATTTGTTTGTACTTTGGTTTGCGTCACATTATTTCCCCACACCATTTTACCCACTTGACTCGCACCAACACTCAACACTATTTGCACAACTTTTTCAAAATGTATTCATATTCACATCCACATTCCACACTCAACATTCAACCATATCTGCAACATTCACCAGCATTCAGTAACACATTTTTTGACATTCGCACACAGCCACAAGTAACAGCCACTTCATTCATCATATTATCACCCATGTTTCATAACTTTTTTTTTTTTACCTTCACACCTTTTCACATCTTATCTCATTCATCTTAATTCACTGAGACACATGGTATTTTTGATTTAATATATGGCAATCTTCAGCATTATAACATAATAAATGGGCTATTCCTACTTTAGATCAAAATTGAATTGAAATCTATGATAAAATTGGATGACACTCATTGGGGTTTTTCTGCAGGTGCTGGACCCCCCCCACCCGCCACTGCCATTGTTGGCTGCTCCTTAGTGTGACTTCTTGTAAGTCACATTAGGGGTGGAGGTGTTCTCCCTTGGAATGCGCATGGAACGAACATCTGATCGATTTTAGAGGAACTCTGGTCAGAAGATTGTTTATCCACACCCTTCATTGGTAACTATATCCCATGTAAATTCTACTCTTTCTTGATAACACAAGGAAAACTGTTTTTGTATACTCTGTGAAATGATGTCCACAAGTGTAAAAAATGTATATATTTTTTGACAGCAAATCAATCCCCTGAGGAAGACTTTGACCACGTAGGTCAAAACGCGTTGGAAATTTGCATACCAGACATTTTGATATATTGTGTACTATTGTATGTTCGTAGTTTCTTGTAGAATTTTGAATGGTGTTACACCCCCCAACCAGAGCTCATATTTTAAACGCCTATGTGTCCATGTTACGTCTTTTTAACTACTTTTTTAATAATTGTATTCTTTCTGTGAAAAAAACCCATTGGGGGAGACTTTCCCATATGGATAATGACATTATTATTTATGTTTTACTTACTAATTTGCACTGACTTTCTGGCTCCCCTTACTGCATCTATGACAGCTATTGTGTTGTACCTCTGCCCACTCCCTCTATTGCGCTATTCACTAAGCACAGCACAGTGATGATGCTACACAGGTGCTTTGTAAATTGAATCCAAACTGATATCTATCATAGACTCCTTTCCAGTGCAGCAGGGAACCTAAAGTGCGGTTCTCGCTATACTTTCTGATACCAGCTCAGTGGGGCTTAAAGAGGAACTGCAGTGTGCTTACATAATTTGTAATAAAAAAATCTTTGCCGTTCTGAAGCTTCCCTCCAACCACTTTGCATATTATTTTATATATACTGTGATTCTGTACTTGCCAAATATGCTGCAGAAATCTCCATCCACTGAGTCTGGCTGCAACCATTTTAACTGTAGGCAGCTAAGGCAGCTGCCTGTTCACTTCCTAGATTTACGCAAACACACAGGAGGCACACCTCCAGCTCTGCAGCTCTTATTGGCCCTCTTATTATTCATCCCCCTCCCTTCCTGGCGAACTCTGAGAGTGCGAGAAAGAGAGAGATGTGCATTATGTCATAAGCCTTGGCTTTTTACCAGACAAGAAACAGGAAGTGGGCTGTATAAGGTATTTACTGGCAGAAAAAAAATGTGTTACTATCCAAAATTAAAACAACAAGGGCAGAAGATTTAATAGATGGAAAGTTGAAAAATGACTGAAGGTCTGTTTAATAATAGCTATGCACATATAAAATAGGTTATGGATTAAATGAATCAAAATATATTTATTAAAAGGTTTTTCAAAATGGTACAAACACTGTGCCTAGATCCGGGCTTTAACAGAGAATAATCTAAAATAGTCTACATCACTCTGGAAATCTCATAGATGAATACTAACAATAAAGCAAGAAGATAGGAATGATAGAGAAGTTTAGGTATGGGGATTCTAACACATTGGATTTCTACAGAGGAAGCAGTTTGAAAAAGTCTTTAAGTTGATGAAAACACCTTTCAAAATATTGCATCAAACTATTCTCTAGTGCCTGTCTGTGACTTACCGACGCAATCTTCTTAAACAATGTGTAATATTTTGGTATTTATCCAAAGCAGCACGATTAGCAAAAAAAAATTACTTTTTCCCTTGGATTTTGTTGTATTTGTTCTTAGACTGGAACCTAAAGTATTCAGGAAGTCATGCTCTACTTAATTCTACCAAGCTGCTACATTTTACAGGCTTAGCATATTGAATGGGATCCTAATGTATATATGTACTATATTCTATTGGTGCATGTGTGGAACAGCTGTGTGGAAGGGGGGAAAATAAAGCAATTGTATGTTGCTACGGAAAGCTACATTTCCTGGCTTACCCTAAGAGACATTAGAGAACAGTGACCTGAAGAGACAATTAAGTCATACGGAAGGATAAACATGTGTCAGGTTTACAATTGTTACACCTGTGCAAATGTTAGGTTTCATTTTCTTTTTACAAGGCAATTGCTAAGGGGATGTTTCTACTTGTTTTCGATGGCAGCATGTAAGCCCAAGATATTTTTTGATATAGAAAATGCTTTGTGTATATTAAAAGCCACTAAGCAGAAATCGACTAAACATTTATGTGTAAATAAAATGCCTTTTATTGTAGGTTAATTCGAAAATGTTAAAGGCTTAGTATTACACAGAGAAAACATAATCCTTAAGGCCCGTACACACGATCAGACTTTTTGACAACCAACATGCAAATTAGCTGTTTTGGACCAACATCCGACCGTGTGTACGCTCCATCGGACCAACTTTTTCCAGGTTTCATCTGACTTTTGTTGGCTGTACGAAGGGACCAACTTTCTGCCAACAAAAGTCCGATGGACCAAAGTCCGACCGTGTGCACACAAAACCAACGGACGCATGCTCAGAACCAATGCAAAAGATCAGACAACAATATAGAAGTTGACCAAAGGTGGCGCAGGAGTATTCGAACGTCCTCTTTTGAAGTGTCGTCAGTACGTTGAAACGTCACTACGTTCATGTTTGTTGCCTAAAAATTCCGATCGTGTGTATGCAATACCAACTTGGGGCCAACACCCTTTGGACAAAAATCCACGGGAAAGTTGCTCCACGGCCCGATCGTGTGTATGAGGCTTTAGAAAGCTGTTTTAATCTGGACCTTACTGGGCCTGTTATTACTGGGACAGCAACAATATCTACTGGCTTTTGTGAATTATAAAAACTCACTTGTTTACAAGAAAACTTTTAGGTATGTTATGATTAATGTTATAGTATAAGTAAAATCACAAAAAATCTCTTATATGCTTTAACAAGTTAATGTAGTTTCAAGACTCATTAAAATTACACCTGTGGATCATGTTATGAAGGTCTTTGTTTATGCACTTTCTGTTAAGGGTTACAATGTTGTGTCCCTGTCTCCCAACTGTTCTCCTTTATTGTGACCCTGTTGTATCGGCTTTGGAGAGACTACAAGTGACTGTTTCAACAAACATCACACAGACTTGGTCAATTGTTGTCACCTTTAGGAAGCCCATCTTGAGCAATGCCATGTAGCCGTCACTGGAGCTCATGCATGTACACAGGAAGCAACACCAAATGATTAACATAAAGAGAAAAAAATAACTTTTTTTATACATAATAAATCAACTTACAACAATATGTATGCAGTGAAAAAAACGAATGATGCTCATAAAAACAAATCCAGTCCTCATCTGTCAGCCAGTGAATAATATACAAATAAACTGTGCCAGCGTAAAAACAAATAAAATTCCAACGTCAACCTTTAAAACTCAGTCCACCCATGTGAATATTGATGTGAAACAAGGAACTAGTGTCCAAAGAAAACATCTTCTCCATACAACGCACAGCCACCTTCAAATTTTAAGCAGCTCAATTTGTGAGTGATAGTTGAATGCTTACCCTCACTTACTGACTCCTTAAATGACAGGAGGTCACAAACAGCATGCATAGGATAGCAGCTGCCTGAGCTGCTGAACCACCCAAATGAACAGTCTTAGGGAGGGTGCGGTCTCCCACTGTTGTGCATTTATCTGACCATCAGTTCTAGAATCCACTATCCACCTTGCAGCTTTCACAGCTGCAAAGTCTGAAGAGGTCATTGATGGTCACATGGTACAGGAAGCCAGTCAAAGGAATATAGGCACGAAGAGCTAACCATACAGCTTGAGCCTCTTTTGAGGGTATTGTCATATATTATTCACGAGTTGACAGGTGAGGACTGGATTGGTTTCTATGAGCTAATTCGTTTTTTCACTGCATATATGTTGGAGTATTGCATATGTTGAGATATTATTTTTACACCTTCGTGTGTGAAAGGTGTTAAGCACAATGCATAATGCATGGTGGCTCTATTTTTTTTAATAATTGGGGGGAAGTTTTTTACTGTGCGGTGTCACATTTTAGAAAATTTTGCCTTTTTTTTATTATTTAAAAAGAAGGCAAATGTTCGTAAAAAAAAATGTGAATTGGCAAACTAAATGGCATTCAGTAAAGTATTACATCTGCTTCAGCAGTGCAAGTAGTGAACTTGCAATAGGGCATGTAAGTCACACATCAGTCCCTACCCCAGAGTACTTGCAGTCTAGTGTATAGTGTAGATATTCATACCGTATATACTCGAGTATAATCCGACCCGAATATAAGCCGAGGCACCTAATTTTACCACAAAAAACTGGGAAAACGTATTGACTCGAGTATAAGCCTAGGGTGAGAAATGTGCAGCTACTGTAAGTGGAATAGAGGGTCAACAATGCCCTGTGCCCATTTGCATCCCTTAACTGTGCCCATTTGCAGCCATAGGTCCCCCGAACTTCAAACTTGGTGGTTAAGGGTTCCTGGATGCCCCCTAGCTGCAGCCAAAATGTGGGGTCTCTGGACCCAAAGGGTCCCGAAATGACATTGCTGCAGATGGACACAGTTGACCGACTTTGGGGCCCCGTATCTCGGGGCCACTTGGTGCTAGGAACCCCAAATTTGGTGTGCAAACCCAGTGGAACAATCACTACAACATATCCAATGGGTTCTAGATGGGGTTCCTATCACCAAGTGGCCCCGAGATATGGGGCCCCAAAGTCGGTTCGGAAAATGTCAAGCACTTTTCTGCAGCAGAGAATGACATTTTCTGAACCGACTTTGGGGCCCCGTATCTCGGGACCACTTGGTGCTAGGACCCCATCTTTGGATATGTAGTGTAGTGATGGTTCCACTTGGTTTGCACACCCACACCAACACCAACCCATTTGGGGTTCCTAGCACCAAGTGGCCCCGAGATACGGGGCCCCAAAGTCAGGTTGGAAAATGTCATTCTCTGCTGCAGAAAAGTGCTTGACTCAAGTATAAGCCGAGGGGGGCATTTTCAGCACAAAAAATGTGCTGAAAAACTCGGCTTATACTCGAGTATATACGGTACTACTACAGAAAGAAAAAAAATCGGTCCATGCTTACTATCCATAAACCCAAAGACAGATTTGCTATCAAGTGCCCCCCCACCACCACCACCTTCTTCCCATCCCAAAAGGTCTGGCTGACAAGTTCCACACACCATATAAAATATAAGTCTAATTTCTTTAAGGTTGGACTTGATGGCCTTGTGTCTTTTTTCAACCTCATCTACTATGTAACTATGTAACTATGTAAGGATTGAAAATCTATTTTACTTTTACTAGAAGTTTCAATGAGAGAGTGATGACCTATGCTAAACACAAAACAGTGCTGCTACCTTGTGAA
The DNA here is from genome assembly GCA_028564925.1 of Lithobates sylvaticus. Classification (NCBI taxonomy): domain Eukaryota; kingdom Metazoa; phylum Chordata; class Amphibia; order Anura; family Ranidae; genus Lithobates; species Lithobates sylvaticus. The sequence goes on along the minus strand of CM053030.1, from coordinate 354,886,557 downwards.
AGAAAGTAGGAGATGTAAATCAGTTTCCCAGTGAGACATAAAATAGGTGTAATTTTATCAGTGTAAAGCTAAAGTGGAATTTCAGGCACCATCTAACTAACCTTAAAACTGTCTTCTCTCCTCTCCCAACACCTATTCTGGCTATACATGTAGGAAAGATCTGTATACTATTTTCAGGCTGCTATGGTCCAGTGATGTGATCTCCCCTGTGTCAGCCAGCGCTGGCTGCAGAGAGCGAGTAGTAATGCCTGAGAGTGGGATGTCACCCACAGACTTCAATGGCCTGTTGTTGGCACTTCCTCCTCTTCTCTGTAACCACATTGGCTGACATAGGGGAGCGGGGACATGCGATTGCACTAGAGCAGTCTAAAAATAGGTAAGTATACAGATCTTTCTTATACAGGTTAATCAGAATAGGTGTTAAGAGGGAGAAGGGGACAGCTCCTGTCTACTTCCAACACGTTTCCTTGTAGAAGGCAACATCTCCAGATGTTGCCTTCTACAGGGAAATGCATCGAGAGGAGACAGGAGCTGTGACGTCAACACGTTCCATACCTGGCGGTAGTCGGACCCCTCTCTCTACAGCTTGATTTTAATTCGCTTTTTGTAAGTGCAATTGTTTTATTTCAAATTAAAAACTATTTGGATATACTGCACGATTAGTCTTCCCTCTTCTTATACATACATCATGGGCCGTGACTAAAGGATAGCTAACTCGAGGTTTGCCCATCGTTGAACTTATGATCTGCTCCTGTGCAGTGCTGCCGTGTATCGGGATATGGGTGGATGAAGGAGACCATCTCATGCTGTTCATGATCTCCTATAATATAGAGATCATGATGATCTGGTAAGAGGCTACGTTTTTAATGAGCACTGGTGGAGCACGGATGCATTTTATTATTTTAATTATCGATAAACACTGGGAGCAATGCACTTTCATCTAATGTTGTTTGTAAAACAATATGGACATTTTGTGACACTTTATTTTATATTTTTGGACATTGATTTTTGTACATAGATGATGTTTTAATCAGATTTTTTTTTCTTTAAATACAATATTGACACTTTGTGACATTTCAAGTTAATTGATGTTTTGGACACCGATTTCATTTTGGTGGGAATTTTGGATATTTGAGCCTTAATTTTACGTTTGAGATATATTGCACCTTGTTGATTTATTTATCACATGGGTTGTATTTGCGTGAGAATTTAGTAATTTTCCGATAACAGACAGCGCAATCTTTTTTGTATTTATTTTCTATTGCTCTTTTTCTGGTGTTCAGGAATAAAAAAAAGTGCAGCAGTCTGTTCTTCGTTCTTTTGTTTTTTAGCATAAGGTTTATCCTATATACAACATGTTTGTTATTATTAACTTAACCAATTGCCGACCAGCCGCCACCATTATACTGCGGCACATTCCTGCGAACTGTTGTAGCTGTACGTCAGCCATTTAAGCAGGGACAGCAGGCCGCCGGCCACGTGTAATCGCGGGCACGAGAGCCAGAATAGGGACATGTGTGTGTAAGCATACAAATCCCTGTTCTGTGAGGAGAGGAGAGACAGATTGTGTGTTCCTACTAGCTAGGAACAACGATCTGTCATCTCCTCTAGTCAGTCCCATCCACTTACAGTTAGAACACACACGAGGGAACACAGTTGACCCCTTGATCGCCCCCTAGTGTTAACCCCTTCCCTGCCAGTGACATTTACACAGTAATCAGTGCATTTTTATAGCACTGATCGCTGTATAATTGTCAATGGTTCCAAAAATGTGTCAAAAGTGTCCGATCTGTCCGCCATATTGTCGCAGTCCCGATAAAAATCGCTGATCATCGACATTACTAGTGAAAAAAAAAATTATAATAAAAATGCCATAAATCTTTCCCTATTTTGTAGAAGCTATAACTTTTGCGCAAACCAATCAATATACGCTTATTGCAATTGTTATTACCAAAAATATGTAGAAGGATACATAAACTGAGGAAAAAGTGTGCTTTTTCGATTTAAAATTGTGGATATTTATTATAGCAAAAAGTACAAAATAATGGGGGTTATTTACGAAAGGCAAATCCACTTTGCACTACAAGTGCAAAGTGCACTTGAAATTGCACTAAAAGTGCACTTGGAAGTGCAGTTGCTGTACATCCGAGGGGGACATGCAAGGAAAATAAAAAAACAGCATTTTAGCTTGCACATGATTTGGATGATAAAATCAGCAGAGCTTCCCCTCATTTCAGATCTTCCCCTCAGATCTACAGTGACTGCACTTCCAAGTGCACTTTCAGTGCGATTTCAAGTGCACTTGTAGTGCAAAGTGGATTTGCCTTTCATAAATAACCTCCATTGTGTTTTTTTCAAAATTGACGCTTTTTTTTGTTTATAGCGCAAAAAATAAAAACCGCAGAGATGATCAAATACCACCAAAATAAAACTCTATTTGTGGAGAAAAAGGGATGTCAATTTTGTTTGGGTATAGCGTCGCACGTACGCAGTGCCGTATTGCAAAAAATGGCCTGGTCATTGAGCAGCCAAACCTTCCGGGCTGAAGTGGTTAAAAAAAGAAAAAAACTTTACAATCACTTTAAGATTAGTTAGGTGGTACCTGGAATTCCACTTTAATTCAGTGTAGAAATGAAATAACTATGAAAAACACATACAGCAGGGGGCAAATACCATAGTATAGTGCAGGGCTCACCAAACTATGGTGCTCCAGCTGTTGCAGAACTACACATCCCATGAGGCATTGTAGAACTCTGGCATTCACAGACATGATTAGGGATGAAGGGAATTGTAGTTCCTGAACAACTGGAGGGCCGTAGTATGAAGACCCCTGGTATATTGCATAGTACTTTACCACAAACCCTTATTGAACATATATATATATATATATATATATATATATATATATAGCTCCCACCTGCACTCCCCTTTCTCCCACCTCAGCTGCTGTATCAAACCACTACTAGTGTGACCAAGAAATACCAAAGCTCTCCAAAAACACAGAGTGCGTGTTCCAACCATGTGTCTGTCGGGAAGATAGAGCCGAGAACATATAGGAACATAGGGGAAACTTTGCATTGATGATGCACTTCTTTAACAGGTAACTTAGAAGTATATACACTAGGTTACATGCTTGTAATACAGTGTATTATGTGTAAATAATTATTTGATCCCCTGCAGATTTTGTAAGTTTGCCCACTTACAAAGAAATTAAGGGTCTATAGGTGTATTTTAAATGATAGAGACAGAATACCAACCAGAAATGCAGAAAAAACACATAAAATAAATACTATAAATTAGGTTGCAGTTCAGTGAGTAAAATAAGTATTTGATCCGCAAGCAAAACATGACTTAGGATTTGGTGGAGAAACCCTGGTTGGCAAGCACAGAGGTAAGATGTTTAGAGGGGCGTGGCTTGGCGCGCAGCGTGTATGGACGCTGACTGAGAGAGCTCCGGCAGACCGGGAGGCCCATAGCTGGAAAACGGCCGCTATACAGGACGAATATGCCCACATACATCAAGAAGGGGCTCCACAATCGCTCTCTTCGCTCAACCGGGACCCCAAAAGGGAAACTATCGGCAGCAAGCCTCAGCAAATACCGCTATAGCGGAGACCACAGCGAATCCAAGATGGCGCCGTCATACGGAGCACGAGGGGATGAAGACAGAGATGAGGATGAGGTCTCCCTGCCAGCCTCAGAAGACTCCTCCAGAGGTAATGCAGCCCATGACTTGCCCCTGACATACTCCACTATGACAGAAATTGCCGCAGACATTAAAAACTCGTTTTCTGCAGCCATCACTGACCTCAAAACGGAGCTCCTCAGGCTTACAGAGCAGATGGCAGTAAATGAGAGAGCAGGGAAAAGGAGAGACAGGGCCCTGGTAAGACTGGACGAAATCACTGACACCCACTCCCAACACATGCTGGATATGAATAGGCAAATCGAGGAACTCGATAATAGGGGGAGACGCCACAATATCAGGGTGAGAGGTGTGCCCGAGTCAGTCCTGGAACGGCCTGCAGACTCCCCCATTGAGTATGACAGAGCCCACAGAGCTCTCAAACCCAGAGCTCCTGATGATAACCCACCGAGAGATATTATCTGCTGCCTGCCAAACTTCCCCTTAAAAGAGGAGATTCTCCAGAAAGCAAGACTGAACGAACAAGTAACCTTTAATGGTGTGAACGTCCAGCTTTTCCAAGATCTCTCCCCCATCACATTAAAAAACAGAAGAGCTCTAAGGCCACTACTAGAAGTGCTTAAAGAAAAAAGAATCCTTTCTAGATGGAAATTCCCCTTCGCTCTCCAAGCCTCATATAACGGCAAGCAGTATCTGCTCAGAGTCCCGGACGACTTGCAGAAGTTTTTTGAAAACTTACAGATAGCTCCCATAGATCTGCATGACTGGTATGCAGAATACAGACTCCCACCGTATATTAACAACATGCCTCCCCCACCAGGCCCATCGCCAGCCAAATCCCCTTACCACCAGGGGAAAAACAGAGGAAGTGCCAACAGGAATAACCATAAGTCACCCTTTGGCAAGGGATCAGGGATGTAAGCAGACAGCAAGTATAACATCATCTCCATGGATCACTACATAACTCCCTGAAATATATCATACACTTGAGACGATTTTTTCCCACTTTATTTTATCCGCTCCTTTTTTTTTCTCATCCCCTTTATATGGATCTCTCTATTGTTCCCGTTCACACAAGCTACAGGGCAAGACGCCACCTAAGCATTAAATAACCTGCCTGTCGAGTCGGTATACAACACAAAATAGGCACCTGAAAACTACAACTCACTTATACCTCTACCTGCAATTTGTACCTGCATCCACTAGATGGCGGAAGATCACTTGAAATAGATTCACCTTTGGAGCCGGAAATTCTTACAAATTTTAAATGCCTCACATCCCTCATCATAAAGACTTATCCCCTACAGATTCGGTTTGAACTCTCAATTAAAAAACCGAAACAACCAACCCAAATGCACATCAGCAAGAAATCTCAACTTGCACCACCCTCAGGATGTATGTTAGATATGGTTTAACTTTATACTTTACTTATAACATTATCTCACCTTATAGACCTGAAGCACTAACCCACCCCTGATTCCAACCTCCACAGCCAAAAGCCAGATGACAACCACCGGAGGGTAAGGAATACAGGAAAGCAGGTCAGTACAGAACTTTGACACACACAACAACATCACATCCTAGAGGTGTTTATCACACCCCTGCAGTCTTGGAACGGTACTAGAGATCCACACCGCGGAGACACTTACACCAATCCTGGAAAAAATTATTATTTTTGCCCTTTCCCTCACTTTTTGTATGTTTGTTTACCCTTTGGAAGTCTATTGCAATGCAAAAAGTCAGATGTCTATCTCGTGACACCAGATCCAGAACTTCAAACTGACATTGAAGTCTATCTCATTACTGTCTGTAATCTTTACAGCGGGTCACTTCCAAACTCCCGCAGTTAACAGTTGATACCTGGTTGTATTGTTTGTTTCTCTCTATGATTGCCGCCTCTCATAATTAGAGGTCTGTCTTTAGCACCTATGTACTGACAGCCCATTAGGATCATTGCAGAGATCACACCGGCGGGCCTGATGAGTGGTGGGCCCACCGTTGAGACACAAAGCAAAGATCACGATATAAGCTATGTTGTTTAAAATTGTTCAGTTACGGACTACTTAATCCAGAACTCTTAGTGTGTACCCACCTCTCTCCTTTTGCAACTTAAACAAAAGGACACACTACGTCACAACCGTAACGACAAGTTATGACTATTCTCGGTTTGTTAAAGCTCCTGAACATATAATAACTGCCCTATTTTATATAAGGCCTAAGACACAACTACTTTAACCAATCCACACCTAGGGCCTCCCGACACGCCTTAAATCCGGAAGTGCCTCCACATATAGTTATATTCTACACATCCACGGGTGTGCCTCCCACTAACCCCCCAGAGTCAACCTAGGCGTTATTTCATAACGCCTCACTACTGATTCAGAGTCAAGCGGCTGCTTGCCTGAATCAAGACTCAACTACAGTCTTACTCTATACCCTTAAATACCCTCCCCAACCAACCTTCCCCCATCCACCCTACTTACACTCCTCACCCTCACCTCTACCCACCCCCCTCCCCCCATCCACCCTACTTACACTCCTCCCCAACCACCCATCCACCCTACTACCCACCTCCCCTCCTCCCCCCTTTTATTTTTTTTTTTGATCCTACCCTTCCCAACTCCTAGACAATGTCCTACTCCTTCTTAGGAAAAACCCCAACATTAATATCACATAACATCAACGGTCTCAATATACCAGAAAAAAGATCTAAACTCCTTAAAGAACTTAAACTCACGAATCCCTTATTAGTATATCTACAGGAAACACATTTCAAAGGCCAAAACATACCCAAAATTACCAACAATCTCTACACTAGAGCATACCATGCAACAAATCCTCAAGCCAAGACTAAAGGGGTCTCAATCCTCATAAACAAAAACGCTCCCTTTGAACTGACTAATCAACTTATAGACCCAGAGGGCAGGTACATATTTCTGAAGGGCATCTGGGAGGGCTCTCCCATAACCTTGGCGAACGTGTACTTCCCAAACAGGGCACATATCACCTTCTGCAATACGATCGTCAGGGAACTCAAATGGTTTGCTGAAGGCTGTATTGTTCTAGGAGGAGACTTTAATATTCCACTATCCCCTCTCCAAGACACTTCAACAGGTTATACACATGTATCTTACAGAATCCTGAAACGTATCAAACTCTTATTACAATCCCTCACACTAGTAGACTCATGGAGGACAACACATCCTACCGGCAGGGACTTCTCATACTACTCCCCACCTCATAAACGCTACTCCCGAATTGACTTGATCTTCATAACCCACCGAGACTTATCCAGCATCAAAAGAGCAGACATAGGCATTATCACAATCTCAGACCACGCTCCCACAGCCATTACCCTAAAACTTAATCAGACTAAACGCAACCCCTTTAACTGGAGACTAAACGCCTCACTGCTCACTGACCAGACCATACACGACGACATACACGAAGCAATTAACACTTATTTTAGAATTAATATAGATACGGATACAAACCCACTTAACAACTGGGAAGCCCACAAAAGTGTCATTAGGGGGGAATTCATCAAATGGGGTGCCAGAAAGAAAAAAACAAAACTATCAATGACCTATCGGTTAAAATAGCTCAACTTGAGACACAACACAAACAATCCCTCACAGCAACAGCTGCTGATGAACTTACTCAGTGCAGAAAGGATTTACTACAAATCCTACACTTTCAAACGCAAAAAGCTCTGTTCTTCCGAAAAAGCGTGTTTTACGAACAAGGAGACAAGAGCGGTAAACAGCTGGCTAGAGCTCTGAGGGATGCAACCACAGCCAAACGCGTTTACGCCATACGCAACAAGACTGGTACTCTAGAACACAACTCTGAACGAATAGCAGACCTATTTCAGGAATTTTACTCCAAACTATATAACCTAACCCCTCAACACAAACCGGCACATGTACATCACACCAGAGATGACTTGATAAAACAATTTCTGGAAAACAGTAAAATACCCTCCCTGAACACTCTAGACACCGACACCCTGAATACTCCCATCTCCCTACCTGAAATCCAAGACGCAATTAAACTATTAAAAACAGGAAAAAGCCCTGGACCTGACGGACTGACTTCCCAATATTACAAAACATTTTCAACACTACTATCCAAACCTTTACTCACAGCATTCAACCACTTAGCTACTCACAAGAACACTTCGGACTCCCTACTCATGGCCCATATAGCAATCATCCCCAAACCGGATAAGGACCACACAGACTGTGCAAACTTTAGACCGATTTCACTTCTCAATATAGATGTCAAATTACTAGCTAAGATCATAGCTAACAGATTAAAACCCCTACTTTCCCAAATTATAGGACCAGAACAAGTGGGCTTCATGCCCGGACGTGAAGCCAGAGATAATATCACCAAATCCCTGAATCTGATCCATTATGCACGACAGCAAAAACTCGAAGGTCTTCTGGTCTCTACAGACGCTGAGAAGGCCTTCGATAGGGTCTCATGGGAATACATGTTCGCTACTTGCACACACATAGGCTTAGGTGGCAATATGCTCAATTGGATCAAAGCCCTTTACCAAAATCCGCAGGCTAGAATCAAAATTAACAACACTCTATCTGACCCTATTCACATACACAACGGTACAAGACAAGGTTGCCCCCTCTCCCCCCTACTTTTTATTCTTACACTAGAGCCCCTTATTAGAACAATAAACCATTCAACTGACATAACAGGATTTACAATACACAAGAGAGAATATAAGACGGCAGCATACGCAGATGACCTCCTGTTTTTTATCATACATCCCCACATTACACTCCCAAACCTCATAAATATATTCGCGACATTCGGCTACATCTCAAATTTCAAAGTGAACCAATCAAAGTTCGAAGCCCTTAACCTAAGCTTACCGCCTGATGAGATTAAACTGATCAAAGAGAATTTCAAATTTAAATGGGAACCTAGTTCTCTAAAATATTTAGGTATCAAGCTGACCCCTAACATTGACTCTCTATACTCGACTAACTTTACAACCCTTCTGAACAACATAAACAAAGACCTCAGACAGTGGACCACAAAACAGTTCTCATGGTTCGGTAGAGCCTCAATACTAAAAATGACAATCCTCCCCAGACTATTATATTTTTTCAATGCGTTACCCATACACATACCCAACACCTTCTTCTCTAAATTACTCTCCATTCAAAGAAATTTTCTCTGGTCAAATAAAAGACCCAGGACCAACTTTAGTACCCTAACTTGGCCAAAATGTCAGGGTGGTATCGGCCTACCTGACTTTAAAAAATACTATCAGGCCTCACACATATCTAGAATTATCGACTGGCACTGCCACGGTCAAACAAAAGATTGGGTTCAACTAGAACACTCGCATAACTCCCAGCAAATACTCTACTACTCCTGGACTAGGCACTCTAGATCCACCAGGGATATCACACACCCACTGGTGGCAAACACCCTTAAAATCTGGCATTCTCTAATCACAAAACACGAATTGGCCACAGTCCCAGGTCCGCTGACCCCTTTAACTAATAATCCAGACTTCCCGCCAGGTATGCACCAGAAACCGTTTTCATTCCCAGGACACACCTCCAAACTCCTGGTTACCCACTGCATGAATGGAAACATGGTTAAATCCCTGGAAACGCTTAAAACCGAATATGGAGATGTTTTCTCAAACTTTTGGTTCTATATACAGGTTAGGGACTTCCTCCTTAACAGCAAAAACAAATCTTCATTCTTCCAGAGACTCACACCTTTAGAAGACATCTGCCTCAAAGGCTCACAAATAGCCAACACGACCTCTCTAGCATACAAATGGCTATCTCATCCTCCCAACCAGAACAGAAACAAACATAAGGAAAGGTGGGAAAATGAACTTGGTTCTATAATAAGCGACACACAGTGGAAAAAGGCCTGTATCTTCGCACACAAATGCTCACTTAGTACAAGGTACCAAGAAATATCATATAAGCTTCTCACACAATGGTATATAACGCCAGTTAAAACCAAAAAATGGTCTACTAAGGCCTCAGACTTATGTTGGCGATGTGGGAACGATACAGGTACTCTCCTGCATCTATGGTGGGAATGTCCCCCAATCCTTGACTACTGGAACCAAATTATCAGATGGATCAAACACATCACAGAAACGAAAATTATCCTAGACGCAGCTGCCTGCCTACTACATATTAACTCTTTTTCAATTAGCAAATATAAAAAATCTTTATCCAGGCACCTTCTTACAGCTGCTAAAAGTCTAATACCTTTGCACTGGAAAACCACTCACACTCCTACGGTCAAGGATTGGTTGGATAGGGTACGTTACATGTATAGAATCGAGGAACTACTGGCAATGAAAAAAGAAGATGGCTCTAGCTTTAATTCACTATGGCACCCTTGGCTAGTTTTCACCCTATCCAGCGAATACACTGCTATAACCACCTAAACACCATAGGAACCATGAATCTGAACACTGACAAACTCTGCTCACCTTTTACTCAATAGTAGTAAAAACTACACCTGAAAAAGCTTCTAAACATCCCCCACCCACCCAGAGCCCACCCCCCCCCCCACCCCCCCCCCCCCCCCCCCCCCGCCTCCAATTTTTCCTTTTCTTTTTTTTTTTTTTCTCTCTCCCCTCCTCCCCCCCACCTCTACGCTCCCTTCCCCCCCCCCCAATACACCATCCTAAATTCAACCCTCCCATCCCTACCTCCTTCCACACAGTAATTGATAACTGAATCCTTATGCATTACGTTAAATCTTGCAACGCTCAAATGTTATGTTTTCTATTATTATGTTCTACTGTTGAGACGACACAGGTCTCTTTTCTTGTTTATGACATGCACTACAAATTGTCAATCTGTTATTCTCAATGTATGCAACATTTTCTCAATAAAAACTTTGATTGTGAAAAAAAAAAAAAAAAAGATGTTTATTGTAGTTGAAATACCCTTAAATCAGTTAAAGGCACATCTTTCATTTATAGATTACTGCAAGACAAAATGACCTTCCATAAAACAAACTCAATGATAAAATGGGAAACAGATCTAAAAGCCCCTTTCACCAGTAATACGTGGATGAGAGCTATTACACATACTCTACTACTCACTGTGTGAACCACTGGGAACTAGCACTTAAAGTGGAAGTAAACCCCCCTATCGTTTTCAGCTAAGGAAGCTGCCATCTTTGCCTCTGTTTAATCTTCAACTGCCACAGTGCTGCACATGTGATCCGTTATGACACCAGCCATTGGATGGTTTGACTGTTTGGTTGAGAGCACAGCCAATGTGCAGTTAGCATTCACGGCATGCCTTTTTTTTTTTAGACTGTTAAATCGATGGGTTTACTTCCGCTTTAAGATAACTCACCAATGGTACCATACCTGCTACAGGTTAGACTGACAGACTGACACAATGCAACAACTATCGTCGCGATGCCCGCCCTCGGGGGCACGCAGCGCCTTATAATCCTGAAGACATCATATGATGTCCAGTCAGGATATTGAAACCACTTTGCCGCCGTCATTTTGCTATATGGCGGGCGGCAAGTGATTAAATAGAGATAAGCTTGTAATTCGTGGATGGTAAAAGTTTTTTTTAGAGTTTGGGTACAATTGTTATAAGACCTGAAATTACATTTTTAAAGATTGTATTGACTGCCAGGAGCCAGGAGCATTACATATTTGTATTAAACTACAGATTACTTTGGGTTTTGAGGCTTTCCCTAGTTTCAGTCTGTGGACTGAACAGAGGTTTGTGTCAGCAAGGGCAGGGTAATATAACAAGCATAATTATTTGTAATAGTTTCATTACTTTATAACTGAATGTATTAATTATTATGATTAAAATTATTAATATTTAGACCCAGTTTTGAATAAAAAAATTTGTAAACTGGCTGCAAATGCTGGGGACCTCTGTTTTCTGAACATCATAAAACAATGGATTGGTCTTGAAAGCACTAAACAGATATCCTCTTTAAATCACACACTTTGAGCAGCTCTACCAATTAAAGCGTATGCAAGTGATATGAGAGATAGGGACAGTTGCTGAAGCTGTCCTGCTAGGCCCTCAAAGGGAAAATGGACTATCTCGGTACCAAAAAAAAGAGTTCAACTAATAAATATAAAAGTAAAATATTAGTTTATTACATATAAAATCACGTATCACAACATAAAAAAATAAAATTATTTTTTAGGTTGTGCACAAAATCCCCCCTTGTCCGCCACGGGGGGAGCCCTTGGTGACTGATGTGTGCATCTGGTCATAGAGTCATTGGTAAGCAGTCATGCTTGGTTTCTGCTGTACTCACTGTATATGTTGTTTGATGCATTATATAAAATATGTATATCCTTCATGATTGTTTGATTTATACTGTTTATTTTATAGATTTATCCTCCTGAAGAAGCGGCCCCTTCATTGCAAAACTGTTGAGGATTGCATAAATCTGAACAAATCTCTAACCAGTAACCTGTTTGGAAGTCTACAATTATTTGATTACTGTATTGATTTTCCTTCATTTTTTTTATTTTTTATGTTGTGATATGTGATTTTATATGTAATAAACAAATATTTTATCTAGCAGGACAGCTTCAGCAACTGTCCCTATCCCCCTTATCACTTACATACAATACATTTTGACTGATGGTACCTTTTATCCCTATCTTTACCAATTGTTGAATTCGAGGCAAACTCACCATACTTATTCTACCAGTTAAAGCACATGACTAACCTCATATTGGTCAGCAAAATAAGCAATTTATTTTCTTAGTTTGTAATGAATAAAATGGGGCTTGCTACGAACACCTGTTTTTCATACAGTGAAATAGTTTTAGTAAGGTCATATGAAACACTTGCTCAAAAAATGCAATTATTGCTCGTTTTTACATATGGCAGTTTTAAAATGCTTGACCTTTTTATTAAATAATTTACAAATAAAACACTACCTTCCTTTGTTATGAACAGATGTCATGCTTTACAGCATGAAATGCTATAAAACAGCTCACTGCAAATATCAGGTGTGTCTTTTATCCCCATTTAACTAGAAACTGGAAACTATAGACTTGCTATAAATATCCATTTATGCAGCTATTTATAGAAAACTGTGATTGTTGTATACATAAAAATACAGACAATGTTAAAATAGAAACATCATCTGTCAATAGTAATCATTTTATTGTAACACTTTCCTCACAGGACATCATGTGAATTTTTTTGCACCTGTTATACCTGATGTTATACCAGCAGACAAGGATCTGCTTGGAAGTGGTAAGTTACTAGCAAATAATTCTGGATGAAACATTGGAATCATTCTTTATCACAGAGGGAGCAAATCATACTTTACAAAGTATAAAACATAAACACCGTTATATCTTATATCAGTTGTGTTGAATGTGAAGTTCTGTAGTATAAAATAAAAAATCTATAGTATTTTCATTTATTGAGTAATGTTAGTGAATACGATCAGCCTAAAATGACCCTGTACAAAAAATTCTATGCAACCTGTAAAAGATTGGGATTAATACTTTTTATCACATCCCATTGTGAGAAATCGTCACCTGAAGCCTGCTGGGAAACCAACACTTCTGGGAGTGTCGATTTTCTGGTTCCCCCAAAGCTCTCACTCTCACTCACATTATTACTGTGTCCTGTAGGGATGTGGAGGGCGAACCAGTGAGAGCTGCATGGAACTGAGAAGATCAACACTCCCGGAAGTATTGGTTTTCACGTGGTGATTTCTCAGACCAGTACTTAAAGTGCTTCTAAAGTCTAGCTGTTTTTTACCCTAATGCATTCCCTGCATTATGGTAAAAAATGTAATGCCCCAATGTCCCCTCCCATCTGCCATCCCTGAATACTAACCTGACTCTTCTTACGGATTCAGCACTATCCTGTCTGCAGCACAGCTCCTCCACTTTCTGGTCTTACAAGAGACACGGGCAGCAGTGGGAGCCATAGACATGATTAGTATGACAGCTTTTGAATACTGGTGTGTGCAAGTACCTGGATTTGAGGGGCACTATTTTTTCTTTATATGCTCCAATAATTAATTCCTCAGGAAAACTATTGAACCTGGTGCCATGGGAGAGTGATCTGGTTACTACAAAAGATTATAAATGAGGTTCTGAATATCTCTTTGGTGAGAGCAAATTTTTTCAAGATGGTACCTGGTACTGATGAGACTTGTGGGAATGTATCTGGATTCCTATCCCTACTGTTTTTGGGGATAATACATTTCATACTTAGTGGAAATGTCTATAGCTGAAATGATTTTGGACCCAAACTTATATCCCTATACCTAAGGTAACTGGAATCAAGCCACAAAAACTGCTTGGATGGCTTTAATGGTTAAACCTATTCTAGGGGTTCCCAAAATCCTCCCAGAGGCTCTTATTCATCTTTTCCTAGATGCTAAAATATCGTACTCTAAGGAATGGAAAACTTTTGTAGTGAGGCTAGAGTTTTTTTTTAAAAATCCGTCATCTTCGATAATGATTTAAAAAATATTGGTTAGTATCATTAATGACAAACAAGACCTCCTTGGGAGAATATGGGTGCTAACGTGGGGCAGAACACCTTCTGCTGTGAGATTTTTTTTCTGGTCTTTGGGGGTTGGCACAACCATTGATTGGTGGCATTCGTCTCCACTTGTCTTTTCCTTTGTGTTCTATACCCTGCTATGGTTGTGCTTTTGGGAGGTAATGCAGATGGGTCTTTGAAGCATCCACCCTATCTTACCTTCACAGGACAATCCTTGTCTTTTTTTGGATTATTTAACCTGAAACATTGACTGAATAAGTATGATTTCTTGTCACTTAACATGTTTTAAGCCAAATGTTTGACAAACGTTATCTAGTACTTTTAAAGTGGTTTTAAAGGTAGAAGTTTTTTTTACCCTAATGCATTTTCTGCATTAAGGTAAAAAAACATTCTGTGTTCTGCTCCCCGCAGCACCCCCTAAATACTTGAGCCAAATCTTAATCCAGCACTGTGACCGAAAGCAGCGTCTCCCTCCACTCTCTCTCTCTTCTCACTGGCCATGGAAGCAGCAGCAGCAGCAGCGATTGGATCTTGCTGCGGTCAATCACAGCCAGTAAGCAGAGAGCAGGGCCAAACTCGATCGAGCTGGCATGGGTACCACCATAGTAAGCTAAAAAAAGGCATACATCTGTCATATTGAGGGCAGTTCTTTAGTTAGAAAACTTTTGAGGTACTCACCTGCAGAGGAAAATGTCCACAGGAGATTACATTGTATAGTGAGAGATGCCATATTGCCAGAGAAGAGCTGTGACTGCACTTACAATTCTGAATGCTTGTTATCACTCAGTAGTCATCATCTTCAAATTTACAGGGTATAATCTGATGCAATGATCATTAATGAATCAGCACCTTTATTCATATCTACATACTTGATTCTACAGTTCATGATTATTTATTTTCTTAATCTGATTTATGGTGATGCACATAACATCTGATACGCTTGGGGTTAATGTATTTCAGCAATTGCAACTTTATATATATAAGAAAAGATAACATTTTTACGAATATTTCACATAAAGCTATTACAGCCCACTGAAGTGTTTGCTGTCATGCTTATCAGAACAATTTAGCTAAAGAAAAAGATCAGACCTGACATCTGTGCAACCAACATTCCCAATAACAACTTAAATATGGTGAATGCAAGACAGCTATCTTTAAAACTAATTTTAAAGTTTTAATGCCTAAATATGCACCCTCAGGCAACAAAGTTTTTGAGAAGATTACAAGCTTAATTGTTCAATGAACTATGAGTGATGCTTCCTTTATGCACTATTTCCCACAGTCTTTACATTTTATACTGACGACTTCATTCAAAAGCTCTTCTCAAAGAGGGCCATCTTAAGCCAAGTAGACTTGTTTGTAGATATGATAAATGAATAAAGAAGTGAAACCGTATAGGAATGACTCTGCTTACCACTCTGTGACATTATTAAATCCAAATCATCTAGCATTACCCAAAAACAATAGAATTTATTTTGCCAGTGATAACTCCTTTTATTTGGACATCTAACAATCTGCACCTACTATCCTCCTATTTGTTCTTATCAGTCTTACTTGCTTTGTGTTACAGTACACTATATACCATAGATTTAATCCCAGCCTTTTTTGAAGCTTTTATATGGTTCTAATCCCAGGCCCTAGCAGGTGTATTATATGACATCTGAACTTTGTGAACAAACCAACCAAGTCATTGAGCACTTCTGTTTTAGGTGGTGGTGCTGTGTTACAGAGATTAGTTCCTCTGTTTGTCTGCAGTAGGGATAAAATCTACAGTTACAGAGAAATGATACCCCTCTATTTTAACAGTTTGGACAGCAATTAAAATGGTGTACCTACTAATACTTCCTAAACTATTTTATTTTTTATAACTAATACAATCAAACTGTTCAAGTACTGGTTTTACATGATGTTAGGATGCTACAATATTTAGAAAGTTAATCAGACATGATATATCAGACCTTTAAAGTCACCAAACTTAAGTGAACCCATACTGTAAAATAAAAATTAAAAGAAAACCTCCCAAAGATCATGCAGAAGAGCATCAACACAACTGTGATAAACGTATGCTTGCTGCTGCATCCATCATTGATTAAATCAGTCCTCCGTGCTTATATTAAGTTTCTCCCTAACTGTAAAAGGCCATGATCCTTTGTACAGTTATTTTTTTGCCATTATATAAAATATTGCTATGAGCTAAATATCAGTAAAGAGAATTTATGCAATATGCCTATTGCATGGGATTACCTTTTATTCTCTTGATTAAAGTAATATTTTTCTCAAATGCTATTTTAACCACTTCAATACAGGGCACTTATACACCTTCCTGCCCAGACCAATTTTCAGTTTTCAGCGCTGTTGCACTTTGAATGGCAATTGCATGGTCATGCTACACTGTACACAAACAACATTTTTATAATTTTGTTCCCACAAACAGAGCTTTCTTTTGGTGGTATTTGATCACCTCTGGGATTTTTATTTTCTGCTAAACAAATTTAAAAAAGGTTTTTTTTTTGTTTCTGTTACAAATCTTTGTAAATAAGTAAGTTTTCTACTTCACTGATGGGCACTGATGGGGCTGCACTGATGGGCACTGATAAGGCAGCACTGATGGGCATCAATGAGGTGACACTGATGGGCACTTATATGCGGCACTGGTGGGCACTGATAGGTGGCACTGATGGGTATACATAGGTGGCACTGATGGGCACTGAAAGGTGGCACGGATGGGCACTGATAGGCAGCATGGATGGGCACTGATAGGTGGCACAGATGGGCACTAATAGGTGGCACGGATGGGCACTTGTAGGTGGCACTGATGGGCACTTGTAGGTGGCACTGATGGATGCCAACCAGTGCCAAACAATAATGCCTGCCAATCAGTGATGGCCATTGTGGGCACTGATTGGCATCCATTGTGGGCACTGATTGTCATCCCTGGTGGTCTAGGGTGGCATACCTGGTGATGACATCCCTATTGATCCTGGTGGCATCCCTGGTGGTCCAGTGTGGGCATCCTCGGGGGGGCTGCACTGATAATCAATTAGCACAGACCCCCCTGTCAGAGGAGCAGCCGATTGGCTCTTCTCTACTCGCGTCTGACAGACGCGAGTGAGGAAAAGCCGATCAACAGCCCTTCCTGTTTACATCGTGATCAGCCATGATTGGACACGGCTGATCACGTGGTAAAGAGTCAGAGACTCTTTACCTAGATTGAAGTTACGGTGTGTCAGGCTGACACCGCAACAACGATCGCCGCAGTTTGATATCTTGGGTGGAAAGTGGTTAAAATGAAATTATGGACAAGATTAAAAACTTAAAAAATTATGCAACCTGTCACTAGCATTAACACACCAATTAGATTTTTTTTTTTTTCAGAGACCCCTTTAACAGTTTTATCACCTTTTGATCCTGCAGGCATATCCTTTAATTTTCCACGTCCTTTAACAGGATGACAACGTTGTTCATTCTGTAATGAAATCATGCAGTGTCATTGTCTCCCTATAGACATAGTAGTCTTGGATAGAATTGAAGGGGGAGCTTTACTAAAACCAGTGCAGAATCAGGTGCAGCTGTGCATAGTAATCAATCTAGGTTTCATTGTCAAAGCTTATTTGAATAAGCTGAAGTTAGAAGCTGGTGGTTACTGTGCACAGCTGGACCAGGTTCTGGGTTTTAGTAAATCCCCCCCTTAGGGCTCTTTCACACGGGCGGATCAGTGCTGATCCCCCCCGTGGATATCCTCTTGCTCAGCGGGGGTATCGCCGGAGCGATCTCTGCTGAACAGGAAGATGACAGGTCCGTCTCAGCACTCTGTGCAGGGACGGACCTGTCAGAGCGCCACTCTCCCCTATGGGAGATCAGGTGACGACGGACCGTAGAGTCGTCGTCATCCGATCCGCTCTGCAGACGGATGGAAAAATAGGGTTTTCCTCCGTCTGCAGAAACGGACCGTAGCGGACACGGACGAGATCGGGTGTCAGCGGATGCTCATCCGCTGACACCCGATATCCCATAGGGATACATGTATGTCCGTTTTCCAGCCGGAAACGGAAGGATGAAAAACGGACATACGGACCGTCCGTGTGAAAGAGCCCTTAGTTTTAGATGGAGTTAGGCAGCAAACAGAAGTAGGCAGCAAACAAATTAAAGACCAACTCCATCTAACATTTTTAGCAGTTACAGCAACAGGTTTTTTTTTTTAAGAGGAAAAAAAAAGGTTTGAACCAAATGAATATAAGCTAACCAATGCAAGTACCCATTACAGTGTTACGTAGTCAAACAGAGGCTAAGAGCCTCTCGCTGCAGCAAGATCTCTCTGAAGCTGGGACGGGTACCTGTCAAAAACAGGTACTTGCTCCACCCGAAAGGTGTCAATTGTGGTACCGGAAGGGGGGGTGGAGGTAGATAAGCGGTGCTTCCACTTTTGGGTGGCACTTTAACCACTTGACCTGGGTGACTTTACCACCTTTGTGACCAGGCGATTTTTTGCTGTTCAGCACTGTACTATTTTAACTGACAATTGCACCATCATGCAACACTGCACGCAAATTAAATTTTTTATTATTTTTTATTATTTTAATTTTTTATAATTTTTTCACACAAATAAATCTTTTGGTGGTATTTGATGGTAAAAACTGGGTTTTTATTTGTTGCTATATAAATTAAAAAAGGCAACAAAAAAAACATGTTCTACTTTCTGTTATAAAACACATCAAATAAAATAAAAATGTCTTCAGGAATTTAGGCCAAAATGTGAAAATGTATCAATCCTGATGTACTGACTACCCATTTCATTTCTTGAGGCCCTCAAAATGCCATGACCATACAAATATCCCCCCTCCCCCCAAATGACCTCTTTTTGGAAAGTAGACACGCTTTTTGAAGTTGTAATTTCTTGTCACAATTTTTGGGAAGCAGTGCGCTGCACGCCCCTAACCTGGTACAGCCTGAATGACTTACAGGTATGTGATCCAGCCTGCCCGTGACATCCACCCACAATACATTTACTGCGGGCAAGCTGAACGGAAGCGGTTAAAGTGGTCTTCGCTTCTCTGCTATCAGCATGAATCACTTCTGACATGTTTTTCTGACACCAAGAGAAAAAAAGGTGACAGGGGATGTACCTCCAGCTGAGTGACAGCCTCAGCTCTGTTTCTGTGTGCTGTGTGGAGGGGTGTGTGTGTCTTCCCTCCAATCAGCTCTCCTCACTGAGCTCTGCAGAGTGTAACTTCAGCTCTCAGCCCCCCCCCCCTTTTTTTTTTTACCTATAATGCATATATTATATAATATAACCCATCGCTGACAGCAATGTGTTCATGTTTACACTTTTACTATAATACATATCACCTATACTATAATATATATTATTCATCACCAATACCATGCGTTCATATCTGTATATGTATACACTTAGTACATATAACCCCCCATATAATATATATCACCGACACCATAAGTTCCTATCACCCATACCATCCTTTTTCAACCTTCAGGTGTCTTCAGGAGTACCTTGGCAAAATGCCTAAATTATGCCTAAATTATTGTCCAAAAATTGTAGCCAAGCGAGTGGCTGGATCAAGCCTGCTTTTTAGTTACAGAAAGCCACAGGTTTGCATTGTTCACCATTACAACCATCTAGCCGCCGGTGTCCTAACAACCAACAACGTCATTGGTTGATAAGGAGGCCATTGGCCGTCTGCACACCCTGCCCTGTCTCTCTCCATCAGCACTGGGGTCACATTAGCTGAGCAAGGGAGAGAGACTGAGGCAGAAAATAAATATTGGAATACTAGTTAGAGGTGATTTATTCTTATAAAGCAAATATACCTTTGATACTAACCTTAGCTGTCCTATGTGTGTGGATGTTGCTGTGATATGTAAAACTATTAGTTTAGTTTTTGACATTTTAGAATGGGGCGCCTCAAGACAAAATTTTGAGTGCAGGTGGAGACGGAGAAAAAGATGGAGAAACTCTGCATTAACCACTTGCCGACTGGCTCACGCCGATATAAGTTGGCAAAGTGGCATGGGTGCACAAAACGATGTACCCGTACGTCAATCCGTCATCGGCAGCTAGAGTTGGCCGTGCCCCGTGGGAGCGTGCCCGCGGGTCCTGCGGACTCGATGTCCGCGATCGTGTCATGGAGAGGCAGAACGGGGAGATGTAAACAAGGCATTTCCCTGATCTGCCCAGCAGCATGACAGGGATCTACTGCTCCCAGTGATCGGGAGCAGTGATCTCTGTCATGTTCTAGTGAGCCCATCCCCTCCTAAAGTGGGAACACACTTAACCCCTTGACCGCCCCCTAGTGTTTAACCCCTTCCCTGCCAGTAACATTTACACAGTAATCAGTGCATTTTTATAGCATTGATCGCTGTATGAATGTCAATGGTCCTAAAATAGTGTCAAAAGTGTCCGATCTGTCCACCGCAATGTCGCAGTCACGTTAAAAATCGCAGATCGCCGCCATTAATAATTTAAAAAAATATTAATAAAAATGCCATAAATCTATCCCCTATTTTGTAGATGTGATAACTTTTGCGCAAACCAATCAGTATACGTTTATTGCGTTTTTTTTTTTACCAAAAATATGTAGACGAATACATATTGGCCTAAACTGAGGAAGAAATTTGTTTTGTTATATTTTTTGGGTTGATATTTATTTTAGCAAAAAGTAAAAAATATTGCTTTTTATTCAACATTGTTGCTATTTTTTTGTTTATAGCGCAAAAAATAAAAACTGCAGAGGTGATCGAATACCACCAAAAGAAAGCTCTATTTGTGGGAAAAAAAGGATGTCAATTTTGTTAAAGCGACGCAGTGCCGTATCGCAAAAAAGGGCTTGGTCAGGAAGGGGGTAAATTCTTCCGGGGGTGAAGTGGTTAAAGAAACAAATAAAATTACAATAGAAATTAGGTAGGTATGCTCAACCAAAACTAAATATTATGATTTGCACCCAGCCATTTTACCCATACCCAGCCATTTAACCCCTTTTGTGGCAATATAATACCCTTTCTTGTAATTTTTTATAACCTATGTTTTGTAACCTAAACTTTTTTCACTGCTCTTTTCATAGTCCCATTTTTAAACAGTAAGCATTCCACTGCCTTGCAGTCAATCTATGACTATTTTCTGTAGCCAAGCCATTTATCTATCCTATTATTGGGCATTAGCCATAGGTCATCTAAAATTATCCCTGGCAGTCCTATATTACCCCTGCTATCAACAAATACATGTACTGTATAGACAAGCTAAAACCTGTCTTCCATCATCATTTTGTAGACACGAGACATTAGTCATCCTTTTTGCAGGCAATCTGTCTCTCCTTTATCTGAGAACCAAGACAATATCCACCCCCCTACTATTTGTAGATAGTAAAGGTACCGCTCACCCTCTTTTAAAACCCTTTGATTTAGGGCTGCCTTACCCTTCAGCCAGCCCGTCACTTTGAAGTTCTGTTACAGAGAATTTAAAGAGGAACCGCAGTCTGCTCGCATAATTTGTAATAAAATCATCTTTGCCATTCTGAAGATTGCCTCCAACTACTTTGCCTATTATTTTTATATACATTGATTCTGTACTTTCCAAATATGCTGCAGAAGTCTCCCTCCACTAAGTCTGGCTGTATCCATTTTTACTGTGGGCAGCTAAAGCTGCTGCCTGTTCACTTCCTGGATTTACACAGACAGAGGCACACATCCAGATCTGCAGCTCTCATTGGTCCTCCCTTCCTGGCAAACTCTCATGAGAGTGAAAGAGAGCTGTGCATGATGTCATAAGCCTAGGCTTTTTTCCACACAAGAAACAGGAAGGAGGAGATTGGGTGTCTGCACAGCATCTTTTTTGGCCCTCCCCTGTCTCTCTCCATCGGCACTGGGGTCACATTAGCTGAGCAAGGGAAACAGACCGAGGCAGTAGAGAAACATTGGAATACTAGTTAGAGGTGATTTATTCTTATAAAGCAAATATACCTTTGATACTAACCTTAGCTGTCCTATGTGAGTGGATGTTGCTGTGATATCTAAAACTATTTGTTTTCGTTTTTTACTTTTTAGAATGGGGCGCCTCTAGACAAAATTTTGAGTGCAAAATTTTGAAAAAAAGGTATTTACTGTCAGAAAAAAAATGTTTTACTATCCAAAGTTAAAACAACAAGGGCAGAAGATTTACTAAATGGAAAGTTGAAAAAATTACTGAAGTTTGACCTTTAAGACACTCCCAACAACCCCTGTGATTGCTTTAGGCAAAATACTGCAACATATGTGAGTTCATTAACAGAATCTTTTCATAATTAAATCAAGCCTTCAGATTCCATCGGTTCCATATTTAGATTTGAGTGAAAACTATCAACAAATCACTATGCATAGCAAATGAATCCCCAAATGAATAAACAAAAACCAGAGATACAACTATATATTCATTTACGCTTTGTTACAGCATTATTTGTATTTAACTATTTTAATGTTTTCTAACAATAAAGAACTGCATGTACACAACAATTAGGCCTAATTACACATTAATAACAAAGAAACAAAAAAGTGACACATTTTCATATCCTGTTTTTGCTACAGCTCTGATTTAAGTGTGATGAAGTATTTCCTATCCCTTCATTTAACTAGAAAATGACAATTTCATTACCAATTGTAGTTAAAGCTTAACACCACCTCTTTGGTAAAGTAAAAAATGAACAGCCCTGGCCTTGTTAAAATAACAAATGCAACTTTCACTACAACACTCCCCTTTTTTCCAATGTTCTTCCCTGCAGACTAATGCCCCGTACACACGGTCGGAAATTCCGACCACAAAATCCATCAGATTTTTTCAGACGGATTTTGTCTGACACTGGTGTTGCATACACACGGTCGGACAAAGTTGTTGGAAAATCCGATCATTCTGAACAAGGTGGCGTTCGTTGCCTACGACAGAACTACGTAGAGGCTATTAGCCAATAGCTTTGGTCTCATAATTTGATCTGAGCATGCGTGGCACTTAGCCCGTCTAAATTCTCTACACACGATCGGAAAAAGTCGGAAAATTCTGAAAAAAAGTCGGAAAATTTGAGATCAAGATCTCTCAATTCCAACGGAAAAAATCCGATGGAGCCCACACACGGGTCGTTTTCCCACAACATGGTCCGATCGGACATTTTCCGTCGGAATTTCCGACCATGTGTACGGGGCATTACAGCTCTGTGGTTCAGTGTCACTCTGTGGCTCATCCTGATTCGGCCCACTTCCTATGAGCCCCAGGTTGAAATGGACACATCTCCCGGGGGTGCAACATCATGCTGGCCTGAGCTCACAGAACTCACTAGGTGAGTTCTGTTATGTCCAGAAGTAAAGTAAGCCAACTCATCTTTAGTCAGCTGGTGCAGTTATCTAAAGTAGCTTTTCTCAGAATAAGTTAACAAATAGTAAAGAATTTTGTGTCCCAAAAAATAGAGGTAGAAATAGCACAATTCATATATGTTCCTAAAAAAGTATAAGCACCGTCAGAGCATTTTGGGGCTCTAAGATGGCCACTGCTTGGGTGCATGAAACTGAAAAAAAGTGCCCATCTTAGAGCCTTAAAATGTCTTAATGGTGTTTTTTTCTGTTTTATGACCAGTAAAAATTAAGCTATTGTTATAGAAAAATATATTCCTCTATTAAGCCTCTCATCTTCTATTTTTTGGGGTACAAAATTCTACACTGCATTTGTACCAGGATCCATCCACAATGTCACATATGATCATCTGGATTAGACCTCGACCATCTGCGCAGAGACAGTAATATTCTCTGAAGGCTCTACTTTTAGATCACTTGATCCTGGCATGGACATGCTGCAACCCTTCACATGTATTTCCTTTATCTTTTTTGCCCTCAGATCCCTCCCTTGAACTTTTATCCTTCTTTGTCTTTTCTACCTCCATTTTTTGGAGTGACATAAGTTAGGAAGCAGATTGCCAGTCAGAGTCTCAGATAATTAATGATATACCCATTCCAGTTACCTTGACAACTGGTGTGTAGTCAATATTAGCATACTTCCCAACATTTTAAAATAATTGGAAGGAAAACCTTTGGCTGAAAAATGGCGGATACATATGGGTACAAAAAATGTGTGCGCCCAATAAAGTGCTCCCTATAGTGTTGCACCTTTCCCCCTACACTTGGCTATGCTTTAGGCAAATAAAGGCCTGGAGTACATTAAGGAGAAAGTGGGGCAACTTAAGTCCCATATCTTTGGGGTCACTGGGATAAAAAATTAAATCGAATTACTGGTGTCAGTGGGATAAAATAGGCCCCATCATTTGGACAGTTACTGAAGAGCAGGAAGAAGCATTAAAATATGGAGGTTCTCACCAGTGCCCCTCCAATTCATTGAGTACTACAAATTGTCTGCCAAGATGGCAGACAGAACTTGTAGTTCATTCATTCACAGACAGCTGTGAATGAATGATGTGGCTGTGTGGGAGGAGCCCTGCACAGCCCCGCTGTTTTTAACTTTCAATATATTTTTTTATTTTACTATTCAAGTAACAAGACAATGTCATAGAAAGTACATTCAACGAACAGTAAAACTTATAAATGTGAGATTAAGCATAAGCATCTGAGTGTCCTTCCATCAGGAAATGCAGAAATACAACACCTCAAAACAATAAACTGAGAAATAAAGTATATTTGGTGGAAGTATTGGTGAGGTTGACAAGATGAACTAACATAGAAGGATAAAAGTCATTAGTGGCTAGGTCATGAAATATGTTTCTGATTCTTTAGGGACTAACTACGTAGAATCCCAACGAGCCACTTAGATGTGTACTACTGGAAATGGTTATAGTACAGGTAAAGGGTATAGTGTAGTAACCGAAGGAGGGGGATAGGGAAGGGGAAGGAAGAATAAAAAAAAAAGAAGGGGAGGCGGTGGTTTCCTTGTGCCCTTTTCCGTAATTTTCAACAACATGGATTAATATGAACTATCAAGTCATCCTATGTCTCTAAGGATATCTGATAAACAGTAATTATTAAAGAGAAGAGTAAGAAAAAGGAGAAGCAAGAGGAGAAAGAAGAAAAAAAATAAGAAGGGGGGGAGGGCCAGCCAGAGGTGAATTAGGATGAAGATACATATCGTATCAAATGTCTTAGTAGTGTTGCGGAGAATACAGGTGAGTCTATCATTAACCATAATCCAGTTAAGCTTTTTCTTTACAGAGTAAAGAGGAACCATGACTGCTTCCAATATTTAGCAATGGTTATTCTGGCAGCCAAAAATATGTATATAATTAGTTTCATCGATTTTTTAGGGACTCCTTCAGGAAGCTTTTGGAAAAGTGCGGTTTCCGGGGATCTACGGATATTAATTCCTGTCACAGAGTTCACCAGGTTGAATACACAAATCCAAAATCTAGTGATATTTGGACACTGCCACCAAATATGGTACATCGTACCCACCTGGTTACACCATCTAAAGCACATGGGGGATGCAGATGGATGAATCTTAGCGACCCTAGTTGGTACTAAATACCAGCGAAGGAGGGTTTTATAATTAGCTTCAATTTGTGTCGTATTAATGGATACTTTAGATAAAGCATAAGCCATATCTTGCCAGTCAGATAAATCAAAAGTGGTATTCAAGTCCCATTCCCATTGAATCATGTAAGGGAGTTTAGTATTCGGGTCAGTAAGGGTGGTATATACCGTAGATATTCATCCCCGTAGGAGGCCCTTAGTTTGGCAAGATAATAAAAATTTGTAAGTCTAAGAGGTCCATCTAACAAATTAAGTTTAGAACGTATAAAGGAAATAAGCGGATTGTACCTAAACAATTCACTAGGGAGCATCTGTATTTTGTCTTGAAAATGTTGTAAAGAGTAAGGTTGATTTCCATCAAGATAGTCTCCTATCCTAAGAAATCCCTTATTGAGACACCATTGAAATAAGGCCTGATTCACACCAATGAATTTGTTGTGCTTTTTGCATTTTGCAGATTTGCACTAAAGTCCATATAACATGGTTTCCTATGGAACACGATCTGTAGTGTAAATCTGCAAAACGCAAAAAGCACTAAAAATGTGAATCAGGCCTAACAGTGGAGTCAGACCGGGGGAGAATTCTGGATTGCAAAACAAGGGGGCTAGTGGGGTATGTGGGGATGATAGGGGTCTACGATGTCGCACCCTGTCCCAAACTGCTAGAGAGTGAGACAGGGTGGGGCACAAAATAGGGGGGGGGCGAATGCGGTTTGGAAGCCACATTAGGGAGCCGATAGCAAAAGGGTGGCATGAAAGAGCCTCAATAAAGACCCAGAGGGGTGGAGACCCCATTGGCTGTTGTATAGGAAAGCTGTGTTATTTGAGCTGCTTGATAGTAAACTTGTAAATTAGGGAGGCCAAGTCCACCACTTGATTTTGAGGCCTATAACCTCAGTTTGTTCATGCAAGGCTTTTTATTACCCCAGATAAAAACTGAGAAGATCCGGAGTGGGCGAAAGAGTAGAGGATAGTTAGACCGGTACAGAGTGTTAATCGAAGATGTCAGTTGGATGCCTAGATATGGAAGAGTTTGATGCCCATTGAAAGTTATAGGTAGTTCATAATTTCTGTTCTGTCGAGGGGGGCAAAGAAATATTAAGAGCCATAGTTTTCCGAGTATTTAAAGAGAGCCCTGAGAGTTGGGAAAATTGGTGAAACAGAGTTAGCAGAGTAGGTAGAGTGACTTCAGGATTAGTGACATACATGAGGACGTCGTCAGCAAACAGAGAACATTTGTGCTCCTGTTGTCCATAACGTACCCCATGCATTTTAGGGTGAGATCGAATTGTGACAGCTAAGGGTTGAATTGCTAATGCAATGGGGAAAGTGGGCAGCCCTGTCTTGTCCCACGTCTAATAGGGAATGAAAGTGATCTATAACCCCGAATGAAGACCTGGGCTGACAGATTGCTATATAGTGTTTTTAATAAAAAGATAAATATAGAGCCAAATCCAAAGGCCTCTAAAATGGTAAATAAGTGGTCCCAGTTCAAGCTATCAAAGGCCTTACAAAGGTCTGTTGAAAGTAGTAACAGTTCCCTAGACCAAGGAGCATCCCATTTAGAATGAACTGCAGAAATCAATGTTATGGATCAGCGAATCTGGTCTAGCGTTTGGCGTTGGTTTATAAAGCCAGGATGGTCTTTATGAATATACTGTGGTAGAAAGGCACTGAGACGCAAAGCTAAGTTTTATTAGGATTTTGAGATCACAATTAATCAACGATATAGGGTGGTAATTAAGAATATCAGTGGAGTATTTATTTGGTTTAGGTATGACACTGATGTAAGCCCTATTTATAAAGATACCTGCCCACCATCTCGCAAGGAATTGAAATAGAGAGCCATATGAGGAGAAAATTGTTCAGAAAACTTTTTATAATAATTATTGGGGAGGCCATCAGGGCCGGGTGATTTATGTAAAGACAACATTTTAACGGTGTTGTGTATTTTATGTAATGGGTTGGTCCATAAGTTCCCTATGAGATTCTTTGAGGGATGGTAGAGATAAAGTATGTAGGAAATCGCAGATAAAAGTAGACACGCGGCCCTGGGCTGGGGTATATAGGTTAGAATAGAAATCTTGAAATTCACGAAGAACCTTTTGAGGGTTTTAGGAGAGATTGCCCCGATAGTCTAATTTTTGAGAGAGCAGTATGTGTGTGTTTAGGGGTAAGTTTATGTGACAGCAATGAGCCGGTCGGTCATGCCAGGTAAAAAATGTATGATTAGTCCAAAGTAGACATTTCTCCGCTTTCGTAGTGAGGCAAATATTGAGTTTTGTACGGGCCTGTTCAAGCTTGAGAAACAAGTCTGCATGTGGGGAACTTTTATGTTGGTTAGCTAGGGTTTCGTATTCCTTAGTTTTGATCAGGATCATTTAATCGCAAGCTTTTTTGAGTCTGGATGCCAACTGAATCAACAAACCTAGTATTGAAACTTTGTGTGCTGCCCAATTAATGTCAGGATTGGTATCTTCTGCTTTATTAATATCAGAGTAAGCTTTTAGGTGAGTAATAATGTCTAAGCAGTAAGATTTGTTACTAAGTATAGACTCATTTAGCCTCCAGTGGGATTTAGCTAACTTGAAAGTTAAGTTAGAAAACATAAGTACCACAGGGTCATGGTCAGACCAAGGCGTCGACACTATCTTAGCCACGATGATCGATACGGGAATAACGATTATGGGCCCTAGAAAAGTGGGAATAGTCTTGAGCGGTAGGGTTGGCCCCACTCCAAGCATCAACCAGGTCATGATGATGTAACAGCTGAGCAAATTTTCGGCTTTGTTTGGGAGGGGAGATTTGTCCAGTATATGGTCTACCGCTAGATTAGAGTCACCAGCTAAGATCACATCTCCCTCAAATTTGGGTGCCAAAGATCAGAGCAAGGAGTTGAAAAAAAATGCTACCTGGTTCGTATTGGGGCAGCCTCGTTGTTTTTAAATTGAAACAGCCGGTGCAGGGAGAGGATCCACCTCCCCCTGTCACAGGGTGACAGAGAAGGCTACACACGGATTGAAATCCGGATGGTACCTGCTGAACAGGGCCAAATTTTGATACGGGTGCACCCGGTTTTACATTGGTACAAGCTGAAACAATGTAACTATGTAAAAAATTAGCATTCCTAGATCTCTTCTTGAAGTAATTTACTTGTAAATTATGGACAAATCAGAAACCACTGTCTGCTCATATTTCCATGCTTCCAGTCAGCATATCCTTTGCACTCCTCTCTCTTACATACTGCCCACTTTTAAAAACACTCTCCTCTGTACATACCGCCTGCTTTTATTACTCCTTCACACACCTGTCCTGCACATACTGCCTGTTGTCAGACTCTCCACACTCCTCTCCTGATCATAGCACCCACTGCCATACACTTCAAACTGCTCTCCTGTACATAGTTCCTGCTGTTATGCCCTTCACACTCCTCATGCAATATTATCCTAAAAATGTAAATGTAAACTAAAATATGTGCATGGCAGATGATATCAAATTAATGTATACCTATACCTTTATACATACAGTATATAGGTTTTGTACTGTAATTATGCAACATTTTAAAGTAGCAAAAATCTAGCATCTGGTGGTCGGGTGAATCCCAATACCTGTCAGTCTCAACACAAATCATACAGTATATACAACAACCTCCAGCAGCTGGAATCATCCTGTGGCAGGTGGACAATATGATTAAAAAGATACCAACACTCTATTGCAGGGGTGTTCAAACTTTTTCAAAGAGGGCCAGATTTGATGAAGTGAACATTCGGGAGGGCCGACCATTTTGCCTGAAATTCTTTGAACCATTAAAATTCTATCCAAGTCTGTTCGTCCGAGCACTAATACACTGCCCAACAAGAATTCTCTTGCCTTTGTGGCTGTGCGTGGTGAAGAGATGAGTTTGGGCGTGTTATTTGGATATACCATATTTATCAGCGTATAACAGGCACCTTTACTTTAAGAGGGGAGTTTCAGGAAAAAAAACGTAAATTTTAAATAAAGAACTGTGAAGAAAAATAAGGGTCAGTGCCCATGAATGCAGCTCAATCAGTGCTCATCTGCAGCCTCACAAGTAAAAAAGCTTAAAGTGGTGTTCCCCACCCCCCAAAAAAAAGATGATTAAAATTCCTAAAAAAAAAATGTAAAAAAAAATTTGGAAAATGCCTGTTGCTAGGGGGTCCCTTGCAGTCTGCCTCCTTCAGTGCCCGGGCTAAGTGACATCACTTCCCCTTGGCGCAGGAAGGGCTCCCTCCTGTCAGTCATCTGGGACACTTGATAGGTCCCAGATGACTGCGCGGCCAATCACGGCACTCGGCGCCGCTCGCGCATGCGCAGTGGGTGCCCACAGTTGCAATGCCGGCGCCGCCGAGCGGATCGGGGGACGAGCGGAGCTTCGACCCCCTGCATCACTTGACCCTGGAAGTGTCCGATTATTAAAAGTCAGCAGCTGCAGTATTTGTAGCTGCTGACTTTTAATTATTTTTTTTTTTTTTTTATGGATACTCCTCTTTCAATAGATTGCTCATTTAATCAATTTTAACCACTTGCCAAACGCTGCACGCCGATATATGTCGGCACAATGGCAGCAGTGAGCAAATGGGCATACCTGTACGTCCCCTTTCCTTGGCGGGGTTAGTGGGCACGTGCCCACCGCGTACAGTGTGACCTGCAGACCCGATGTCCGCCAGTCTCCCTGTAAACAAGGCATTTCCCCATTCTGCCTAGTGACATGAAAGAGATCACTGCTCCCTGTCATCGGGAGCAATGATCGCTGTCATATGAGTGGTAGTCCATCCACCCCATCGTTAGAATCACTCCGTAGGACACACTTAACCCCTTGATCGCCCCCTAGTGTTTAACCCCTTCCCTGCCAGTGTCATTTACACAGTAATCAGTGCATTTTTATAGCACTGATCGCTGTATAAATGACAATGGTCCCAAAATTGTGTCAAAAGTGTCTGATAGGTCTGCCTTAATGTCGCAGTCATGATAAAATTTGCAGATCACTGCCATTACTTATAAAACAAAATTAATAATAAAAATGCCATAAAACTAGCCCCTATTTTGTAGACGCTATAATTTTTGCACAAACCAGTCAATATACGCTTTTTTTAACCAAAAATATGTAGAAGAATACATATAGGCCTAAACTGAGGAAAAAAATGTTCTTTTTATATATATTTTTGGGGGATATTTATTATAGCAAAAAGTAAAAAATGTAGCTTTTTTTTCAAAATTGTCGCATTTTTTTGTTTATAGCACAAAAAATAAAAACCGCAGAGGTGATCAAATACCACCAAAAGAAAGCTCTATTTATGGGGAAAAAAGGACGTCAATTTTGTTGGGGTGCAACGTCGCACGACCGCGCAGTTGTCAGTTAAAGTGACGCAGTGCCGAATCGCAAAAAGTGCTCTGTTCAGGAAGGGGGTAAAATCTTCCGGGGCTGAAGCGGTTAACTGATTTTTATTTTTTGTCAGAATTCATAAACTTCTAATACATTTTTCCAGAATCTTTAAAAAAAATGCTTTTTGTGTACACACAAATTACAGCTAGTATCGTTTTGGAGTTTATTTGTACTTTCAGCCATATACAGTAGCTGCCAGTACATTTTAAAACAGCTAAAACAGTAGGCACAATTAATTAACATTATACAAAATTCCAAATACTGGAGTGCCATCTAGTGGTCAAGAGCTTAAAACATTATACCAGTACAACTTTAAAACGCATTAGCTATTTATAAACACACACACTTGATCTGATTATGCAAAACAACTATTACTTTATGTTAATCAATTCTGTGCTAATCTTCAATTGATAGTGTAAGGCCCCTTTTACACTGGTTCGCTTCAAAACTGGCAGTAAAATACAGAGCACTTTTGCATCGCTTTTGAGACGTTTGTGGTGTGTTTTTTTAAAAGACACGACTTAAAACTGCACCAAAAAAAGCTGTGGGGCGCTTTGAGATGCTTTTTTTTCATTTCAATGGAGAGGGGCGTTTTTTTTAGTTCTCCAAACATGCTCCAAATATGCAGGATTTTTTTCACCGCATTGCCAGCGCACCGCCCCAGTGCAAAAGCATTCATTGATTTTAAGAGGAATCTTTTTTCTTGAGATTTTCCGGCACTTTTTTTTAATGCAAAAGTGCTTGAAAAACTCCTCAGTGTGAAAGGGCTCTAAGTAAAGTGTAACTAAACCAAAAGAACAAAAATGAAATTTATTGGTACTTACCAGGCCATATATGTGGTGTCTGCCTTAGGTTTCTGTTTTTTCTTCATTATTTTACCTGGTGATTCTGCAAGTAGCACACTTCATAACCTAGGTTGACAACGTTCACTAACTGTGCTTTATCTATGGAGGAGCAGCTTTGTCACTCTTAGCTGCTAGGCTTATTTGGACCACAAAACACCTTCCACTCTCATTGTCTTAATATATAGATTTATGATGCTACAAGTAACACTTTCTGACCCATTGTTTGAGAAAGGGAAGTTTAGAAGCTCAATTGATTTCTGGAAGACTCATGGAATACAATGACATTAGCACAGTCAGGTGCTCAGAGAAGATAAGGTGTGTTGCAGCATTTTAGCAATAAAATATTTTAAAAGTAAAGTTAATAAATAGAGGTGTTCCGAATTCAAATGATTAAATACCACTTCTCCCTGTAGCCTGGGTATGTCTCTCCGTAGAGACATACTCAAAAAGACTTGAAGCTGGAATTCCAGCAAAAGGTTGGTTCAACAAAGTACTGACTAAGGGGGGGCTGAATAGTATTTCTCATTTTCCTTCTACTTCACAGTTCTGTGCCACCTTGTGTTAAAACAAAAATTTCCATAAAATACATTTACGTTTTTGGTTGCTGCATGACAAAACGTGGAAAATTTCAAGGGGTACGAATACTTTTTCAAGGCACTGTACATACCTTTTTTGAAGCCGCACCAGTCCGGTCTCAGTCGGCAGAAGCTCTGCAGAGGAGATAGCTGACAAAGGCGGGGAAATCAATGGGAAGTGACATCACCCATAGAGTTACTATGGGGCTTCCGTTGTCGGCTGCCTCCTCTGTACCCGCCCACACAGCAAAACAGCTGCTGATAGCTTAGCGTGGGGCCGGACTAGAGCAGCTTTAGAAAAGGTATGTATAGTGATGTCTTCTTTACAGGGCAAAATAGGTTAGTCTTAGATTGTGGCTGCCGGTAGATTTAGAGATTTTAGTGTTAGGGTGGACTTCTACTTTAAGGCTACACAGAGTTGATATTTTTTTTACTCCAGCATCCTTCTCTTCTGGGTACTGGGTACATCAACGTATATAACCAAGCCCAATATAGGGGCTTTGGTTAGCATTGTCTCGGATTCTTTTAAATAACTGATTGTCTGCCTGCATGAGAATGCTGTAGGTGTTAAACCTACACTTTGGGATTCCTTTGCAATGGGTGCTAGTAGAGGTGTAGTAGTAGTAGTAGTAGAGATCTAGTAGAGATGAACCGATCCCTCTAACTATCCAGGCTTCTAACTGGGGTTGCAATCCACGTGGACCGCCAGATCATTGATATACATATTCTTTTTAGACTGTTTTGCTTGTATATTTAGTGATATTTGTGTTCTCATCTGATTACATAGGGCTGCTGTAAGAGTCCAGGGCTTACTACACATGCACCAATCATGCATTGCCGCAAGAGGAAATCCGTGCCAACTAAACATGCGCCAAAAATGCCTCAGTGCGTCAACCCGCACCTGCGCAGAAGACTTGATGGAAAAGTACAGGAAAATGCTCAGGACGCATACAGGAAGTGACCTCAACCTGATGGAAAAAGGCGGGAAAATGCCCAGGAGGCGCACAGGAAGTGACCTCAACCTGATGGAAAAAGGCGGGAAAATGCCCAGGAGGCGCACAGGAAGTGACCTCAAACTTCCCTATATAATCCCAGCCCAAACATTGCCAAATTGCTGGATTATCTTCAGCCCCCTCTTGTTCTTGTGTTAATGTGTGATCTGTCTGAACCTGTTGTGACCTGGAAACCAATTTTATACTGAAATTTATACTGTATGTGCTCCTTCATCTGCAAATATCAATGAATAAAAGTCCCATTTTATGTAAATAAAAAGTTAATCTATTGTCCCAAAAATTCAGTGTCTTTGTATATTGTGCTGTAAAGTGTTTTTTCATGATGTAATCCACCATATATCATGGAAACCCCCCACCAAATTTCGATGCTCTCACCTGATCTTATGACTAACAGAAATATTAGGTCTTATGCGGTTTTCCATTTAAAGCAGGGTGCTTGTACCAGGAATGATGTTTCCCTCAATGGTATCTAGGTAGTTCTCAATCCTTCTCCATCCTCCGAGTAATGTGCATGGAAAGCTCAAAAAAGAAGAGTATATATAGTGCTTTCTGTATATCTATTAATATTTTTATTTAAAAAAATTCCCAACAATAAAAAACTTAACTTAAAAAGTGCACTATGGCTGGGGCACTGCTGTATACATGTACGATATAGTGATTGTGTCTCACACAAAATGGAGGCCCCTTCACTTCTGGTCTGTGCAGTGTGATGCCATCAGGCTTCTCCTTACGCATTACATCACAGGGCCACATTACTTTGGCAAAACTGAAAGCCACAGAGTCACTTGACTTGACAAAATTAAATCACAGCCAGTCCGTTTTATGACATTCTACGAGTTAGGTAATAAACCAGGTAAAATGCTAGCCAGAGCTCTGAGAGTTGTTAGGCCCCTTTCACACTGAAGCGTTTTGCAGGAGCTACAACGCTAAAAATAGCGCCTGTATAGCTCCTGAAAAAAGCTGGTCCTTTAACTCCAGTGTGAAAGCCGGAGGGCTTTCACACTTGAGCGGTGCGCTAGCAGGACGGTAAAAAAAATCCTGCTAGCAGCATATTTGGAGCGGTGAAGGAGCGGTGTATTCACCGCTCCTATACCGCTCCTACCCATTGAAATCAATGGGACACCGCGGGGATACCGTGGTAATACCGCCGGCAAAGCGCCGCTGCAGCGGTGCTTTGCGGGGGGTTTTAGCCCTTTTTCGGCCTCTAGCGGGGGTTTAAAACCACCCCGCTAGCGGGCGAATATCGCGGCTAAAACAACGGTAAATCAGCGCTAAATATAGCGCTGCTTTACCGTCACGGCCCGCACCGCCCCAGTGTGAAACTGGCCTTACAGCAAGAAATTATGTCTCTCACATTAAACATGAAAATGGCACTGCAGCTATGAGTTTGCTGGCAATTGCAGTAATTTACTACTACTACCTTCTACTACCTTTAACTACTACTATTCTAAATTACACAACCTAGACTCCTCTGATCCCGATATGGACCCTACTCAAAGACAGTGTACATATTTGCCAGCACACCATGGATCTACAATAACCATCCAAAGGCTTTTATTGCAGAGAGATCACATCACAGAGAGAAGTGCAATGTTTCTGAGTTGCGCAGGACCCCTTTGTCAGGCATGTGATGCCTAATGAAGGGGTCCTGCGTTACTCCGAAATGTTGCACTTGTCCCTGTTATGCGATCTCTCTGCATTAAAAGCCTTTAGATGGTGAATGCAGATACATTGTGTGCTGGCAAATATGTACACTTTCTTGATGTTTCCAGGATCCAGATGGTAATCGCTGCAGCACCCACCATTTGATGAGCCTTGTTTTCCAGGAACGTGTGCGATAGGAATAGAGATAAGACCCTACTCAAAGACACACACTTTTAACATAGTATCCCAGAGATTTAGATATGGCTACCCTACCTAGTGAACCAATTTCAGTAATTGATTTTAACCAGGCGATTAAAACATGAAAGTGTCAGGGCCCAATGGCTACACCTTGACTTACTACAAAACCTTTCAAGAAACACTAGTGGCCAGGATCTGTAGAATTAGCCTAACATTGACAAAGCATAGAGGAGGGATCTGGGTCCCAGACCCAGAATAATATCAGATGGCAATCCTTATGGCCAGACTGCTAGAATGGTGCACACAAAAGAATAACAAGCCATGGGTTGCCTTGGAACATTCTTTGCTTTCCCTATTGAAGGCTTAAACCGGCCATACACGGTTCGAATCTCGACTGGTTCAACAGGAAACAGCCAAGATTCAAATCGTTAATGGGCAGGCTGAATGTACCAAGTTGATCGATTGAGTACAACCAGCCTGCCGTATTCTCTTGCGATTATCACTAGCAGCTGCTACAGCCACTAGCGATAATAACTGTCTTCTCCCTATGGGGGTGGCTCTCCCCCGCCCACTGGGAGAAGACAATTGCTGATTCCCCTGTCAGCACTTTCTTTGTTGATTGGGGAATCTTGCAATTTTCTTTCCTGCCCGTGGTTACAGGAAAGAAATTTGCACCATGAATGGCCAGCCTTACTGTGGGCAAATATCCCCTGCCCCATTCTCTCAAGATATACTGAGTCACCCACTCATAGGGGCCACCACTGCAAAAAACAAGAATCTTTTTAAGGTCACATATCTTTCTCCATTCCCTAGCCTTTCTCCATTCCCTAGCCTTTTGATACCTGTCCTCTCCTCAATTCCCTCATAGCGTGACTGACCCTCAGTTGCGTAACCTAATTGAAAGAGACTGATTCCAAGCAATCCATTTTTCTTTTCAAAATAAACTGATGACTGAAGCCACTAAGAGGCAAAACCTCTTATGAGACTGATTTTATGAGTTGTAAACAACTGGGTTGCTATCTTAAATCGATCAACCCCCTAAATCAAGATATACGTTCAACCATCCCTTTTGAACAACTTTATTTAGACAAGTCTCCTCTGTGGCACTCTTTGTCTACATCCTACTCAATGTTAATCTCCGATGCACATACACAAGACTTTACCTTTTTGTGAGAATGGGTAAAAGACTTAAATACATTGATCACACAATCTCAAAATAATACTCCTTTTCGCACACAAGGCTTCTATAGCAAGGGAAATTATGATATGATGGTACACAACTCCACAAGTTAAAACAAAATCAATCTACAAATATCTTCTTTTTGCTGGAGATGCCAACAAATAGTAGGAATATTATTACACATTTTTCTGGGACTACCCAATTTTACGGGATTTCTGGACTGATGTCAAAGCTACTATTCTTAAGGTAATAGGTTTCTCTCTTGTGGATAATCTAGCAGCCTATCTACGACACAACACACCGATGTCAAGTGCTATGCGTCTCCATGAGGTCAGGACTTAGTTTGGGCATTCTGACTTGGAGAGCTGTGGGAACAACCCCCCATTCCTAACCACCTACATATATACCTATAACTTGCTTTTCTAGTCTTGGATAAAGTAGTAAGGATTAGAACCCCTGTCAGTTTTTTATTTTTGTTTGTGTGCCCACTGAGAAGATCCACCCACGTTCTTATTCCTGGTGACTTGTCAGCAGGACAGAAAGTGAGGGGAAATGCACAATTTTACAGTTGTAACAAGAATAGCAGGTGAGGAAAATATTCTGATGGATACAGGGAGACCCCTGTAAAGCCCCATACACACGGTCGGACAATCCGCGGACCAGGTCGGTCGGATTTTGTCCGTCGTACTTTGTCCGATGTTGGTGTTGCGTACACACGGTCGGACTACGTTGTCGGAATATCCGGTCTGCAAGAACGTCGTGACGTAAGTCGTCGTCCACGAGACTAGAAAAGGCAAGTTCAGCACCACGTCAGGTACCCGTTGGGCTCCTTCTACTGATCCCGTGTTTATCGAGAGTTAGTCGAAGTTTGGTGACTTAAGATTCGCGCTTCTCAGTTTTCTGACTCAGATCGTTACTGCTCTTCAGTTTGTGCTTGTCGTGCGAATCTGTTTATTAGTGCGTGTAGTCAGTTCGCATTTGTTGGTCATTGCGGCCTATATCTTGATATAGGACGCTTTGATTTGCACTGCTTATTGTCTGCTCGTTTCTGCTATTCAGTTCGTTCTTTCAGGCCTTGCTGTTTATCGGTGCTTTCTGTTTGTCCGTTCTGACCAGCCGACCTTTTGTGACCTTGGGAAGCAATGTTTCCCGTGCGTACTCGTCGCCGAGTTCGTGCTGTACGCGGATTTGGTGTCGGGCTTTTAGCTTTGACCCAAGACCCGTCCATGAACAGAGTGACGAGGAGTATGTGGACCAAGAATTGGTTGCTTCAGCGTGACCAGTTCTCGCACATGCCTTTGCTTCGTGAGATCCGGGAGAATAATCCTGATGATTTCAGGAACTTTCTCAGGATGACGGACCCCGATTTTCACCGTCTTTTGGCTTTGCTGACCCCCTTTATCAGCCGGCAGGATACCTGCATGAGACAAGCCATTACTCCGGAGCAGAGGCTTGTTGCCACGTTGAGGTACTTGGCGACAGGGAGAAGTCTTCAGGATTTGAAGTTCTCTTCAGGTATCTCTCCCCAGGCCCTGGGAATCATTATTCCAGAGACCTGTTCTGCCATCATTCAGGTCCTGCAGGAGGACTATATTAAGGTAACATTTCTACTTGACTATTCCCTTCTATGTATGCTCTGTTTGCTAATGTCTTCTATTTTTGACCTCCTTCCCTAATTACCATGATTGCAATATGCTCTAATATGCTGTGCCCCTTTTCTCCTTCATGCATTTTTCCCTTCACTTACCTCCCCAGCATGCTCTTCTGCCCCAATAGACAACTATGGCCTAGTCACTTAGGCAATGTATTTTGTCTGCTGCATAGTATTGTTTGCCCCCAAACACCCCCTAAAATATGCACAAATGTTTGCTGTGTGGTTTACTTCATGTAGAGCCCCTTTTTTATTTGTTTTTGGTGGGGGGGGGCAAACTCATTATGAACCCCCTCCCCCAACTGCTCTGTCAGATGGTACCAATCCTCTATCTGCTGCCTTTCCCAAGGTCAATACACACTATATGCCTACCTCTTTATAGTGGGCATCTTTACGGATGAATTCTGCAAAGCATGTAGTGCAAGGGGCTGGCTCCATACTTTCCATTTCCTATTTTTTTGTCTTCTTTCCCTCCTATTAGCTTGCTTGTTAATTTCATAATGTCACAATGTGCTTTTCTTTTTTGTGGGGGGGGGCGGGCGGCTAATGTTATTTTATCTTTCCTGGGGGCTGCCAATAGTGTTAAGTACAGAGGGTCTGGCCAAACTAGCACACATTATTGAGCCATTTGCCAATCAATGAAGTGCAGAGGGTTACCTGTAACCCCCCCCCCCCCCCCAAAACCCTAGTTATTGCCAATGGCCCATCAGAAGTGGGGGGATTGATGGGGGGTGAGTCATCTGTGAAGGGGAGCCTCTACTTTTCTGTGCAAATACTTTCCAGCCTCCAATTTTATACAATGCTCTTGTTCCAAGATGTTGATTGTCTAATCTGCTTGCAATGTTTAAGTGCAAAGTGACTAATTTTTTTTTCTTGTTTCACTCCACAGTTCCCTTCCACGCCACAGGAATGGCAGACTGTGGCCTCCCACTTTGCCAGCCGTTGGGACTTTCCTAACTGCGGAGGGGCAATTGATGGGAAACACGTCCGCATCGTCCCACCGCCCAACTCGGGGTCCTACTATTATAATTATAAAGGGTTTAATAGTGTAGTGATGTTGGCGGTGGTGTCGGCGACATATGAATTTATGTATGTGGACGTGGGGATGAACGGCCGGATCTCGGATGGTGGTGCCATTACGCACACGGAGTTCTACTGGCGTCTCCAAAGTGGCAGTCTGTGCTTGCCACCTCCAGAGGAGAATGCCGAAGGACTCCCCTTCGTCTTTGTCGCAGATGAAGCGTTTGCGTTGACTCCCCATCTGATGAGGCCGTTCCCGATGAGGACCCTCACCCCGGACCAGAGGGTCTTCAACTACAGGCTGTCCAGAGCCAGAAGAGTGGTGGAGAACACTTTTGGCATCCTGGCCAGCCGATTCCGCCTGTTCCTGACGGCATTTAACTTGGCGGAATACAAACTGAACCACATAGTTCTTGCCTGTTGCATATTGCACAACTTCCTCAAAAGACATAACAGGAACTATGTGGTGCCCGTTGGCCCAGATGTGGAGGGCCCTCCAAATGCGGACCTCACAGCCCTTCAAGTGGCACGTCCAGGCTTGCCCCCTCTAAATGCCCGCGTGGTCCGCGAGCAATATATGGAGTACTTTGTGGGTAGGGGGGCCATTGCTCTGCCTGACGATGTGTGAGAGGCATTTTTTAATAAATCTGATATTTTAACCAACCTCTGATTTCTTGTCATTTCAGTCTTCTTTTTAGCTTATTTTACTTTGACATTTTGTCCCTTTGCCTTCGACAGTGGGAATGCACTTTCTGGGCAAAAGGAGGTAACAGTCTCTTCTTCCCAAAAAGATTATTCTCATGTTGTGTGTTTGCTACCTAATCTTTGGTCTAGAGAAGGTTTGTCCTGCATAACTGACAGCCAAAATACTCCTTTTCATCACCAGGTCTGACATGTGTGTATTCTGAAAAATGCTGTGCTCCGTGTTTTCGTACAAAGCACTGTGGGTGTCATTTACATAAGTCAAATCCGCTATGCTCTACAAGTGCATTGAAAAAGTTCCCTGGGAAAGGAAATTGCAGTGCAAAGTGGATTTGCCTTTAGTAAATAACACCCATTGCCCCCCATATCCTTTACATTTTACATACATAATGCATTGTGTTTTTTAAATAAGGAAGCCACACATTTCGAAAAATAAAAAAGTTTACTTGGAAAACATTCACAAGTGCGTTTACAATCTTCACGCCAAAACTGACAACATCTTGGTTATTTACAACATTGTTTACAAAGATTACGCAATTGGTAAAACCAGGCATGGAGCTAAGCAGAACCTATGAAGTAGGAAAGTTCAACTTTGTAAAGTGAAGACAAGATCAGACATGACTATATGTTCAAAGTGTGTTTGATCTTGCCTTCATCACATGGGGGGGTCACCCCCGAAAAGTGGAAATTTGGAACATGCACACAATTTGGGTCTGAAAATGGTCATTAGATGGTAAAACACATGCCTAGAAGCTTCAAAAGTGCCATTTTCCATCATGGGGATGAATGGACGTTTTTTGGGGGTGCAACCCCTTCACCACAACCACTTTCGTAGTTCGTAAAGTGTTTGCACCCCCAAAAAAACGTTGGCATTCATCCACCATGATGGAAGCTAGCACATGTGGACACAATGTGTGCATGTTCCAAATTTCACACAGTTTTTAAGTTGCAAATGTGTTCAGAAGCTGGCACAAATGTGTGTTAATTACTTGGTGCGTTTTCATATTTTTCCTAAAACATCAATGATGTTCTTCAATTTTTGTTGAACATCATTGATGTTTTGCTTTATGTAATCTAGATCTCTATTGCAGACCATTATCTCTCCGATGAGTACGTGGGCACTCTCTGTGGTAAAGTGCGATTTTTCTTCCACAACATCCACGTCACCTAAAAACCACAAACAAAAAAAATGGGGTGTTGGAAATGAGGCAGCCATACATGGATTAGCTTACCAGTAGCTGTGTTCTCCAACACTCACCTGTTGTGGTGACAATTTCTCCAAGTTCGATGATCTCTCCTTCCTCCTCCTCCTCCTCTGCTTCTGCTCTTTCCCCTTTTTTGGGAGGTGTTGGTTTGGGGGTTTCCTCAGACGGCCCAAGTTTTCGCTCCCCTATGAGAATGTACAAAAGGAAGATTTAGCAACACAATCTATTGAGGGCAGAAATAGGAAATGACAAACATTGCTTGAAAGTGACGGACACTATTTTAGTTTGGCCAGTTACAAAT
This sequence comes from Lithobates sylvaticus, assembly GCA_028564925.1. Taxonomy (NCBI): domain Eukaryota; kingdom Metazoa; phylum Chordata; class Amphibia; order Anura; family Ranidae; genus Lithobates; species Lithobates sylvaticus. The sequence continues at coordinate 354,845,122 of CM053030.1, read as the reverse complement.
GTCAACTACATGAATGTAGTCACTTTGTAAAGGTGCTAAACTGACTAGCTTTTTGGTAGAAGTTTGTGTGATGGAGACCCCCCTCTAGTATACACTGGAGCACATGTGTGGAAAAGCCTAATAAAAAGGGGGTTTGGGTGTCCCAGCACTAGTGCTCTAGAGTCCAGATGGGTAAACAGCTACTGGGTGACCTCTCCTTTACATTGAATAAATTGGCTTTACATTCTTGATGACATTTCTAGTGAGAACAAACTTCCTTTCCCCCAAAAAAACAACAAACATCGTATTATAAGTGGCCGAACGATCGAGGTTGCGTACGATCGAATGGACACACACACGACCATGACAGTGGCAGAAAGATCGAGGCTGAGTACGATCGAATGCACAGACGAACCTGAAAGTGGCCATTTTGGAATGTACAACTTTGTAAAAATCAAACCACAATGGAGCAGTATGCAAGCAAGAAATCAAACACAAAACACAACTACTTACTTTTTAGAAGAATTCGCTTGATCTTTCTGTACTGATCGGCCTCCCTCAGTTTCAGGTCTGACCAGCGTTTCCTCAGTTGCTCCTTGGATCGTTGTACCCCAAACTGATTGTACAGCCTCCTCACAACTTTAGACATGATCTTGGCCTTGCGGACATTGGGGTTGAGGTAAGGCCCATACTTCCCATCATAGTCGCTCCTCTTTAATATGTCCACCATCTCCAACATTTCTCCAAATGACATATTGGAGGCCTTGAATTTCAGGCTCCGGGATCGGGACGTTTCTGCCTCCGGACTTTCCTCGTCCTCCTCCTCGTTGGTGGGATATTTGGGGCGCACCTGCTGTGTCCCCGCCATGTGCTCTCCCCACTGCGCCGTAAAGAGAAGGGGTGGGGAATAGACGAGAAAGATCGTCAGGGGCGGGCGGAGTTTGACGCATGCGCACTGTATATAAAACGTCACACGCCTGTGTCGTAGCCACGATCTGGGAGACGAGGGGAGAGAAAACTCACACGAGACGATCGCTACAAACGAAGGTACAATTTGACGTTGGTACATAACTAGCCTAGACTGATTTGAACTTGAGGCTTCTTTATGGAGAAGATTAGGAGAGTTTAGACTGACATAATTGAGAGGGTTTTGTGTGGTGTTGTGTCTTGCAGAGATTATGCAGGGATTCAACGACATGAGTTTTCTCCCCCTCTTCATTGCCAAATTCAGGGAATTTCCCGTTTTATGGCAGGGTAAACACCCACATTACACCAACAAACCAAAGAGGCACGCAGCCCTGGAGGAACTTGTGGAATTTGTCAAGCCAAGGTTCCCCACGGCAACTGTTGATGATATAAGAAAGAAAATTGGCAGCCTGAGGAGTGCGTATATCAGGGAGCGGAAGAAGGTCGTGAAGTCTGAGGAAACTGCAACTTCAGCAGATGAGGTCTATGTGCCCAAGCTCTGGTACTATCAGAGTCTCCATTTTCTGAAAGACCAGACTGATGTCACGGAGCCACTCTCGACTCCTCCTTCCACGCTTCCTTGCGCGCAGGCCACCCCTGATGAGGCTTCCGAGGAGCAACCTGGGCCTTCCAGTATGGAAGAGGTGGAGGAGCCCAGCTTGTTCCAGGTATAGTATTTTTGTTACCATTTATGGGAATAATGAATGATGTTCACTTAATTCAGGATCCCCAATTGCTTAGTTCCTAACGTGTTTGACATATCAACTGACAGTAGTGTTGGAGACATTTGGGGCCAGAATCTAAACTGCTGGGCTGAGAATTGTATGGTTTTCTATTTGTAAACATTTTGCAACAGTCACTAGATGAGAATTGTGTGTGTTTGATGAACAAATAACTGAAACTATGTCCCTTTTTCATACACAGGAAGACCTCAGCCAGGAGGTGGCTGTGGAAGGTGGCAGTCAGGAGGAGGCAGGGGTTAGTGGCAGCCACCAGCTGGGTAGTGGCAGCCAAGAGGGGGCTAGGCCTCGGAGCCTGACTGACTCCCAAATCCCTCTCCTCCGCCTTCCGTACAAAAGGGCGAGAAGGGGGGATTATGCGGCACAGTCAGCGCTCCGCATGATCAGAGAGGCTTCAGACTCCCTACATGCCACACCCGCCGACGAGGAGACCTTTGGCTCGGTGGTTGTCACAAAAATGATGGGTATGGAGGTGAGGCAACGCAACATGTGTGAGGGGCTCATCCTCCATGTCCTAAATAAGGGTAGGGCTGGGGAGATGACCCCAGTCACACATGTTTGCCATAGCTACCATGCTCCGCCTCCTCCTCCTCCTCCTTCTGCCACCCCACCAGCACGACAGCCACAGCGTGCAAGGAAGCGTGGAAGGAAGACCTGAGAGTGACGACCTGGAATCAGTCTGGTCTGAGAGAAGATGGAGCCTCTTGTAGTACCAGAGCCTGGGGACCTAGTTGGCATCTGCTGCAGTTCCGGATACTTTGGACTTCACGACCAGATTGCACTCCCCTTAATATACGTACTCCTCAGGCCCCCAATTTTCTACGCTTGAACAATGATGGTTGCCGTGGGGGGCCAAGACTTTGCAAATTCCCCAAGTTTCACCATGGCTGCGTTCCTCTTTGGTTTGTTGGTGTGACCTAAATAAAGTTTTTTTTGATTTGAAATAATCATTGACTATTGTGTTTTACTTTGCTACAATGACAGTTTTTCTTTGAGTAAGCAGGTACATTTCACTAATCCTAAAGTAGAATTAACAAGGGGCACCAACAACAAACAACCTCCTAGTAAATTTAAGCAAGAAATACAAATGTTAATAATGTGTTTTTGGTAATTTGAGACACACAACCCCCCTCCAAAAAAAACAAAAAAAAACATTCAAATATGTATTCCCCCAAAAAAAAACAAAAAAGACAAATCATGGTAAAAAAATAACAAAGATTCTTTTCCGTTCAGAGTCAAAATAAACATGTAGTGTATAAATGCTGCAAAGTAATAAAGAAGTAAGTTTGTGAGAAGTGCGGGTGAATAGGAGCAGCTAAAACATGTCATTCTTGTTGCATTGTAAAGAAAAAGAGAATGCGCTGCATTAAAGACATTTTAACATTGCAGCGTGACGAATGTGCTGTGTCGATTAGGAAAGGTAGTTTTACCTGACCGAGCGCTTCCGTCACAGAATTTCTTCTGAGCATGCGTAGCACTTTGTCCGTCGGACAAGTGTACACGCGCTCGGATTTGGTGTGATCGGACCGTGTTGACGGCAAATCTTTCCAGCAGGAGATAAGACTTTGTCCGTCGGCCAAACCGACGAACACTGTCCGATGGTGCATACACACGGTCTGATTTTTCAACAACCTTGTCCGATCGGACAGAATCCATGAAAAAGTCCGACCGTGTGTATGGGGCTTTACAGTAAGTTCCATTTAAGAGGGGAATTTATTTTACTTTGGAAAGATATCCTCTCATTTTCTGTTGTGTGAAGGGAAATTGCAAAGGGACACAGGTAGAAAAAATAAAATGACAAGTTTTAACCCTTCCCTAATCTGTCAGAATATAAATGAGAAAAAAATTATATTTCCTGACAGACTCCATGGCAGCCTACGTGTGGGTTAACCCCGCCTCCTCTCCAATGCTATAGGACCCCATTCCCATAAAAGAACACTCACCACTCCATACTGTGTTCCTTTTTTGTCCTCCTCCTATGGATCTTCACATTCTGTTCACGTCTGGTCGGATCTCGGATTCTTCTGGCATACCAACGCGGTGCAAGCTCTGTGCTCAGCCATGGGCGGGCGAGTAGCTTTTTGAGGCTGGATGTGTCCCCAGAATAGGTGGATTGCCTCTGTATGCCCATCAGGTGTATCAGACGGACGGTCGGACGGACGGATGGTCGGCAGACTGCGTGGCCTAGTGGATTCATCGGCTGGCAAGGTCCCTTTTTCTTTCTCCATGGCAGTCATATCTGTATTTTTATGTGTGTTTATTGTTTCCCTGGCGTCTAGTGTATTCCCCCCTGTATGGCGGCTGGAGCGCTTCTGCGTTCCAGCTCGCCGTGTTGTTCCTGGTTTGGAACTGTTTCGTTGGTCTGCGCATGCGCACCGGCCTCCGGCGGAATCGAGGCTTGGTTCGCGCACGCGCGGTCCGCGGGCCGCGCATGCGCAGTACGACCATCGTCCACGGGGGCGGTGACGTCACGAGGCGGGGAATTTAAAAGCCAGGCTGCTGCTGCTGTATCACTGGGGGTTTCCAGTGCAGTGGAATCAGCAAGCCTTTTTCCCCAGCCCTCGGCCTTACAGGATTACAGGTTAGTGCTATTTTTTTATACCCTAAAAGTGTATGCCCGTTTTTTGTGCTAAGTGTTTTAAAAAAAAAAAAAAAAAAAGTATATATAAATAATATAAAGGTGTGTATATATATATATATATATATATATATATATATATATATATATATGTAAAAAAAAAAAAAAAAAAAATGATGATAAATTTTTTTTTATTAAACGGCGGTTTTTTTTGTTGAAAAAAAAAAAAATAATATAATATTATAAGATATAGCGAATGAAAAATTTGGGGCATGCATTTTTTCTGTAAAAAAATTGCCGGTGGTATGCTTAAGTCGCAATCTTGTCTTGCAGAACTCTGTGTTATTTTTGACGCTCTTCGTCCAGAGATTATGGACAAATCACCGCCTTTAAGTGGCCAGCCCTTACGCACTAGGTATGTGCTGCTAAGGGAGGGGTGGAAATACATTTGCTTTTCTTAAAGCGCATTCTGATGCCCGTGTTTTCCCCTCCCCCTGTGTGTTTTTTCTGCTTAGCCCTTCCAGATTGGAATCGCAGGACCGGGACCTTGCCAGGCCACAACAAAAACAGTCGTCCAGATCCAGGCGAGATTCTCCGCATGGGTCTCACCACCAGAGGAGAAGTTCACATTCCTCCTCCAGACACCGCTCCCACCGCCACGATGATCGCTCTGATCGCAGAGCATGCTGGGGATGCAAGTCGCAAGTCCCGGAAGGCAAATCGTTGTGTGACAGATGTTTTGCCAAGGCGGTTGGGGAAAAGGACACGGAAAATCAGCGCATAGAATCCCTGGTAAAGCGTGTCGTGCAGCAGTCGCTTAAGGACATAGTAGTCCCGCGCACATTGAGTCAGTCTACAGCTGCGTCTGGTCCCCAGTCCGACGAACCCCGGGACGATCCGGGCACATCCCAGCCCTACGAGGCTTCTGGCGAGTCCTCTGGAGAGGAATTTCCAGGCGATGAGGAGATCGGGGGCTTTGATTTCGCCATGGTCTCACCACTAATTAGAGCAATTAAGGAGGCCCTCAAGTGGGAAGAAGCATCCACCCCCCCAGCTAAGCAGAAGAAATTCTTCAAGCAGCTGGGTAAAGAACGGCCAAGTTTCCCTTTACTCACTGAACTGAAAGACATTATAGAAGAAGAGTGGAGCAAGGTGGATAGGAAATCCTCCATGACCAACAAAACTTCCCGGCTATACCCTTTCAAGGTAGAAGAGGTGAAGCACCTGGAGAACGCTCCGCTCGTGGACGCAGCGTTGATGCGTTTGGCCAAGCACGTCACTCTTCCGATGGAGGACTCAGTGTCCTTTAAAGATGGCCTAGAAAGAAAGATCGATCAGGACCTCAAAAGGATCTACGGTCTTGCTGGAATGGCCTGTAAACCGGCCTTAGCCTTAGCAGCGATGTCCAAGGCCATGGAGGCTTGGACTGAAAATGTGGACTCCTTCCTGAATGGCGTGTCGGTCGAGTTGGCCAGGAGTTCAGCGGCAGCGGAGCTAAAGCTCGCAGCGGTGTTCCTGGGGGAGGCGTCCATTGACCTGATTCGCTTGCTAGCACGCATTATGCTGTCCTCAGTCACGGCTAAGCGCGCTTTGTGGCTACGGCCCTGGCTCGCCGATCCCGTGTCTAAGCAAGCATGGTGTAAAATCCCTTTTGAGGGATCCACTTTATTTGGTAACAAGCTGGATGATGCCATAACGCGTGCGACAGGCGGTAAGTCGGGCTTCCTTCCCCAGGACAGAAGGCTGCTCGGGCGAAAGAAGACTCAGTTTAAAAAGCGCAGTCCGGAACGCTCAAGGGATGCACGCTCCTACAAGCCTGGAAGGGACTTCAGGAGGAATTGGAGTAGAGGACAGAGTTCCTTTCGTAAGCCCGTCAAGAGCCAGTCGTCTGGTGGGCGAGAGCCACCCAAGTCTTTCTGAGATTGCGCCCGCCCAGGCGGGTCGGGTGGGGGCCCGTCTATCCCTTTTCCGGCACGTCTGGGTGGCCTCGATCTCGGATTACTGGGTCATCAAGACGATCTCGTCGGGTCACAAATGGACCTTCTCCAGAGTTCCTCCTCCCAGGTTCATGTCCACCATGCTTCCTCGTTCAGAAGAACAGAGACAAGTCCTACTGTCATACGTAGAGCTGTTAAAAGCCCAGGGTGCAGTGGTACGAGTGCCAGAAGAAGAACGGTTTCAAGGAGTGTACTCCCCCCTCTTCTTGGTGCAGAAGAAAAGCGGATCGTGGCGCCCGGTGATAGATTTAACATACTTAAATCAGTTTATAGAATACGGAAAATTCAAAATGGAAACCCTACTAACTATACAGCGAGCCATCCAACCAGGGGATTGGATGGTCTCGATCGACTTAAAGGACGCTTACTTTCACGTCCCGATAGAGGAAAGCTGCCAAAGGTTTCTAAGATTCCATGTCGATCAAGACCATCTACAGTTTATCTGCCTCCCCTTCGGGTTGACGACCTCCCCTCGGGTCTTTTCAAAAGTGCTCCTGGCAGTGGTGGCCCTGATCAGGCTGGAAGGGATAAGGCTGTACCATTATCTGGACGACCTTCTGGTTCTGTCACAGGACAAAGAGCAGCTGTTGGTTCATCGCGAGCAGGTAATGTCCACACTGACCAGCTTCGGGTGGCTTCTAAACATGGAAAAAAGCCAGCTAGTGCCAACACAACGGCTAATCTATCTGGGTGCTCAATTCGACACTTTGCGAAGTACAATCTCGCTACCGGTGGAAAAGATCCCGATCATACGGGAAAGGGTCTCTCAAGCCCTTCATACGCGGTACCTGAAGGCCTCACAGTGTCTCAAGATCGTAGGGACAATGGTCTCTACGACGCCTATGGTCAAGTGGGCCTTGTGGAGACTACGCCCGTTCCAGTCAGGGTTTCTGAGACAATGGAAGTCGGGAAGCAAAAGCCAAGAAATACGGATAACATCAACGATGAGGAACAGCCTCTTCTGGTGGCTCCAACACAGGAATCTCCTGAAGTGTCACTCGATCGCTCCCATCTCTTGGGTAACGGTTACGACCGATGCCAGCGGGACCGGATGGGGAGCTCTTTGCGGGTCGGACCTTGCACAAGGCAAGTGGGACACAAGTCTTCCTGTTCCAGGATCGAATATTCTGGAACTCCGAGCAGCTTGGTGCGCTCTCCAGCATTTCTCCCAGGTACTGAAGGGGAAGTCGGTGTTGTTGCGAATGGACAACACCACAGCTGTCTCCTACGTGAAGAGACAAGGGGGCACCAGGAGTTCTGCTCTTCTCCAGGAAGTGGAACCCATTCTATCATGGGCACAGAGGAACCTGGAGAATATTTCTGCAGTTTTTCTCCCGGGGGTTCAGAACACGCAAGCGGACTTCTTATCACGCACCCAGTTGGACAACAACGAGTGGTCCCTCCACATTCAGTCCTTCGAGTGGATCAAATCGCTGGGGGTCAATCCCGAGGTCGATCTTTTTGCCTCCCCCTGCAACTTCAAAATAGAGAAGTTTTACACACGGAATCGCTGCAGCCAGGCCTTAGGGACAGATGCACTAACAGACCAATGGAGGTTCAAGAGGGCCTATGCCTTCCCTCCACTTCCACTAATCCTCAGGTTCCTTCAGAGGCTCCAGACGGAAGCAGTAGAGGTAGTGATGATAGCTCCTTACTGGCCCAACAGGCCTTGGTTCCCTCTGCTAGTCCAGCTGAGTGTACGGAAGCCGATGTCTCTCCCTCTCAGGCCGGACCTTCTGTCTCAAGGGGCGGTACTGCACCCATGTCCAGCAGTACTGAAACTGATGGTCTGGTTCTTGAGAGGAAGAGGCTAGAGTCCATCGGATGTGCTTCTAGTGTAATTTCTACCTTATTAAGCTCCAGGAGATCGAGTACGAACAAGGTTTATGGTAGAATCTGGTCCAAATTTGTGAACTTTTGTTCATCTACAGAGAGGTCCTTCGAAAATCCAAGAGTCCAGGACATCCTCGGGTTCTTACAAACTGGCCTTGACCTTCCCTTGTCCATAGGCTCTCTCAGGGTGCAAGTTTCAGCCTTATCAGCCTTCTCTGGTACCTCCTGGGCAGTCCATCCTTTAGTTCGCCAATTCTTTCGGGGGGCCTCAAGACTCAAGCCCCAAAAGAAGTCTAGATTCCCCAAATGGGATCTTCCCCTGGTCCTTGATTATATTTCTGGACTAAGTACGACGGGGCCATCCCCGCTTTCCATTAAAGATTTTTCAGAAAAAGTTGCCTTCCTAGTGGCAGTCACTTCGGCCAAGAGGGTATCAGAAATCGGGTCCCTGGGCTTCGAAGAACCCTTCTTGACTTTCTTTCCGGACCGAGTGGTCCTCATTCCTATGTTGGGATCCAACCCTAAAGTAACCTCGGTGTTCCACCAGAACCAAGAGATAGTTCTACCTACCTTCAGATCACCAGGATCTGATGATGTTCATCCTTTGGATGTCGGGGAAGCTCTGAGAGAATACCTTCACATTACTTCTGCCTTTAGGCGTTCGGATCACCTCTTCATACTGCACTCAGGCAGCAACAGGGGGAACAAAGCTTCAACCAGGACTCTGGCAGCTTGGATCGTAAGAACCATACAACAGGCTTATAGGGCTAAGGGCTTGGCTCCTCCTGAGGCGGTGACGGCACATTCAACTAGAGGAATGGCTACTTCATGGGCAGCAGCCCGGCACGTGGCACCTGATACCATTTGCAAGGCGGCCTCCTGGGCCTCTATTAACACTTTCATGTCGCATTATTGCGTTGAACCTGCTTCTTTATCCTCTGTAAACTTTGGTTTGAAAATTCTATCGGCTGATAGATCAAATTAAATATTTCTGTTTAAAGCATACCCACCCGTGTGGATTGGCTAGTTATTTCCCACACGTAGGCTGCCATGGAGTCTGTCAGGAAAAAGGAAAATTTATTATCAAATACTTACCGTAATTTTCCTTTCCTGATGGACTCCATGGCAGACGGAGTTCCCACCCATGAGTCATATGAGTAGGCTAGTTACGGAACACAGTATGGAGTGGTGAGTGTTCTTTTATGGGAATGGGGTCCTATAGCATTGGAGAGGAGGCGGGGTTAACCCACACGTAGGCTGCCATGGAGTCCATCAGGAAAGGAAAATTACGGTAAGTATTTGATAATAAATTTTCCTTTAAATGTACATGTACAAAATTTGTATAATAATGATGATTTTTTTTTAACTGGAACACTAACCTCTGTGGATAGTTATACAGTCATTCTCCATGTGCTGTTAAAATAGTTTATGAAAAACTAGGAGTTGCATTCCACGAAGGGTGATTTAGCGCTGGCTCCTCAGCAGAAAAGCATCAATTTACTTTAATTGCATAACAAATATACAGTTTTACCCAATTTGCCACTCCCTTTCTAGTGCCACGGTAATTTCATAATAAAAGATAAAAAAAACTGCAAGTATTGATTATATTAAGAATAGAAGAAAAGGGGTTGTGCCGGAACAAGTGAATGAATAGCTCACATTCCAAAAGGGAATGATAATGACTTTCTGGAGAAGGAAACACTTTCATGATGAGAAAAACAAAAGTGAGACTCGTTCACAGCTGCACAACAAACTTGCCAAAGTTTTCAGCGATTTAAGTTCTCGCTGTATACAAGTACACAGTATCGTTTTAAACATAACTACAAAAAGTTATATGTAAAGTATGTACATCCAGAACACATGTACTGCTTCTCTATGCTGTCCATAAATTGAAAAGGGGCTTATGACAGGTTGAGAACAAGAAGTTATATCATAAGTCTAAGAGAATATGGGATGTACTATCAAGTGTTACTGGCTGGATATATACAGTGCCTTGAAAAACTATTCATACCCCTTGACATTTTCCACATTTTGTTACAACCAAAAACGTAAATGTATTTTATTGGGATTTTATGTGATAGACCAACACAAAGTGGAACATAATTGTGAAGTGGAAGGAAAGTGATAAATGGTTTTCAAAATTTTTTACAAATAAATATCTGAAAAGTGTGGCGTGCATTTGTATACAGCCCCCCGAGTCAATACTTTGTAGAAGTACCTTTCACTGCATATACAGCTGCAAGTCTTTTTGGGTATGTCTTTACACATTTAGAGAGTGACAGTTTTGCCCATTATTTTTGCAAAATAGCTCAAGCTCTGTCAGATTGGTTGGAGAGCATCTGTGAAGAGCAATTTTCAAGTCTTGCAAAAGATTCTAAATTGGATTTAGATCTAGACTTTCACTGGGCCATTCTAGCACATAAATATGACTTGATCTAAACCATTCCATTGTAGCCCTGGCTGTATGTTTAGGGTCATTGTCCTGCTGGAAGGTGAACCTCCGCTCCAGTATCAAGTCTTTTGCAGACTCGAACAGGTTTTTTTCTAAGATTGCCCTGTATTTGGCTCCATCCATCTTCCCATCAACTCTGACCAGCTTCCCTGTCCCTGCTAAAGAAATGCATCCCCACAACATGATGTTACCACCACCATGTTTCATGGTAGGGATGGTGTGTTTAGGGTTATGTGTAGTTTTAGTTTTTCGCCACACATAGTGTTTTGCTTTTAGGCCAAAAAGTTCAATTTTGGTCTCATCTGACTAGAGCACCTTCTTCCACATGGTTTGCTTTGTCCCCCACATGGTTTCTCGCAAACTGCAAACGGGACTTCTTATGACTTTCTTTCAACAATGGCTTTCTTCTTGTCACTCCTCCACAAAGGCCAGATTTGAGGAGTACACAACTGATAGTTTTCATGTGGACAGATTCTCCCACCTGAGCTGTGGATCGCTGCAGCTCCTCCAGAGTTACCATGGGCCTCTTGGCTGATTCTCTGAGTAATGCTCTCCTTGCCCCAGTTTAAGTAGATAGTCTTGGTAGGTTTGGGATCTATTTTTATAACCTAACCCTGCTTTAAACGTCTCCACAACGTTATCTCTGACCTGTCCGGGGTGTTCATTGGCCTTCATGATGCTGTTTGTTCACTAAGGTTCTCAAACAAACCTCTGAGGGCTTCACAGAACAGATGTATTTATACTGGCGATTAAATTACACACAGGTGGACTTTATTTACTAATTAGGTGGCTTCTGAAGGCAATTGGTTCCACTAGATTTTAGTTAGGGGTATCGAAGTAAAGGGGGCAGAATACAAATGCACGTCACACTTTTCAGAATTTATTTTTATTTTTTTAATTGAAAACCATTTATCATTTTCCTTCCACTTCACAATTATGTGCCACTTCGTGCTGGTCTATCACATAAAATCCAGATAAAATACATTTATGTTTTTTTGTTGTAATGCCCCATACACACGATCAGAAATTCCGTCAGAAAAAACTTGGATGGTTTTTCCGACGGAATTCCACTCAAGCTTGCCTTGCATACACACGGTCACACAAAAGTTCTCTGAACTTTCGACTATCAAGAACGCAGTGATGTACAACACTACAACTAGCTGAGAAAATGAAGGTCAATGCTTCCGAGCATTAGTGATTTTTTTGCGCGTCCGAATTGCATACAGACAAACGCATTTTCGGGTAGGGACTTTTTCCAACAGAAAAATAGAGAACCTGCTGTATCACATTTAAACCTTTCATATTTCTGAACTAGGAAAGAGGAACAAATGAGAGTACTTACATTTTTAGCAACCTGTAGCAGGTAAAGTTCTGGCAGACAATAAATATCAAGCTACCCCATACCATACAGACTTCTACAATGTTCTCCATCAGCAAAAAAAGAACTACCATAAAAAAAACAATAAAAAATAGTTTGCCAGTTTAGGAAAACAAATATATAACAGTTGCTGTGTACAACAGAACAACTATTTCTTTATGTTAGTCCTTTAACCGCTTCCCGACCGGCCACTGCATATATACGTCAGCAGAATGGCACGGGCAGGCAAAATCACGTACCTGTACGTGATCGTGCATTTGCCTGCCCGTGGGTCGGGAGCGCGCCGCCAGCGGCGAGCTCGCGACCCGGTCGGGAGCGCGCCGCCAGCGGCGAGCTCGCGACCCGGTCGGGAGCTCCGTGGGCACGGCCGCGGGACCAGCGGACCCGATCGCCGCTGGTATCCCGCGATCGGGTTACGGAGCTGAAGAACGGGGAGAGGTCTATGTAAACAAACCTCTCCCCGCGCTTCCTACACTGACTGTCAGTGATCGGCGGTTCCCTGTCATCGGGAACGCCGATCAATGACGTCAGACGTACAGCCACGCCCCCCTACTGTAAAAAAAACACAACACGTCACACTGACTCTTCCCCGCCCCCTAGTGGTTAACCCCTTCACTACAACTGTCATTTACATAGGAATCAGTGCTATTTAAATAGCAGTGATTGCTGTATAAATGACAAATGTCCCAAAAATGTGTCAAAAATGTCCGATGTGTCCGCCATAATGTCGCAGTCACAATAAAAATCGCTGATCGCCGCCATTACTAATAAAAAAAAAAATATTAATAAAAATGCTATAAAACTATCCCCTATTTTGTAAACGCTATAACTTTTGCGCAAACTAATCAATAAATCGCTTATTGCGATTTTTTTTACCAAAAATATGTAGAAGAATACGTATCGGCCTAAACTGAGGAAAAAAAATGTTTTTTTATATATTTTTTGGGGATATTTATTATAGCAAAAAGTAAAAAATATTGCATTTTTTTCAAAATTGTCGCTCTATTTTTGTTTATAGCGCAAAAAATAAAAACCGCAGGGGCGATCAAATACCACCAAAAGAAAGCTCTATTTGTGGGAAAAAAAGGACGCCAATTTTGTTTGGGAGCCACGTCGCACGACCGCGCAATTGTCAGTTAAAGCGACGCAGTGCCGAATCGCAAAAAGGGGCCTGGTCCTTTGGCTGCCAATTGGTCCGGGGCTGAAGTGGTTAAAGGACAACCACCAGGAAACATACCATATTCTGATAAATATATACATACAGTAGGTGGTAAATAAATGTAATGGCAAAATTCAGTATATGAATTGCTATTCCTCATGCCATTATTTATATATTTTTCAATAAAGTAAACCAAGCTTTCCAGCAAAAGTGAGTTTGGGGCACGTCAAATATAACAATGTCATGGGGAATTGAGCATTTGCGGTAAAAGTTTCCTTTTTAAAAATGAATCAAACCAAGGAAAATAAAAGTAGAACGCAGTGAGCATCCCTGGCAGTGTTATAGTTTGTCCTAAGATGCCAACTTTTGTTTTGACTAATTCTAGCGATTCACACTTACATACTTGCCAGTCAGTAATATCTTGGTATTTTTGTATGTTAAAACATACTGTGGGCTTTTTATGTTATTATTACCATGGAATGGAAATAACATGCAAAGATTATTAAAATTCCAGTTGAATATCAGAGTAGGAATCCAAAGGCACTCTAGAACATTAATGATGGAACAAACTCATTAACAAAAATGTTTTTGTAATTATTTTAAAGTATTGAAAACTAACCTTAAAGACCACCATCAACACATTTTACTAACATTATTAAGGGTATATACAATATGCAGTGATATGACACTGTGGGGCTGATTTACTAAGACGAATGTGCTGTGCCGGTTCACACCTTAATTGGTGCGCCGGATAAATTATTAATTGAGCGTGTGAACCGGCACACGCATAAGCACAACACATAATTCCCGGCGCACGCGATAATAATATGCCATTGATAATAGCGCACGCCGTATCATTAACAGTCCATTCACACAGGAGCAACACGACTTCCAGCGTGACTTGGGGCGACTTACAACAATACTTGGGGCGATTTATAACAGGACTTGGGGTGACTTACAACGTGACTTGGGGCGACTTACAACACGACTTTAAGTCGCCCCCAGGCCAGGCGACTTTAATTATTTTTTTTTAAACGGCATGGGTTCCCCTCCAAGAGCATACCAGGCCCTTCAAGTCTGGTATGGATTTTAAGGGGAACCCTGCGCAAAAAAAAATGGCGTGGGGGCCCCCCTCAAAATCCATACCAGGCCCATTTAGGTCTGGTATGGATTTTAAGGGGAAACCCACGCCAAAAAAGAAAAATGGTGTGGGGGTCCACCTCAAAATCCATACCAGACCCTTATCCGAGCACGCAACCTGGCAGGCCGCAGGAAAAGAGGGGGGGACGAGAGAGTGCCCCCCTCCTGAACCGTACCAGGCCACATGCAAACCGAAGGATGAAGGAAAGATGAAAGAAGAAGACTTTAGTAAAGGAATTGTCAAAAACTGTCTCTTGTCATTTTTAACACTTTTGTCACTTTTTTGGTGAAATGGTAGGGGTACTTTTGTACCCCCTTACCATTTCACACAGGGTGGGGGGCTGGCATCTGGGGGTGCCCTTGTTAAAGGAGGCTTCCAGATTCCGATAAGCCCCTGCCCGCAGACCCGTACAACCACTGGCCAGGGTTGTGGGGATGAGGCCCTTGTCCTCATCAACATGGGGACCCCGAAGCACCCTCCCAATGTTGAGGGCATGTGGCCTGGTACAGTTCAGGAGGGGGGCGCTCTCTTGCCCCCCCTCTTTTCCTGCGGCCGGCCAGGTTGCGTGCTCGGATAAGGGTCTGGTATGGATTTTGAGGGGGACCCCCACGCCTTTTTTTTTTTGGCGCAGGGTTCCCCTTAAAATCCATACCAGACGGGGGTGTGGCCTCTGAGATGGTCGGGTGAGGACACGTTCCGAAAGAGCTCCGGGACCTCCGTGCTTGAACTGAGTGGAGGACGGTGAATTAACAGCCAAAAACCCGGCGTTAATGCAGCATGAACACAGCTAACAGATACCATACTAGATCCGCAAAGGAAAAAGTACATCCGCGCATAATTCAAGGAGACATCCAGCAATATTTCTCACTACCCCCGCAAATACCCTCCGGTATTACACCAGAAAGAGTCCACAACCTGAAAGGAGGTGCCACTAACAGACCAGATACTATGGCAGCCCATGGTCTATCTATTGGGAAAGCTCCTCAGATGCAGGAAGCGGGCGTTCGGAGCCCAGGTCATACGGGCGGTGGACTGAACCCTACAGGTATCCTCGGCTTACCCGTTGGTGGGAGACAAGAGATCCGGGACCTGGATGTTCGGGGCACGGACCATGGTGGGGGTGTGGAGGGCGGACTTGGCTGCTCACCGACTCCCGACTTGCATGCCGGAGGAGACCGCGGGACACGAGACCCGGCGCAGCCGCAGTTTGACTCGCCGGAGACAGCTGGCCGGGGGCGCGCCGAGGAAGAGAGAGGGCTGGAGGGAGACATTCGGAGTATCCGAAAAATGTTGGATACACTGCCTACACGCCGGGACATCGAAACACTAATTGGGCGATTAGAGGAGACTCACCGCCAAGACATCCAAGCGGTGAGGTTAGAGACGTCGGCCCTAGCAGAGAGAGTCAAGGCAGGCGAGGAAAAAGTGCTTCACGTAGAGGAGAGGATGGACGCCTTGGAGAAAGTGCAGACCTCTCAGGTGCTTATGGCAGCAGATCTACAGCTCTACACAGAGCAACTTGAAGACAGAAGCCGCAGGAGTAACCTCCGAATTCGGGGTCTTCCAGAGGTACAAGGGAATGAAGATCTTAAGGTAACCTTAACAGCTCTTTTTCAGTTTATCTTGAAATCCCCTGAGAGGTCAATAGAACTGGTGAGGGCCCATAGAGGTGCAGGGCCTAAATCCAAGGACCCTGAAAGACCTAGAGACGTTATTTGTTACTTTGACCGATACCTAGAGAAAGAGCTGATACTCAAGGCAGCCTGGGAAGCAGGAAATATGAACTTTAATGGGGCTAATATTAAGATCCTACCCGATATATCCTGTGCTACCCTTCAACGCAGAGCCTGCTTACGTCCGTTACTAGATTTAGCTAAGAAACAGGGTTGCACATATAGCTGGGGATACCCATTATCGGTAAGATTCCGTAGGGAGTCACTTTCATATACTATCTATACCCCAGAAGACCTTACTGGACTATTTGCTTTTCTGGAAGTGCCTCCCATCCAGATAACCAACTGGCTTCTACATATTCCACTTACAGGGAGACGCATGGGTGTATCAAATAGACAAGGGAGACACGGAGACTTTCACATACATCGATCACCCCAAAGGAGAAAAATTTGAGATCCACACGGAGACTAAGAATGGGTTAAATGGATGAGTGTGGACAGTGACTCTCTGTGGGGGGGGGGGGTGGTAGGGAGGGGGGAGTGGAGGGAAGGCCTGAAACAGTGCTAATTCATCAAGAGACTCTGGTTCTTTTTTTTTTTTTTTTTTTTTTTTTTTTTTTTTTTGGTCTTGTTGGACTACTGAACTGACATAATGCTTAATATATGAGGTTTAATATATGTCAATATATGTCAATAATACGACTTTAGCCCCCCAGATAAGGGGGAGATGAGACGGCTGGTAGAAAGACTCATTTTTTTTTTTTAGGGGTACCTTGCGTTCTCTTTTTTTCCCCTTTTCTTTTTTCTTTTTTTTTTTTTTTTTTTTTTTAGCGTCTGCCTGTTCTCTGATGAACAATCCCACATATACATATCTAAGAAGTCCATATGCCCATTAACCCCCCCCCTCTTCCCCCCCTTTTTCTTTTCTTTTTTTATATAGGTATATATATATATATATATATATATAAAAAATGTCTTTCTTTCCTCTCTCTCCTATTTTACTACCCCCCCTTTTTTTTTTTTTTTTTTTTTTTTTTTTCATTATATAATTTGTTTATATAAATTTTTTTTTTCTCTATCTCTCTCTATCTTTTCCCTTTCTTCCCTTACACAGAGCACATTAATCACTCACTGAGATTTTTTGGACAATCATTTCTCAGCAAATTTGGTTTTTTTTTTTTTTTTTCTCCTTAGTTACATATAGATATACATAATATAATAATAATAATATATAATAATTTCTATTTTTGCATTTGATGCACTGGGTTTAGAGCACGTATTTTTGTGGCAACAACATGAATTTTATTCCCCACACTTATTAATATCTATTTTTTTTTTTTGGATTCTTTCACGGTATCAACATATTAAAAAGGGAAAAAAAAAAAAAAAAAGATATACACGATAATAACACGTTAATGAACCAGGGGGGGCTTAAATTTTCCCTTCCCCATTCCCCCTCCTATTTCTTCTTTTTTTTTTTTTTCTCCTGTTTTTCACCTTTTTTGAAATTTGTACACAAACCACAATTAGGTGGAACTTTTCTTTATTTATAACACTAAATTTTTTTTTTTTTTTTTTTTTTATTTTTTTTTTACACAAATACCTACATATTCAGATATATATATATACCAATTGTTTTTTGGGACACCGCCCGACAATAAAAGGGCAAATTTTTTGAGTCTGGAAAGAAGGTTAAAACTCTGGAATCAAGAATCAATAACAAATAATAGAGGGGAGGGCTGTACTATGAACAAAATTTATGATGATATGTTTAATATGAATATATATGAATATATATGAATATAAATATGAATTTGATTTAGTGACAGGCGATATAAGGAGACTCAGCCTACAGCTATGTTTCTATTTGTTCTGGGGTTCTTTTTTTTTTTTTTTTTCCTCCACCTTCCTTCCCCCTTGGGAACTTGAACTTGAGACTACTAAAATACTAGGGAACAATACACATGCTGAGAGGGAAGTAGAAGGACATAGCCCATATGTGCGGATTAAATTGTGAGGTAATTAAAGGAGCAGAGAGATACGATCAAGAAGGACGGCTTTCTCCCTGCCCCCCCCTTCGATACTGGTTTCCCCCCCTCCTGCCCCCCCCCTCCCCTTTTCTCCCCTACTACTAGCTTAAAAATCTCCCACTCTTTCCCTCTCCGCCCCCTCCCCTGTCCGTCCCTACTCAATCTAAAATTTCAAGACAGTAAATGCTGGAGATGAACGGATGATCCCGGAGCTTTAAACCCGACTACCCCTGACCACGACCCCACACAGGACAAAACGCTCATATACCGAGTCGTAACGGTGAGCGTTTATTTCTTTTTAGCAACATATAGCTAAAGTTTTTTAGGAGGGGATTCTACCCCGCAAAATCCCCGAAATTTTTTTTTTTTTTTTTTTTTTGGTTTCCTCTTTTTTTTTTTTCTTTTTTTTTTTGCTGTTTTAGAGCCAGTCCATGGAGGCCCTCAATGTGATCTCGCTGAACGCAAGAGGTCTAAATACACCAGAAAAAAGGAGACTATTAATACACGATCTACAACGCTATAAGTCAGACGTGGCATTTGTACAAGAGACACATTTCAGAGAGGATAAAGTACCTATTTTAAAGAATCATTTATTCCCAAATGTCTATCATGCTACAAACCAAAAGGCAAAGTCAAGAGGAGTATCTATCCTTATCTCGAGAAAGATACCATGGACGTATATAGAATCGGTCAAGGACCCCGAAGGGCGCTACTTGTTTGTAAAAGGTAGAATAGGAGATATCGTAATTACATTGGCAACACTGTACGCCCCCAATGACCATCAAGAACCCTTCTTAAGTAAAGTATTCAAACGGTTGAACGATTTTACAGAGGGCCATGTTATCATTGGAGGCGATTTAAACGTCCCACTAAATCCAGCTGAAGATACCTCGTCTGGACTCTCGGCTACTTCCTATAGATCGCGTAATCATATTACCCAAAATCTACATAAAAACCAGCTGATTGATATATGGCGTATATCCCATCCAACTGAAAAAGATTATACCTACTATTCGCCACAATATAAATCCTACTCTCGAATAGACTATTTCCTGATACCACATGCCCAACTCCACTCGATACGAGAAGCCACGATAGGTTCTATTACGTGGTCAGATCATGCACCTATTTTTATTAAATATGAATTACAAGACCCACCACATAAAAGATCAAGTCAGTGGAGATTGAACGAGAGCCTCCTACAGGATAATGAAGTCTTAGAGGATGTAATTAAGGAACTGAACTATTATTTCACCGCTAATGACACCTTAGACTGTGACCCCGGAATTATATGGGAGGCGCATAAAGCGGTCATTAGGGGAGTACTAATTAAGCATGGGGCCAGGATTAAACGGAAACGGACAGAACAATTAAAAACATTATTAGAAGAACTAGCCCTGTTGGAAACTCGTCATAAACGGACTCTCTCCACATCCCTGGAGAAGGAACTCCAAATTAAACGAACACAAATTGCAGACCTTTTACATTTCAAGGTAAAGGCAGCATTGCAAACTTGTAGGAGGTTCTCGTATGAATCAGGGGATAAATGTGGAAAGTTCTTAGCTAGAACTTTGCGAGAACAGAAAATAATGAACTATATACCACAAATTATACCACCGAACAAGCCCAAAGTGATAAAACCATACGATATTGCCAGGGAATTCCAGGAATTTTATGAATCCCTATATAATCTCCAGACTCAACCTCCCACTCAAACCCAAATCGACGAATATCTTTTACAGTCGGAAATGCCCCAATTAGCTGAGGTAGATAGAGAAGACCTTGATAGGCCCATAACAGCAGAAGAATTACAGGAAGCCGTAAGAGCCACTAAATTGGGTAAAGCCCCGGGCCCGGATGGACTCACAGCCCAATATTATAAGGTATTGTTTCAGTCTTTAGCCCAATATATGATTAAATTTTTTAATGATTTAGGATCCACTGCGACATTTACAAAAGAGACAATGTTAGCCCATATATCGGTGATACCGAAAGAAGGAAAGGACCCGTCCTCCTGCGGGAGTTATCGTCCAATCTCCCTGCTTAATCTAGATCTAAAACTTTTCTCGAAAATTCTAGCAAATAGGATTCAACAATATATCCCAAATTTACAGAAACAAGAGGGTGGGACTTTAGATGAAGTGGCTGGGGTGCGCACAAGAAAGTACATGTATATAATACAAATTCATTTATTTAGTCATAGGTAGATAAAACAATAGTCATTGGATACACAAATTGTACATCTGTTAAGCACAGAGTGTATACATAAGAATAACATGAACATGTATAGAGTCGCATAAATCTAGAATACATGCATGGTTAGATACAGAGTATATAGAGCAAGGATGTAGCCATGATAACTCAAACGACATGAACTAGTATCTATTTTATAGAATCAAAGGGTAGTATACAGGTGTAAAAATCCTAAGAAAGTCGCTGTAGCATCTATTGTAGCTCGACGCGTTTCGTGGATGTATTTCCACTCATCAGGAGCAGATGCGACAAGTACCTGCAAAAGGTGAAAAAGTAATATGGTACCACACTCTGTTAAAGAGGGGAAAAGAAAGGATTTGTCAATAAAAATTAGGTCAAGTATATCTACCAGCCAGGGCAGGCACAGCAGGCATTGGCAGGCACATGGTGAGGCGGGGGCACATGCATCACCCCCACGGAAGCTGAGGCGGCGTATACAGACAGCATCGGTTGGAATGGAGAGTGCCACAGTGTAAGGAGAAACTCCTTATGTCAAACGGGTTGGGTATGATGACGACAAATGAAGTGTCTGTAGTGAAAAGAAGGAAAAATATAAAAATATAAAAATAAGTGTAAAAAATAGGTGTAAAAAATAGTGAGGGAATTAGTGGATCTGTGAAAATTTGTCATAAAGTTTGAAACTAAATGTTGTTGGTGGGTATATATAGTGGGCTGATGGAGTAGTTTGACTGCAGAAATCATGGAGCTGTAGAAGTGTAGGTAATGTTGAGTAGGCAATAGAGTAGTCATGTAAGGTACATGTAGGGATAAGGTAGGGTTATAAGAAATACTGGTAATCAAGTATATAAGACAGAGAATGTATGGATGAAGGTGTATGGATTATGTCTGGCATGAAGTAAGGTACAACATTGGATGAATAGTGTAAGGGGTGTAGTGAGGGTGATGTGAAATGTTTGTGAGGGTATGTATATGTAAGTGTGGGGAAGAAAAAAGCCTTATGGCAGTGACATCCTTTCATAATGTCACTGCCATAAGGCTTTTTTCTTCCCCACACTTACATATACATACCCTCACAAACATTTCACATCACCCTCACTACACCCCTTACACTATTCATCCAATGTTGTACCTTACTTCATGCCAGACATAATCCATACACCTTCATCCATACATTCTCTGTCTTATATACTTGATTACCAGTATTTCTTATAACCCTACCTTATCCCTACATGTACCTTACATGACTACTCTATTGCCTACTCAACATTACCTACACTTCTACAGCTCCATGATTTCTGCAGTCAAACTACTCCATCAGCCCACTATATATACCCACCAACAACATTTAGTTTCAAACTTTATGACAAATTTTCACAGATCCACTAATTCCCTCACTATTTTTTACACCTATTTTTTACACTTATTTTTATATTTTTATATTTTTCCTTCTTTTCACTACAGACACTTCATTTGTCGTCATCATACCCAACCCGTTTGACATAAGGAGTTTCTCCTTACACTGTGGCACTCTCCATTCCAACCGATGCTGTCTGTATACGCCGCCTCAGCTTCCGTGGGGGTGATGCATGTGCCCCCGCCTCACCATGTGCCTGCCAATGCCTGCTGTGCCTGCCCTGGCTGGTAGATATACTTGACCTAATTTTTATTGACAAATCCTTTCTTTTCCCCTCTTTAACAGAGTGTGGTACCATATTACTTTTTCACCTTTTGCAGGTACTTGTCGCATCTGCTCCTGATGAGTGGAAATACATCCACGAAACGCGTCGAGCTACAATAGATGCTACAGCGACTTTCTTAGGATTTTTACACCTGTATACTACCCTTTGATTCTATAAAATAGATACTAGTTCATGTCGTTTGAGTTATCATGGCTACATCCTTGCTCTATATACTCTGTATCTAACCATGCATGTATTCTAGATTTATGCGACTCTATACATGTTCATGTTATTCTTATGTATACACTCTGTGCTTAACAGATGTACAATTTGTGTATCCAATGACTATTGTTTTATCTACCTATGACTAAATAAATGAATTTGTATTATATACATGTACTTTCTTGTGCGCACCCCAGCCACTTCATCTAAAGTCCCACCCTCTTGTTTCTGTAACTAAACCCCGGGATGGAGGTGCTTCCCCACGCCTCATTTAAAGTCCCAAAATTTATTTTTTGAGTATATCCCAAATTTAGTTCACCTAGACCAGGTAGGTTTTGTTCCCAAACGCGAGGCAAGAGATAATACTACGAAGGTACTTAATTTGCTACATATAGTGAATAAAACTCAAACGCAAGGTGTATTTATAAACACAGACGCTGAGAAAGCCTTCGACAGGGTGAACTGGAGGTATATGGTGGCAGTTTTGCGATATGGAGGCTTTGGAGATAAAATGTTGAAGTGGATAAATTCCATATACTCCTGCCCAAGAGCACGGGTAAGAGTTAACGGAGTACTGTCGGAAGCCTTCCAGATCGCAAATGGGACACGCCAGGGATGTCCACTGTCACCACTCCTTTTCGCCCTGTCGCTGGAGCCATTCCTCTGCATAATCCGCTTAAACCAGGATATCACAGGTATACATGTTGGAAAAACACAATTTAAGATCTCGGCCTATGCAGACGACATGCTGTTCTCGCTCACGAACCCCCTGATCTCAATCCCGAATTTAATGAAGGAGTTCGAGAAGTACAGTACACTTTCCAATCTCCGTATAAACTTTAATAAATCAGAAGCAATGGGGCTTAACTGCCCACAGATACTAATTGAACAACTTAAACAAAACTTCAAGTTTAAATGGACAGGGAAAGCACTTATATATCTTGGTACATTAATCCCACCTGATATAAACAAGATCTTTGAGCTAAATTTCCCCCCACTGCTCCAGAGGGTGAAAACCCTACTGGATAAGTGGAAATCAGGATTACACTCTTGGCTAGGACGAGTTAATATCGTCAAGATGAGTATTCTCCCTAAATTTCTTTATCTCCTACAGGCCCTCCCAGTAAATATCCCATCGTTATATTTTAAACAATGCCAGAAGTTAATTTTTGATTTTATATGGGCATATAAGCAACCTAGGCTACAGCGTAGGCAACTAATACTTCCTAAGAGAGACGGAGGACTAGCAGTACCAGATATACATAAATATTACCAAGCTATACACTTAAGTAGGGTGATAGATTGGAATAGGCATATAGATCTTAAACTCTGGGTACAGATTGAGAACGCGCAGTCGCCTATTCTATTAGGAAGAGCACCTTGGTGTGCTACACACCTTCCCAGAGAATTTATTAAACACCCTCTAATAGGTAACACGGTGAAAATATGTGCAAAGTTGTTTTCAATATTGAATATAACACCGGAGACCTCTCCTCTGTACCCAGTATTAGGGAACCCACTCTTTCCACCGGGAAATGAAGATAGGGCCTTTAAGCACCTATGTAATATAAGCTATATACAAGTGTCTAGCTACATAGGAGAGGGGAAATGGCGGACGATTCCAGAGCTGATGGAAAGAGAGGGAATGTTTAGACTAAAATTTTGGAATGCCCTTCAGATAACTCACTTTTTGAATACCCTTCCTGACCCGGGATGGTTTATTAGACCTCTTACCTTATTTGAGAAATACTGCTCAGAGACAGGACTAATGTCACATACCTTATCAGCGAATTACGAATTAATAACTGCAGCAAGGGAAACTGACTCTCTGAAATGTGTCCGTGAATGGGAACGAGAATTCGGGAAAACCTTTAGTATAATACAATTGCAACATATTCTTAAGTTTACACATGAATCATCTATATGTGCGAAAACACAAGAGACCAATTTTAAAATTTTTACGCGATGGTATAGAACACCAGAAAGACTAAAGACATTCTTCCCTGATGCATCGGACATATGTTGGAGATGCCAGAAAGACACGGGTTCTATGTTACACATTTTTTGGGAATGCCCTAAACTGAAGAATTATTGGACAGAGGTTAGACGCATTCTCCAAATTTTTACAGATATTGCAATTCCAGATGACCCAGCGTTCTTTCTCCTCCACGCGTCCCATATACCAGAGAAGATTTATAAAGAATCTATTATCTGTCATCTACTAGATGCCGCCAAGGCATGCATTCCACTGATGTGGAAATCGGAGGTGCCCCCGACGATACAGATGTGGTTGCATAAAGCGAGGGAGATTGGCAAGCTGGAAGACCTGGTTCTTTCCGCACGACACCAAAGAGAAAAGTACATCAGGACCTGGGCATCCTGGAATACTTTTATGACTTCGGAAGAGGGACTTGGCCTCCTTGCTGGGGAAAGTTAAAATACCCTCTCTCATACCGGGACCTTCTTGCGAGTGGTGAGCACAATGGGGGGTCAGACCATGGATTGGCTCTGGGATTAATTTCTCTCCCTTTTTTTTTTTTTTTTTTTTTTTTTTTTTTTTTTTGCCTTGCTTTGCTCTTTTTTTTGTTTGGTTCTGTTTTTTCTTGGGTTATTAGATAAGGTTATAAAATTGGGATAGGCAAGTCCGAGAACATACGGAAAAAGTAGATAGGAAACCGAGTTGACAGGCAGAAGATATTTTTATTCAGTATATGAAGGATATAAATAATGTCTGTGAACTAAGTGTAAATTAATGATTACGTTGAATAGTATGTTTTCTTTTGTGTATTTTCGGATATGTTTTTCCTAAAAATAAATAAAATAATTAAAATCCATACCAGACCTGAAGGGCCTGGTATGGAATTTTGGGGGACCCCCACGCAATTTTTTTCTTAATGCTAACATGACCTGTGTGCAAATAGCCTTAAAAAAAGACATAGAAGTAAACCAGCATAAAAAAAAAAGTCAAGTTGAGAGGTGCGCCTGTTCAATGCAAATGCATTTACGTGGCTTGACATTTACTAAGATTTTGCTGGCGCAGTGAATCAAAGCATTTGAATGAGCGCAAATGCCGCTTGCGCATGCGCAGTGTATAAATTGACCTAGCGCAGTTCTAAGTGTACTTGCAGGCGCAGCAGGCTTGTTCGGACAAAGTCCCTTTCTCATTCTATTTTGGGCATATTTGTTACTTGGTCAGTTATAACTATACTTCCTCACATCACCCCCATAATATTGGCACTTCCAGCTTCTTTAAATGCTGAGTTGAAGATGCCGTGCGCCATGTCTATAGTGGCGCACCGATCTCCACCTCCCGTGCGCCGAGAATATATTAGTAAATGGGGAATTGCGCTGTGTTACAGGCGCAAATGTTTTGTAAATATGAAAATGGCCGTTCATGGTGCAAACCATTCGTAAATCAGCCCCTGTGTGTATATATATATATATATATATATATATATATATATATATATATATATATATATATATATATATATAGATAAGCTTTCAAATCAGGAAATGCTTAAAATTTTCTTAAAAATTATGTTTAATTTGGTGAAAATACTGGTATTTTTGTGGAGTTCAGTCCTAGGTTGGTTCAGTATACACATATCCCTACACATCCTGCAGCGAAAGTTGCTTGTGAATGGGAAGCTTTAATCACATAATTTAGCTTTTTCATCATGTAATTAAATGCTACAGTCATTCGACAAAACTTCTGGTGTGACTGTGGTCCAACATTTGTCATGCACCGAAGATACAGATGTTCAAAATCATTTACATTCCTGCTTACCAAATCCCAAACATCTGTGCAATGGGATGAGTAGGAATGAAAATAGTCAAAAATCAGAGACAGGCAAAGCCACGCCTCCTTTAAACTGAAGCATGCTACTTGCCACAAACGCGTTGTACATGTCATTTAATGTCCGGTAATTGTTTTCGACTAAATCGTAGAACAGAAAAAAAAACTACTTTTGTGGCAGTATGTTTTTTATTTCGGTTAATTATGGATAGAATGATAAAGAAAGAATTTTGTAACAAACAGTTTAAACAGTTTGTGCCATCAACAAGTATAACATATGCACAGTCCAATAAATGGCAGATGTTTTACTTTAAGTGAGTTCTACACTGAAAACACATGGGCTATATAATGCACTAAATGGCATAATCTGGAAGGTTTTGAAAGCCCATCTAGTGAACAGTATGGTTTATCAAGCCAAAAAGTTCTAAGCACCATATAATGTTCTTCTTTAGGACTCAATGTGAAATACCGCCTGTTGAGTAAAGTAAAAGTAAAACAGATAAGCTGGCCAAACATTGCATGAAATTCACATGAATGCTCTGTTTGGGAGGTAGTGTGAATTTTGTCAGTTCTCCATGCAGTCAATGATTTCTTGGTATTATAATAATGTAAGAGATTTGGGGAACAAGAAAAAAAGCTTTATACTAAAGACTGGACCTTCTGCTCCTTACATAGAGTCGCCACTTGGTAAGTGTCTGCACACGTGAACGCATACATTTGCACTTTATGGCATGTACTTGTGCTGGCCAGCATGCCCATCACTGATTTTAGCATGAAACGGACTATGTAAGGCAACGTATCCTGTCACCCAAATCTGATCTGATACCGTGTCTTCTGTCACTGAACTGCCCTTTTTTCTCTCTGGCCTTGCCTAAAACCTTGCATTATTAACAAATCTGTCCTTTACCTCTAACTACATCTCTGGTCCTCAGTTGTTGACCCTGTCCTGTGCTCTAAACAGGTTCCTGCTTTGTGACCTGCTGCCTACCACTTCCATGGCTGCTGTGTTCCATTTTTCATCCTAGGTTCCAGTGGAACCTGTAACACACTGTGCCAATTCAATGCTTTCACACCAAGGCATATTACTAGAGGTGCTTGCATGGGAGGTGTAAGAAAAGCTACCTTTGTCAAGATAAGGACACCTCTTAGAGAGGTATTTTTCTTCTGACAAAGCAATTGCTTTTCATATTGTCATGGTCATTTACATTCCATGCTCCAGCACAGGTGCCTGGTCTATCACTCATGACCATGGAAGCTTCTGGGTATTGCAAGAAGTGTTGCAGCCATATCACATGACACATAATTAGTTGGACACCTCATGTGACTGCAAAGTCTCTCTCTGAACTCCTTCCATCGAACTACCTACAGTGCACCGGAATTCCCTCCAGTCTGTCACAGTCCCTACCAGCCTGCTACTATTGTTAGCAGTCTGCTACCATCACTAACAGTCTTCTAGAGTTTCCACCAATCTGCTACAATCTCTACTAGTCTGCTGGAGTGGCTACCGGTCTAATACAGTCTCTAGCAGTCTGCTGCCGTTAGTCTTGCTATGGTTCACTACTAGCCTATGCTACGATCAGCTACCAGTATTCTGCTATAGACTGTTGGTCTTCTCACTACAGCTCACTATCAGTCAATTCTGTTATCCCTTCTGTTACACAAGCAACTACCCACCTCCAAGTCTATGAGTTCCTGTTGGCTGACCTGGAGCAAACTTTCAGCTATGCACAAACTTCTGTGAAGGAGTCCCTGGCAGAACACTTGTTATTCCATAGACTCCACCCCTGGGAAAAGTGGTTGCTTCCAAAAAGGATCACACCCACACTTGTGACAACACCTGCTTTTAAACTCCACAGAGTTTGCAGAAAATTGTCATTGCTCTCTGTTTCTGCTTGACTACTTGACTATATGTGCCCCACACGATAAGAAAATCTGAAGTAAAATTTCGTCCGACTAATGATCTGCCGATTTTCGGATCGTTAGTATGGTGCTTTTGACATTCCGATTTTTCCTACGACAAAAGCTGGATGATCAGAAAATAATGCCAGGTACACCCGACCGTTTTTCCTGTCGGAATAAACTCTGAAGGTTTTTCCGACGGAATTCCGCTGAAACTTTCTTGCATACACATGATCACACCAAAGTCCAATCGTCAAGAACGCAGTGACGTACAACACTTACGACGCGACTAGAAAAAGGAAGTTCAATAGCCAGTAGCCAATAGCTTCCGTCTCGTACTTGCTTCAGAGCATGTGTCATTTTTGGTCCGTCGGAACAGCATATAGACGAGCGGTTTTATTTAGAACTCTATTTCGTCCATGAGAATTTTCGAAGCTTCGAAAAAAAAAGTCCGATGAGGCATACACGCGATCGGAATACACGCTGAAAAGCTTCCGTCTGACTTTTTCTGTCAGAAATTCCGCTTGTGTGTACACAGCATAACATTTTTGTCGGATGTGAACACAACGTCTGAGTTTCGAATAATTAGTACGGTGTTTGGTCGAAAAAAAATCGTACAAGAATTTTCGTATGGTGAGTAACCTTTTCACTTTCGACATGAGACTAGCATGCAACAAAAAACGGACGAATGGTCATCCGAAAATCTGATCGTGTGTACGAGGCTTAAGATAGTCTTGAGTTAGGGGGCACACTTAACAGAGGAGCCTTGACGCAGCAGTGTGGCTTCTACATTTATCTGCAAATTATTGCAATACAAACCTTGGTTTTTAACCTGACATTTTTGTATATTTTTTTTTTCACTGTTACACTTAAAAATGTGCTGGAGACCTCATTTGTATTTTTTTGTATATTACCTTGCCAACTTGTACCTTTTCCTTTTTGCTAGTTTTAAAATGATCAGCATGGCTGCTTTTGATGCTTCTTTGAATTTGGAGCAAACACACGCTGGAAGCCTTCAGATGCTTTGCAAGGACAATGTCCGGTCATTCGGTTTGTTGTTGTACCCTCAGGAAGGACAGGACTGCCTACAAGTGAGCCTGCTCTCTGTGCATTGCTAAAGATAGTCATGTAAAAACTTTGTTTTTTATTTTCTAAATAGGTTCCTTTAAGCTAGTGCATTGTTGATTCACTTACCTTTTCCTTCAATTTCCCTTCTAAATGTCTTTTTTCTTTGTCTGAATTTCTCACTTCCTGTTTCTCCTCAGTAAACTTCACACCATCATCCGAGCGGTGTTTAGTCAGCCAGAACAGCTTACTGAACAGCTTATTGAGGAGGAACAGGAAGTGAGAAATACAGACAAAGAAAACAAAGAAAAACAATTTTAGAAGGGAAATCGAAGGAAAAGCTAAGTGAACCAACAAAGCACTAGCTTAAAGGAACCTATTTAGAAAATAAAAAACAAACCTTTACAACCCCTTTAAGTATGCTGCGTGGACATTGTTGACTTTCATCATATTTCAACAGACAAACAGTAGATCATTTCCAAATAATATCCATAGATATGTGTGATGAACTTGAAGAACACAAGTAATATGTTCTTTTATTACTGATTTATTCAACAAAGATATAGAATGTAGATGTATTTCAATGTTGTGGAAAAATAAGTACATCTTTGGCATGAAAATCTGGCACTACAGCCTTTATATAAAATGCCTGCCAGAAGGTATTTCTGCTAACCGCCCACAAGTCTCTGACATTGGCACTTTTTTTTTCAAAATTATTTTTGTGGGTTTTTGGTATTTACTGCCCGGTTTGAATTCCCCCTACAACATTTCAATAGAGTAGAGGGGCCTGTGTCCTGTACTCTACTTCAAGATAAGGAATTTACAGTTAATTCCTATAAGGGTACTCAGGGAAATACAATGGTCAAGACCAGACTAAATAAAAGTGAAAATATGAGTGATAGACTATTCCCTGGGATTCAGCCATCTGTCCCCCCACTAGGCAAATGTACAATGATAATTCTTGTAGGAGTTAAATTATCTTGCTCTGAGTAATGTGGGAATGACAGAGTAGAAAAATTCCTTAGGTTTCAACACTGCCATTAAAGCCACTGACTGAGTAGGTGGATGAGCCAAAAAAATCGGGTTTGTTAGGAAGAGGCAAAGCGAAGTGTTTCACTTAATCCTAGGTCAATTTGATCAGAATCAATGAAACCCTTTCCTTCTCTATCTTGCACAGCAGCATAAGGAGGATCTTCATCAGAGGGAAGGCATAAATAAGTCTGAATAAAGTCCAAGGAGTCACCATGGCAATAATTGGCAAGGCTACAGGATTCCAGGTCCTGGCTGCTAAGCTGTTCAGCTTGTTTTTGAATCTTGAGGCCATTATGTCCACATTATTTGGTTTTCCCCATTGTTTTTTTTTTTTAATTCAGTACTTTTTTTATTTTAATTTCCCCATTGTTGATAGAGATTTTGAAAGATCTCGGGATGAGAGACTTTTCCCCAGTGTCTGCCTGCCAACTGTCCACTCTAAGGATGGCATTGGCCAAGAAAGCTGGAATGTGAGTTTTTACCCAGATCAGATACTGTAACAGACTTGTTTCTCTTAGAGCAACTTGAGTTCTGGGGACCCCCTGATGGTATGCTAAATGCATCAGATGATCCAGGAACTGTATTTTCTTGTTCCGTGTCATGAAAATTTTAGATTGAAGAAGTTTGGGGTGAAACGGGGCATAAGAACTGCCTCGAAAGAGACTACTATTAGGCCCAAAACTCTAATGCAAAATAGAGCTGAAGAGTGTAGTTTGAATCGGAGGGTCCATGAGTCCTAGGAGAGACAGCTTTCTCTTACGAAAAAAAAATCTTGCTTTGGCTGTTTCCAAGGTTAACCCTAAGTACTCCAAACATTTGAAGGAAATAAATCATCCCCTGAATGTTGACAGAGTAAGTTGTGGCTGAGGAATCCTTTAGTGGAAGATTATCCAGGTACCCTGACCATGAATGCCCTGGGTTTTAAAGGTTGATTATCCAGCCAAATGTTTGAAGGAAATAAATCATCCTCTGAATGTTGACAGATTAGGTTGTGGCTGAGGAGTCCTTTAGCGGAAGACCGTCCAGGTACCCTGACCATGAATTCCCTGAATTCACAAAGGAGCCAGATGCGGGGCGTGCACTTTTGTGAACACTTGGGATGGTGAAGAAAGCCCAAGTGGTAATGATGCAAACTGGAAGAGTTGATCTCCAACAGCAAAATACAGAAAGCGTTGATGTGAGGAAGATGGGGATTTGTAGATTTTGTATGTTTGCTGATGCTAGAAATTCCATTTTCCCAAACCATTTGGTTTAGGGACTGTGAATAGGTTTGAATAAAAACCTTGAAACTGTTCTTTGGAAGATACTGCTACAACCTCTCCCTGCGCCAGAAATTTGTGCAAGATGGTCATTAACCACTTGTCTACTGGGCACTTTCACCCCCTTCCTGCCCAGGCAAGTTTTCAGCTTTCAGTGCTCTCACATTTTGAATGACAATTGCGCAGTCATTTAATGCCGTATCCACATGAAATTTGTGTCCTTATTTTCACACAAATAGAGCTTTATTTTGGTGGTATTTAATCACTACTGGATTATTTGTGCTATAAAAAAGGAATGAAAATTTTGTAAAAAATAACCCATTTTTTTTTTGTTTCTGTAAGTTAGTATTTTTTCTTCGTACATTTTGGCCAAAATTTTTACTGCTACATATCTTTGGTAAAATAACCCAAATCAGTGTATATTATTGGGTCTTTGTGAAAGTTAGAGTCTACAAGCTATGGTGCCAATCATTGAAAATTGATCACACCTGATTACACCTGATGTACCGATGGCCTATCTCTTTTTGAGGTGCTAACAAGCCAGGAAAGTACAAATACCCTTAAAATTACCAATTTTTGGAAAGTAGACATTCCAATGTATTTAATAAGAAGCATGGCGAGTTTTTTTAAGTTGTAATTTTTTTCCAACAATTCTTTTCAAAATGAATATTTTTTTTCCTACAAAATTATCATATTAACAGGTTATTTCTCTCACATGGCATATGCATACTTGAAACTAAACTCCAAAACACATTCTGCTACTCCTACATGCAGGGAGCACCGTCAGGTGTTCTAGGGACATAAATTACACATCTAATGTCATGATGACGTATCACACTTTTGAAGGCCCTGGAGCACCAGGACCATGGAAACGCCCCCAAAATGACCTCATTTTGGAAAGCAAACACTCCAACGCATATTCTACGAGGCATAATGAGTCTTTTGAACATGTCATTTTTTTCCAAAAGTTTTTGGAAAACGTGGCAAGAAAATGAAAACATTTTTTTTTTTACACAAAGTTGTTAATTTACGCAATATTTATAACACGTAGCATGTACATAGCAAAAATTGCACCCCAAAATACATTCTGCTACTTTTACACAGCCTGGCCCAACATTCAAGTAGCACCTTCAGGCATAATTTATACATCTAATGTCATGACAACCTATCACACTTTTGAAGGCCTTTCATATTTCTAACACATAGCATGAATTACACTTCAAAATTCTATTGAGGAAAGGGTAAAAAAATGACCTGTGATTTTAGTAGTGCAGTTGTCCACAGAGGAGAGCATTGGTCCAGGCAGAAGGCAGGGACGTGCTTAGCGACAACAAAAGTAATTATCCAAGCAGCAGGCAGGAATATATAGTCTATAGTCAGTACAGGGATATTGTCAGCACAGCCAAAGCATTTGTCCAAAGGAATTGTCCAGGCAGAGACATGGTCAGCACAGCCAAAATATTGGTCCCGGTACACTGTTACCTGCAGACACTCATTATTGTACCTCTCTCCAGCACTTCATAAACATACTTGCTACAGCTAAATATTTCCATAGTACAGGTAGCAGAGGTGTTGTCCGTTTATGTGTCAGGCAGAGGCTTGATGGTAGTAAGTCAGCAGCAGCCTGAGGGCCTTGGTCAGGTAAGACCTGGGCACAGGGGTCAAGGCCTCTCTCACCCAAATCTCTTTGAAGCCTCCGGACCCCAGACCATAATCCGGAAATGACAAAACCCAGAGAAAAACAAAAAATTTGTTTTCTTCATTCAGAAAAACAATTCTGGAGCCTTTCATATATGTGAGACCTCTGTGTACTACAGTAGCAGGGCAACAGATCAGTCCAAGCGGTAGGCAGAAGCATAGTCGATAAAACAGGCCAGGGCCAGTTCACATGGAACCAGTCCAAGCGGTAGGCAGAGGCATAGTCGAAAAACAGGCAAGGGTAAGTTCACGTGGAAGGCAGTGGTTATTTGAGGAAGCATGGAAAATGATCAGCACAGATGATGAAAATTAGGAAATGGTAAAAAATATGGGCTAATATTTTAGGGATGTATGATAATGTCGGAAGCATTCTCCAATGTATAGGCCGGGTTGGGAGGGACATTGGGGACAATCTCTTCAAACTCATCTTTTGCTGAATATGCGACCACCTGGTGGAATTCTGTCCTGGAAGTGGTGTTTATGAAGTCGGCTAACAGCATCAGAGCGAAGATTTTCTAGGGGGGGGGTCTAATTTTAGATAGGGGATGGGGCTTTCCGTGGGTTTGGTGTAGGTGATATTGCATTGTAAATGGCCAAATGAAAAAAAAAAATCGCAACCTTCTTACCAGAAACGGAACCTCCTTATCGCAAATAGGGCTGAAACATTTGGTCATTGAATTTCCCCCCCCCCCCCCTCCAATGTAAAGATTATTTTCTTGGACGCATGTTGGTTTTTAAATGAGGGCCGTGTCTTCCGGGAATCTCAACTGTGGTATCATTATGAATGGTGGACAGCATGTATACATCCCTCCTATCCATCCACCTCAAGGCGAACACTTTGTTTCTCAGTGTTGCTTTTTCCCCCTTCACATTTTTTTTTTTCACTTACGCTCGTGAGAAGCCCTTCCTGTTCTTTGCACGGTGTAGTTGTCTGAAAGGGGGCAGGCTAGTATAATAGTTATCCAGGTATATGTAATAACCTTATTGCAGCAGTGGGTATGCCAGGTCCCATACAATTTTTCCGGTTGTGCCCATGTAGGTCGGGCACTCAGGGAGCTGGAGCTTGGAATCTTTTCCTTCAGATATCCCGTGTCTCTTTCGCATAGCTTATATAATTCAACTCCATATTTGGCCTTTTTGCTAGAAATATATTGTTTTAATCCTTGCCAGCCTGTAAAGTGTACCAGGGACCCATTCACACTTATTCTGATCAGGGACATTAAATTCAGCAAAATTTTTTTTTTCAAGTGGGCGAATTTTATATAATTTGTCATAGTTTGGAAGATCTCGGGGAGGGCACTGGGTGTTGTCGTTGAAGTGAAGGAATCACATAATCATCTCATATCAGGACCTGGGCATTACTGAAGAATAAATGGGCATGTGGTGGATTGGGGTGAGTGGACCAGTAGGCATGTCCTTCATTTTTTTTTGTAAAGGTGTTAAGGGTGAGGCCCATAAACAATTAGAATTCCTCCAAAGTCAGATTTATACTTTTATACGGACAGACATAGGATGATTGGAGTTGTTAGAAATATACTGCTGGGAATATAGATTCGTCTGGTCTGCAAAAAATTTATTGAAGCAAAGTGTCGGGAAAAAAATAATTAAAAAATATTTATTTCAGAGAAATTCTCGATATTGGCCCACACATCTGGCTGTGCAGTGAAAGGGGGAATGCTTGCTGATCCCGAGTTGGAAGGCAACCATATTGGGTTGGCAAGAGCATCTGGGAGGTATGTAGTACCCCTGACTCTTGGGGGATGTGACACTTCAGTGCTGGTACTTGGGGGATTTGAAACTCCTGTTCTGGAACTTGGGGGTGATACTGCAGTGCTGGGACTGGGCCTGGGTATTTCATCCTGGGGTCTATGGCTGGCGGCAGCGCTGGTACTGGGCCTGGGAATTTCATCCAGCGGTCTATCACTGGCAGCTGCCCAGTTTTCAGAGTGCCATACCCTTTTAGGAGGGACCCTTTATTCCGGTCGCCAATCCACTGCTTTCAATCAGTTTAAACTCTGAATCAGATTTAGAATCGGAATTGGAATCTGACTGAGAACTCCCCACTGCTCTCATCAGTCATGCTGAGGATCCTAAATGCTTCCTCACTGCTGTAAACTTTTTTGAACATGGCTGGTACTGGACTGCTGATTGTGACTGTGTTATGGGTACTTTGGTGATGGGCTATGCCACAGGTACTTTGGTGATAGGCTGTGCGATGGGTGACAGATGACTGCTGACCGTCACTGATGGGTGACTGAGGGGTGACAGGTGATGGTCACTGATGGGTGACAGGTGAAAGGCGCACCACTGACAGTCACTGATGCCAGTCTCTGATGGTGACAGGTGCACTTTATGGGCACACTTTGGTGACAGGTGATGGTCACTCATGGGAGACAGGTGATGGTCACTGATGGGTGACAGGTGAAAGTCACTGATGGGTGACAGGTGAAAGTCACTGATGGGTGACAGGTGAAAGTCACTGATGGATGATAGGGGCACTGCTGATGGTCACCGATGGCAGGTGCACTTTATGGGCCCTAATGGGTGACAGGTGATGGTCACTGATGGGTGACTGATGGGTAACATGTGACGGTCACTGATGGGTCACTAATGAGTGACAGGCGACAGTCACGGATTGGTGACCGGTTCACCGCTGACTGTCACTCATGGCAGTCTCCGAATGTGACAGGTGCACATTATGGGCATTGACGGGTACACTGCTGATGGGACAATGTGACAGGTTCACTTTTTTCAGGTGCTTTGGTGTAGTACAATACAGACACAGATCGGTAACGCACTGATCCTGGTTCTTCTCTCCTCACACTGGAAACGGCGTGTGAGGAGAGAAGAGCTGGTATTGGTCTTTGTTTACATTTGTGATTGGCTGTAAATGGTAAACAGCCGCGGTCATTGGCTGTTTACCCCTGTCAGTGATGAGCTGTGTCCTGGGGACACACCGCCACTGACAGCGCCCCGCTGCGTGCTCCCGGTTGCGCACATGTGCCGTTTGAATGAGCTGACATCATATGACGTCGGCCCAGAACGAGAGCCGCCCCGCTCCATTGTCATTGTACTATACAGCTGGCGGGAGGCGGTTAAAGCAGTATTCAAAACCAAAAGCAAATATTTATTATATTGCTTATTACCAGTTCTTACTAGGTGCTACATTAGCTTTCTTTTTTATTCCTTCCTTTTTTTTTATTTTCACCTAGTGATCCAGCCAGTTAGTCCATTGATTTTCAACAGAACAATCTGCAGATGTAGCAGATAGAGGGTGGAGACAATAACAATGATCAGCTTTTATTTATGTAAAACCTTTATCCCCAAAGGAGAAAATTGTTTGCTGTAACTGCTTAAAAAGTGTTTGTAGCTGGAGTTTGGCCTGAATTTGTCAGTGTATTTAAATCTGCTAGCACATCTAACACTACACCCCCCCCCCCCCCCCAGACTGACAATGCTGCTGTCCAAATGTGTCTCTGATGCTGCTTCATCCAGAGTGTGAGCAAAAACAGAGGGAATAATGCTTTAAAAAGAAAACAAATGCAGCCACCACATCTAATAATTGGTAAACTGCAAAATATGAAATGTTTCGTTTTGAGTTAAATACTGCTTACTTTTCATCTGAAGCAGGCAGATTAGAAAAAAATCAGAGAGAAGGGAGACATAGAATATCTATTTTGTACCCCTTTGAAACATCTTGGATCCAGACTAGTGCAAATGCCAAAAGACATTCCTCCATTCTGAAGAGTGGAGGCATCCCTTCTTTGTGAAGAGGGCTTCTCGGCAAGCTTGGTGAACTTTGGAGCCCCAGGCACTGCAACAAAAATAAGTTTTAAGCCTTAATTTTTAGGCTTATGCCTTGGGAGAGTGACTTAGAAGTAGTACCTGTAGAGGTAAGAATCTTAGGCTTCTTCTAGTGGGATAAGTGGGAAAAGAGCATCTTTCTCCCAGTGACTTTCTTGATGAATTTATCAAGGAATTGACCAAATTGGAAATCATCATCAAATAGTAATATTTATAAGACGCTTCTTACGGCAGGTTTATCAGATCAAGCTTTTAGCCACAAAATCCTGTGTTTATGCAAAGAGATGACAGTCTAGAGATTTGCAAATTACATTCTTTAGAGCCTCAACAAAAAACGATAAGGTTCATGACATCGACTGTAATGCTACGTACATATGAGCTGATTTTCCGTTTGAAAACACACAATAGTAAGAAATCTTTAAGACTCAAAATATGGGAAAGTGGTGCCCAGATATGAAGGAGAAGTCGAGAAGTGGATTTTTCATAAATTTGATATTTATTGGATTATTATAAAAACACTGTCAACACATTTCATGGCACTGTTCTGGCCATTTCCTCAGAATGATACATAAAACACTGATTATATATATATATATATATATATATATATATATATATATATATATATACACACACACACACAGTATCTCACAAAAGTGAGTACACCCCTCACACTTTTGTAAATATTTTATTATAACTTTTCATGTGACAACACTGAAGAAATGACACCTTGCTACAATGTAAAGTAGTGAGTGCACAGCTTGTATAACAGTGTAAATTTGCTGTCCCCTCAAAATAACTCAATACACAGGCATTGATGTCTAAGCTGCTGGCAACAAAAGTGAGTACACCCCTAAGTGAAAATGTACAAATTGGGCCCAAAGTGTCAATATTTTGTGTGGCCACCATTATTTTCCAGCACTGCCTTAATCCTCTTGGGCATGGAGTTCACCAGAGCTTCACAGGTTGCCACTGGAGTCCTCTGTCACTCCTCCATGACGGCATCACGGAGCTGGTGGATGTTAGAGACCTTGCGCTTCTACACCTTCCGTTGAGGATGCCCCACAGATGCTCAAAGTCTGGAGACATGCTTGGCCAGTCCCTCACCTTTACCCTCAGCTTCTTTAGCAAGGCAGTGGTCATCTTGGAGGTGTGTTTTGGGTCGTTTTCATGTTGGAATATTGCCATGTGGCCCAGTCTCTGATGGGAGAGGATCACGCTCTGCTTTAGTATGTCACAGTACATATTGGCATTCATGGTTCCCTCAATGAACTGTAGCGCCCCAGTGCTGGCAGCACTCATGCAGCCCCAGACCCTGACACTAGCACCACCATGCTTGACTGTAGGCAAGACACACTTGTCTTTGTAGTCCCAACCTGGTTGCCGCCACACACGCTTGACACCATCTGAACCAAATACGTTTATCTTGGTTTTATCAGACCACAGGACATGGTTCCAGTAATCCGTCTTCTTGTCTTCAGGAAACAGTTTGCAGGCTTTCTTGTGCATTATATTTAGAAGAGACTTCCTTCTGGGATGACAGCCATGCAGCCCTATTTGATGCAGTATGCAGCATATGGTCTGAGCACTGACAGGCTGAACCCCCACCCCTTCAACCTCTGCAGCAATGCTGGCAGCACTCATACATTTATTTCTCAAAGACAACCTCTGGATATGATGCTGAGCATGTGCACTCAACTTCTTTGGTCGACCATTGCGAGGCCTGTTCTGAGTGGAACCTGTCCTGGTAAACTGCTGTATGGTCTTGGCCACCATACTTCAGCTCAGTTTCAGGGTCTTGGCAATCTTCTTATAGCCTATGCCATCTTTTTGTAGAGCAGCAATTATTTTTTTCAGATCCTCAGAGTTCTTTGCCATGTTGAACTTCCAGTGACCAGTATGAGAGAGTGAGAGAGATAACACCAAATTTAACACACCTGCCCCCCGTTCACACCTGAGACCTTGTAACACTAACAAGTTACTTGACACAACGGAGGGAAAATGGGTAATTGGGCCCAATTTGGACATTTTCACTTAGGGGTGTACTCACTTTTGTTGCCAGCAGTTTAGATATTATTGACTATTGGTGTTGAGTTATTTTGAGGGGACAGTACATTTACACTGTTATACAATCTGTACACTCACTACTTTACATTGTAGCAAAGTGTCATTTCTTCAGTGTTGTCATGCCATGGCTTCAAAAAAGGTTGTCAACAATGTCACCCAGGATCCCTGCTTGTCTGTTTGCAATAATTCAGGAAGACGAACGGCCACATTAGTTTGTAAGGTCCGCAAACTACGAGCCTCAAAACCATGTTTGACCCCAACCAGAACTTCATCACTCTACAGTATATGAGTAGCTGTATCTCCTTATAATCAGTAACTTCTCCAGTTTTTTCAAATCAGATCCTACCTGTCATCATAAATGCACCTATTATCTGTGATTAACCTCCCTGGTGGTAATCCCGAGTGTGGCTCAGGGTTCATTTTCAGTACCAAACACAATAACCCCAAGCTACACTCAGGTTTACACCGCAGTATCCATGCACAGGTACTTGCCTTGTCCCTAGAATCCCGCGATGTACTACCGCTGTGTCCTCCGGCCGGATTCTCCGCCCGATGCCTCTGTGTTCCCGGTTCCATTCCCTGCGAGCGTCGCAGAGCATGGGGGCTGAACCGGCGGCAAATTCAAGAAGTACAAAACAAACACACACAATACATTGTAATCTGTTAGGGTTACATTACTGTATCAAATCATTTTGACCTCAGTTTTGTCCCTAGTGCTTTGTTCGGTGCCCTGCCCGCAGTTTTACTATTCTTTCTGCCATTCTTTCTGCCTGGAAATGTCCATGGCATCCAAAAAGCGTCCCTCTACATCAAAAGCGGTTTTAGACCAGCTAGAGAACAGCGATAGTGAATTAGAATCACTTGCAGAATTGAGCAATAGTGATTCGTGGGAAATTCGTCATCAGACACTGAAAGTGACAACAGCGACGATTCTGCAAATTAACTCAGTGATGTGCGAACTTGGTGCTCTATTGACTGTGGTACGGATCACGCAGCGCCCCCAAGATTCCCATTTACTGGAGCATCTGGTATTAAAGTAGACAACCCCTTGGCATACTTACAACTATTTCTGACTGACGAGGTTATTGAAAAAATAGTTACTGAGACAAACCGGTACCAAGAGCAACAATTAGCTTCTAGGCATCAGAAGTTTCCAAAAAGCAGTAACTGGGAACCAGTGACCAAAGATGACATTTGGAATTTTCTGGGCCTAATAATACTTCAGGGAGTGGTGGGGAAACCCCTGCAGAAGTGATATTGGACAACTAATAAATTACTTGTCACTCCATTCTTTGGCACGGTCATGTCAGGAGTACAGATTTTGCCAGATCATGAAATATATACACTTTGAAAACAACAAAGAATTTGATGAAACTACTCATCCTGCACCAAAACTAAAGAAAATTTGGGCAGTATCTCAAATGATTTTTTTTTTTTTTTTTTTTTAGCTTGGTCATTTTTCTTTATTTCAATAGATTTTTATTGAATGATCGAAGAAATACAACAATGTAAAAACAGTGCAAGTTACATTTGACAAAGGTGATGTGACATCAAAACACAGCATGTCAAACAAACAAACCAAAAATAAAAAAAAGACAATACCCATAGTAAAAACTGTTTGATATTGTATACATTCTGTGGAGACTTTGTTCAAGCCCAGTAGGCCACCACTCGGTGAGTAGCAAACTAGCACACGGTCATCTGGAGATAAACCCTGACTGGGGTATGAGGATACATCCCAGCCCCAGCACCCCAAAAGGGATCTAACTGTGCTGGGAGATGGGATTCACCCTCCCCCCTGTAAAACAACCAAAAACAAAGTATATCTAGAAGAGGGAAATAAACGCAATATACTTGAGAAAATCCATATATGATGCAAAGTTACTAGTAAGATAACCACCGTATACCATGTGCAGTCTGTCAAATGTAAATAAATTCAACGAAAGCAGACAACTTTGAAATACATTAAAGCAACTAGGAGTCAGTAGGGAAGGGAGGGAGAGCAGGGAAAAGATAAAGTAAGAAACAGAAAAGAGGAGGCGCACATCAGTAGCGTTAGATGGAGGGGATCTCTCATGCTCCGGGACAGTCTGACAGTACCGAGGAACATGTAGAACTAGAAATGTACTTGATCCATGGTTCCCATACTGCTGTGTGTCTGTCCACCAAGTCTAAGAAGATGCTGACTGTTTTTTCTTGAACCATAATCCAGGTTATTTTTCGTTTAACTAGTCGCAAGGATAACGTGGGCTGCTTCCAGGCCCGAGCTATGGTCATCTTAGTTCCTAAAAGGATAAACCTTATAAGATAGTGAGACAATTTTGGGATACCTTGTATCTCAAATGATTTTAAAGAATTTCCAATGGAGCTATGTGCCAGACAGAGATATCAGCATAGATGAAAGCCATCTATCATCTAGTGGGAAGGCTGAGCTGGGTACAATACATTGCATCAAAGAGAGCACAATTTGGCATAAAATCCTACAAGCTATGCGAATCGTCAACTGGCTACATTTGGGGTTCAGTCCTATACACTGGAAAAGGAACAAAATTAAATCCAAAATACAGCAACTATGGAATGGCAACATCTTCTGTTCTTTCACTTATTGAGCCATTGCTAAATAAGGGCTATTGCATAACATCCGACAACTTTTAAACATCTCTTGAACTTTATGAGTTTCATCTGCAAAGCAAAACAGATGGCTATGGAACCATTATGGCTAACTGGCGCAACATGCCACCAATGTTTGGAAATAAGAAGCTGGAGACTGGAGAAATGGTTGCCTGCCAGAAAGGCAAAATGATGGCACTGCGATGGCGTGACAAGAAAGATGTGTGCCTAATGAGTAAAGTTCATAATACCTCCACTGTTATGGTATGAACGAAAGGTTGGAAAGAAAACATGAAGGCCCTCTGATCCCTCCTGTATTGATTTGTATTGTAATTGTACTGTCTGCCCTCATATTGTAAAGCACTGCGCAAACTGTCGGCGATATATAAATCCTGTATAATAATAATAATAATGAAGCCACAAGTAGTGATAGACTACAATAACACCATGGGAGGTGTCAACAGAGCCGGCCAAGCAATGACATTCTACCCAGCAATGAGGAATAAAGTACTACAAGAAGATCTTCAGGCATCTTCTTGAGCAATGCTTGTGGAATGCCTACATTCTGCTCAAACAAGAGTGACAAGCCTGTAAATCATTCTGACTTAATTTGGAAAGTTGCCGAACAGATCTTTGTGAACCACCAAACACCATCAATGGCTGTGAATAGAGCTGGACGTCGTGCTGTTGTCATTGTCAACCCAGAACGCCTGACTGGTCATCACTTCATGGACTACATCCCACCAACCGAGAAAAAGTCAGCACCTACAAGGATTTGTGTGGTTTGTTGCTCGAAGCGAGATGACAGTGGAAAGAAAATCCGAAAGGAAACCAGGTTTCATTGTGCTGATTGTGACGTCGAACTTTGTGCAGTCCCATGTTTTAAAATGTATCATACCTGGGATGTTTACTAAACCAATAAGCAGTGTCTAGTATTAGAGTGACTAGTAATATTGCACCCTTGTTTGGACAGATTTCAGTGTTTTTGATTACATTATTGAATACAATTTATTATTATTATTATTTTTTTATAATTATTTATAGTTATTTATTATATTATAATTCATGATTTTGTGTTTCAAACTTTATCATACCCGGGATGTCTACTAGACTCTTGTTTGGACTGATTTAAGTGAGTTATTCCTAAGAATTACAGGCCTAAAATATAAAACAACAAATTCCCATGCTTTGCAATTCAAAAATCAGACATTAGCAGACCGTCAGGGAGGTTAAACATCCCCCCCCCCCCCCCCCACAGAAACACAGATTTTTATGTTTGACTTTTCACTGCTGGTATATAACAATGTTATAAAGTTTCTACATGTGCTCAGAAATGGCTAGTCAATTGTGGTGCTGTATTATAAAATTACCCTATTGTTTTGCCATTTGCCCAAACTAGGGTCAACAAGTAATTACATTGTTTACTTACTTGAATTTGTTCTTAACACTGTCTTACCTGGTACGGGACAATACTTCCATGAGCAGTTCCCCAACGTTTTGCTTCTACTCCACCATTAAGAAAGTTGGCAGCTACGTGAGTCAAGCAAGCCACCTTGAAAAAATAACATCATGATGCCTGTTATATACATAGA
This sequence comes from Lithobates sylvaticus, assembly GCA_028564925.1. Taxonomy (NCBI): domain Eukaryota; kingdom Metazoa; phylum Chordata; class Amphibia; order Anura; family Ranidae; genus Lithobates; species Lithobates sylvaticus. The sequence goes on along the minus strand of CM053030.1, from coordinate 354,802,256 downwards.
ATAGCATACAAATATTATGGTTTGTTTTATAACATCTTCTATATACTGTAGCTATTCAAATTTCTTAAAGTGTCCAGGGTTTCTAAATAAAAAAATATTAAATAAAAAAATCTGAAAAAAAGCATGCTGCTTCGGTTGTATCACTTAAAAAAATGGAAAAACTGAAAGAGTACTTGAATGAATGAACAGAAAGTTGTTTTTTGAAGGAAGGCTGTTTACTATCTCTGTATACACTGAGAGGGTTTATCAAAGACAAAACATAATAGGGTACCCATCTAAAACCTTTTTTCTCAGCATGAATCCACTGGTCGCAAAGTTTTCCTGGCAGCATTCCATTAGCTTTGAGTGGTATTTATATAAGCCTTTTGCTGCCATAACAATTTTTTGGATGTTAAAATGCACATTTTAGGCCTGCAGATTACCGTACTTAAAACCCCCCAAACATTACATATTTTCTGAAAGCAGAGAACCCGTAGAATAAAAATGTGGCAGTTGCAATTTTTTGGTCAAACAAATATTATTGCACTTTTTTTATTAACCACTTCAGCTCCGAAAGATTTTTTCATGACCAGGCCATTTTTTTGCAATACGGCACAGCGTTATTTTACTGACAATTGCACGGTCGTGAGACACTGCAGCCATATAAAATGTATGTCCCTTTTTTCTCCACAAATATAGCTTTCTTTTGGTGGTATTCAATTACCTCTGCATTTTTTATTTTTTGAGCTATAAACAAAAAAAGACCAACAATTTTGAAAAAAAAAAACAATATTTTTGACTTATTGCTATAAAATATATCCAATAAAAAATTAGAAAAAATCGAATTTCTTCATGAATTTAGGTGTATTCTGTCACATATTTTTGGTAAAAAAAAATCACAATAAGTGTATATTGATTGGTTTGCGCAAAAGTTATAGCGTCTACAAACTATGGGATATTTTTATTCATTTTTATTTATTTATAAATGTGTTTACAAGTAATGGCGGTGATCAGAGACTTATAGCGGGACTGCGATATTGCGGCGGACATTCAAACACCAACTGACACTTTTGACACTTTTTGGGGACCAGTGACACTAATACAGTGATCAGTGCTAAAAAATATGCACTGTCACTGTACTAATGACACTGGCCAGGAAAGGGTTAACATCAGGGGCGATCAAAAGGTTAACTGCATGCCTAGCCTGTGTTTTGCTACAGTATGGGAGGTGCTTTTACTAGGGGAAGACATGGATCCATGTTCCTGCTTTGCATAGACACAGGATCCATGCCTTCCCTCCTGTCAGAACGGCTATCTGCCTTGTTTACATAGACTGTGCCTCTGCAGGATAATTGGCGGGTGGCAACAGACATGGAATCCGCAGTACCCGCTGATCGGTTCCCGCTGTTTATATTCACAGTGGGAGCAAGCCTGCGGCAGCACCGGATCATATATATACGCAATCAAGCACATATTATGCTCAATTAGCTTCTTTCCTGGCCACAGAGGCTGGGGAATGGCAGCACTGAACCTGAAAGTAATCAGGGCTTATTACTAACAGTGTTATTCACCACAGGGGAACATATGTGCATTGATCTCTCATTGCTCTCTGTGCTGCAATACGCTATGATGGTCTTGGGCACCTAGTAAGGACAAGTGAGCCTGGGACATGTGGTGGGGGAAGCAAGGCAGAGGGAACGTTACAGTACAGGAAGTGATAATACAGTAAATTCTACAAGAAAGTCGATAGCACGCCATAAAAATATAAAAAAAGTCTGCTTACATGTCAGTGCTGCCACTGACATAATTCTTATGTCAGTGGCAGTAAAAGGGTTAAATGGGACTCAAACTGTGGATGTTGTGCCCAAAAACAGTCAAAAAGCATGGTGGTCAAGGACTAGTCACACTCACAACTATTGCTTGTAGCTTCTTGCAGATCGTCTTTTCCCAAAAATTGTCCTAGCAGGTCACACATTGTACTGTGTCTCTGCATAAAAGTGGCCATCTTTGTAGAGAAGCAGGACCTTGATTCCTCCAATCAGATCGATCCCTATGAGCCAATCAGGCTGTGTTCATTTGAACCATGCTAATAGGTCTAACAATGGGAGTTTCTTGAATGTATCATTATCAAAAAAAGGCTGACTAAAAAGTCAGGTTTTGCACACAGAATGCTCTATAGCTCCTATAAATCTTGTTAACACTAGCAACAGGGTTTGTTGGCATAGCTTTACTGGACATGGGGTAATGGGCGTATACTGGACATGGGGTACTGGGCGTACATGTATAACCCTAAAGAACATTGCAAGACCTCAGTTTTGTTAACAAGTAATGCAACATAAGTAACAATGGGCAACACAGAAACAGAGGGGAGGGTCGGTTGTGTCTCGTACTATATTCCAAGGTATAGCTTTTAGGGCTCGTTTACATGTGCTTCGACAGCTGACCACTTCAAAATGCTTCTTTGATGCTTCAGTGGTGCTTCAATTATGCTTTTTTAAGTTTTAATAAAGCTTGGCAGATGCCCTGTGTGTGTGTGTTGTTATCTCATACCTGTAATACCTCCAAAACAGAGCAAAGCTAAAGCTTTATAAAGCCTCTTAAAGCTGCAGGTGCTTCAAGCATGCTTTGTCATAGACTTCTATGGAGGCTTTGCAGACGCTTTGAAAGACCACTAAAGCGACATAAGGTATAATTTTTGAAGCAAAGCAAGCACAACGTGTAAACAGGACTGTAAGCTAACCATTTTATTTAGTGACAGGAGCTTGGATTGGCGTTCAGTGTGCTTTAATAAAGCGTGTCCAATGCCATGTTTTGAAGCAAGTGTAAACAAGCCCTACAGTTAAGTTAAATTTCCTGACAGGACAATGCTTAAAAAAAGATATGTATAGCGATTTCTACTTTACAGGGCTAGATAGGTTAGTCTTAGATCGTGGATGACTGTAGATTTAGAGATTTTAGTGTTAGGGTGGACTTCTACTTGAGATGGGATGTCTTATCCATCTGGCAGTAGTGGAATTTAAAGCAGGAGTTCCTTTGTGATGCTCTAATGACAAGACAAAGAGAGTCGATCTTTCTTATAGAAGTTGTGGCTTTTGGATAAACTCTCATAGCTCTGACAATGTGAAGACATTGAACAGCAATTATGTTGGTGTGCTTAGCAGCAGGGCACAAGTAAAGGAGGCCTATGTCTTTATTAAAGTGGTTATAAACCCAAGTCATGGATTTTGAAGTAAGCACATCTGTAGTGTTTACTTATATCTCTCCAAAGCTCTAAGTTGTTTTTCTCTGGTGCTCAGTTCCTTTGTTAACAGATAAATTTGTGTCGGGAGGGGGAGTGCTCAGAACAAAGCATGTCTATTTACAACACAGTTGTTCTGCTGTGTGGAGGGGATGTGTTCCTTTCCTTCAATCAGCTCTCACAAAGTATAACTGCAGTCTCTCCTCCCTCTGCTCTGTGCAGAAACAGATGAAGAAAGATTTTTAACACGATCTGCACAAAAGGGTGTAGAGAGGGGAAGACTGCAGATAAACTAATAAAACCTATGTAGGAGGATGTGTATCATCTGATGCGGTTTACTTCCCTCAGTGTATGTGATGGTTTACAACCACTTTAACATAGAAGTTGTAAAACACCTTAATTAGAAACGTAAAGGTCTTTGGGTGAAAGACTACTTTGTCTGACAAATGGGATAGCCATTATGAAGGCCACTTTGCTAAAAATATTATCCAAAACAGTGTTCCATGATGGTATAAAGAGCGGTGTCTTGCGGTGTCTTGCGGCAACCTATGTCATTTCCAGCCCCTCCTCCTTCCCCCCTGCTGCCTACTGGGAGACACACAGGTTCCAGAAGACAGTGTGACCATTCAGAATGCACATCGCGACTCGCGCATGCGCAGTAGAAAACAGGCTGTGAAGCTGCAAGGCTTCACTTCCTGTTTCCATTAGTGAATATTCCAGTGCCTGCACCCGGAGCCAATGGACAGATGGGTGCCGACACTGCAGGATCCCTGGACAGGTAAGTGTCCGTATATTAAAAGTCATCAGCTACAGTATTTGTAGCTGCTGACTTTTATTTTTTCCCCCAGGCTGGAACTCCTTCTGGTCACGATTGTTGGAAGACCAGAATGTGAAGCAGAAAAGATCATTGGGATTATACTGCCTGTGTTACCATGAAAATAATTTTTAGATGCAATATTACATTTTCCTGGAAAGTTAATGCCTTTGAGCAATGTGGGAATGACAGAATCAGAGACACCCCAGTCCCTCAAGACCTGGGTTTCGACAGCCATGTTGTTAAAGTTACTGACTGAGAAGCAGGATGGAATAGGGGCCCTGAGAAAGAAGGCCTAGCCTGTATGGAAGAAGTCAGGGATCTCCTAGAAGTTTGACAACATCTGTGTAGCAGGTTCTCCTGGGCCAATTTGGTGCAATAAGAATCACCAATTTCTTCTCTTGCGTTATTTTGCGGAGTGGTTGAGGCACTTGAGGAAAGGAATAGGGTCCCTATTTTTGACATAAGAGACTGAAGATATCAGGATGAAGGACCCATTTTTTCCTTGGTCCAGGCGGTGACGGCTGAGGTAATCCACCGTCCAATTGTCTTCTCCTGGGATGTAATCAGTAGAAAGGGCTGGGCAATGTTTCTTCACTCAGAAGATGATCAGACTTACTTCCATTAAGGCTTCCTGCTTCCTGGTACTCCTTTGGTGGTCGATAGGCCACAGCCTTGGTGTTATTTGATTCTGCCCTGATTGGGTAACCTTGAAGAAGGGGGGTCCAGTGATTCCATGACATCACCTCTTGCGGCCCGCCCCGCATCTCAGCTGTTCTGCCCACACAGCCGGCCATAAACACAACACTGTCTGAGGTGTTGTGTAAGAGCAGAGAGATGAGGTCTGCCCCACCACCATCCAATCCTCACAGCCGGCGTGAACACTACACTGAGGTGCGGCAGACGAGAGATGTAAACTCTTACTGCTCGACCCGCATCGCCGCATGTTCATTCACCCTTACTTGGCAAGTGACAGTCCGCTTTTAACAAGTGACAGTCCCCATCTGGCAAGTGACAGTCCCCATCTGGCAAGTGACAGTCCCCACCTGGCAAGTGATAGTCCACATCTGGCAAGTGACAGTCCCCATCTGGCAAGTGACAGTCCCCATCTGGCAAGTGACAGTCCTCACCTGGCAAGTGACAATCCACATCTGGCAAGTGACAGTCCACATATGGCAATAGGCGATCCTGGCAAGTGACACACTAAGGAATCCATGCAGGAAACCATCAGTGCATGCTGGGTCAGTGATGTCACAAGGGGCAGTGCCACCAGGTGATGTTGCCAGGTGGCCCCCACCCTTACCTATATAAGAAGTGTCAAGCGGCAGAGGAGGCCTACAGCAGTCGGCCGTCAATGAGTGCAGAGTGTTTTTTGTTTTTTTTTCCGGGGGGCGACGGGCGGCATGATTGATGATAGATTTACATTGGGGGACACTGTTTTTTTATTTTTTAATAAAGGAATTGTCAAAAACTGTCTGTGTTTTTATTACTTTTTGACACTTTTTTGGTGAATGGATAGGGGTACTATGTACCCCATACTCATTCACATGGGGGGACAGGATTTGGGGGCCCCATTTCTTAAAGAGGGTTTCCAGATTCTGATAAGCCCCCTGCCCAAAGACCCCCACAACCACAGCCCAGGGTTGTGGGGAAGAGACCCTTGTCACCATCAACATGCTTTTGGGCACCCACCCCCTCATGTTGAGGGCATGTGGCCTGCTGTGGTTCATGAGGGGGGGGGCTGCTCACTGCCCCCCCCCATTTTCTGACCTGCCAGGCTGCACACTATGGTATGGATTTGGGGGGGTACATCTTTTTTTTTCTGGCGTGGGGTTCCTCTTAAAATTTATATCAGACTTTAACCATTCGCCCAACTCTACCCACAAGCCATAGTTTGGAAACTCCCTTTTCAAGGGCATCCACACATGTCTGCAAGTGCTCCTCCAAGGTTTGATCCTGGAAGATAGGATCCTGCTGGTTGCATATTGCCCTAGTCCAATTAGCTGGCTCTAATCAGGTGCTTAAATAAAAAACCCTGGTTGCTGTAATTCATGTGCCCGGTGCCCTGAAAGGGTCCGGACGCATGACTAGGGGGTGGCTGCAGTGGCCATTGAATAGAATCTATCCATTGCATATAGCGGGATGGCGTGGAGAGAGGGGGAGGTGCCCGGGCGCCCCTAATGGATGGCCCGCCACTGGTGCAATGGTTTTGCACAGAGTGACCCCAATCCTCCTTTTCTGGGATCTGCCATTAGCACTCCTGGCTTCTCCTCTTTGGTGAGTGCCCCCATAGAAAGACGCTTCTTTACACAATAAATCTGTCCATGTCAATGGTCCCTAAACGGGGTCCAGGTTTTGCCAGTCACAGTATTCAGAGCATGGATTCCATAGGGTTTGACCATGGACCTGTATAGAAACCTGTGACTAGCTACACAAGATGTATTAAGTCTGAGGTGAGCACCTAAGCAGGATACAGTGCCCAAAACAACATTACAGGCCATCCCTAAAGCGTAGGCTCCGGGTACGGGTCAAACGGTTTTTGCCAAGGTTACACTGATCCAGATGCACTGCTTCTATTGCTGAACTAGAAGACAATGAGATGTGGATTGAAGAATCTGAAGTAAAATAATAAACTAGTGAAGAAAATGATTTCTCTGTAAGGGAGAAGAGGTCCATCACTTATGGGACACTAGCAAAAAACTGATGTCTCCCAGAGATGGGTAGGGTTATAGGGGTATGCCCAGAGACATGCCCAGCAAAGCTTTGCCCGTGTCCAATATACCTGAATATATCAGCCTGCAATGCAGGTCATAAATATTAGATTTTATTAACACGTCTAATCCACAGGCAATGTGTATATCTGTATAACTGATCTGCAAATTCCTGTGCCCCCACAGAGTGTCTGAGATGAGGCACCTCTCAGCAGTTAGCACAGAAGTTCTTGTATTCTGTACCAGGATAATGAAAGACACCTAAGCACCAGCAATTAGGGGCTGAATTTATAGTACCATTTAACATACACATGCTGAGAGAGAAGTGTCAAAGTATTTAGAGTTATGGACATGGAGGAACTCATGTCTGCAGGCCTTACTAAGAGGAGACTAGAAGGTGCTCAGAACTGCTGCAACTGAGTTCGGTATTGGCTGTGTGCTGCTTTATGGACGCTGTGATGGCTATGACTTGTAGTTCTGTATTGTCAGTGTTGCTTTCTGGACACTGGGACTCATCCTTTTCCCTTATTTTTAGACCCATTTCTGTGGGAGCCAGAACCTGTCGGGACCCAAAACCCAGGTTTCAAGGATCTTCCCCTCTGCCTTTCTAAAATGTTGCATGTTTCACAATTACACAAGGTGACCCACATTCCAATATAGACTTAGATAGTATTTGTAGAATTTTACAGTTCACTCTTTTCCCACAATACTATACAAAAACACATCTGGACATCTCACATCAGCCCTCCCCAGAAAACTGCCAGCTGCTATACTGTCTGTTAAATAGTTTATTTAGAATTCCATTTAACCAAAGATTTTAACATATGTGGTTTAGTGTTTCTTGTAATTAAACATCTTGAACAATTTTACTTCATTATTTTTCTAAGCGCTATTTAAATGTGATATTTCAAAATAAGTAACAACTCTTACATTACAGGTGGCTAGTAAGTAGCTTATTGTTAGAGCTGTACACAAATGGATGAAGTAAAAACTGAAACAGAATATTTTTATATAATATACAGTACATAGACATATTAAAGCAATGTATGTGATTTATGACACAGAATTGGAGTGACAATATCTAGCCTTACATACAAAGACATTTTGAAAAGAATGGAAATAAAATTAATGCAGAAATGTATGGGTGACTTGAAGGCAGTTTTGAGTGTTTCTTAAAGAGTGCAGGTCCAGGGTCCGCAGGTGGAATACCAGAGCCTGGGAAACAAGATGGGGGAAGGGGACATAGGCTCTGGGGGCTGTGGAAGTGATCCAGTGGCTGTAGAGCACGTTTCCATCTAAAAGCTGACAGTCGGCTTGTGACATTTACTACAGGAAGTTCTGTCTACTGTAGTAGTGGGAGAGTGTGTGAAGCCCCAGCTGCTACCGACCCATGGCAGATATTGGTGGCAGTATAAGGATTGAGCTGCAACAGTTACAATCAGAAAGACCAGCACAAACTTAGGCAGAATTCCAATCTGTCTACCCCTCACCTCCCTCCTTCAGTCTCCTCTCGCATTACTAACTTACTAACTGACATATCAGTATGGATGTCGCACCACTTCCTTAAACTAAATCTCTCTAAAACCGAGCTGGTGATATTCCCCCCTGATATTCCCCCCTGCCCGTGCCCCCCTCCATGACTTTTCCATCAAAATCAATAATGCAACCATCAATCCCTCCCCTCATGCCAGGGTACTAGGTGTAATACTAGAATCTGACCTGTCCTTTCAGCCCCAAATCCAATCACTGTTGAAAGCTTGTAGACTTCAACTCCATAACATCTGTAAAATACGTTGCTTTTTAACAAATGAAACCACCAAGCTATTCATTCACTCCCTTGTTATTTCACGCCTTGACTTTTGCAACTCCCTTCTCATTGGCCTACCTCTCCATAGGCTATCCCCTCTTCAGTCTATCATGAATGCTACTTCCAGACTTATCCACCTTACCACCCGCTCAGTGTCTGCCACCCCTCTCCACCAATCCCTACACTGGCTCCCGATCGCCCAGAAACTTAAATTAAAAATTCTACCCATAACATACAAAGCCAGTCACAACTCTGCCCAAGCTACATCACCAATCTTGTCTCCAAATATCACCCAAACCGTCCTCTACACTCCTCTCAAGACCTCCTACTCTCAAGCTCCCATGTCTCCTCCTCCAATGCTCATCTCAACCTGTCTGGCTATCTCCTACTCTAGCTGCCTTCAGGCAATGCCTGAAAAGTAATCGATTCAGGGAAGCCTATTATACCTCCAACTAATCTTTCCCTAGTTACCACCTTTTGTACCACCTACCCCATCCTATTAGATTGTAAGCTCTTCTGAGCAGGGCCCTCTTAATCTTCTTGTATTTTATTGTATTGTAACTGTATTGTCTCCCTTTTATATTGTAAAGTGCTGCGTAAACTTTTGGCGCTATATAAATTCTGTATAATAATAATAATAATAGTCAAAAGCAGGAAGATGCACTAGGTCCTGGCCCCACAGCTGCTAATGGAAAAATGTATACAGATTTAGCAAAAGGCAAACAATATAAATTTTCCATTGGAAGATCAGAGTGGCACAGGCGGTAGCAGCACCTCTAAATTACCAGACACCCACTCTAACTCACTAATTTCCAAATACATTTCAGCAGACACCATGGCCTGCAACATTTGAAGGATGACCATTCCCCCTCATGCAATTTCAGTAAACGTTTCCAGATAACTTGCACAAGATAACAATGTCAGAGACAATGACAGCATGTCCAGTCCCCCAATGGTACAACTATATACATTTTAAAATGGCAAAAGCATCAATACATGACCAAGTCCTAACTGGCTCATTTTTAGAAACAGTTTGATAGATACATTTTATTAAGCAACCAGAAAGGCAGCAGAGCCTAAATAACCAGGTGCCCCCAGCTTCCATAACAGTAAAATTATATATTTCATTCCCAGCATGGAGGATGACCATGTCCCTGACATTTTAATTTAAATATGTACAGATAATTTCCAGTAAATAGACAGGATAGCATCAGAAGCATTAGGTCCCCACAGGTCCTATTCTATGTGTTTTATAGCAGACAGAAATAAATTCAGAGTTATGCCGCGTACACACGAAGGGACTTTTCCCGGCGGACCTAGTCCAGCGGACAATCCGCCGGACTTTCCAGCTGGCTTCGCCGGACTTTCCGAGCGTGTGGACCCCGCCCCCTGTGATGTCACAGTCCCAGCATCCTCCGGGACTGTGACATCACAAGGGGGTGGGGTCACCATGTGACATGAGCATGTGACCCTGTCCTTTTGTCCCTATATAAGTCCCAGCACAGCGCGGCTCTGGCATTCTGGCCAGAGAGAGCGACGTGTCAACATCGGAAGAAGAAGAAGAAGAAGAAGAAGGCGGAAGAAGAAGGCGGCGCAGAAAGCGACGACAGCGGCAAGAACAGAAGAGACCCCGGAAGACCCCCGAAGGCGGATCGAGACCCCCAGACGACGGCGGCGGCGACGAAGAAGGTAGCCGGACTTCTCCGCTCGGTAAAAGAGCTAGGTAAATGGCGGAGGAGTCCGGCGAGAAGACCCCCAAGACGGAAGAAGACCCCCGGAGCAGTGCAATAAAATATTTTTTCAAAAGTGTGTTTTTTTTACTTTACATTTTACACCTTAGGTGAATGGGTAGGGGTACATCGTACCCCATACTCATTCACATAGGGTGGGGGGCCGGGATCTGGGGGCCCCCTTATAAAAGGGGGCTCCCAGATTCCGATAAGCCCCCGCCCGCAGACCCCGACAACCAACGGCCAGGGTTGTCGGGAAGAGGCCCTTGTCCTCATCAACATGGGGACAAGGTGCTTTGGGGTGGGGGGGGGCCGCACGGCCCCCCTTTCCCCAGGGCACCCCCCCATGTTGAGGGCACGCGGCCTGGTACGGCTCAGGAGGGGGGGGCGCTCGCTCGTCCCCACCCCTTTCCTGGCCTGCCGGGCTGCGTGCTCGGATAAGGGTCTGAGATGGATTTGGGGGGGACCCCCACGCCGTTTTTCGGCGTGGGGACTCCCTTTAAATCCATGCCAGGTGACGGAGCTAGCGCGCCGGCATTTACTGCCTACGCTAGCTACGTACCTGAAGTCACGTGCTAAATGAACAGACTTTCCGATGAGCGGCAAGTCCGTTCATTTCAAAAGTCCGGCGGACTAGCCTACTAACGGCGGGATTGTCCGCTGGACTGCCAAGTCCAGCGGATAATTTTAAAACAAAACTTAAAACTTTAGTTCGCTGGACTTTTTGAAAAAAAGTCCGTTGGAGGCCCACACACGAGGGGATTATCCCCTGGACTTGAGGCCAGGGGATAATCCCGCGGGATAGTCCCTTCGTGTGTACGCGGCATAAGACTTACTAACCAGACTTAAGTAACTCTTTGCAGCAGTCTTCCAGGAAGAGACAGAGCTCCTCCCACTGGACAGAAAACACATTGCCATTAAACAGTTAAAAAGAGGTCCTCCAGGCCCTCTAACCAGTTTTTGTGTTTCCTCCGGATGGAGGAGATGTGTTGCTATGGAACTTGTGGGTTTAGACTTGTCTCATGGGCTGCTTGTCTTTCAGGGAGGTGGTGCCCTCCTATGAAGCCCCTGTGTATGGGTAGGTAGCAGTTGTGGTGTTAACTGCCTTCTGTACCTGGTGAAGTTCTGCATTTGTGATGTGTCTACCTATTACCAGCTGCCCTTATGGATGCTGTTTAGTAGTGTGTCCAGTCTAGTGGTGTAAAAGAGCTCAACTCAACACTTATTAACTGAAAGACGCAGTGGAATCTTTTTTGAGCAGGGTGATGTCATCACAAGGTGCAAGAGGCAAAGGTTCTGGGTTTCATGAGCAGTGCAACACACCAAACACTAGACATGGGAACTGTCAAAAAATTTGTTTTGTTTCGTTTCGTCCCGTTTCGTATATAAAAAAAATCGTAATTCGTGTACGAAATTCCGTTCGAATTCGTACGAAATACGAATTTCGTACGAATCGTAAATTTTTTTTCGAATCGTTACGAATCGTTAGTAAAGTTACGAATCGTTAACGCGGCTAATGAATTGTCGTTTCTCGTAACACAGAGAACAATTCGAATCCAACTACAAATATCGAATTTCAATTTCAAGTTACGAATCATTACGAATCGTTACCTCAAGGGTCTGGTATGATATTTAGGGGGACCCCACGCCATGTTTTTTTTTTTTGTCTGGGGTTCCCCTTAATATCCATAGCAGACCTGAAGGGCCTGGTTATTGAATTTGGGGGGACCCCCATGCTTTTTTTTATCAATGACTTCAATGAATGACTGTTCTCTGTGTTACGGATCCGACAATTCATTTGCCGGCAATAGCCGCAAGTGATTTTAAATAGCTTTTTTTTCCTGCAAAAATGACATTGTGCAGGAACAGTTCTCTATATTAGATATACTGAATCTCAAATCATTCGAAGCATTCGTTATATCCGCTATAATAATTTCTTTCATATTAGTTCAAATTAGATATTTGGTAGTTGGATTCAAATTGGATTCAAATTGTTCTCTGTGTTACGGGAACCGGCAATTAGCCGCGAGTGATTTTAAATTGCTTTTTTTTCCTGCAAAAATGACACTTTGTACAGAGACAGTTCTAAGCACGGGAAACATGCGCCCCCCTTTCATAGACGTACTATAGAGAATATAGAATATAGTATATATATAGTATGCCTATGAAGGGGGGGCATGGAAGAAGATGCCGGAAGGAGAAGATGAAGAAACCGAAGGATGAAGAAAGGAAGACCAGAAGAAAGAAGAAAGAAGATTTTAATAAAGGAATTGTCAAAGACCGTCTCCTGTCATTTTTACCATTTTTGTCACCTTTTTTGGTGAAATGGTAGGGTTACAAAATACCCCCTTACCATTTCACACAGGGGGGGGGGCCGGGATCTGGGGGTCCCCTTGTTAAAGGGGACTTCCAAATTCCGATAAGCCCCCGCCCGCAGACCCCCACAACCAATGGCCAGGGTTGTGGGGATGAGGCCCTTGTCCCAATGTTGAGGGCATGTGGCCTGGTACGGTTCAGGCGGGAGGGGGGGCGCTCTCGTCCCCCCCTATTTTCCTGCGGCCAGGTTTTTTTTTTTGGCCGGGGTTCCCCTTAAAATCCATCCCAGACCTGAAGGGTCTGGTATGGATATTTAGGGGGGACCCCACGCCATTTTTTTTTGGCTGGGGTCCCCCTTAATATCCATACCAGACCTGAAGGGCCTGGTTATTGAATTTGGGGGGACCCCCACGCTTTTTTTTTTTTTTTAATATCAATGAATGACTGTTCTCTGTGTTACGGAGCCGACAATTCATTTGCCGGCAATAGCCGCGAGTGATTTTAAATAGCTTTTTTTTTCTGCAAAAATGACACTTTGTCATTCGAATTCATTCGAATTCATTTGTTATATCTGCTATAATAATTTCTTTCGAATTAGTTGAAATTCGATATTGGTAGTTGGATTCGAATAATTTGGAGCTGAAATTCGTAAACGGAATTTTTCCTACAAAAATGACACTGTGTCATTCGAATTAATTCGAATCCATTCGAATTCATTTGAATTCATTCGAATCATTCATTATATCGGCTATAATAATTTCTTTCATATTAGTTGAAATTCGATATTTGGTAGTCGGATTTGAATAAATTCGGCGACAAAATTCGTAAACGGAATTTCGTATTCCGGACGGAATTCGTATTCGAAAAAAATTCGTACTACGGATTCGTAAATTCGGACGAATTTCGAAAAATTTGTACGAATTACAAAATTCGTATGAAACTAATCGCACATGTCTACCAAACACACGAGTTGCTGAAAAAAAAACAATAGGCAGGAAGTGTCAAAGTACTCTGGACAGCCGCACACCAGGAAAAGATAAAATCCTGTGTTGTTTATTTGAAAAAAGGAATCACATCACATCTAATGGTCCACAGCAAAACAAAAGAGGGGGTACAAGACTGACGCGTTTTGCACCATATACAGTGCTTACTCATAACTCCAGCTATGAGTAAGCACTGTATATAGTGCGAATCGTGTCAGCTCTTGTACCCCCTCTTTTGTTTTGCTGTGGACCATTAGATGTGATGTGATTCCTTTTTTCAAATAAACAACACAGGATTTTATCTTTTCCCGGTGTGCGGCTGTCCAGAGTTCTTTGACACTTCCTGCCTATTGTGCTATTAGCCAGCACCTGGGGCTCCTGAGCAGGAGAAAGAGCATTCGCCCTGAAGGGATATCCTGGAGCGGTGGTTACCTTTTCTTATCTATACCAATCTCTGGACTTTAAATAAAAAACAATACTGGGGTTATGGCTGATATCTTCGGCCATAACCCCCCGGTAAACCACTTGCAAACTGCAACATATATACAGGTATTGTGGTCGGTAAGTGGTTAGGGACTAATAATTTGGATTGCTTTTGAATTTATTAAGTTTGTTTATTATTCAATCTTATTTTATGTCTTGATTATTAGGGCAACACTTATTAGGGCAACCCAATGCTTCTATTAAATAGCCTCTTCCTTTACTTCAAAAACGGGCTCTTCTTGACAGTGGTATGCTCTAGAGTTGCCTGGACCAAACAGCTGGTCTCCAGAAAAAAGGAACACCACAGAGCCACAACCTGGAAGCCAAATCTCAAGCCCAGGTTTTCAGCCATAAGGTACGAATTCATTAGCGCATAGGATCTGGTGACAACCTGGCAGACTCAGCTGAAGCATCTGCCATCTAGCCTATAGCTTTGAACAAAGATTTCAGAAGCTGTTCCCTAGGTGTTCTGGCTTCTAAGTGAAATTGTAAAAACGTAAGCAAAAACTCCATGTTCCTAGCCACACAAGTATTAGCTAACACAGGTTTGTGATTAGAGACGGTGGAATCCCTAGGCCTTCCTTACAGAATTTCATCTCTCTTGTCCATAGGATCTTTGAGGACTCCCATATCTGCAAATGCTAAATCAGCCTCCTTGGAAGGAGGGCATCTAGCTTAGGACATTTGTTCCAGAGAAGACCTGGTGTCACGATCGGGCATCAAGCCCCATACACACTATCCGTTTTTCTGCTGAGTTTTTCCTTCAGGTTTACCAAAACCATGTAGTAGAAGGGCCTGCCTGATTGCATACAAATTGAAACTCCTAAGGTTTGACCTCATATTATAAGGTTTTGATAAATCTGAAGGAAAAACTCAGCAGAAAAACTGATAGTGTGTATGGGGCTTTAGGCTTAAAGACCAGTTGCTATAGCAGTTGCAGGATTACCACCGACCAGCAGGATAGGTACACAGGCAGTCACCCTGGCAGATGACACAGGCTCACCTGAGGTGCGGAGTCTAAGTACTAACCAGTGTTCACAAGAGCTCCTGATGGTGAAGATGGATTTAGCTGCATGTTAGTACCAGGTCACGGTCCTCAGGATTGCACCACAATAGTGTGAGCAAGCCGGAGTCCAGTAGTGGATGAGCAGATAAGGAACAAACAGCAGTGTGGTCAGTAAACAAGCAAAAATGTCGGCAACGAGTAGTTACAGGTTGGAATCAGGCAGTAGAGTATTCGCGGAACAACCCAAGAACAACGAGTGGTAGCAAAATACAAACAGAAGCAGGGAAGACAAGAGCAAGGCACTGGCTGAGAAAGCACAATAACCTGGCAAAGAGGAAGTGCTGAGACAAGGCTTATCTAGGAAGTTCATGGGAGGAGCAAGGAATTCAAGGTTCAACAGCAATCAAGACACAAGGCAGGATTGTCCAATGGATCAGGTAGGGTTGTCCAATAGATCTGGCACGAAGCTGCCCAGCATCCCAGATAGCTCAGTGGGAAGAGTCAACGCTGCAAAAAGAAGAGGTCCAAGGTTCGAGCCCAGGTCCTCTGGATCCTCATCGAACTGTTAGACAAAAAGGGCTTATACTGTATCTTGACACCCTAGAAGACTCATTTTTTTCCCTGCACCTCAAAATCACTAGCTGACACAGCCTCAGAAGATAAAAGAGCTCCACATGCTTCTTCTACCATAATACAAGGCATAACTGACAAAGGTGCAGCAGCAGAGGACTTAGGCACTATCATAGCTGATAGCTGACTAGGAGGAAGGGGACTTTCATATTTGCAATAAGAGACCCGAAGGCATGAAAGGTAGAAGCAAACTCTTCCTTAACTGAGGACACTAGTTTCCCGCAGGCAGAGTTCCAGCCTGGGGAAAAAAAATTAAAAGTCAGCAGTTGCAAATACTGTAGCTGCTGACTTAATATAAGGACACTTACCTATCCAGGGAGCCCAGAATGTCAGCACCCCAGGCTGATCTGTCCACCGGCTTCGGGTGCAGGCACTGCCATTGCAAGCAAGGGAAACTGGCAGTGAAGTCTTCAGGCTTTAGAGCCGGTTTCCTACTGCGCATGTGTGAGTCACGCAGCGCTTTCTGGATGGTCCCGTCATCTTCTGGGACACACACAGGTCCCAGAAGGCAGTGGAAGAAAGGTGGAGTACCGGAAGCAACCGCGGAAGTGATGTTCCATGCCACGGCAACATAGGATGGAAGTCCCAAAGAAAAAAGGCAAAAGGGTACCAAGAAAAAATAAAAAATCCAAAAACGAGCAGAGGTGGGGTTGTCAATTGTTTAAAACAGAGATGTATTTTTGCCTGGAATTCAGCTTTAAGGAGACCCCCAATGCAGGTGTGGCATAGGGCCCCAACACTGTGTTCCCTAAATAAACCGCCATAGTGCACAGTCATCCGAAGACCAACATCAGGGACCCCCAGATGACCGCCAAATAGAAAGAACACACAGGGTCTAGTCAATCAGTGTGAATTGCTGTGCCCCTCTTCCCCCCACTCCCACAAGGAAGACCAATTCTATACCACTAGACTGGATATACTTCAATGGCGGCATCCTGGAGGGCAGCTGGCATTGGGGAAGACATATCAAGTGCAGAACTTCACCAGGTACCAAAGGCAAGTAACACCACAACTGCCACCTACCTGTATACAGGGGCTTTGTGGGAGGCCACCGCCCCAAGGATAGACAAGCTGCCCATTAGACAAGGCTAAACCCACAAGTTCCACAGCAACACATCCCCTCCATCCAGAAAAAACACAAAAACTGAGTAGAGGGCCTGGAGGACCTCATTTTAACTCTTTAATGGCAACCAGTTTCCTGCCCAATGGGAGGAGCTCTATGTCTCATGGGCTGTCTTGGAAGATGACTGGGGGAAATGTGGATCACAGCAGCAGCTGGAAAATTACCAGGTGCCCACTTGTTTAGTAACAGTGAACAGAGACACAGAGTAATCCTAGCTAGTCTTGAAATCAGTCGTGGAGTCCAGGAAGTGCTACCTGATTCAGGATTTAGATTCAGTCATTTTTAAGAATTTTTTATATGTCCATGCTGTCTTTGGACAGCCAGATCTGCTTCTCAGGGATGTGTCAGGGCTGGGCTCAGCCCTTCCTTCTCAGAGCAGGCTGCTCAGCTGTCGGTTAATTGCCAGCTCCAAGCTTTTCCACAGTGACTCACCTGATGATGATATCCTGTTCGTCAGTCCTGCTGGTTACTTAAGCTGTTCAGTTCAGTTGCTCTATGCCTTTGCCTTGGTCAACACATCCAGAGACTCTCTCCTGTGTACCTGTTGAAGACTTGCTTGGCTGACATCCCTTCTGGTCCCTGATCCTGCTTGCTGTTCCACTACGCGGATTCTCCGGTTTCCTGATTTCCTGGCCTGTCCTGAAGTACGCTGATCTCTGGCTCCCTGATGTCCTGGCTTGTCTGACTATCCATTCCAGTTACCAAATTCTGGCTAGGATTTGACTACGTTGCTCTGTTTACCTTTTACTATTATTAAACAAGTGTGATTTTAACTGCACTTCTGTCTTGTCTAATTCATGGTTTCTGATAAGATGACACCATCTGCCGTATTGAAAACTTACCTAGAGAGAACAATAGAAGTCTGATAAGCCACAACTTCTAGCGTAGTGTACACTGAGCGAGTTTTAGGCAGAGGTCTAACCAGATAACCCAAAAGTTCATAGCGTCACTGGTGTGCATCAAGGCTTACCGTGGACAACATGTAGTAATCTACTTGCTGCTCTATGCAATGCCAAGCTGCAGTTTTTAAAGAAAACAAAATACTTTTTTATTGAAAAACACTCCAGAGAGAAAGAGACGTAATTTTAATGTACAAAGCATTAGCAAGACTTCATCTGAAATATGCAGTTCAGTTTTGGGCACCAGTGCACAAAAATGATATTGGGGAACTGGAGAAATTACAGAGAAGGGCCACCTTCTCCGCTGTTCTATGCCTCACATGTTTGCTAAGGTCTGAATAAACACATCCAAAAGATCAACACCACCCCATCCAGAGGTGTTGCCGCTACTAATGGTGCTACCATCCTAGCACCAATACATCTCCTCCTTCACAACTATTTATCTAACACTGTAAAACAGATAAGCTTGCTTGAGCCTAGGTCCACTTTAAATATATGCATAAATGTATCCCTATACCTGTACATAAAATGCAATAAATTACCATTTGTGCTTGCTTCAAGTTTTCAAAACAGCTACCAGACATGAAAAGCAGACACCTAAATGTGTACTCTGTTGAGCAAATTTTGACCAAATCCTATTGTTGTGAGCTTCATGTTACTTGGTACTGTTCTATAGTATGTCTATAGGGCAGAATCCTGAGCTCTCAAAACAGGAGATGGCTAACCTTTGCTTAACAGAGTGCCCTGGTATTTTGGGGATACCAGCGCACACCACCAGTAATGTGACATTTCATGCAGGTACATTTATATATTTTTTGACTGAGTATTGCACCAATGATAGAGCAATTCATGTGAGGACAGACTGATATGGCTCCACCCATCCCTGGTTTAAAAATCATATACAATGAGGGAAAAATGTATTTGATCCCCTGTTGATTTTGTACATTTGTCCACTGACAAATAAATGATCAGTCTATAATTTTAATGGTAGGTTTATTTTAACAGTGAGAGACAGAATAACAAGAAAAATATCCAGAAAAACACATTTCAAAAAAGGTTATAAATTGATTTGCAGTTTAATGATTGAAATAAGTATTTAATTCCCTATCAATCAGCAAGATTTCTGGCTCCCAGATGTCTTCTATACAGGTAACGAACTGAGATTAGGAGCACTCTCAAAGGGAGTGCTCCTAATCTCATTTTGTTACCTGTATAAAAGACACCTGCCCATAGAAGTAATCAAACAGATTCCAATCTCTCCACCATGGCCAAGACCAAAGAGCTGTCCAAGGATGTCAGGGACAAGACTGTAGACCTACACAAGGCTGGAATGGGCTACAAGACCATAGCCAAGCAGCTTGGTGAGAGGGTGACAGAAGTTGGTGGGATAATTCGCAAATGGAAAAACCACAAAACAACTGTCAATCTCCCTCGGTCTGGGGCTCTGTCATGGTTATGCAGTAGTGTTTGTCAGCTTACCTTTCCTCCATTTGTTCACACTCTCACCTGACTGCTTTTATAATCTCTCCTCTAGCATGGCTACACCCCAGCTCCTATCAGATAACTCTATATTAACCTGTGCACTGCAAGCCAACCCTGCTGATCAACTTTGTGTGTTTAGCTTCCGTGTGCATCTTGCTGTGTCTTCTACGTCTGATTCCAGTTACCGATCTTGGCTTGTTCTCAACTATCCCTGTCTGCTTGTGACCCTGACCTTTGGCGTGTTCTATGTTTATCCTTGTCTGCTAGTCACCCCTTTGGCTTATTCCCTTACTATCTCTATCCTCCTGTAGCCTACTGTGGGCGTGAGCTGGAAAACCCTGGGAGTCGCAACCTGGAGCCAGTTGCAGCCCAGTCCATCCTGAACACCTGCTGGCTCTTAGACTCTGCGCCCTAGGGAATCTTATGCTCTAGCCCCTGTGGGATCTGTCTTGGTGTTCCAGCAGGCCTGCCTTCCTTTACCACCCAGACTCCCATCCGCAGCAGTCAGCTGTAGGGTCCACTACCTTTGTGGTGCACTCCTGATCCCAACGGTGTGCATCTGTCACCTGGCCTCAGGTGACCTGACAGGCTCCATGCAAGATCTCACCTCGTGGTGTTTCAATGATCATAAGAACGGTGAGAAATCAGCCCAGAACTACATCTTGTCAATGATCTCAAGGCAGCTGGGACCATAGTCCCCAAGAAAATAATTGGTAACACACTACGCCTTGAAGGACTGAACTCCTGCAGCACCCCCAAGGTCCCCCTGCTCAAGAAAGCACATGTACAGGCCCATCTGAAGTTTGCAGTAGTGAACATCTGAATGATTCGGAGGAGAACATGGTGAAAGAGTTGTGGTCAGATGAGATCAAAATCAAGCTCTTTGGCATCAACTCGACTCGCTGTGTTTGGAGGAGGAAGAAGGCTGCCTATGACACCAAGAACACCATCCCCACCATCAAACATGGAGGTGGAAACATTATGCTTTGGGGGTGTTTTTCTGCTAAGGGACAGGACAACTTCACCACATCAAAGGGACGATGGATGGGGCCATGTACCATCAAATCTTGGGTGAGAACCTCCTTCCCTCAGCCAGGGCATTGAAAATGGGTCGTAGATGGGTATTCTAGCATGACAATGACCCAAAACACACAGCCAAGACAATAAAGGAGTGGCTCAAGAAGAAGCACATTAAGGTCCTGGAAGTGGCCTAGCCAGTCTCCAGACCTTAATCAAATAGAAAATATGTGGAGGGAGCTGAAGCTTTGAGTTACCAAACGTCAGCCTCGAAACCTTAAAGACTTGAAGAGGATATGCAAAGAGGAGGGGGACAAAATCCCTCCTGAGATGTGTGCAAACCTGGTGGCCAACTACAAGATACGTCTGACCTCTGTGATTGCCAACAAGGAACAAGGTTTTTCGAAGGGGTCAAATACCTATTTCACTAACTAAAATGCAAATCAATTTATAACTTTCTTGAAATGCGTTTTTCTTGATTTTTTTGTTGTTATTCTGTCTCTCACTGTTAAAATAACCCTACCATTAAAATTATAGACTGATAATTTTTTTGTCAGCAGGCGAACGTACAAAATAAGCAGGGGATCAAATATTTTTTTTCCCTCACTGTAGATCATTTTGCTATGTCATACATAGATTGAAGACATATTAGATTTATTAGAGATCCTGAACCAATGCACTCTATAGGCATAATGTTAAAAATAGAAAGCAAAAACCCTGAGTATTTCTAGCGCCATCTTGTCATGAAAAGAGTCATTGACTCCCACAATAGCAGCAAAATAATGAACTAAAATATTTTTATGGCCATTGCAAACAGCGGTTAGATTTAGCCAATTTATATATTTTGGATTTAAATTAATATGAATGATGAGTAGGCTTTCAAACATTTTTCTGTCCTAGCCTGACTCAGCAAATGTCTGATAGGAAATTAAATAAGAAATGTCAAGCGACTAGACAGTAATAGCAGACACGGGTTTCTAAACAAAATGCACAAAAGCACACTAAATACAGCATAACGCAATATGTCTGCTGAATCATACAATATGTAACATATCAGTGCAAAAAGTACTCATTTAAAAAGGCTTCTGAGTCACTGCAAACTGAGTAAGATTGTCAAACTAGCCTGCATCTTGTTTACAATTTAAGTTATGGTAACTTCTCTTAAAAAAAAAAAAAAAGGGCTGCTCAAATCAGAGTTGACTTAAAGTGTTTGTTACATAATAGTCCTGATATGTGCCTGCTGTTCCATATACTTGTATGAGAAAGTATTCTGTTCTCTTTGTATTACTTCCTTTGTGTGAAATCCCTGGTATTTATGGCCAGTCTCTCTGCTTTCCTATTGAAAACTAACCATACTAAGCATGAGAGCACACTGTGGTCAGTTCTCTAGCTGCGCAGGGAACTCAGTGTGCTCTCCTCCAATGACCAGACTTGTCCTGACACACTCCTGCTGAACAGCCAATCACCGGGAATCTCAGTGTGATGCTGCTTCTCCTCCCCCCAGCTCTTAAACAGCTGAGAACAGAGGGAATGTGATCACTTATAAAAAAAGGGAAAAAAAAGTATTTATAATATGCTATATGCTTTCTGTTTATTTATTTGCCGTTTTTTTTTGGACTGGTTGTTACAGTGTTTGTCCTTACGTTGGCACCTTTGTTTAATATTATATTGGCAGTCCTTTTTGTGAGAGTATATATATATATATATATATATATATATATATATATATATATATATAGCTATATATATTATAGATATATATCTATATATATCTTTTGCCTGGTTTAAGTGTGCCACCAAAATATATATAACTTCTTTTGATGTTCACCCCTGGACATTATCTGATTAGGGGCACGGCTTGTCCTGTGTCCCTTGCGGCGCCTCGGTGGCCCTCATTTGGCATGTTTGAGAGACCACTTTGGGTAAGCTACTATCTGGCTGTACATGGCGAATGTTGAATACAAATAATTATTGTTTTCACTAGTGTACAAATGTTCCCTTTTCTGTATATTTCTGTATGTTTTAGGCACTTAAGTGTGTATTAGTTGATATTACTATGGTATTCATTTTTCTTTATATTTTGAATAGTGACATTTCAATCAATCCCCTAAGGAAGCCCTTACGGGTGAAACATGTCGGGATACTAACATCATGTTACCTTCTACCTTTAAAATGTCACCTATGGGGCGTGGCCTAGCGAGCGAGCCGGATGGACGTGTAACAGCGGAGCTCCGGCAAACTCAGGGACAACAGCGACCGACGAGCGACCATCCACGGCGGAATTACCGAGACACAAAGCGGGCATACACCTATCACACATGAACGATGTCCGGGAAGAGAAAACAGGACCGAAAACCGCAACGGCTGACGGACTATTACCCTGCGAGCGGCAAGGCCGAAAGTCAAGATGGCGCCGAGGCCTACTCGTCACCAGAAACCTCGAGGCAGCAGCGGACCTCGTCTAAAGGTAATGGGCCACAAATGAGGGACTTCCCGGACGATAGACGGCAGTACCCCTCTACCCCATCCACATGTAGCCCAGCCAAGACCAAACCCAGAATGGATGACGAGGGATTAGACAGAGCGGGGAGCCCAACATCAGATTCAGGGGAAGACACTAGGGAACTACCGGAATCAATAGAATCGTTCCCCACACAAAACATGCCGGTCATGGACACTGTCCTAAAAGACATGCTTCTATCGCTGCGCAGCTCTCTGCAATCAGACATGGCAGGATACATGCACAGGATCAATAGAGATATACAGGAGGTGGGAAACAGGGTGGACCACATTGAGTCCAAGATGGGAGAATACGCCACAGCCATCAATAAACTAGTGGATGCCAATGAGGAGAATGAAGCCGAATCAGATTGGATCAAAGCCAAAATGGCGGATTTAGAGGACAGATCCAGAAGGAACAACCTGAAAATCAGGGGGATCCCTGAATCTGTGCTGCAGATTGATCTAGCTGCACACGCTACCGCCATATTCAAATCCCTCATGCCATCACTCACAGACCTAGATGTCACCATAGATAGGATACATCGGCTGCCCAAACCTACCCACCTATCCGACCAGATACCTAGGGATGTGATTCTTAGACTACACTTCTTCCACATCAAGGAACAACTGATGTCTATAATGAGGAAGCAAGACCAAATCCCCGCTCCCTGCCAAAACCTTCAATTTTTTGCTGATCTGTCACAGTACACTCTGCAAAAACGGAAAAACTTAAATGCAGTGACAAAGGTACTAAGAAACCACAAAATAATATACAGATGGGGCTACCCTACAAAACTAACTGTGACTAGGAACAACCACACTTACACTGTGACCTCCCTGGAAAAAGGTATAGCCCTCCTGAGGGAATGGGATATACTGCCAGACCCCCAAGAAGAATCTGCTATATCTAGCAATCCCCGCCGACTCTCCCAGGAATGGAAAAAGATCCCGACTAAAAATACTACCTCTCACTCTTGAATGGAATGCATGGATGAGACAAAAATTGCAACTTGTCCCTGACCATTGGAGTCGCTAGGAAAAGACTTACCCCCCAACAACATCTCACAGCGATAAGCTGTCTATGGGTATAATTACCCCCAAGTTAAGTTGCAACCAGATGTATGCAACAAAGTTAACAACTTATTTTTTTTTTTGTGGCTGCTTTATGTCTTTTTTCTCTTTTCTGCACCCCCTGCTCCCCTCTTTCTCCTGTTCCTTCCCCAATCTCCTACTAGTGCACGTGGGACGTGGTCGACTCCACATCGAATCTACAGAAAACTCCAGAAGTGCGGCAGAGAATCACAACGGACTGTGACACCAACACAGCTCACAACTATACCGCAGGGCTATCTAACAGCAACAAAATATCCAAGTAAGTCTTGCTTGCACCACGACACTACCAAAACATATGTATCTTGTAGACCAAGTGTTGAGGTCTGGGCCACCACCCATCTCATGACTTTCTCTATAAATGAACTATGGCTATTAATATAATCTCCATCAACGCTAAGGGGCTCAATCACCCCATGAAGCGCAAGTCCCTATGGCAAGAAGCCTTGCTCCACCAAGGAGATATCCTATGTGCCCAAGAGACTCACTTTTGCAACAAAGCACCACCGAAATGCTCTCACAAGAGCTTCCCAGATGTATTCACATCTAACGCTGAAAACAAAACAAAAGGAGTGCTAATAGCGATACGAGACACAGTAGCATTCACACTTCTCCAGAAGATATGTGACACCCAAGGCAGATATTTGATCTTAGTCTGTACGATCAACTCCGCACCGTACACAATAGCAACGGCTTATTCACCCAACAAACACCAAGTACATTTCTTCAATAAATTGATGACAAGAATCAGAAAGCACCAGAAAGGACCACTTATTCTTTGTGGAGACTTTAATATCACCCCGGAACCAGAGATAGATTCTACATCCGCACACCTACGTAGCCCTCCTTCACTAAACCCCTCCATCAGGAGACACGAAGTGTATGACGCATGGAGATGCATCCATGGTAACGAAAGAGACTTCACCTTCTTCTCAGCACCCCATAAGGTTTACACAAGAATAGACCTCGCATTAGTAGATCAACAGATTTTGTTCAACACTAAAGACGTCCGTATTAACAACATAACCTGGTCTGATCACGCCTCAATTGTACTCACACTAGCGAACACCACCCACCCCAGGCCCAATTCAATATGGAGGCTGAACACCTTCCTACTGCAACAGAAGACCATCAAGGATCAGATTGAAAAACACCTAAACAATTTTTTTCATGAAAATGTTGATTCTGTGCAATGTCCTATTATGTTATGGAACGCCCACAAAGCGTTCATAAGGGGTATGCTGATCCAAATAGGGGCAAGGGCAAAGAGGCAGAGGCAGCAACGCACTACGGAGCTAACAAAGCAAATTTCAGATTTAGAAACCAAAAATAAAACACTTGCTGATAAGAATACCTCCCAGAAATTATCGCAACTTAGATACGACCTTAGACTCCACCTCCTAGACAATTTTGAAAAAGCCACCAAACGGCTAAAAATGAATTACTATGTGAATGGCAATAAAGCAGGAAAACTCTTAGCTCAGAATTTACAAGGACACAGATATAAAACTAGAATACCCTATATTATTCATCCTGCCACTAATGTAAAAGAATTCCACCCCCAAAAAATCGCAGATGCATTTAGCCATTACTATGGTTCTCTGTATAATTTAAAAGACGACCCCACCACTAAACAGCCGAACCCTGAAATCATCAATGATTTCTTAGACAAGCTGTCCATACCCAAATTGTCACCCCAACAACTACAATCCCTGAATCTCCCATTTTGCGAAGCAGAAATTCAAAAAACAATAAACTCATTACCCTTAAACAAATCCCCAGGGCCAGATGGATTTAGTAGCGAATACTACAAAGAATTTAAAACTACACTGACCCCCTTCTTGACTCCAGTATTTACCAAAGCAGCTGCCTCTGCCTCTTTCCCCCCAGAAATGTTGGAGGCCCTAGTGGTCGCTTTGCCAAAACCAGGGAAGGAGCCCACTGTCCCCTCCAATTTTAGACCGATCTCTCTATTAAATATAGACCTGAAGTTGTACGCCAAACTTATAGCTTCCCGACTATTGGATATATTACCCACATTGATTCATCCGGATCAATCGGGCTTCACCAAACACAGACAAACATCTGATGCGACCAGGCGCATGATTAACATAATCCACTTAGCAAAAATCCAGCGAAGGCCTTCTCTGCTCTTGGCGTTGGATGCAGAGAAGGCCTTCGATCGAATACACTGGATGTACCTGGCTAAAGTATTGGAATCTTTCGGATTCTCAGGGCCCATATTCTCAGCCATTATGGCTCTCTACTCCACACCCTCCGCCAAGGTGTTCATGTCCGGCACCATATCCAAACCATTTAACATTACTAATGGGACCAGACAAGGCTGTCCCCTATCCCCCCTCATCTTTAACTTATTGATGGAGCCCCTAGCTATCTATATCAGAGAACATCCGAAAATAATAGGTTTCCCTGTTGGCCAAGACAGGCACTCCATAAGTCTCTTTGCAGACGATATCATAATGATTATGACAGATGTGGTTTCTTCCCTGGAGGCGGCTCATCAAGCTCTGAGTCTATTTAATAGTGTGTCTTACTATAAGGTCAATGATAACAAATCGTATATATTAGGACTGGGAATTGATGCACCCACAAGAGACAACCTCCAAAAGCGGTTTCCTTATAAATGGGCAGCAGAAGGTATAAAATATCTAGGGGTAACCCTGACTTCAGAGACAAACAAATTGACAGACGCTAATTACACTCAATATCTACTAACAATACCTCATAAACTACAAGCCATATCCAAGACTGAATCGACCTGGTCAGGCCGCTTGGCGGCATTTAAAATGATGTTACTTCCCCAGCTATTGTACATATTCCGAACCCTTCCTATCCCTGTGCCAGATAGGTTTTTTACCCAAGTACAGGCGTTGGTCAATGGATTCCTCTGGCAAGGGAAGAGAGCAAGATGTGCGTTCCACAAACTGATCAAAACCAGGGAGGCTGGGGGAGTGGGTCACGTATTAATAAAAGATTACTATTACGCTGCAATTCTAGCCCAACTAAAGTCTTGGTTCCCTGGTAACCATGAGACGAGATGGCAATCACTAGAGAGACACCAAGCTCCCAACCACAAACTCTCTGACCTATTACTGGTACACGAACATATGCCTCATTCCCCCAGATACTCACCAACTATAAGAGCCTCCCTATCAGCATGGAAACTTATCTTAAAACTACCAAAAGCTGACATACCACAGAAAACCATTCCGATACCTATCACAAGCCTAGAACTTCTAATACCAGACCTTCATGTTAACCACTGGCCACAAATGGGGATCAAACACATAGAGGACCTTTACATAGGTCCAGCACTTAAATCTTTCAGAGCACTTCAAATTGAACACCAAGTAGAAAACAAGGACCAATTCAAGCATAGGCAGATTTCCCACCTACTGACATCCAACATACTATTTAACACAGAAGTCCCCTGGAAAATATATCTTTACTTGACTAACCCCAAGACCTCTATTAAAGGGATCTCTGTATTCTATGGCTACCTTAACTTAAAAGCAGTATGCACCAAGTCCCCCTCTATGAGAACCTGGGAACTAGACCTTAATTCTACATATACTATTGAACAATGGCAAATAGCTATAACATCCATATACAAAGCATCTAAAAGCGCGAACCTATGGGAACTTTACCAAAAAATATTTCTTAGGTGGTATATGACCCCCACAAGACTAGCGGGATTTAACCCAGACATACCTCCACTATGCTGGAGGAATTGCGGCCATAGGGGCTCCATCCTACATATTTTGTGGGCTTGTAATAAAATCAAACAGTACTGGCAAAAAATTTTCCATATCATTCAAAATATCTCCAATAGTCGAGTCCCTACTACTCCGGATATGGCTCTACTCTCATTGGGCATAGAGACACTACCTCACCAAACAAGACACATAACAACCCAGATTCTCACGGGCGCTAGACTAGAACTCACAAGAAAGTGGCTGAAACCCGAAATCCCCTCTATTACAGAGGTAATAAGAACCACTAACCTGCACATAACATATGAACTGATGTTCGCGGCCTCTCAAGGGAATTACACAACCAAATGTCAAATCTGGAAACCTTGGGTCGAGTGGTATAGCAGATGGGATACCGCCCGCCAACCTTCTAGACCACTGTAAACAAAACTAAATAGCCAATGGAGCACCCTGCCTCTCTTCAACCAGGGAGGGCCACGTCCCGCGCGCACCCCACCCACCCTCTCCCACACCTACCCCCACCGTACCCCTCTCCTCTCTTCTCTCTCTTCTTTTCTATTTTTCTTTTTTCTCTACCACTCTCTTATATTTCAACATGAACATGTAAGCTTCAGATATTCAAACGAACGATTACACTCACATTCCATGTACAAGTTTCAGCAACCTATAAGCATAGGTTCACAGGGCACACAAACCTAACAACTGATGACTTAAGACCATTATAAATGACGCATAGGATGGAAAAGGTATGGGCCAACCAATGGGGGGGACCACTCCCTGGTCACAGTGTGATCCCCAAAGGGGTGACTAGGGGGTGGACACCCACCTGAATGCTACACCACAGCAAAACTCTATCCTGAAACAACAGACGTAGATGGACCTCCTATTTAATTCAACAAGCTAGGAATGCTAGTGAACAACATAATAGCGGTTAACAAACTTATAATGCACCTATTAATGTTACTCCTTTATAATGTTGAAATTTTGTTCTGTTTTGTTCATAAATATAAGAAACACATATGGCGCTGTGCGCATTGTTACTGTAATTGTTCACAACAGTTCTCAAATAAAAATTATTGAAACTAAAATGTCACCTATGATGTGATTAAATGTTTGCCTGCCAATTACTTTTATATTGCTCGACTTTTTAACCACTTTCAGACCGGACCATTATGCAGCCTAAAGACCAGAGGACTTTTTACAATTTCGCACTGCACTGGTTTAACTGGTAATTACGCGGTCATGCAATGTTGTACCCAAACGAAATTTGCGTCCTTTTCTTCCCACAAATAGAGCTTTCTTTTGATGGTATTTGATTGCCTCTGCGATTTTTTATTTTTTGCGCTATAGACGGAAAAAGACCGAAAATTTTGAAAAAAAATTATATTTTCTACTTTTTGTTATAAGAAAAATCCAATAAACTCAATTTTAGTCATACTTTTAAGCCAAAATGTATTCAGCCACATGTATTTTGTAAAAAAAATGTCAATAAGCGTATATTTATTGGTTTGCGCAAAAGTTATAGCGTCTACAAACTAGGGTACATTTTCTGGAATTTACGCAGCTTTTAGTTTACGACTGCCTATCTCATTTCCTGAGGTGCTAAAATGGCAGGGAAGTACAAAACCCCCCCAAATGACCCCATTTTGGAAAGTAGACACCCTAAGGAAATTGCTAAGAGGCATTTTGAGCCCATTGAATATTTTATTTTTTTGTCCCAAGTGATTGAATAATGAAAAAAAAAAAAAAAAAAAAAAATGTTTACAAAAAGTTGTCACTAAATGATATATTTCTCACACATGCCATGGGCATATGTGGAATTACACCCCAAAATATATTCTGCTGCTTCTTCTGAGTACGGGATACCACATGTGTGGGACTTTTTGGGAGCCTATCCGTGTACGGGACCCTGAAAGCCAAGCACCGCCTTCAGGATTTCCAAGGGTGTAAATTTTTGATTTCACTCCTCACTACCTATCACTACCTATCACAGTTTTGAAGGCCATAAAATGCCAAGATGGCACAAAACCCCCCCAAATGACCCCATTTTGGAAAGTAGACACCCCAAGCTATTTGCTGAGTGGCATGTTGAGTCCATGGAATATTTTATATTTTGCCACAAGTAGCGGGAAAAATGACAAACTTTTTTTTTTTTTTTTTTTTTTTGCCCAAAGTTGTCACTAAATGATATATTTCTCACACATGCCATGGGCATATGTGGAATTACACCCCAAAATAAATTCTGCTGCTTCTTCTGAGTACGGGGATACCACATGTGTGGGACTTTTTGGGAGCCTATCCGTGTACGGGACCCCGAAAACCAAGCACCGCCTTCAGGATTTCTAAGGGTGTAAATTTTTGATTTCACTCCTCACTACCTATCACTACCTATCACAGTTTTGAAGGCCATAAAATGCCAAGATGGCACAAAACCCCCCCAAATGACCCCATTTTGGAAAGTAGACACCCCAAGCTATTTGCTGAGAGGCATGTTGAGTCCATGGAATATTTTATATTTTGCCACAAGTAGCGGGAAAAATTACAAACTTTTTTTTTTTTGCCGAAAGTTGTCACTAAATTATATATTGCTCACACATGCCATGGGCATATGTGGAATTACACCCCAAAATATATTCTGCTGCTTCTCCTGAGTATGGGGATACTACATGTGTGGGAATTTTTGGGAGCCTATCCGTGTACGGGACCCCGAAAACCAAGCACCGCCTTCAGGATTTCTAAGGGCGTAAATTTTTGATTTCACTCCTCACTACCTATCACAGTTTTGAAGGCCATAAAATGCCCAGATGGCACAAAACCCCCCCAAATGACCCCATTTTGGAAAGTAGACACCCCAAGCTATTTTATGAGAGGCATGGTGAGTATTTTGCAGCTCTCATTTTTTTTTGAAAATGAAGAAAGAAAAGAAAAAAAAATTTTTTTTTTCTTTTTTCAATTTTCAAAACTTTGTGACAAAAAGCGAGATCTGCAAAATACTCACCATACCTCTCAGCAAATAGCTTGGGGTGTCTACTTTCCAAAATGGGGTCATTTGGGGGTATTTTGTGCCATCTGGGCATTCCATGGCCTCTGAAACTGTGATAGGCAGTGAGGAGTGAATTCACAAATTCACACCCTTAGAAATCCTGAAGGTGGTGCTTGGTTTTTGGGGCCCCGTACCTGGCTAGGCTCCCAAAAAGTCCCACACATGTGGTATCCCCGTACTCAGGAGAAGCAGCAGAATGTATTTTGGGGTGTAATTCCACATATGCCCATGACATGTTTGAGCAATATATCATTTAGTGACAACTTTGTGCAAAAAAAAAAAGAAATAATAATAATTATTATTTTTCCCGCAACTTGTGTCAAAATATAAAATATTCCATGGACTCGACATGCCTCTCAGCAAAAAGCTTGGGGTGTCTACTTTCCGAAATGGGGTCATTTGGGGGGGTTTTGAACTGTCCTGGAATTTTATGCACAACATTTAGACGCTTATGTCACACATTACCCACTCTTCTAACCACTTGAAGACAAAGCCCTTTCTGACACTTTTTGTTTACATGAGAAAATAATTTTTTTTTGCAAGAAAATTACGTTGAACCCCCAAACAATATATATTTTTTTAAAGCAAAGGCCCTACAGATTAAAATGGTGGGTGTTTCATTTTTTTTTTTCACTCAGTATTTGCGCAGCGATTTTTCAAACGCATTTTTTTGGGAAAAAACACACTTTTTTAAATTTTAATGCACTAAAACACACTATCTTGCCCAAATATTTGATGAAATAAAAAATTAGATCTTAGGCCGAGTACATAGATACCAAACACGACATGCTTTAAAATTGCGCAGAAACGTGCAGCGGTGACAAACTACATACATTTTTAAAAGCATTTAAACGCCTTTACAGGTTACCACTTTAGATTTACGGAGGAGGTCTACTGCTAAAATTACTGCCCTCGATCTGACCTTCGCAGTGATACCTCACATGCATGGTGCAATTGCTGTTTACATATGACGCCAGACCGACGCTTGCGTTCGCCTTTGCGCGAGAGCAGGGGGGGACAGGGGTGCTTTTTTTTTTTTTTTTTTTTTATTATTATTGATTTTGCTTTGTTATTTTATTTTTCAACTGTTCCTTTCATTTATATATATTTTTTATCATTTTTATTGCTATCTCAGGGAATGTAAATATCCCCTATGATAGCAATAGGTAGTGACAGGTACTCTTTTTTGAAAAAATTGGGGTCCATTAGACCCTAGATCTGTCGTCTGCCCTCAAAGCATCTGACCACACCAAGATCGGTGTGATAAAATACTTTCCCAATTTCCCAATGGCGCTGATTATATCCGGCGAAATATAAGTCATGAAATGCTCGTAGCTTCCGGTTTCTTAGGCCATAGAGATGATTGGAGCCATTCTGGTCTCTGATCAGCTCTATGGTCAGCTGGCGGAACCACCGGCTGCATTCTCAGGTTCCCTGTTGGGACAGGAGAGCCAGAGAAAACCATGGAAGACGGTGGGAGGGGGGGGGCATTCCCTCCCACTGCTTGTAAAAGCAGTCTAGAGACTAATTAGCCACTAGGATTGCTTTTACATGAAAGCCGACCGCTGGCTGAAAAGAATGATACCAAGATAATGCCTAATCCTGCCGGCATCATTCTGGTATAACCACTCAAAGTCCAGCAACATACCAGTACGTTGCTGGCCCTTGTTTGGCATATATTGTAATCTTTTTTTTCATGCAGCCTGTGGGCTGAACGAAAAAAAAAGATTGATCGGTGGGTATGCCCACCATTAGAACCTCCCTTCATCCACCCACTTCTAATGATGGGCATACATGCACCATTTTGTTTTTAACTGTGGTGGTGAAATCACCTCCAACAGCGCTGGAGTCACGGATTTATGTATCGTGGGAGCAAGCGCTGTTGCTGCCAAGATAAATAAATCCGCGCTGCAGCTGAATGGCGTACCTGCTAAGCAA
The DNA here is from genome assembly GCA_028564925.1 of Lithobates sylvaticus. Lineage (NCBI taxonomy): Eukaryota > Metazoa > Chordata > Amphibia > Anura > Ranidae > Lithobates > Lithobates sylvaticus. The sequence continues at coordinate 354,769,711 of CM053030.1, read as the reverse complement.
ATTATGGTTAACAATAAAACAAAGTAACATTACAGTATAACAGTAAGATTTACCATACCTGCAAAGCAAATACCAAAAAAAACATAGTAAAAAATAAAACATTTTTTAATGCAACCTGTGCCTAAAATATATATATGCCGAAGCACGGGGGCATCCTCCCGCAAAAAAGTTATGCCGCGTACACACGGTCGGAATTTTCCACGGGCAGGCCTCCGTCGGAATTTCAACCGTATGTAGGCGGCATTAGGAGCAAATCGCTCCTCCGCCCTCTGCTGCCCCCATGCTTCGGCATATATGCTCTTTTTTTTTAACTGTGGTGGTGAAATCACCTCCTACAGCGTTGGAGTCACGGCTTTATGTATCGTGGGAGCAAACGCTGTTGCTGTCAAGATAGATAAATCCGCGCTGCAACTGAATGGCGTACCTGAAAACAAAAAAAATGGTTAACAATAAAACATTGCAGAATAGAATACAGTAAAAAGGAGAACAATAGAGAGAGAATAGAGAGAAAGAGAACAATAAAACAACTATTTTTGTTTTTTTTATTTTATATTTTTTTTGTTTTATTTTTTACTTCTTTTTTTTAAACTTTTGTTTGTAACTGTAACAGTTCTAACGGAACTGTTGTAACGGTTCCATCGGTTTTGGTCTCAAAATGCGATGGCATTCTTGAGAACGTGTGCCTAGTCTGTGCAATGCTGTACCCTACGCTAATACTCAACTAGTGTATGGTAGCGTTCAAAACATTCACCGATGCAAAGACCAGGATTGTCAGGACAGCGGGGACAATAATAGCGGGTGTCACGCCTAAATCCGCGCTTTCTGCAGACACGACATTTTCTTTGGGGGGCTTGTTGGGTAGGGGTACTCGGGAGGACATAAATAAAATGCCGCTCATGCAGCCGGCTAACTGCATTTGGTTGGGGAATGTGAGGCGGAGCACCGTCTGGAAACAGAAGGGCTCCGATGATCTCTTCCTGGAATTTAAGGAAGGATCCAGTACGTCCTGAAGCTCCGTATAGCACATGAGCGTTCAGCAAAGCCAATTGGAAAAGGTAAATAGACACTTTTTTGTACCAGCGTCTAGCCTTACGGGCAACTAGGTACGGCGCCAACAACTGGTCGTTGAGGTCCACCCCTCCCATGTTTTGGTTGTACTCGTGGACACAGAGGGGTTTCGTCACAACACCAGCCGCCGTAGTAATTTGGACCGTCGTGTCTGCATGAAGGGAGGTAAGAACGAAAACATTCTTATTATCCCTCCACTTCATAGCGAGCAAGTTATTATACATCAAGCAGGCTCTCTCCCCCAGCCTAAGACGGGACTCTACAAGCCGCTGGGGAAAGCCCCGGCGATTAGGTCGCACGGTGCCACATGCTCCAATCTGATGATCAAACAAATGACTAAACAGTGGCACGCTCGTGTAATAATTATCCACGTACAAGTGGTACCCCTTTCCGAATAAGGGTGACACCAAGTCCCACACAATCTTGCCAGCGCTCCCTATGTAGTCAGGGCAGTTTGTCGGCTCTATGTGGCTATCTTTGCCCTCATAAACCATAAATTTACATGTATAGCCTGTGGCCCTGTCACAGAGCTTATACATCTTGACCCCGTATCTGGCACGCTTGCTGGGAAGGTATTGTTTGAATGACAAGCGGCCAGTAAACTTAATCAGGGACTCGTCAACGCAGACAACTTGATGGGGAGTAAACAAGTCTGCAAAACGTTGGTTGAAATGGTTTATGAGGGGCCGAATTTTATAGAGCCGATCGTATGCAGGGTCTCCACGAGGACGACAGAGTTCATTGTCGTTGAAGTGCATGAACCGCAAAATCTGTTCGTATCGTGCCCTGGACATGGAGGCAGAGAACACGGGCATATGGTACATTGGCTCAGTGGACCAATATGAACGCAACGTACCCATTTTAACTATGCCCATGATGAGGGAAAGGCCCAGAAAGATCTTAAATTCGGGGACCGTCTCCAATCTCTGGCAAGGGTGGACAACTGGGGATTAGCAGCGATGTGTTGACCAGCGTACAAATTGGTTTGGTCCACAATAGATCTATAGAGATCTTCGGTGAAAAACAGCGAAAAAAAATCAAGTGACGTAAAATCAGCTGTTTCCACCTGAATACCGGGTTGGCCAGTGAATGGGGGAAGTACGGGTTCTGCAGAAGTGGTGGGCACCCAATCAGGATTGGCAAATTCTGCAGGAAGGGCACTATGGGCACGACGGGCCTGTCTTTGTCGTCTTCTTGGTGGCAGCGGGACACTACTTGTGCTTGCCACCTCGCCAGCTGAAACTGCACTTATGGGACTCGCCACGTCACCACGTGATACTGCAGTGCTGGTTTGACTACGTCCAGGGTGTACTAGGCCGCTGGTGCTTGCCTGTTCACCAGAAGGAATAGCGGCTCTAGTACGTCTCTGCCTCCTACGAGCGACCTGCGGTTCCTGCACCTCAACAACAGAAGAAGGAGTTTGGGGTCTGGTACGCCTGACCTTAGCAGGGACCACAACTCCGCCGTCAGAGCTATCTGTCATGGAGCCGCTGTCGTCTACTGGGTCGTATTCTGAGCCTGATTCTGACAGATGAGTGACCTCCTCTTCACTATCTGTCATGCTCAGAAACAAGTAGGCCTGTTCACTAGTGTACGTTTGACTTGCCATTTTGGGCTCTAAATTTAGTAGTACACTAGTGAGACTCACAGGAAAAAAAAAAGCTCCTGACTGTTAGCGACTGAATCAAAACGCTACCAAAAAACTGTAAGCGATCGCAGGGATCAGGCCTGACTCTGCGAACGCTGCAGTTATGTGTGCTTAGTGTTTTGTAAGTGACAGTGATCGATCGATACTGCACTTGGGTGGGCTGGGCGGAGGGGGAAAACGCAGGTGCTAGCAGGTATCTGGGCTGATCCCGCTAACAATGCGTTTTTGGGAACCCTAAACAGCTGGGGACGCTAGTATAGATCTGATCAGATCAGATATCGATCTGTTCAGATTCTATACCACTAAGGGAGGTGTATGCTGCGTGCGTGGGTGTTTGCGGTACTGGCACTAACCCGACGCTGCCTGGGGCGACGCAGACCCTATTTGACTCTAAAACCTTACTTATATCACCCGCCGGGCGATCAGGGGGTTAAACCTTTATTAGGTAATAAACGGCGGGTGCCCTGAAACTATAAAAAATAAACTAACTGACCAGCGTCACCCGTAACAGTTATATGGTGATCACTGGTGAAAGGGTTAACTAGGGGGCACTCAGGGGGTTAAAACCTTTAGTAGGTAGTATATGGGGGGTCCCTGACCCTATAAAACGCTGCAGCAAACCTAAATACCTACCTCCCTAACTAGCGTCAACTGTGACACTAATACAGCGATCAAAAAAACGATCGCTTAGTGACACTGGTGACGGGGGGTGATCACGGGGTTAAACCTTTATTAGGGGGGGTTCCTAGACCTAAAGGGGGCTAAATCTAACTGCCCTAACAGTTATTAGGGTCACAATGCACCAATGCAGTTAACAGTAAAAAAAAAAAAAAAAAAAAAACTGCTTTGGTGTCACTGTGACAGGGGGTGCAGGGGGGCAATCGGGGGGGGGCTGGGGTGTGAAATGTGTGCCTAGAATGTTCTACTGTTAGTGTAGTGTAGTGTAGTGTAGTGTAGTGTTGTGCAACTCACGTGTCTTCTCTCCTCGGCGTCGGTTCGAAAAGACCGCCACGAGGAGAGATGACCTCACTTCCCCTGGCTCTGTACACAATACAGAGCCAGGGGAAGCATTCCATTGGCTGGGAGCGATCGCGAGGGGGGGGCACGAATGAGTGCCCCCCCCTCATCTCCGATCCCTCCCCCAATGTCCCGGACAATTTACAGACATGGGGGCGGGCCCGATCGGCCCCCCACCCGCGTCTGTTAGGGATGACATCACTTCCTCTAGCCCTGTTTACATGACGGGGCTAGAGGAAGTGTTTCATTGGCTGGGAGCGATCGCGAGGGGGGGGCCACGAATGAGTGGCCTCCCCCTCATCTCCGATCGCTCCCCCAACGATGCCGACCGCCGCAGGCACCGGGGGGGGGGCCCGATCGGGCCCCCCACCCGCAGACAGGTAGGGACGTATATATACGCCCTCCTGCCTGTACGTGCCATTCTGTCGATGTATATCGTCGTGCGGCGGTCGGCAAGTGGTTAATGATGTTAAAATAAAATGTGTTAAATCTTTTAAAAAAAATCTTACGTCTCTGATATTACTTGTCTAAGGCACCACCAAAAATCCAGCTAACAAACCTCTTCCTGTATTTATAATGTATTTTTAGATCTATACAAAAATGTTTTGCCTTTCATTTCTAGTTTACCGTATATATTCGCGTATAAGTCGAGTTTTTCAGCACATTTTTTGGTGCTGAGAATGCCCCCCTCGGCTTATACTCGAGTCAAGCACTTTTCTGCAGCAGAGAATGACATTTTCTGAATCGACTTTGGGGCCCCGTATCTTGGGGCACTTGGTGCTAGGAACCCCAAATTTGGTGTGCCAACCCAGTGGAACTAGCACTACAACATATCCAATGATATAGATGGGGTTCCCAGCTCCGAGTGGCCCCGAGATATGGGGCCCCAAAGTCGGTTCGGAAAATGTCATTCTCTGCTGCAGAAAAGTGCTAGACATTTTCCGAACCGAATTTGGGGCCCCATATCACGGGGCCACTTGGTGCTAGGATCCCCAGCTATGGATGTGTTGTAGTTCCACTGGGTTTGCACACCAAATGTGGGGTTCCTAGAACTAAGTGGCCCGGAGATACGGGGCCCCAAAGACGGTCAATTGTGTCCATATGTCATTTTGGGATCCTTTGGGTTCAGAGACCCCAAATTTTGGCTGCAGCTAGGAGGCATCTAGGAACCATTAAATACAGAGTTTGAAGTTCAGGGGACATATGGCTGCAAATGGGCACAGTGAGGCATGCAAATGGGCACAGTGAGTCTAGGAATGAGGCCCTGGTCGATCGACCCAGACAGAGCTGGTCATCCAGTGAAATGAGAGATTCGTCCCATTGTGCCAGAATCTCCCCCGCAGAACCCTCACATGGGACAGCACATGCGTGGCCATCATGAAGTTAAACACTATGAGACCCCAGACTTGTATGCAAGGGAAGACCATCTGTGGTGCAAGAGCAGCTGGACCTCAGTCCAAATTTTCTGAAGCTTATCCCCCCAAAACGCTTCAGCTCCAGAACTGGGGCAATGCCTCCCTGGATAGGAAAATCCCCCCTCCATCCCGTAGAAAGCCCACAGGCGAGACGAGGGGAACAAAGGTTGGACGGAAATAATTGCCCTGGTGGACAAGAATGAAGTTCTATGTTGCTAACAGGCAAGATTGGTTTGTGGACCCACTTTTCAAGAATGAAGGGAGGGCTATGAACCAGCAAAGGCAACCCTGGAAACATATGGGGGCGAACTTACATGCTGAAGGGGACTCGTCAGCTGGCTTTGAGAGCTCATAAAGCCAGAAGCACTTGGTACCACTAACAGGGGCCTGGAAGGGCCTGGAGCCCTTGTCCAAAGAGTCAGAGGTACGAAAAAACATCTTGAGTGCAGAGAAGGAAAGACTGGATAGAAGGTTCTTGTTGATGTCATCCAATGTAGCACTAAAGAGACAAACCTGGCAGGGTAAGTCTGCCAGGGAAGTCTGCCAGGGCCTTTGTAGATGTCTGGTCAGCAGAAAACCCTAAAATCAAAGAACCCACCGAAGCATCATCATGATGCAGAGCTTGGATGGAAATGGGGGCTGCAGCCAGAGATGTTTCACAAACACACTTCAGGCCTTATACCAACTGGTTCGCCAGTTGCATATACATCAGGGACACCTGTCCTGACACAAAACTTGCCGTAACATTGTGGTCCTCTCAGTAAGCGTTAGATACCAGGGCCATGGCCAACACTGGCCACAGCACGGAGTGAGAGTAACCTAGTGTGGTGACCATTGCTGCTTTACAGTCCACAGGACTTCTAAAAGGCAGAGATTCCTCCACCAGTACTATGGTTTATTCAGTCAAGCGAGAGGCTGGGGATCCACCACAGGAGGAGTGGTCCATTTTGTCAAAATGGCCTCTTCAGAGGTGGCAATGGACCCAAAAATTCTGAGGAACAATAAAAGGATGTTTTTTCCTTGTAAACAAGTATATCAAGGTTAGCCAGCCAGCAGAGACACTGAAACATATAGTAATGCGTCCGCCACTGAATGCAGGCCGCACATGGAGTATTGCAGAGCTGCTACCCATCCAACAGGAAACCAAAACTCTGCACCAAGATAGAATATAGCTGCGGCTATAAAACGTGGACCATATGTGGAATACAAACCAAACCTGCCATTTAAATGTTTAAAGGGTATGTACTCACTTCCTGTGCCACTGAGGGAGCTGTACATAGATTTTATTTTATGCAAGAGAGCAGAGCTAGGTCGCACACATGCTGCCAGGCAGCGGTCTCAGCTGTCAGAGCCACCCCTTCGGTCCCTCTGTTGCTACCCTGTGAATCGGCAGCTTGCAGGGCAACAGGGCAAAGTGCAAAAATAAAACTCCCTTCAGCATCAAAACAAGGACGAATGCAGCAGAGAGGCAGGAGAAGGGGAAATGCCCCTAGTAAACCAGAACACTCCCTGTTTTAAGGCTACTGGTCATCTTTAGTAGCATTTAAAATGTCACACCCGTATTTAGGGTGCAACATGTAACGTGCCTATTCACCTGCCCCCTGCCGCCAGAGCCCGTTCTCTATGATAGCAGGCCTCCACACCCACTGTCACATTTGATATCAGAGCCAGATCATTCATTCACAGAGATCTGTGAATGAATAGACAACTAGTTCCAGCTGCCACCATGGCAGATGGACTAGGAGTTTCAATGCGATGCGAGCATGCTGAGCAGCACCCTTGTGTAACTGACAGCTCGTACAGAGGTATGGGCACAGAGCTGCATGCTGCCTGCCAGTGATCTACTGATCGTGTGTGCAATGTTCTGCTGTCTCCTGTGAAAAAAATTATAAATGCACATTTTTTTTCTGCAAAAATATGTGCATTTATTATTTTTTTCAAACAGGTGAACTTAGCCTTTAAGTAATAATTGTGCATATTATTGTTATATGCTTACACTAGACTAAATTGAAAGTTTAGAGTTGATTGGTTGTTTATACATATGTATGGCTAGATTCACTGATTCAATTATGCCTTTAAAACTATTCAGCTTCCTGTATGCCTTTTAACAACCTTAAGCCTAGGTTCACATTGATGCGAATTGACATGTCGAATCGCAGGCCAAGTCGGTAGCTATTGCCGGCAATGGCACCGTCCGAATCGGTGCGACGGCGACTTTGCGGCGCGGCACTGATTCATAAAAAGTCATTTCTGTACTACTTTTGGCAACTTCGAGTGCGATTTGTATAGACTTCTGTGCAGGAACCCGAACAGATGTCTCTGAAACCGCCCCCGAATTCGGACTGACATGCGGGTATGAAATTGCGCACAATTTAAATCCTGCAGCAGTGTGAACCTAGGCTAATCCCCTTTTTTTTTGTATAAAAGCTATGAGATTTAATACTCTTCACCTTTTCCTGGTATACAGACTTTTTATAAGCATAAGCAGTCACAAAAAAACAAAATTAGAATTTCAGTACGTGTAGCTTTACTCAGTCTTACAGAATTCTTTGCAGCTCTAACAGATTAGCTTAATGTGTAAACAGGCCAGAACTCCATCTTTGCTATAGAACCTCCTTTTTGCTGGAGCATCCTCATGTCAGCACATGCATGTGGTTCCACCCACCTGATACCAAGGAAAGACCTTTAACCTAGCCTATATAAAAAAAAATCTCCAGGAAGACCATGTTCCTTTTTTATGTCCATCTAGATCATAGGATGGCCTTATATTTATTTTTTTATTATATTTCTATTTTACTTCTTGTGCAACCCTGGTTCATACCAAACCCGGCACTAAAGTTATTGTAAAGGTTCCTTTCTTTTTTTTTCTTAAATAGCAAACATGTTATACTTACCTGCTCTGTGCAAGGGTTTTGCACAGAGCGGCCCTGATCCTCCTTTTCTGGGGTCCCCCGGCAGTGCTCCTGGCCCCTCCTTTTTATTGAGTGCTCACACGGAGAGATTCTTTTCATGGGGCACCCATGCGGGTGTGCACCCGAGTCCTACTGCTGCCTCCATTGACACAGACAGCAGGACTCGACCCCACCCCCAACTTCCGTGTTACTGGATTTGATTGACTATCAATCTATCCAATAAGGACCCGAGACAGCAGCTGGAGCTGCTGGGCTTGCGTTCATCGCTTGAACAAATCGGGTTCAGGTAAAAAAAATGCATTAAGGTGAAAAACCACGAGACTTTACAACTCCTTTAAGGTCCAGCAGCCTGTCCAAAAAAGACCTTGTTCTGGACTTCCAAGGTGGGGGTTTGTATATGGATGGCCTATTATGGCTGCCATGTTTCATGTTCTGGTTCCTTCTTGGTTTAATGGCAATACAAATGGTACTTATTGTTGCGTTTGCTATTCTTAGGGTAAAGAGAGATGAAGGTGACAAGTTGGGAGTATATTTCTTGTTCCCAAAGCTTCAGTAGTACCGTTAAAGTCCTCATTTTTGAAGTTAGGGGTATTTGTGTAGACTTTTTTCTTAATGTGGTACTAGACACATAGGGGGTTATTTACGAAAGGCAAATCCACTTTGGACTACAAGTGCAAAGTGCACTTGGAAGTAGAGTCACTGTAAATCTGAGGGGTAGATCTGAAATTAGGGGACGCTCTGCTGATTTTATTATCCAATCATGTGCAAACTAAAATGCTGTTTTTTATTTTCCTTGCATGTCCCCCTCGGATCTACAGCGACTGCACTTCCACGTGCACTTTCAGTGCAATTTCAAGTGCACTTTGCACTTGTAGTGCAAAGTTGATTTGCCTTTAGTAAATAACCTCCATAGTGTCAAATATTTAGAAGGTTCCCTTAGGGGTTTCTTTCCTCCCACTCATTATTTTCTCAATCTTTACAGACAGGGCATCAGGACCTCAATCTGAACCTGTAACCTCTACGGTATCTGGCTGTGGCTCTTCTCTCTGTGCCACCAGGGATGCTGGACAGCTTCCTGCCTGACTCTTTGGACAACCTTACTTTTGTGTCTTGTTTTTCTTGAACCTTGAACCCTTTGCTCATCCCCTGAATGTCCTGATTTAAGCCATGTCTTTGCATTTTCTTTTTCCAGATTTTTGTGCTCTCTCCAGTAGATATCTTGCTCTTTGCATACCTGCTGCTGTCCTTATCTTTGCTACTACTTGTTACTGACCCTTGGTTTCATCGGCTACACTTCCATCTGATCCCATCCAGCTACTAATTATTACTGACCTTTGGCTTGTTTACTGACTACGCTTCTGCTTGATCCTTACCTGCTATATCTGCTACCAGACCCCGGCTTGCTCGCCTCTTGAGGGGACGACCTTGAGGTGATCCTGACTCTATCCCCTTACCCTTCTCCGGATCATGTTATGATATCAGTAGATCACTTTGGTGAAGCCAATAGTTGTGAGCTTGTGTGATAAGATGACCCTGTTAAGCTAACTACAGTAATGAGTGCCTTTTGTACCTTAATATCTAATTTATTTATCTGTGGGAAACTCCCTTAACTAAGGACACCAAAATACTGAAGAGGTGGAATTCTCCTCACTAATATCATTCTGTTCACACTTCCTGTTCTAGGGGTGCGAGTATACTGATAGCAAGTACAATTCTATTTCCTGCAGTTAAATCCATGTTAATGTTTCTGGTAAATATTCTTGTACTGTATTATTCCTGAGGTCCTATGCATACTGGCTAATATCCCCCCACCCCCATTCAATTTGGAAGTGATGAAACCCCTGTTGAAATGTATTTTAATTGATTAATAATAATTGATTAACCTGGCACCCCTTTACGTGCACTGAGGAACTTTGATGCTATACTCAACTCACATTGAGATGGGCCCCTTACTATGGAACTTGCTAATCACCACGGCCACACACCTTTTGTTAATTTTTTTGAGGCAGGGTGGCATTATATATGGTAGGTGCATCAACCAGGTAATTAGCGGTTTTCATTCTTCTTACCTATCCATTTACCACTTTCCTGTCTAGATTTCGTTTTTGGAAATGCTATTATGCTACCCTAGTCACAAATGCGTTTTATGCCCTTGTCAGCTCACCCTGAGGCTAGGTGACAGATGCACACTGTAGGGTTTAGGAGTGCACCGCATGGTAGTGGACCCTATGGCTGACTGCAGAGGACGGGAGTCAAGGTGATATGGAAGACAGGGTCGCCGGACACCCAGATGGATCCCACCGGGGGTTAGAGCGTAAGATTCCCTGGGGTGCGGAGTCTAAGAGCCAGCTGGTGTTCACCAGAGCCTCTAGTGGTGAGGATGGACTGGGCTGCAACTGGCTCCAGGTCGCGACCCCCAGGGCCCCTCAGCTCACACCCACAGTAGGCAACAGGAGGACAGGGATAGTGAGGGATAAGCCAAGGTCAGGGCCACAAGCAGACAAGGACAGCAAGGTACTAGCCAAAGGTTCAGGGTCACAGGCACCCAGGGATAGTCAGGGACACGCCAGAAGGTCAGGGTCACAGGCAAACAGGGATAGTCAGGGACCCGCCAAAGTCGGTAACAGAACAACTGAAGAGCACACGGCAGGTAACAGAAAGCCAAACACACAAAGGTTGATCAGCAGGGTTGGCCTGCAGTGCACAGGTTAATATAGAGTCCTCTGATAGGAGCTAGGGTGGAGCCCTGCCAGAGGAGGGATTATAAAAGCAGTCAGGTGATGGTCGGCTGGTCTCTAGAGATGAACACATGGAGACAGGTAAGCAGACAACTCTATTGCATAACCATGACAGCCCTGAAATGTCTCTGACCATTGTGCCCTGTGCTAGTCTCAATTTGAAAGGAAAGTGAGCCCAGTCTGGTTAGATCTGCTTCATTCCCTCAATTTCAAGCAATTAATAGCCCCTTCCACTTGGTTTGGGACATGCTGAAAGTTTTTCTGTGTGGACTGTTCTAAAATATCTCTACAGTAGAGTGAGGAAGAGATGGGAAACATCCATAATGGCGTGTGTTACAGATTAGGAGAATTACCATGTATATCTATGTTCAATGATTATAATACAGAATAAGGTTAATTTACAATATAATTAGCAGATGGTTGCCATTGCTGTATATATCCATATTAACCACATGCCGACCGGGCCATAGCCGAAAGACGGCTACAGCGCGGTCGGCTTATCCTGAGTGGACTCCCATAAGCTTGGCATGAACTTGCTCCCGCGCGCCCCCCTGGGGCGCGCACTCGGGAACATCCGTGACCGCCGGGTCCCGAGGTAGCAGCCGTTTACCACGTGATCGCTTACGTTTACCACGTGATCGCTCACGTCATGACGCCGGTTCCTCCCTCCCCTCTCTGTACCGATCGGTACAGTGAGAGGGGAGAAGTGGAAAGGGATGAGATGGGACCAGCGCTGTGGGCTGGATGTGTAGTGCCCACAGCGCTGGTCAGTGACAGCAATACACTGCCACCACTGTGCAATACTCTGCCACCACTGTGCAATACACTGCCTACTCTGCCACCACTGTGCAATGCTCTGCCACCACTGTGCAATACTCTGCCACCACTGTGCAATACTCTATCAATACTGTGCAACACTGCAATACTCTGCCACTACTTGCCAATATTCTGCCAAAACTCTGCCAATACTCGCCAATACTCTGCCAATAAATTTTAATAGAAACAAAGAATTTTTATTTGTTTTTTTACCGAATTTTCAGTATTTTTTTATTTATAGCGCACAAATTAAAAAAACCCAGCAGTGATTAAATACCACCAAAAGAAAGCTCTATTTGTGTGAAAAAAGGGACACAAAATTAATTTGGGTACAGTGTTGCATGACTGAGTAATTGTCATTCAAAGTGTGAGAGCACCGAATGCTGAAAATTGGTCTGGTTAGGAAGGGGGTTTAAGTGCCCAGTGGGTAAGTGGTTAAATAACATTATGTTATATTAAAGTGGGGTTCCAGTCAAAAAAAAAAAAAAGGGGCTTAAAAATCATAAAAAAAATCAAAAAAAAATAATTGCAAAAAAAAAAAATTTTTACTCACCTCCAAATGCCTGTTGCTATGGGGTCCCTCGTAGTCTGCCACCTTCAGTGCCCGGGCTAAACGTCACTTCCCCCTCGGCGCGGCACAGTCATCTGGGACCTGTCACGTGTCCCAGATGACTGAGCGTCAAATCACGGCGCACGGTGCCGCTCGCGCATGCGCAGTGGGTGCCCGGCTGTGAAGCCACAGCCGGGTTCCCACATTAGGAATGCCGGCGCCGCGAGCGGCTCATGGAACGAGGGGGGTCTCGTTCCCCCGCATCGCTGGACCCTGGGACAGGTAAGTGTCCGATTTTTAAAAGTCAGCAGCTGCAGTATTTGTAGCTGCTGACTTTTAAAAAAAAAATTTTTTTTCCCCAGGACGGAGCTCAACTTTAAACAATACAGTACTGTGAAAAAGTATTTACCCCCTTCCTGATTTTTATATTTTTTTAAAAATATTTGTCACACTTAATGATTCAGATCAATAAACAAATTTTAATATTGCACAAAGGTAACCTAAGTAAATACAAAGCATTTTTTTAATAATGATTTCATTTATTAGGGGAAAAAAGCTGTCCAAATCTGCCTGGCCCTATGTGAAAAAGTAATTGCCCCTAAATCTAATAACCGGTTGTGCCACCCTTGGCGGCAACAACTGCAATCAAGCATTTGTTTTAATTCAGCCCCGCATGAACAGCCTGTTTAAAATCATGCTACAGCATCTCAATCAGAATTAAGTATGGACTTTGACTAGGCCATTCCAAAATATCAATCTTTTTTTTGAGCCATTCAGAGGTGAACTTTCTGGCATGTTTGGGGTCATTGTCCTGCTGCATAACCCAAGTGTGCTTGAGGTCACCAGCTGATTGCCAGACATTATCCTTCAGGATTTTCTGGTAGAGAGCAGAATTCATGGTTTTATCAATTATGGCAAGCAGTCCAGGTCCTGAAGCTGCAAAGCAGCCCCAGACCATCACACTACCACCACCAGTGTTGGTCATCTTACTTTAAAAAAGTAATTAGTTAAGTTACAAATTACTTCTCCCAAAAAGTAACTGCGTTAGTAACTCAGTTACTACATTGGAAAAGTAATTAGTTACTCAGCAAAGTAACTGTGACTTTTTTTTAAATATTCTAAGGGGCAGGTCTAGTATTACTAGAAGCAAGGGGCGCGTTCCCCCCTGCACGTCTATTTCCCCTCTGTACTCCCCTGCACGTCTATTCCCCTCTGTACCCCCCTGCACATCTGTTCCCCCCGCACACATATATCTGTTCCCCCTCTGTACCCCACTACACGTCTGTCCTCCCCCCCCACACACATATATCTGTTCCCCCTCTGTACCCCACTACACGTCTGTCACCCCCTCCCACAGACATATATCTGTCCCCCCCAAACTCACGGATCGGATCGTTCCTCGGATCAGAGTCACGGATCGGATAATTTTTCGGATCAGCAAATAATAATTGAAGTTGCAAAAACCTGTGAAAATTCCACCACCATATAGTCCCCACTGTAATATCCACGTCATCTCCCCCACTGTAATATTGGCTGAGTATGGCTGGGTACGGCTGAGCATGGCTGGGTATCGCAGAGTATGGCTAGGTATTACCGAGTATTGCAGAGTATGGCTGGGTATTACGAGTATTGCAGAGTATGGCTGGGTATTACCAGGGTATTGCAGAGTATGGCAGAGTATTGGCTGGGTATGGCAGAGTATTGGCTGGGTATGGCAGAGTATTGTCAGGGTATGGCAGAGTATTGTCAGGGTATTGCAGAGTATTGACAGGGTATTGGCAGGGTATTGCAGGGTATTGGCAGAGTATTGTCAGGGTAATGAAAGAGTATTGTCAGGGTATTGGCAGAGTATTGTCAGGGTATTGCAGAATATTGTCAGGGTATTGCAGAATATTGTCAGGGTATTGCAGAGTATTGGCAGTGTATTGCAGAGTATTGGCTGGGCATTGCAGAGTATTGGCTGGGCATTGCAGAGTATTGGCTGGGCATTGCAGAGTATTGGCAGGGTATGGAGGGATGGCTGCTGCCATCCGATCTCTCCCCTCCACTGTACAGATCTGTACACAGAGGGGAGAGAGGAACCGGCGTCATCTTGACGCCGGTTTGTTTATAAGTGATTGCTCCGTCATTTGACAAGAGAGCAAGACTAGAAACCAGCTGTATTGAATCCTTTAAAGCATCAACAGCAAAACAGCGCTCAAGGAACATCTGTCTTACTTTCAGGCAGATCATCCTCCTGGTTAGGCCTATCCGGCCATTTGACTTGATCATTTATGGACTGGCAAATATCAATTGCTGCAACAGCTGGCTGAATAGCTGAACTGGCCAAAGAAAAGGAAGCCTTTAATAATAACTCCAATTTCTTGTCAACGGGGCCTTTCAAGCCCTGTGTATTATCAACCAGACAAGTTAAGTTCTTGTTTAAGGAAGAGAGTGCTGTATCTACGGCTAGCATGCTCCATTTTTTATCAAACTTTTGAAAGGGAAAACATTTTAGGAGGCAAAAAATTCTGTCAGGATGTTCCCAATCAGTATACATCACCTGTTCCAATAGGGGGTGTAGCAGGAAAGTCTGTGCGACCTGAAAAGGTCTCAGAGATCCCGAAGAGGACCAGGGGGCTCAGTCACCTCTGCACCTCTGCAAGAGACAACTTAAAGGCAGAACAAACCATTTCGGTCAGAGTCAGGATCAAAAACTTCTGCGACTGAGAGGCAGACATCAAGTGGATATCTTCTTGTCCAGATTGCTCGGAAGCAGACTCATCTGCCATGCACTCCATCAAATCCTGAGCTTTAAGCTCTTCCCCATCCTCAACCCATTCCTGCTCCAGACGAGTAGACTCTGGGGAGGGGGGATCTGTCATGCTTCCTGCCACCCTGCAGGATGGAGGCAATCATACCGGAAATCCTGTGCTCTAACCCGGCTAGGGCTGAGGACAGTTCATCTGTAGTGATAAAGGGTGAAGCAGCAGCGTTGACTGTAGACACAATACCATATAGGCGCAGCGGCTCAGATTGCCAGGGAGCCTCTGGTCATTCAAGGGATACAACACTAGGGATACGACTAGGTTCATCAGGAACTACTGATGACGTAGGTGTGCCCTTCCCTGTGGTGTTAGTCCCACTCAGTGATGGAACTAACGCCGCTAAAGTAAACAGCGTTATGTAACGCCGTTACTTTAGAGGGTAACGAGTAATCTAACTGATTACTCGTCCCCTCGCGGTAACGCTGTTCCCATTACTGGGGCGGCGTTACCGCAATTACCCGCCGCGATCCGCAGAGCCGTCCGCGGCCTCGGCCTTAGGAAAGGCAGCGGCTTCGGCCTAGCTCCGGAGCGGCGGCCATCTTGGTGCACCCGATGGCCGCAGCTCCGGCCTAGCTCCGGAGCGGCGGCCATTTGGTGCACCCGTTGGCCGTTTACAATGTGATTGCTCCGTCAAATGACGGATCGATCACTTGTAAACAAACCGGCGTCAAGATGACGCCGGTCTCCCCTCTGTGTACAGATCTGTACAGTGGAGGGGAGGGATCAGATGGCAGCAGCCATCCCTCCATACCCTGCCAATACCCAGCCAATACCCCGCCAATACTCTGCAACACCCTGCAATACCCTGCCAATACCCAGCCAGTACCCTGCCAATACTCTGCAATACCCTGACAATACCCAGCCAGTACCCTGCAATACCCTGAAAATATCCAGCCAGCACTCTGCCAATACTCTGCAATACCCCGTAATACCCAGCCATACTCTGCAATACTCGGTAATACCCAGTCATACTCTGCAACACCCTGCCAATACTCTGCAACACCCTGCCAATACTCTGCAACACCCTGCCAATACTCTGCAACACCCTGCCAATACTCTGCAACAACCTGCCAATACTCTGCAACAACCTGCCAATACTCTGCAACAACCTGCCAATACTCTGCAACAACCTGCCAATACTCTGCAACACCCTGCCAATACTCTGCAACACCCTGCCATACTCTGCCATACTCTGCAATACACGGTAATACCCAGCCATACTCGGTGATACCCAGCCGTACCCAGCCATGCTCAGCCGTACCCAGCTATACTCAGCCAATATTACAGTTGGGGAGATTACGTGGATATTACAGTGGGGGAGATTACGTGGATATTACAGTGGGGGCTTTATGGTGGTGGAGATTTCAAAGGTTTTTGCAAATTCAATTATTATTTGCTGATCCGAAAAATGATCTGATCCGTGACTCTGATCCGAGCAACGATCCGATCCGTGAGTTTGGGGGGGACAGATGTACAGAGGGGGAACAGATATATTTGTGTGGGGGGGGCAGACGTGTAGTGGGGTACAGAGGGGGAACAGATTTATGTGTGTGTGTGTGGGGGGGGACAGATGTGTAGTGGGGTACAGAGGGGAAACAGATATATGTGTTGTGGGGGAACAGACGTGCAGGGGGGTACAGAGGGGAAATAGACGTGCAGGGGGGAACGCGCCCCTTGCTTACAGTAATACTAGACCCGCCCCTAAGAATATTAAAAAAAAAAGTCAGTTACTTTGCTGAGTAACTAATTACTTTTCCAATGTAGTAACTGAGTTACTAACTCAATTACTTTTTTGGGAGAAGTAATTTGTAACTTAACTAATTACTTTTTTAAAGTAAGATGACCAACACTGGTCCCACTCCTCTTTTTGGAAGACATTCAATACCGCAAACAAAGAATACTTGGGTGTAGTTAAAACCAAGCTCTTATGCAACAATCCTGCACCTTTAGCACCTTTAGCCTGCCAAGCAACACCTGGTGACTCACGTGACCCGGGTAAGGAGAAATGAACCACTGCAAGTGTATGTTCAGACCCTGCTCTGTGTCCCACAGCCGCCTTCTAGAAGCACCACATGTTAAATAAGCTGGGTGTGCGCCGGAATGTTCTATGTGTGCGTGCGCACGCATGTGTGCGGTCCCGGCGAGTGGGCGTGACTGTATTAGTGTACGACGCAAATCTTTGTGCGCCCAGATAAAGGCTACAGCGCATGTGCACCAAATCCGTGTGCGCCATGGCCGCCAAACTGCTGAGCCCAGTGGTGCTTTTGCGAACGCACGTGCGCCATGGAGAATCAAGTAGTGCACCATCATACAGGTAAAAAACAGCCAGACACAAGCAAAAAAGGTACACTTTGCAAACACCCACAGTTAGCCCAGAACTCCCCTGTATGGTCACCGCACACAGGTGTCCAGCCTTTAGCTAGCTTGACTGATTTCCCTTACCCGTCCGGGTGCAGGGCCACTTAGGAACTAAGGGCCCAATCTTCACCCTTCACAGCGGGTTTCTGTCAATTGGACCTTCAAGGACTGGGTATCCTTTCATGTTTAGAGTCCACTCCCTTGGACCTGTACAGCACCCTGCAGGAAATGCCTTAGCGCTGTAGTGTCCAGGATTTCCACTCCGCAGGGGTCAGCACCCGGAGGCCACATTACAGGCAAAACCTTGCAGGATCTTAAATCTTCTTTGCGAGGCTCGGGTACCATTTATCTAAGCATAAAAGCCTGTGTCAAATGGATCCGATCGGTCAATCCCTTGATTTATTTTTGGAACCGTTTGTGGGACTAGAGACCTGGAGCTCAGAGAGCTCAAACAAACTGTGCCATCCACCTTGAAGACACTGGTAAAAAACTAAAGTACTTCCTGTATGTGAGGGGTTATATAGGGGATCACTTCCTGTCTGAAGGCCTTTAGTCTACCAGTGTCCATTCACCTAATGATGGAGTATAACAGCAGGTAATGAATATTACATTGACTCTGTGTCGCATGATGTATGAAAAATAAATATATTTCTAAAGGTGCTATTGACATAAAATTTTCACCACATGTCGGTAATAACCCATGCAATCTACACATACAAAGAAACCAAAACTAATTTCAGAAATTAAGTTATGTGTAATAAAATGAAATGACACAGGGGAAAAGTATTGAACACATGAAGAAAGGGAGGTGCAAAAGGCATGGAAAGTCAAGACACCAGCTGAAATATATCAGCAATTAGAAAGCAATCCTGCCCCTTGTCAATGCAAATTTATATTAGCATTCTCAACTGATGGCCTATAAAAAGGTGTCTCATTACCAAGATGTCAGACAAGAAACATCTCATGATGGGTAAAAGCAAAGAGCTCCCTCAAGACCGTCGCAACCTTATTGTTGCAAAACATACTGATGGCATTGGTTACAGAAGATTTATAAACTTCTGAATGTTCCAGTGAGCACTGTTGGGGCCATAATCCAATAGTGAAATAAACAGAATTTTACTATAAACTGGCCACGACCAGGTGCTCCACACAAGATTTCTGACAGAGTGAAAAGAATTATCAGAAGAGTTGAAGCTTGTTTAAAGTTTGCTGCACAACATTTAGACAAGCCTGTGAAATACTGGGCAAATATAGTCTGGTCACATGAGACCAAAATGTAACTCTTTGGTTACCATAATACACACCATGTTTGGAGGTCGAATGGCACTGCACATAACCCCAAAAGCACCATACCAACAGTGAAGTTTGGAGGTAGGAACATCATGGTGTGACCAGTTTACAGGGTGTAAGAGATCTGCTGTTGCGCTCCAGGCGCACTCGCATGCGCATGCACGCATAAGAGACTGTACGAATTGCGGGCGTGCCAATGCGCGTGCGCATCTGCGTGCCCCTTTGGTGCCAGACGTCCTATTTAAGGGGCGCTCTGACTGTAGCAGATGCTGACCGATCTTCAGCTGTTCCTGTACCCGTTCCTTGTGATTCCTGACATTGCCTGACTGATATCCGTTGCTGAACCCCTGGCTTGCCCTGACCTTGCTTCTGGACTCTCCCTCATCTCTAACTACTGTCTCCTGATTTTGGCTTCCTACTTGACCCTGCTCCTGCCCGATGATTTGGTACCTTGCTGCCCACCTGTTTCCGAACCCGGCTATTCCTGTGACTATGCTCCTGTCTCCTGTTTGGCTCCAAGCTGTCATCCGGGTGTCCGCAGCTCCGTTCCTGTGACTTCCTGCATCCCCAAAGTCGCATCATCTGCCTCAAGCTTCCAGCACTACATCTGCAGGCACTCGTGTTCCTCCTTTCCCTTGGGGCCTTCTGTCTCCATCCTCAGCGGGACCCGGGTTGGAGATACAAGGGAGGCCGACCTCATCACTTCAGACTCCGACCAGGTACGTGACAGTATCGGTCAGCCACCAATGGAGTCTGAAAGGGAGGCCTCGCCTTTATGGACATCTGCCGATCAATCACTGCACTAGCCCATACCGTACGGAACCTCCAAGAGGACCTGGGCCGGATGGAAGATCATCTATCGAATCCACCTGACACCTCATCTGCCTCTACTTCCCGAGCTATTGTGAATTCTTTTGTACAAACAGACTTTTGCCAGGTCAGTGAAACCATTCCTCCTCCTGAACCCAGAGTGCCTTTGCCTGAGCGTTTTTCAGGGGATCGCAAACTGTTCCGTACATTCCAGAATGCTTGTGAACTTTATTTTTCTTTACTACCCCAAACCTTCTCATCTGAAGTGATTAACGTGGGATTCATCATTGCACTTCTACGAAATGAACCACTTTCCTGGGCCCATCGTCTTAGAGAACACCATGATCCGGATTTGTCAACCTCTGACTCCTTCTCAGCCATGTCCCAACTTTATGCGGATCCCTTCCTCCAACAGACTGCTGAATCTACACTTGGCAACCTCCTGACTTCCCGGTCTGGAGTATAGACACTCAGTGGAATACAGCTGCTCTCCACCATCAATTTCGTCTTGGACTTTCAGACACATTAAAAGACGAACTTGCCCGTGTAGGGGTACCCTCATCTCTGGAAGACCTGATCCACCTTGTCATTTTAATTGACCGTCGGTTGCGTGAAAGGCAATCCGAGAAGGCTAATACCAAGCCACCTATGACTCCAAGAGTGATTGCTTCTGTTTCTACCATCTCTTCAAGAATGCCAAGGGTCCCCCACAAGAATAAAGAGCGCCTTGAATCTCCCCATAGAAGCTTTTCCAGACCAACCTTGTCTTCTTCAGAACACCTCCGGTGACTATATGATGGACTATGCTTTTACTGCGGAGTGGCAGGCCATTTCATTCAGTCCTGTCCTATAAAACCTGCCAGGCCCACTCCTAAGCCCCATACACACGGTCGGACTTTTTCATGGATTCTGTCCGATCGGACAAGGTTGTTGAAAAATCAGACCGTGTGTATGCACCATCGGACAGTGTTCGTCGGTTTGTCCGACGGACAAAGTCTTATCTCATGCTGGAAATCTTTGCCGTCAACACGGTCCGATCACACCAAATCCGAGCGTGTGTACGCTTGTCCGACGGACAAAGTGCTACGCATGCTCAGAAGAAATTCTGTGACGGAAGCGCTCGGTCAGGTAAAACTACCTTTCCTAATCGACACAGCACATTCGTCACGCTGCAATGTTAAAATGTCTTTAATGCAGCGCATTCTCTTTTTCTTTACAATGCAACAAGAATGACATCTTTTAGCTGCTCCTATTCACCCGCACTTCTCACAAACTTACTTCTTTATTACTTTGCAGCATTTATACACTACATGTTTATTTTGACTCTGAACGGAAAAGAATCTTTGTTCTTTTTTTACCATGATTTGTCTTTTTTTTTTTTTTTTGGGGAATACATATTTGAATGTTTTTTTTTTTTTTTTTTTTTGGAGGGGGGTTGTGTGTCTCAAATTAACAAAAACACATTATTAACATTTGTATTTCTTGCTTAAATTTACTAGGAGGTTGTTTGTTGTTGGTGCCCCTTGTTAATTCTACTTTAGGATTAGTGAAATGTACCTGCTTACTCAAAGAAAAACTGTCATTGTAGCAAAGTAAAACACAATAGTCAATGATTATTTCAAATCCAAAAAACCTTTATTTAGGTCACACCAACAAACCAAAGAGGAACGCAGCCATGGTGAAACTTGGGGAATTTGCAAAGTCTTGGCCCCCCACGGCAACCATCATTGTTCAAGCGTAGAAAATTGGGGGCCTGAGGAGTACGTATATTAAGGGGAGTGCAATCTGGTCCTGAAGTCCAAAGTATCCGGAACTGCAGCAGATGCCATCTAGGTCCCCAGGCTCTGGTACTACAAGAGGCTCCATCTTCTCTCAGACCAGACTGATTCCAGGTCGTCACTCTCAGGTCTTCCTTCCACGCTTCCTTGCACGCTGTGGCTGTCGTGCTGGTGGGGTGGCAGAAGGAGGAGGAGGAGGAGGCGGAGCATGGTAGCTATGGCAAACATGTGTGACTGGGGTCATCTCCCCAGCCCTACCCTTATTTAGGACATGGAGGATGAGCCCCTCACACATGTTGCGTTGCCTCACCTCCATACCCATCATTTTTGTGACAACCACCGAGCCAAAGGTCTCCTCGTCGGCGGGTGTGGCATGTAGGGAGTCTGAAGCCTCTCTGATCATGCGGAGCGCTGACTGTGCCGCATAACCCCCCCTTCTCGCCCTTTTGTACGGAAGGCGGAGGGGAGGGGTTTGGGTGTCAGTCAGGCTCCGCGGCCTAGCCCCCTCTTGGCTGCCACTACCCAGCTGGTGGCTGCCACTAACCCCTGCCTCCTCCTGACTGCCACCTTCCACAGCCACCTCCTGGCTGAGGTCTTCCTGTGTATGAAAAAGGGACATAGTTTCAGTTATTTGTTCATCAAACACACACAATTCTCATCTAGTGACTGTTGCAAAATGTTTACAAATAGAAAACCATACAATTCTCAGCCCAGCAGTTTAGATTCTGGCCCCAAATGTCTCCAACACTACTGTCAGTTGATATGTCAAACACGTTAGGAACTAAGCAATTGGGGATCCTGAATTAAGTGAACATCATTCATTATTCCCATAAATGGTAACAAAACTACTATACCTGGAACAAGCTGGGCTCCTCCACCTCTTCCATACTGGAAGGCCCAGGTTGCTCCTCGGAAGCCTCATCAGGGGTGGCCTGCGCGCAAGGAAGCGTGGAAGGAGGAGTCGAGGTTGGCTCCGTGACATCAGTCTGGTCTTTCAGAAAATGGAGACTCTGATAGTACCAGAGCTTGGGCACATAGACCTCATCTGCTGAAGTTGCAGTTTCCTTAGACTTCACGACCTTCTTCCGCTCCCTGATATACGCACTCCTCAGGCTGCCAATTTTCTTTCTTATATCATCAACAGTTGCCGTGGGGAACCTTGGCTTGACAAATTCCACAAGTTCCTCCAGGGCTGCGTGCCTCTTTGGTTTGTTGGTGTAATGTGGGTGTTTACCCTGCCATAAAAGGGGAATTTCCCTGAATTTCGCAATGAAGAGGGGGAGAAAACTCACGTCGTTGAATCCCTGCATAATCTCTGCAAGACACAACACCACACAAAACCCTCTCAATTATGTCAGTCTAAACTCTCCTAATCTTCTCCATAAAGAAGCCTCAAGTTCAAATCAGTCTAGGCTAGTTATGTACCAACGTCAAATTGTACCTTCGTTTGTAGCGATCGTCTCGTGTGAGTTTTCTCTCCCCTCGTCTCCCAGATCGTGGCTACGACACAGGCGTGTGACGTTTTATATACAGTGCGCATGCGTCAAACTCCGCCCGCCCCTGACGATCGTTCTCGTCTATTCCCCACCCCTTCTCTTTACGGCGCAGTGGGGAGAGCACATGGCGGGGACACAGCAGGTGCGCCACAAATATCCCACCAACGAGGAGGAGGACGAGGAAAGTCCGGAGGCAGAAACGTCCCGATCCCGGAGCCTGAAATTCAAGGCCTCCAATATGTCATTTGGAGAAATGTTGGAGATGGTGGACATATTAAAGAGGAGCGACTATGATGGGAAGTATGGGCCTTACCTCAACCCCAATGTCCGCAAGGCCAAGATCATGTCTAAAGTTGTGAGGAGGCTGTACAATCAGTTTGGGGTACAACGATCCAAGGAGCAACTGAGGAAACGCTGGTCAGACCTGAAACTGAGGGAGGCCGATCAGTACAGAAAGATCAAGCGAATTCTTCAAAAAAGTAAGTAGTTGTGTTTTGTGTTTGATTTCTTGTTTGCATACTGCTCCATTGTGGTTTGATTTTTACAAAGTTGTACATTCCAAAATGGCCACTTTCAGGTTCGTCTGTGCATTCGATCGTACTCAGCCTCGATCTTTCTGCCACTGTCATGGTCGTGTGTGTGTCCATTCGATCGTACGCAACCTCGATCGTTCGGCCACTTATAATACGATGTTTGGTGTTTTTTTGGGGGAAAGGAAGTTTGTTCTCACTAGAAATGTCATCAAGAATGTAAAGCCAATTTATTCAATGTAAAGGAGAGGTCACCCAGTAGCTGTTTACCCATCTGGACTCTAGAGCACTAGTGCTGGGACACCCAAACCCCCTTTTTATTAGGCTTTTCCACACATGTGCTCCAGTGGATACTAGAGGGGGGTCTCCATCACACAAACTTCTACCAAAAAGCTAGTCAGTTTAGCACCTTTACAAAGTGACTACATTCATGTAGTTGACATTTGTAACTGGCCAAACAAAAATAGTGTCCGTCACTTTCAAGCAATGTTTGTCATTTACTATTTCTGCCCTCAATAGATAGTCTTGCTAAATCTTCCTTTTGTACATTCTCATAGGGGAGAGAAAACTTGGGCCGTCTGCAGAAACCCCCAAACCAACACCTCCCAAAAAAGGGGAAAGAGCAGAAGCAGAGGAGGAGGAGGAGGAGGAAGGAGAGATCATCGAACTTGGAGAAATTGTCACCACAACAGGTGAGTGTGTGAGAACACAGCTACTGGTAAGCTAATCCATGTATGGCTGCCTCATTTCCAACACCCCATTTTTGTTTGTTTGTGGTTTTTAGGTGACGTGGATGTTGTGGAAGAAAAATCGCACTTTACCACAGAGAGTGCCCACGTACTCATCGGAGAGATAATGGTCTGCAATAGAGATCTAGATTACATAAAGCAAAACATCAATGATGTTCAACAAAAATTGAAGAACATCATTGATGTTTTAGGAAAAATATGAAAACGCACCAAGTAATTAACACACATTTGTGCCAGCTTCTGAACACATTTGCAACTTAAAAACTGTGTGAAATTTGGAACATGCACACATTGTGTCCACATGTGCTAGCTCCCATCATGGTGGATGAATGGCAACGTTTTTTTGGGGGTGCAAACACTTTACGAACTACGAAAGTGGTTGTGGTGAAGGGGTTGCACCCCCAAAAAACGTCCATTCATCCCCATGATGGAAAATGGCACTTTTGAAGCTTCTAGGCATGTGTTTTACCATCTAATGAACATTTTCAGACCCAAATTGTGTGCATGTTCTAAATTTCCACTTTCCGGGGGTGACCCCCCCATGTGATGAAGGCAAGATCAAACACACTTTGAACATATAGTCATGTCTGATCTTGTCTTCACTTTACAAAGTTGAACTTTCCTAGTTCATAGGTTCTGTTTTGCTCCTTGCCTTACCAATTGCGGAATGTTTGTAAACAATGTTGTAAATAACCAAGATGTTGTCAGTTTTGGCGTGAAGATTGTAAACGCACTTGTGAAGGTTTTCCTAGTAAACTTTTTTATTTTTCTAAATGTGTGGCTTCCTTATTTAAAAAACACAATGCATTATGTATGTAAAATGTAAAGGATATGGGGGGCAATGGGTGTTATTTACTAAAGGCAAATCCACTTTGCACTGCAATTGTCTTGCCCAGGGAACTTTTTCAATGCACTTGTAGAGCATAGCGGATTTGACTTATGTAAATGACACCCACAGTGCTTTGTACGAAAACACGGAGCCCAGCATTTTTCAGAATACACACATGTCAGACCTGGTGATGAAAAGGAGTATTTTGGCTGTCAGTTATGCAGGACAAACCTTCTCTAGACCAAAGATTAGGTAGCAAACACACAACATGAGAATAATCTTTTTGGGAAGAAGAGACTGTTACCTCCTTTTGCCCAGAAAGTGCATTCCCACTGTCGAAGGCAAAGGGAAAAAATGTCAAGGTAAAATAAGCTAAAAACAAGACTGAAATGACAAGAAATCATAGGTTGGTTCAAATATCAGATTTATTAAAAAATGCCTCTCACACATCGTCAGGCAGAGCAATGGCCCCCCTACCCACAAAGTACTCCATATATTGGTCGCGGACCACGCGGGTATTTAGAGGGGGCAAGCCTGGACGTGCCACTCGAAGGGCTGTGAGGTCCGCATTTGGAGGGCCCTCCACATCTGGGCCAACGGGCACCACATAGTTCCTGTTATGTCTTTTGAGGAAGTTGTGCAATATGCAACAGGCAAGAACTATGTGGTTCAGTTTGTATTCCGCCAAGTTAAATGCCGTCAGGAACAGGCGGAAGCGGCTGGCCAGGATGCCAAAAGTGTTCTCCACCACTCTTCTGGCTCTGGACAACCTGTAGTTGAAGACCCTCTGGTCCGGGGTGAGGGTCCTCATCGGGAACGGCCTCATCACATGGGGAGTCAACGCAAACGCTTCATCTGCGACAAAGACGAAGGGGAGTCCTTCGGCATTCTCCTCTGGAGGTGGCAAGCACAGACTGCCACTTTGGAGACGCCAGTAGAACTCCGTGTGCGTAATGGCACCACCATCCGATATCCGGCCGTTCATCCCCACGTCCACATACATAAATTCATATGTTGCCGACACCACCGCCAACATCACTACACTATTAAACCCTTTATAATTATAATAGTAGGACCCCGAGTTGGGCGGTGGGACGATGCGGACGTGTTTCCCATCAATTGCCCCTCCGCAGTTAGGAAAGTCCCAACGGCTGGCAAAGTGGGAGGCCACAGTCTGCCATTCCTGTGGCGTGGAAGGGAACTGTGGAGTGAAACAAGAAAAAAAAAATTAGTCACTTTGCACCTAAACATTGCAAGCAGATTAGACAATCAACATCTTGGAACAAGAGCATTGTATAAAATTGGAGGCTGGAAAGTATTTGCACAGAAAAGTAGAGGCTCCCCTTCACAGATGACTCACCCCCCATCAATCCCCACACTTCTGATGGGCCATTGGCAATAACTAGGGTTTTGGGGGGGGGGGGGACAGGTAACCCTCTGCACTTCATTGATTGGCAAATGGCTCAATAATGTGTGCTAGTTTGGCCAGACCCTCTGTACTTAACACTATTGGCAGCCCCCAGGAAAGATAAAATAACATTTCAACCCCCCCCCACCCCTAAAAAAGGCAGGCACATTGTGACATTCTGAAATTACCAAGAAAGCTAATAGGAGGGAAAGAAGACAAAAAATTAGGAAATGGAATGTATGGAGGCAGCCCCTTGCACTACATGCTTTGCTGAATTCATCCCTAAAGATGCCCACTATAAAGAGGTAGGTATATAGTGTGTATGGACCTTGGGAAAGCCAGCAGATAAAGGATTGGTACCATCTGACAGAGCAGTTGGGGGAGGGGGTTCCTAATGAGTTTGCCACCCCCCCCCCCCCCAAAAAAAAAAAAAAAATTTCTAAAGGGGCTCTACATGAAGTAAACCACACAGCAAACATTTGTGCATATTTTAGGGGGTGTTTGGGGACAAACAATACTATGCAGCAGACAAAAGACATTGATTAAGTGACTAGGCCATAGGTGTCTATTGGGGCAGAAGAGCATGCTGGTGAGGTAAGTGAAGGGAAAAATGCATGAAGGAGAAAAGGGGCACAGCATATTAGAACATATTGCAATCATGGTAATTAGGGAAGGAGGTCAAAAATACAAGACATTAGCAAACAGAGCATACATAGAAGGGAATAGTCAAGTATAAATGTTACCTTAATATAGTCCTCCTGCAGGACCTGAATGATGGCAGAACAGGTCTCTGGAATAATGATTCCCAGGGCCTGGGGAGAGATACCTGAAGAGAACTTCAAATCCTGAAGACTTCTCCCTGTCGCCAAGTACCTCAACGTGGCAACAAGCCTCTGCTCCGGAGTAATGGCTTGTCTCATGCAGGTATCCTGCCGGCTGATAAAGGGGGTCAGCAAAGCCAAAAGACGGTGAAAATCGGGGTCCGTCATCCTGAGAAAGTTCCTGAAATCATCAGGATTATTCTCCCGGATCTCACGAAGCAAAGGCATGTGCGAGAACTGGTCACGCTGAAGCAACCAATTCTTGGTCCACATACTCCTCGTCACTCTGTTCATGGACGGGTCTTGGGTCAAAGCTAAAAGCCCGACACCAATTCCGCGTACAGCACGAACTCGGCGACGAGTACGCACGGGAAACATCGCTCAGAACGTCACAAAAGGTCGGCTGGTCAGAACGGACAAACATAAAGCACCGATAAACAGCAAGGCCTGAAAGAACGAACTGAATACGAGCAACGAGCAGACAATAAGCAGTGCAAATCAAAGCGTCCTATATCAAGATATAGGCCGCAATGACCAACAAATGCGAACTGACTACACGCACTAATAAACAGATACGCACGACAAGCACAAACTGAAGAGCAGTAACGATCTGAGTCAGAAAACTGAGAAGCGCGAATCTTAAGTCACCAAACTTCCACTAACTCTCGATAAACACGGGATCAGCAGAAGGAGCCCAACGGGTGCCTGACGTGGTGCTGAACTTCCCTTTTGTAATCTCGTGGACGACGACTTACGTCACGACGTTCTTCCGGACCGGATATTCCGACAACGTAGTCCGACCGTGTGTACGCAACACCAACATCGGACAAAGTACGTCGGACAGAATCCGACCGACCTGGTCCGCGGATTGTCCGAGCGTGTGTATGGGGCTCTACACTGCCTCACATGATGCATCTTCCTGGGAGGGATCTGCTACATCTCCCTCTCCCGCTCCAACTCCAGTTTCCGGGAAGGACTATTTTTGTAACCGCAATTATAGACTCTGGAGCCTGAGGTTGTTTTGGGGACTCTGCCTTTGTTACCCTACATCAACTGACTGTATGCACAGTAGGGGCAGGGATTTACTTTGCATCTCGCAGACGGCTCTGGCCTCAAATCCGGGCCTGTTACACAAGAGACTTTACCCATTCTCTGCCAGACTTCCTCGGAACATCAGGAATTTCTCTGTTTGGATGTCATAACCTCCCCCATGTTCCCTATTATCCTGGGACTACCTTGGCTGAAGGCCCATAACCCTTGTATCGACTGGCTCACTGGAGAAGTCTCCTTCTCTTCTAATTAGTGTCAAAGACATTGCCACCCGGAAAAGTCTGCTAACCCTGCTCCTCTCCTCAGTATCCATTCTGACCCCGAAACTATGAAATTAGTACCTGTAGCATACCATGGGTTCCTGGATGTGTTTAATAAGAAGAATGCTGATACTCTTCCTCCCTACCGGACTTACGATTGTCCCATTGAACTTTTACCAGGGGCAGAGATTCCTTTCGGCCGAATCTACCCTCTCTTTGAACCCAAACTGGAGGCCCTGTGCAAATACATTGAGGAAAGCCTGTAAAAAGGGTTCATGCGGGCCTCTTCCTCCACAGCAGGGGCCAGTATCTTCTTCGTGGAGAAAAAGGATCATTCCCTGAGACCCTGCGTAGATTACCGTGATCTAAATAAAGTAACTATGAAGAACCGGTACCCACCTCCATTAATTCCCGCGTTGTTCCAAAGACTGCGAGGGGCACGAGTATTCTCCAAGCTCAATTTGAGAGGTGCTTACAATTTAGTTCGAATCAGGAAGGGAGACGAATGGAAGACTGCCTTCAGGACACGTTTTGGGCACTTTGAATACTTGGTCATGCCCTTCGGCCTCTGCAATGCCCCTGCCACATTCCAGCACCTGGTAAATGACGTTTTTCGTGAATTCCTTGACCTGTTTATCATAGTCTATCTCGATGACATTCTTATTTTCTCTGACTCAATCGAAGCCCATCATACTCATGTGATGAAGGTGTTAAGCAAACTTCGGGAACACCACCTCTATGCCAAGGCTGAGAAGTCCGACTTTGAAAGACAGACAATACAGTTTCTGGAACTTGTCATCTCCACTGATGGTATCTCCATGGATCCCCAGAAAGTCACCGCTGTCCTGGAATGGCCAGCTCCTACAGACCGAAAGGCGGTACAAAGTTATGTGGGATTCGCTAATTTTTATAGAGAATTCATAAAGAACTTTTCAGGTATTATCTCTGCCATTACTCTTAACTAAGAAGCATGTTCCCTTCCTGTGGAGTCCAGAAACACAGGCATCCTTTGAGCAGCTTAAAGCCTTGTTCACCTCTGCCCCCATCCTAAAGCATCCTGATCCATCCTTGGCCTATGTTCTGGAGGTGGATGCCTCTGAAAACGATGTGGGGGCCATATTATCGATTAACGGAGGGGGGGGGGATATTGCGCTGTATGTGATTATATATGTGGAGCTGCTAGCATTCCCGAAAGATTGTCGGTGGGTCAAGAATGGGTTGTGGATAAATGCAGCGCTTAAGAGGAAGTTTAGTACCTAGAGAAGAAGTACTATATAGGTGTGATCAAATGAAATGTCTTAATGATGGTAGTATGCAAGGAGAAGAGAAGGATTTTTTAGCCAGGTGTGGCGTGGTACCAGCCTCTATCTACCTTAAATATAAATGAATATAGAAGCATAAAACCTCATGACATGAGCAGTGTAAAATCTACTAATATAGTGAAATTTAAAAGTTATATTAAACAAATGCAGAATAAAAAACAAACTAAAAACACATGTGGTTATATTTAGTGAAAAAAGTCCTTGATTTGTTTAGGTGATAAATATATCCTGACAAATATATATAAAAAATAAATAAAAAGTGACAATATGGGCTCAACAGTGGTTGAGACAGTTGGTGCTGGGTGAGAAACCTATACACTGAAGTGTATGGTAGTGAAGTCCATAAGGATGGTTGGTGGTCAAGTGAATGGCACAATTTCCAGTAGGTGACTCTGTTCAATGTGTTACGTGGGGTGATAGTTGACTGATGGCTCTTAAGCCTAATGGAATAAGGCTTACCAGATGGAGTGGACTTGAAGGGGCATATGCCTCACAAGTCGTAAATGCTTATCATTAAAAGGTTGGCAGATCTCTGCTCCACACAATGGCTCCAAGGCTCGTACAGGTACCGCATGGGTCAGTGGTCACAGGGAGATGTGTATCGGATGGAGAAGTGGGTATCAACAATCCATGTAGACAACCGTATTATGATATCATGGAAGGGAAAAACTTACATAGCGTAATACCGTTTAAGAAGGTTTTTAATAGTGTATAAACAGATTAAAAACACTCACATTTAGGAGAATTAAAACAGGCCTGTTTGTAAAATAAAGATGGCGTGGTGCTGTCGCTCTGGTCCACCCGACGCGTTTCGTCCGCATAGACGTCGTCTGGGGTATGGACCACAAGCACCAGCAGCACGCTTATATAGGGAATGTGACCCCAAAGTGAGAAAATCGTGTATGTGCACCGGAAGTGACGTCACTTCCGGTCTGGCGGAATTATCATTAATTTATTTTTTATAATAAGGTAGATTTATATTGGTAATGAGTCCCGATGTAAATCTGTTACAGTGAATCTAAAAATCCCCATATTTGGGCTTTAAAAATGATAGCAATAGCAGTAAACGTTTAAAGCATGTTAAATATACTCCGGAAGGAAGTGACAACGTCACTGCCGCTCCGTCCACGTGACCGCCTGTTAGCCAGGCCTCACTGTGGATGTAATGGGGCGGCAGTGTGTTGACGTTCTGTTGTGTGTGCCAGGCCTCGTTTTGACATGGGGCCGGCGTGACGCGATGACGTCAGACCCCGGAAGATGATGCGGAACCAAGCCTCATTTTGAGTCAGGGATGGTTTGGTATTGTGATCTGCGTCAGGGTCACATGGTGCGCTATTAGGCATATTCTGCTGACACTAAAGGCGGGGACAAGGGTCTCGGAGCCCATAGTCACAGTTGAATATTATATTGGAAATATATGTAATAGCAGCATATTAAATAATTTTGTGACAAATGTATACATTTCTTTTGAACCGATGTTATCACTGTGGGGTGACACCACTATTGACATCATTTGTTATATACATATAAATGGGGTTATTATATACATTATATTAGATGCACATGAAATTATTGTACATATTATACTGTATGGGGCATTTAAAAGGTCATTATAAATTAAATAAATTATATGAAGGTGTGAACCATTAAAAGCATAAATTATTTTATATAATCATACAAAAAATTAAATGCAATAGTACTCATATAAATTACGTAGAAATAAAAAACCTTTATATGATAAAAGGCAAGTAAAACAGATTATATCTGGATGTTGGTTATTAATGTGGTAAAAACCAGAAATTAATAATTAATTGATATAAAATGTAAAAAATGTAAAAAAAACTCCATAAATATAAATAAATATAGATAAAATGACTGATGACGTGCCCTAAAAAAGTATATACATGCCCACAGTTGGTATCAAAAAATGTTGAATTACTGCGATTAATATTATTGGTTTATAAAAATATGTGTATATGGACGAAAATAGAGTTAAAAAAGAGTAAAAAATGGTAATGTGACAAATGGTGTATCATGCTTGGCGGTAATGCCTGGGTATGTTTGGTACTTCCACTTTTTATTTTGGAAATATGCTCGGAAACTCTTGTGGTAAAGGACCGTATAGTACGGCCAACATACTGTTTAGAGCATGGGCAGGTTATAAGATATACTACGTGTGTGGTGGCACATGTACAAAACTGTTTAAATGGGTATTTTATTTTGGTGACCGAAGATTCAAATTCTTTAGTTGTGCTCCTTCCTTTCACGTTGTATTGACAAACTATACATCTCTTGCATGGGTAATACCCTATACAAGGTTATGAAAAAAAGATGGTCGTGTAGGAGGATTAATAATTGTAGGGGCTATTTGACTTTTGAGTGAAGGGGCCCCTTTATATATCACTCTGGCATTTTCTGGTAAAAAGGGGCCTAGAACTTTGTCGTTCTTTAGGATGTTCCAATGTTTGGCCATTATGGATTTTACTTGTTTGTGTTGGACTGAGTATCCAGTTAAGAAAGACCATTTAAATTTGTCATCAGGGGCGGCTCGAGTTTTGTCTGCTAGAAGAGATGTTCTATCCGTTTCCACTGCACTTTTTAGGTCTTGATCTACTTCTTCCATGTTATACCCCTTCTCTCTGAATCTCTCACGTAGGGTATTGGCTTGTGACTTGAAAGTGTCTAGATCAGTACAATTTCTCCGTAAACGAAGGAACTGACTTTTTGGAACGGATCTGAGCCAGCTCCTGTGATGACAACTGTCGATGGGGATGAATCCATTCCGGTCTGTAGTTTTAAAATGGGTGCTAAATTTAAAAATGCCTTCAGATAATTGAATCTCCAAGTCTAAAAAATGAATTTGGTTCTGGCTCGATTCATGTGTGAGTATGATGCCACGATCGTTGTTGTTCAAAAACGCAAAGAAGTTATCTAATGATTCCTGGGACCCTTTCCATAGGAGGAGGATGTCATCAATGTATCTTGCCCATAGTTTTAGTTCTGGTCTAGCGGTGGCATAGATGACATCCTCCTCCCACTTGGCCATGAAGATGTTCGCCAGGCTGGGGGCAAATTTGGCCCCCATGGCAACTCCCTTTTCCTGTGAGTAGAATTGCCTGTTGAACCAAAAATAGTTGTGATTGGTTGCAAAGGTAAGAAGTTCCATAATAAAATTAGTTTGTCTCCTAATTAGTGTTGGTTCCCATTTTAAAAAGGTTTTCACTGCTTCAAGTCCATGCGAGTGCGCAATGCAAGTATATAAAGATGCTACGTCTGCAGTGGCCATGATGAAATCTTCTATGGGTACTGCTGAGAGCTTGTTAATTGCATGTTTGGTATCCTTCAGGTATGAGGGGATTTTCTGGACGATGGGTTGCAAAAAATGGTTGACGTATTTACCAATTCTTGAGGTGACTGAATCGATGCCACTAATGATTGGGCGTCCTGGGGGTACTGTGGCGTTTTTGTGAATCTTGGGAAGGTAATAAATAGTGGGTATCCGGGGTGCTAGTGGAATTAAAAAATCTTTTTCTTTACGGTTTAAAATGAAGGAGTCATAACCTTTAGTGACCAGTTCTGTGAGCTCTTTTTTATATTTTGATGTTGGATTGGAGGGTAACTCTTTGTATGTATTTCCATCACTGAGGATTTTGTACATTTCGTCCATATAGGAGGATTTGTCCAGAAGGACTATTCCGCCGCCCTTATCAGCCGGACGGATCACTAAGTCCTTGTTGTCACATAAGGATCTGACTCCTGTGCTGAGTAGAGAATTTTGGTGTATGCGTTTTGGAGGAAGTTTAGCTAAATCCTTAAGTACCAGATCTCTGAAGATATTCAGAGCTGGGGCCACTTGGGTTGGAGGATTGAACAATGAGGGATTTGAAAGGCCTGAATGAACAGTCCCTGACATCGCTGCCCTTGCATGGTTTCTGGTGGGATTTGAGATAATGTATCTTTGAATGTTGATCTTCCGTATGAATTTATGGACATCTATGAATGTTCCAAATTTATTTAATTTCTGAGGGGGGGCGAATTTGAGGCCCTTATCTAATACTGCCTTTTCATCTTTAGTTAGTACTACCTTACTTAGATTGAAGACCCCTTGGCATGTTATGTCCTTTTCGCTTTCCGTCTCTGTATCCGCCTCCCTCCTCTACATCCTCTCTTATGTCTGGTCCCCTTTTTCTGTTTGGGGGGTCCCCGTGAAAATCCTGAGTGGGGAAATGATTTATTTGACTATAGCCATAAGTAGCTTGATCATATTCGGCATTAGGATGTGGGTAAATGGTATCATCATAGTTATCACGTAAAGGTAAGTACCGATTGTGAGTTGGGATGGGTGGGTAGTTCGGATATGTAGAATTTGTGTAGTTAGGAGGATGATCGTAGTACCGAGCGGGTGAGCCTCTCTGTTGATAGTCCTCGTAATCATACCGATAATTACTCTGAGTGGGGTAACTGCCCCTACGTCCCCTCTGGCCCCTTCTGTTGGAGTTGTTGTTATTCCCTCTCCCTCTCTGTGGGGTGCGCACACTCTGGGTTTGTCCCTTATGAACGATAAGCTGGCTCAGATCCGTTCCAAAAAGCCAGTTCCTTCGTTTACGGAGAAATTGTACTGATCTAGACACTTTATAGTCACAAGCCAATACCCTACGTGAGAGATTCAGAGAGAAGGGGTATAACATGGAAGAGGTAGATCAAGACCTAAAAAGTGCAGTGGAAATGGATAGAACATCTCTTCTAGCAGACAAAACTCGAGCCGCCCCTGATGACAAATTTAAATGGTCTTTCTTAACTGGATACGCAGTCCAACACAAACAAGTAAAATCCATAATGGCCAAACATTGGAACATCCTAAAGAACGACAAAGTTCTAGGCCCCTTTTTACCAGAAAATTGCAGAGTGATATATAAAGGGGCCCCTTCACTCAAAAGTCAAATAGCCCCTACAATTATTAATCCTCCTACACGACCATCTTTTTTTCATAACCTTGTAGGGTATTACCCATGCAAGAGATGTATAGTTTGTCAATACAACGTGAAAGGAAGGAGCACAACTAAAGAATTTGAATCTTCGGTCACCAAAATAAAATACCCAATTAACCACTTCAGCCCCGGACCAATTGGCAGCCAAAGGACCAGGCCCCTTTTTGCGATTCGGCACTGCGTCGCTTTAACTGACAATTGCGCAGTCGTGCGACGTGGCTCCCAAACAAAATTGGCGTTCTTTTTTTCCTACAAATAGAGCTTTCTTTTGGTGGTATTTGATCGCCCTGCGGTTTTTATTTTTTGCGCTATAAACAAAAATAGAGCGACAATTTTGAAAAAAATGCAATATTTTTTACTTTTTGCTATAATAAATATCCCCAAAAAAAATATATAAAAAAACATTTTTTTTCCTCAGTTTAGGCCGATACGTATTCTTCTACATATTTTTGGTAAAAAAAAAATCGCAATTAGCGATTATTGATTAGTTTGCGCAAAAGTTATAGCGTTTACAAAATAGGGGATAGTTTTATAGCATTTTTATTAATATTTTTTTTTATTAGTAATGGCGGCGATCAGCGATTTTTATTGTGACTGCGACATTATGGCGGACAAATCGGACTTTTTTGACACATTTTTGGGACATTTGTCATTTATACAGAAATCAGTGCTATTTAAATAGCACTGATTCCTATGTAAATGACAGTTGTAGTGAAGGGGTTAACCACTAGGGGGGGGGAGGAGTCAGTGTGACGTGTTGTGTTTTTTTTACAGTAGGGGGGCGTGGCTGTACGTCTGACGTCATTGATCGGCGTTCCCGATGACAGGGAACCGCTGATCACTGACAGTCAGTGTAGGAAGCGCGGGGAGAGGTTTGTTTACATAGACCTCTCCCCGTTCTTCAGCTCCGTAACCCGATCGCGGGATACCAGCGGCGATCGGGTCCGCTGGTCCCGCGGCCACGGAGCTCCCGACCGTGTCGCGAGCGCGCCGCTGGCGGCGCGTGCGCGCCCCCCGGGCAGGCAAATTAAAGGGGACGTACCCGTACGTGCTTTTGCCTGCCCGTGCCATTCTGTAGACATATATCTACATGAGGTGGTCGGGAAGCGGTTAAACAGTTTTGTACATGTGCCACCACACACGTAGTATATCTTATAACCTGCCCATGCTCTAAACAGTATGTTGGCCGTACTATACGGTCCTTTACCACAAGAGTTTCCGAGCATATTTCCAAAATAAAAAGTGGAAGTACCAAACATACGGTACCCAGGCATTACCGCCAAGTCCATAACAGAGACCCCAGTGGTACCCAATTCACAATTATAGACAAATTTACAGCACCTTGGAGGGGAGGAGCCAAAACCAGAGGAGTCTCACAACTGGAAACTTTCTGGATTTACCAATTGCAGTCCTACTCGGATGAACATAGACTGGGATATTAACGCATTTATCAACAAAGCATGATACACCATTTATGTCACATTACCATTTTTTACTCTTTTTTAACTCTATTTTCGTCCATATACACATATTTTTATAAACCAATAATATTAATCGCAGTAATTCAACATTTTTTGATACCAACTGTGGGCATTTATATACTTTTTTAGGGCACGTCATCAGTCATTTTATCTATATTTATTTATATTTATGGAGTTTGTTTACATTTTTTACATTTTATATCAATTAATTATTAATTTCTGGTTTTTACCACATTAATAACCAACATCCAGATATAATCTGTTTTACTTGCCTTTTATCATATAAAGGTTTTTTATTTCTACGTAATTTATATGAGTACTATTGCATTTAATTTTTTGTATGATTATATAAAATAATTTATGCTTTTAATGGTTCACACCTTCATATAATTTATTTAATTTATAATGACCTTTTAAATGCCCCATACAGTATAATATGTACAATAATTTCATGTGCATCTAATATAATGTATATAATAACCCCATTTATATGTATATAACAAATGATGTCAATAGTGGTGTCACCCCACAGTGATAACATTGGTTCAAAAGAAATGTATACATTTGTCACAAAATTATTTAATATGCTGCTATTACATATATTTCCAATATAATATTCAACCGTGACTATGGGCTCCAAGACCCTTGTCCCCGCCTTTAGTGTCAGCAGAATATGCCTAAATAGCGCACCATGTGACGCTGACGCAGATCACAATACCAAACCATCCCTGACTCAAAATGAGGCTTGGTTCCGCCTCATCTTCCGGGGTCTGACGTCATCGCGTCACGCCGGCCCCATGTCAAAATGAGGCCTGGCACACACAACAGAACGTCAACACACTGCCGCCCCATTACATCCACAGTGAGGCCTGGCTAACAGGCGGTCACGTGGACGGAGCGGCAGTGACGTTGTCACTTCCTTCCGGAGTATATTTAACATGCTTTAAACGTTTACTGCTATTGCTATCATTTTTAAAGCCCAAATATGGGGATTTTTAGATTCACTGTAACAGATTTACATCGGGACTCATTACCAATATAAATCTACCTTATTATAAAAAATAAATTAATGATAATTCCGGTGCACATACACGATTTTCTCACTTTGGGGTCACATTCCCTATATAAGCGTGCTGCTGGTGCTTGTGGTCCATACCCCAGACGACGTCTATGCGGACGAAACGCGTCGGGTGGACCAGAGCGACAGCACCACGCCATCTTTATTTTACAAAATCCTCTTCTCTTCTCCTTGCATACTACCATCATTAAGACATTTCATTTGATCACACCTATATAGTACTTCTTCTCTAGGTACTAAACTTCCTCTTAAGCGCTGCATTTATCCACAACCCATATTATCGATTAACGACAGGGTCCTAAATGATTGCTCCATCCCGTGGCCTACTTCTCCAAGAAATGTAATTCTTCAGAGAGGAATTATGACGTACGGGACCGGGAGTTGTTGGCCATTAAACCTACCCTTGAAGAATGGCGTTACCTGTTGGAAGGTGCTCTTCACCCTATACTCATTTTCATCGACCACAAAAACCTTGAGTACTTGAAAACAGCTAAGAGACTTAGACCTCGGCAGGCAAGATGGGCATTGTTCTTCTCCTGCTTCACATTTCATATAACTTTCCGCCAAGAACAGTAAACCAGATGCACTGTCGCACATGTTCCATGATCCAGTCCTTCCATCGGAACCAGACACTATCTTACCGGCCAAAAACATCCTTCTTCAATCAGATCTGATAACCCACGTAAGAGCCGAATTGTTGGAGCACCCCCCTTCTCAAGACCTATCCCTCCAGCTGAAGAACGGACTCTATTATCATAATAAACAGGTCTTTGTCCCAGAGCAGTTTAGAGTTTCTGTCCTGAAGCGTTCCCACGATCATCCCTTGGCAGGCCACTTTGGAATTCACAAGAGCACCCATCTAGTTTCCCGTTCTTTTTGGTGGCCAGACTTGATACAGGACTGTAAAAAATATGTGAGATCCTATGTGACCTGTCAACGCAGCAAGACTGATAGAGCCAAGACTTGGGGACTATTGGAATGCCTTCCTGTGCCTAAGAAACCATGGAGCATGATATCCATGGATTTCATTGTGGAGCTCCCTCCGTCTGAGAACTTTACCACCATATTTGTTGTGGTCGACCGACCTGACCAAGATGGCACACTTTGTACCCTTACAAGGAACCCCTTCTGCCGCAAAGACTGCTTCCATATTCATCCAAGAGATAGTGAGGTTACATGGAATCCCTGACAATATCAACTCTGATCAAGGGGTCCAATTCACTTCCAGTTTTTGGAGATCTGTGTGAAGCCCTGAACATTGTACTCCGTCTATCCTCTGCTTACCATCCCCAAACAAATAGGCAGATGGAGAGAATAAACCAAACTTTGAAACAATACCTGCGTTTTCTCCTCGTTCTCCCAGGACGTTTGGTCTCCGCTTCTTCCGCTAGCGGAATTTGCGTACAATAATTCCATCCATTCTGCCACTAAACAAACACCCTTTTTTGCCAATTATGGATACCACCCTTCCTTTTTACCTGAAATACCTGTGATATCTTTTGTGCCTGCTGTACAAGATAGATTGAGTTTGTTCAACTCCAATAACAAATTGCTTCAGGATACCATCTCCAAGGCTCAGGCAAACAGCAAAATATTTTTTGACAAAAAGAGGAGGGGTAACTTGAATCTGAAACCAGGGGACAAGGTCTGGTTATCCACTGCAAACCTGAAACTTAAGTGTCCCTCCAAGAAACTTGGTACAAAATACCTGGGCCCCTTTCCTGTAAAGAAAAGGATCAACCGGGGGGCGTGGCCTGACCAGGCATGAAGATGGCTGCTTAATTTCCTTGCTCCCGCTACCTCACGACCTGCCTTAAGCCTAACCGAGACTTCCCTCACTCTAACAGCCCAAAACGATGGGGACTGCCTCGAGAAACTCATCTACCTCCCGCTCCCGCTCTCCACGGAGAAATAACGGAGGCCTTTCGACCAACATTCCGGACATGTTCCGCTCACAAAGGGACAGATCATCTCAAGTCATCTCCCGCCCTGCATGACTCCCCTCAGGCACTTAATGGCTCCAGCTCCACACCTCCGCCACCGGACCTTTCGGGACGCATCCTGGAACTTGAACCGATGCTATCGCCACCCTCAACACAACCACAGCTCAATATCCAGGACCTCCGCACCATTGCTGCGGACATAAAAGACACGCTATCGGCGGCCATCTCAGAACTCCGCCTGGACATCCGCGCCCTTAATACTCGGGTGCTTCACATGGAGGATCTAGTGGACAAGCAGGATACCCAGCTCAAAAAGACCACTCACCACTTCGATACACACACCCTACAGCTAAGGGACATACAGAGGCATCTGGAAGACCTCGACAACAGGGGCAGACGCCACAACCTGAGGGTCAGGGGTCTTCCAGAGGCCATAGAGGGACCGCAAGTACCGGCTGAGGTAACTAGCCTGTTTAACGGCATCCTTGAACGTCCACCTCTCACCCCCATAGCCATGGATTGTGTGCACCGCGCTCTGCGGCCCAAAGGACGGGATACAGATCCCCCATGGGACATAGTCTGCTGCTTACCCGATTTCAAGCTTAAAGAAGAAATACTCAGGAGAGCCAGGGGTAAGCAGCAGATTGTCCACGCCGGACACACAGTGCAGATTTATCAAGACCTCTCTACTATCACCTTGCAGCATCGGAGAGACTTGCGGCCGTTGCTTGAGTCACTTAAAGCCAATGGAATCCCTTATAAGTAGAAATTTCTGTTCTGCCTTACCGCTACGGCTCAGAGCCGCACTGCCTACCTAAAAGTGCCTGAGGACCTTCCGCACTTCTGTCACACTCTCAACATCCCACTGATTGCAGTACCGGAATGGTTCGCAGAATTCTGCCGCTCCGCAGTGTGCAGACCCACCTCGACACCTGAACCTATGGATGCCCAGGAACCTGGACGCAGAAGGAATAGCTCTCCCTCCTCTCAGCCTCCTCGCACTACTGAACCGGGGTTCCTGTGACAACAGAAACCCATTTCATCCACCGAACACCCGGAGAGCAAGGAGGGATCACTAATACATGGTAACTACTGTACTTTCACCCTTGGTTCTAACAGTTTACAGTTTACGTTTTTATTCGGTTGTGATGTTGTCACTTTGACTTTGTGCACTGCACTGTCGACGCCAGCAATTTTTTTTGTGAACCCCTTGAAGCTGCAGGAAGATTCCGCCCACCGCTACCACTTACCTCCAATCTACGCTCCTCGACTCCTCCTCTCCTGCAAGACTCTGCGACTCCCACTTGCCTCTCTTC
Organism: Lithobates sylvaticus; assembly: GCA_028564925.1. Lineage (NCBI taxonomy): Eukaryota > Metazoa > Chordata > Amphibia > Anura > Ranidae > Lithobates > Lithobates sylvaticus. The sequence goes on along the minus strand of CM053030.1, from coordinate 354,729,233 downwards.
GCCATGGACTTTGACTACAGTCCCCAAGAGGCACCGCGACCGGAAGTCGAGGTCCGCCGGACATCCGGCATCCAATCTTCTACACGGACTTCCACCACTCCTGAGCGATCCGTACACTTCCACCGCTCACTTCGCTTTTAATGATCTTCGGCACCTGCATCGGAACACCGGATCCCGTAAGTCCTTATTACTAACTGACCGCCACGCCTTAGCTATGCCTGCCTCCATTGGGTGCCTTACTCCACACACACGGAGGACAGAACAAGCCCGCGATCCATTGTACCATGATTCCAGCGATCCCTATTGCCCTACACACTGGGTCCACAAACCACCCCTTAACTTTGCCTTCCTACAGAGACCTTCCTCGCCATTGACAGCCACGACTTGGAAAACGCCGCGCTACCACGCCATGTTTACGGATAGAAGGTACTGTAATGCCTCTCCACTGGCGCACAGGGCGGCTCTGTATGTACACACATATTGTTTCACACGGGACTTCCATTATACTGTCTCCTATTCCATGAGCCAGTATCCACCTGCATAACTCCCCACACAGAGTACTCATGTACGACACCTCAGTTTGATGAGGCCATTCCTGTGTTGACTGATTTTATGTTACTAGTTGTTACGCCTTTGATGTTTATTACTTGCCACATTCAGGTAAAAGCTTTACTGCCACCCTATGGCCTTACGCTCTAGGTAAATCCTCTTAGGCCTCTTTGTACGCTAATTTTATACACGTATGGTTTATGTTCTATACCACACTGCGAGACACCGCTCTCCCCCCTGACAAACACCCTATGCTATGTCTCTCCCAAATACTGAATGGTCGGGTAACCGGGAGACACTCCTATGACCCTTTACACACTTGTATCCTCTTGCATGGTTTGCTCCAACCCCCACACAGAGGCGTTCAGGGTTACGCCCACGCAGTTCTCCGTGGACCTACCCCTTCTCACCCTGTACTGATCCGATCACCTTCTTTCCCTGAGGTAGGAAGGAACTATTTCTCTTCCCCCTCATCTGCACTTTTTAGTGGATTACTCCACTCCACATCTATACCTCGTGTATTTTAGCAACGTACGCTTCATACCCCCTGCTCGACTACCACTGTTGATCGACACCTATTCGGCACGATCTTATAGACACAATGCGCCCCTCAAACCCAACACTGGCAGATCCAGAGCCCCATCCACAACTTAAATTGTGCTCGGTAAACATCCGGGGCCTTAATACACCCGAGAAACGCGCCCAACTGCTCTCCTCATTACACAGATCCAAAATCCATGTTGCCCTAGTTCAAGAGACTCATTTTAGATCAAACTCTATTCTTAAATTACGAGACAATCTACTACCCCCTGGTATTCCACGCAGCCAATGATGACGCCAAATCTAAGGGGGTATCTATCCTCATTTCGAAACACTGCCCTATCCAAAACATTACCACCCAACAGGATCCGAAAGGGAGATACCTATTCCTGAAAGGCACACTACATGATAAACCGATCACCATAGCCAATTTATATGCGCCAAAGTCCCATCAAGTTACATTGTTTCGTACTACACTCCACCTTCTGACGGCGTTTCAATCGGGCACACTAATTGTCGGGGGTGACTTCAATGTCACTCTTTGTCCGAACATGGACTCCTCCAATGGTAACTCAGTCCTCCCATACAGAGCTCTCAAGGCAATTAAATCAGAATTACACAGACTCTTACTCCATGACACCTGGCGAACACTCCAACCTAATGGTAAAGACTACACATTTTTTTCTGCCCCTCATAATAGACACTCCAGGTTGGTCTATTTTTTTATCTCTCAGCCCGACCTCTCCCACCTAACTAACGCCACTATCGAGCCTATGGTATTGTCGGATCACTGCCCAATCACCATGACTTTGTCCCTGCCCCCCACCTCACCCACGTCTCGCATTTGGAGACTTGACAACTCCCTTCTTTCTGACTTGGACATAAACTCAAAAACACTAATGCCGAGAACACACGATCGGAATTCTCGTCGGAAAAAACTGACGGTTTTTCCGACGGAATTCCACTCAAGCTGTGTTGCCTACACACGATCCCACCAAATTCCGACGGTCAATAATACAGCGGCATAAAACACGTTCGACAGCACTATAAAGGGGAAGTTTAATGCTTCCGAACATGCGTCGAATTGTTTCCGAGCATGCGTCGGAATTTTGCGTGTCGGAATTGCATACACATGATCGGAAAATCCGATAGAAAGGTTTTCCTTCGGAAAAATTGAGAACAGGTTCTCAATTCAAAGTCCGTCGGAAATTCCGACAGAAAAAGACCGTTGGGCATACACACGGTCGGAAAATCCGATGAAAAGCTCCCATCGGACTGTTTCCATCGGAAATTCCGACCGTGTGTACGCCGCATTACTCTCCTCACACAATACTTCTTAGAAAATGATGCAAATGACACTGACCCTTCCAACGTCTGGGCAGCCCACAAGTGTGTACTGAGGGGTCATTTTATTTCTTTAGCAGCTGCTAGGGCTAAACTAAAGCCCCATACACACGCTCGGATTATCCGAGGACCAGGTCCGTCGGATCATGTCCGTCGTACTTTGTCCGATGTTGGTGTTGCATACACACGGTCGGACAAAGTTGTCGGAAAATCCGATCATTCTGAACGTGGTGACGTTTGTTGCCTACGACGGGACTACGTAGAGGCTAGTAGCCAATAGCTTTGGTCTTGTAATGTGATCTGAGCATGCATAGCACTTTGTCCGTCGGACAACGCTACACACGATCGGATTTGGTGTGATCGGACCGTGTTGTCAAAAAATCTATCCAGCAGGAGATAGGACTTTGTCCGTCGGACAATCCGACGTACACTGTCCGATGGTGCACACACACGGTCGGATTTTTCAACAACATTGTCCGATCGGACAGAATCCATGCGAAAATCCGACCGTGTGTATGGGGCTTTAGACGAGCTCACATTGACAACCTAACTCAACGAATACGCACTCTGGAAAAAACGCACAAACGTCTAGAGCGCATAGCACTTATTCTGACCTCCTTTTAGCTAGAGAGGAACTTCTTACTGCAATAAACACATCGATACGCCGGAAATACGCTCTTTCACAAAAAATGTTTTATGAATTTAGTAACAAATCCGGCAAAATGCTGCCCAGAGCCCTACAGACCAAGAAAGCTTCCCACACTATACATAGGCTTAAAGGCCCCGACGGTACATCCCTGACCAGAACTGAAGACATCGCTCGACACTTCGTCACCTATTTTTCCAAACTATATAACCTACCGACTAATGGCCCTCTTAGTCAAGATGCCACTTGACAAGAAGCCATCAATTCCTTTCTCGCTCAATACTCCCCCAATCCCCTCCCCCCGGAAGACACTGAAGCTCTAGCTTCGACAATTACCATGGACGAGATGCTGACTGCCCTAAAACAACTGAAATCCGGAAAGAGTCCGGGTCCTGACGGTCTCACTACTTGCTACTACAAATCATTCCCTACTACCTCACTTCCTCAAAGCCTTTAACAACGTCTCTTCCAATGCCTTTACGACTAGAGATCTATTGGAAGCACATGTAACTCTAATACCTAAACCTGATAAGGACCCCACCGTAGTCTCCAATTATAGGCCCATTTCCCTACTTAATGTGGACGTCAAATTATACGTGAAAATTATAGCCAATCGCTTACAACCCCTTCTAAGTAAACTGATTAATTTAGATCAGGTAGGTTTTGTCTCTGGTAGGGAAGCCAGAGACAACACCATCAAGGCCTTGAACATCCATCACTGGCTCACCACATCCAATACTAAAGGGTATTCTTATCCCTGGATGCCGAGAAGGCGTTTGACAGGGTGGCCTGGGACTTCATGGTGGCGATGTTAGGTGCTGTAGGAGTGCCTCCTTCCCTTATCAAGATGATAATGCTCTTATACTCCTCTCCTTCAGCAAAGATCAGGGTTAATGGCCACCTGTCGTCCACCTTCTCTGTTTCCAATGGTACTCGCCAGGGATGTCCCCTGTCCCCACTTCTATTCTTACTCACTATGGAACCCCTTCTTAATAGACTCAGGAATAACCCGGATATCAAAGGCCTACAAATTGACCAAAAGACGTACAAGGTTGCGGCATATGCCGATGACATATTACTATTCTTGACGGATCCTGTGACCACCATCCCTAACCTTCTTAAAGGCTTTGCCCTCTTCAAATCACTATCAAATCTCCAAATTAACTTCAGCAAATCCCATGCCCTCAACATTTCCCTCCCACCAAATTTAGTGACGCAGTGTAAGGACAACTTCCCATTCACATGGGAACCTCATGCAATTACCTACCTAGGTATTAAAATTCCCCTAAAACTTACAGATTTATTGGCCTCCAACTTCCAAAACGCACTACAAACCATTCATTCTGATCTTCTTAAATGGCACCATGGCTCCTTTTCCTGGTTTGGTAGACTTACCATCGTAAAAATGAATATATTGCCCAGACTCCTTTATCTGCTACAAGCAGTACCGATTAAGCTCCCACCGTCCTTCCACTCCTCTTTCAAACACGTGTAGAAACTTTATATGGTCTTACAACGCTCCGAGATTATGTTGGGACCGTTTAACACTTCCTAAATTGAAAGGAGGTCTTGGCTTCCCGGACATTGCTAAGTATCACTGGGCTTGCCATCTAACCAGAGTTGTGGACTGGCATGTACATAAGGAACTCAAGGACTGGATTTGCCTTGAACAATCAATCACCTCGATCCCTCTTTCACACCTTCCTTGGCTCCACCCATCCCACATTCCCAAACACGTTGCTCGCCATCCATTCATAGGCTCCACACTGCACTGCTCCCGCCTGGCCAGTACGCAAACCAAATTATTGAACGCACCTGGCCCCATGACCCCCCTGACTGACAACCCGGCATTCCCAGCGAACATCCAAGCCAGTGATCCGACAATACCATCCGACAGTCGAGGTCTGACAGCTAAACAATTCTATATCAATGGCGAATTAATGCCACACCAGACTATGTCCGCAACCTTCCTTGCATATCGAATCCCCTTTTTCAAATCTATGCAAATCACTCACTTCCTTCAGACAACCAAACCCGCGATACCATGGCACTCCGATTACACTCCATTCGAAAATTTATGTTCTCAGGTTGAACCTCAGAAATATATATCCCAGGTTTATGCTTTTATTTTCCTCTTACGACATCAAAAATGACCGCCTAGTCAGACGCTGGGAATCAGACCTTAACATAGACTTATACAAAGAATGGGAAAACATCTTCTCATTTATACATAAGGGCTCCCTTAATGTGTCTGTTCAAGAGAATAGATATAAGATCTTCTCCAAATGGTACAGAACCCCCGATCGGATCCATAAATTTCACCCCAGTCTTTCACCCATCTGTTGGAGATGCAATACCGCCCCCGGCTCACTACTTCACATTTGGTGGGCTTGTCCAGTACTCCAGCATTTCTGGAAAGAAATACAATCCCTTGTATCCCATATCACAACATTCCTCTCTCCCCTGCCCATTTTCTGCTACATCACACCTCTGCGTCCACAAGATCCTACAGACGATCCCTTACTATACACCTCGTCAACGCGGCTAACCAATGCATTCCTGTACATTGGAGGAGCTCTTCTCCCCCTTCGATAGAGGAATGGATTTGAAGGGTTGATAAGATTGAAGAGATGGAAAATCTGATCCGCCAGACCAGGGATGACACATCCACCCATGAACAAACTTGAGCATGCTGGAAAAACTTTAAACAGCTCCCCACCACCCCACAGAACCCCCCTTGAATTCTCCCCCTAGCCTCTTTAATTATCTGTTACCAACTATTTCTCACTGATGGGCCGGCTTATTCTACTGTTTACCACAATACAATCCCCTATATTCTTCCGGTGAACGCACCCAACCACAGCAAGATCCCCACGGGGTGGATGGGTAGTGACACCGACTCGGACGCGAATGCTGCCTGGCATTGCCTTCTACACCTATGTCTCCCGTATTCTTCGACATTATCCTTGATACTCCCATCCCGCATTCCTAACATAATGTGTCCTTACAGCTCTTATCTCTTGAACTGTTAGGTAATGCGATGTTTACTTTTTATGGTTTATATGTTACTTACCAATATATTGCGCAGGAGCTGACTCCTGCCCCTAATCTCATGTGACCGTTTATACACTTTACTGCATTACTTATTACTATGCCTGTGAATGTTATAACATTTCTCTAAAAATGTATATGTTACTGTTGACTTTATCTGTACCTGCCAATCTATACCAATAAAATTTCTTTAACAAAGAAAAGGATCAACCCTGTGGCATTTGAACTAATCTTACCAAAGAACCTAAAGATTCACCCTGTTTTCCATATCTCTTTATTAAAAACAACAGTGCCCAATCCTTTTCCCGACCGGGATCCGGAAAATCCTTCTCCTCTGCTCGTTGAGGGCAGCAAGGAATTTGAAGTAGAAGCTGTTCTTAATTGTAGAACCAGGAATGGCCAAACACAGTTTCTGATCAAATGGAAGGGCTATGGCCCCGAGGACAATTTGTGGGAACCAACCTCTGATGTACATGCCCCACAAAAGGTACGAGCAATTTTTCAACATCATCCAGAGAAGAAGCCCCTGAGGGGCATCCGGAGACTGCCCGTAAGGAGGGGGCAATGTAAGAGTTCTGCTGTTGCGCTCCGGGCGCACTCGCACGTGCATGCGCGCATAAGAGACTGTGCAAATCGCACGCACAAACGCGCGCACCAATACGCGCCGATGTGCACGCAGATGTGCACACGTTCGCAGGTGCGCATCCGCGCACCCCTTTGGCACCAGACGGCCTATTTAAGGAGCACGCTGACTGTAGCAGATGCTGACCGATCTTCAGCTGTTCCTGTACCCGTTCCTTGTGATTCCTGCCATTGCCTGTCTGATATCCGTTGCTGAACCCCTGGCTTGCCCTGACCTTGCTTCTGGACTCATCTCTAACTACTGGCTCCTGAGTTCAGCTTAATACTTGACCCTGCTCCTGCCTTATGATTTGGTACCTTGCTGCCCACCTGCTTCCGAACCCGGCTATTCCTGTGACTATGCTCCCGTCTCCTGTTTGGCTCCAAGCTGTCATCCGGGTGTCTGCAGCTCCGTTCTTGCGACCTGCTGCGACTTCCTGCATCCCCAAAGTCACATCCTTTGCCTCAAGTTTCCAGGGGTACATCTGCAGGCACTTGTGTTCCTCCTTTCCCTTGGGTCCATCTGTCTCTATCCTCAGCGAGACCCAGGTTGGAGATACAAGGGAGGCCGACCTCGTCACTTCAGACTCTGATCAGGTACGTGACACAGGCAGGGCCGGTGCACCCACTAGACGAACTAGGCAGCCGCCTAGGGCACACTGCCACCTAAAGGCGCAGCTGACCCTTGCCTCACCCCTTCCTCCTTGTCACCCCCCCCCCCCCAAGCTCCCGGCAGAGCCGCTGATAGGGGACCCGGACAGCAAGGAGTTTGGTGCGGCGGACAGGTGGTAGCCTTGCGGTGCGCCGTGCAGCTTCTCCCCTCTCTCCCCCATCGTCTTTCACATGCTGGAGGGAGAATGAAGTCTGTGTGTAAGAGCAGGCAGCCAATAGCGCTGTTCTTCTGAGTGGGAGGGCGTGACTAACTTGCTCCGCCTCCCACTACCTCCTTAGCCAATCAGATTGTCCAGCCCGTCACATTTGACCAGAAGAGATGCTAGGGACCAGAGCTGGGCGGGATGGAGAGGATCCGACATACCTGAAAATGAAGAAGGTATGAGATCAAACATGTCACAATGCTCGCTGCAGAAAGGTATCAGTGTGTTCTCCTTCTCCCTTGCTGTGTGTAGAATAGGCACTGATCGAGGGATGACTTCCCATCCATGTTCTCACACTGCTTCTTATCTCTGTTTTTATTTACACTGAACACAGGACAGGAGAATGCTGATTAGACTTCTGCAAGACCTGCAACTTCAGCTGTTTCTATAGCTATATGTGCCAGAGTCCCATCCATGATTCTTTGACCTTTTCGTTGTCATCTTTGAAGGCATTAGCTGGCCTAAGGCTGGGAGCTTCACAGACCTGTTTACCATTTACTGTCCTCCTGTGCTTGAGAAATGACTTGGTAAAGCGATCAATGTTTTTCCACACTAGTCACTGCTAGCCTAGGACACACTTGTACTATGTTTGCAGTTTTTGACCATCTCCTACATTATGTCTACTCTGCAGTCTCTGACCATCTCCTGTATCATGTCTACTCTGCAGTCTCTGACCATCTCCTGTATCATGTCTGCAGTCTCTGACCATCTCCTGTATCATGTCTGCAATCTCTGACCATCTCCTGTAGTACATTTTGCAGTCTCTGACCATCTCCTGTAGTACGTTTTGCAGTCTCTGACCATCTCATGTACCATGTCTGCAGTCTCTGACCATCTCCTGTATCATGTCTGCAGTCTCTGACCATCTCCTGTATCATGTCTGCAGTTTCTGACCATCTCCTGTATCATGTCTGCAGTCTCTGACCATCTCCTGTATCATGTCTGCAGTCTCTGACCATCTCATGTACCATGTCTGCAGTCTCTGACCATCTCCTGTATCATGTGACCTGAAGGGCATGGTAATGGAATTTCGGGGGACCCCCACACATTTTTTTTATTAATTTTCTTTTTTATTAATGCTAACATGACCTGTGTGCAAATAGCCTTAAAAAAAACAAAAAGGTGCAATAATTGACCTCACGCAGTTCTAAGTGTACTTGCCGGCGCAGCAGGCTTGTTCAGGGAAAGTTACTTTATCAGTCTATTTTGGGCATATTTGTTACTTGGATAGCTATATCTATACTTCCTCACATCACCCCCATAATATTGGCACTTCCAGGATTGCTTTCTAATTACAGATAGATTCCAGCTGGTGTCTTGGTTTTCCATGCCTTTTTGCACCTCCCTTTCTTCATGTGTTCAATATTTTTTCCCTGTGTCATTTCATTTTATTACAAATGTCTTTGTATGTATTGATTGCATGGGTTGTTACCGACACATGGTGAAAACATCATATCAATAGCACCTTTATAAATATATTTACCTAGAAAAATGGTGAGTGTTCAATACTTATTTTACCTGCTGTATCTGGCAATCCTAATCTGTCTGTAAATTCATCAACCTGTGGTATCAGGCAAGAATCAAATATGGGCACGCTATTAAATTTTTTAAAGTCATTGCAAAATTCCACTTTTCCATCTTGATTCAGAACTAATACTATCAGACTTGACCAGTCACTATGGGATTCCTCTCACTCGCACTTCTAGTTTTTTTTTCTTAGTTCTTTTGACTGCTTTCCACCTAGCTTTGGATATTTTGCATGGCTCTACATTTAGGGCAAATTCACACTGCAATGCAGAGCAGCCTGAGTGATTCACTGCTCTGGCCTCCTTGCGTTGACGGCTACAGTAGGGGGCAGTGTGTTGTGCGCGATTCAGCGCATCACATGGCTGCCTTTTTTGTTTTCAATAAACATCATGCTAAGTGTACAACACGTACATTTTAGTGAATGAAGTGTACGTGTACAACACGTACACTTCATTCACTGAAATGTAAGGCAGTGTGATGTGCTGCGCTGCCTTACATTGCAGTGTGATTTGGCATTGTGCACTGCGATAAAATTCAGCATGTGTATAGGTTGTTAGTTCTTACAATTTTACATCCTCCATTTTGCAGTTTGGTTAGAGTGCTGCCCACATATTCCACCCCATCATATGTAAGACGTTACACTTTGGGATCTCCTTTTCCTGTTGTAAAAGGTACACTCAGATGTTGGTGGATGTATAGGCTGGCATCAGCAAGTATTTTTTTTTTAAATGCCACACAGACAGCTTTGTTTTATATAAAAGGTTGCAGCAGTTAACTACTTCAGCCGCCGGAATGATTTACCCCCTTCCTGACTAGAGCATTTTCTGCGATTCGGCACTGCATGGCTTTAGTTGAAAATTGCGCAGTCGTGCGACATTGTACCCAAACATAATTGATGTCCTTTTTTTTCCCATAAATAGGGCTTTCTTTTGGTGGTATTTGATCACCTCTGCAGTATTTATTTTTTGCGCTATAAACAAAAAAGACCAACAATTTTGAAAATAAAATATCCCCCAAAAATATATAAAAAAAACAAATTTCTTCCACAGTTTAGGCGGTATTTTGATTGGTTTGCACAAAAGTTATAGCGTCTACAAAACAGGGGATAGATTTATGGCATTTTTATTATTTTTTTTTTTACTAGTTATGGCAGCGATCTGCGATTTTTATCAGGACTGCAACATTATGGCAGACAGATCGGACACTTGACATTATTTTGGGACCATTGACATTTATACAGTGATTAGAGCAACAAATAGCCACTGATAACTGTATAAATTACACTGGCAGGGAAGGGGTTAAACACTAGGGGGCGATCAAGGGGTTAAGTGTGTTCCCTGGATGTGTTCTAACTATAGGGGGATGGGCTCACTACAACATGACAGAGATCACTGCTCCCGATGACAGGGAGCAGTAGATCTCTGTCATGTTGCTAGGCAGAACAGGGAAATGCCTTTTTTACAGTTTGCGGGAACTCCCACAGCCTATACCTGCTAGGCGGCCAATTCGAAGGGACGTACGGGTACGTCCTTTTGCCTGCCCGTGCCATTCTGCTGACATAAATCGGCGTGCGGCGGTCGGCAAGTGGTTAAACAAACAAAACAGAAAATAAGTCTGTAACATCAGGCACTAATGAAACACACAGAGATACCTCTCTAATTGATAGTGAGTACTTACCAACCACCCCAAAACAAACAGTAGCAACTTTTACTCACAGCGTCAATTCTGTGCAGCTCTCCCAGGTTAACGTCATGTGTTGTCAGGCCAAAGGTTCAACTTTGCCACAGAACCTCTTTTTTATCTTACCTGCAGCATAATTAGAGGCAAGTAGGAATGAAAACTCACCCCCTTAAGAGAACCAAAAACCTGGTCTGGAGATTTCCCCTGAGACAGTAAGAGAGTAAGAGAGGTGATGAAGTCACGTGACCAGTGATGAACACGCGTCGGGTTTCTAGCCTTCTGACACACCGGAAGTGACGATATCGAGCTCGCTGCTCGTTTGTACTCTGTTTGTTTGCACATTTTTAAATGTGAGTACCCTTGCAATTGATTTTAACTGTTTGAAGTAAATGTTTTATACTAAATTTACTACACTATGAGGCTACTTCCTTCCATATACACTGATGTGAGCCCCCCCCCCCACACCCGGATACACTTCTATGCTAAGGAAATACTTACAGGACCTGGGACACTCAGCTGGAACCGACAGGAGGAAGGTCACCAAGGACCACAAAGACCCATGCACTAATGCTGTAACCTTATAGCCGTAAGGTAAGGGGCCACTCAAACTGTTATACACCCGCTGTGATCTGTTTTTATTCGTCAAATTTATACGTTTGAAACATTTTTTCACTTCAGTCACGATTTTAATGTGGGACGCACCCGCTACCACCACTATATAGTCATTTCTCAACTGCGACTTCCATCTGCGATTTGCTTGCAGTTGCCCTGCGATTTTATTCATTGATTATATTTTTATTTATTTACTGGATTTTTTCCAGCCACTTTTTACCTTATTTATCATGATCACCCAGTCACGCACTCACTGTATTTATTGTTCACTGCGTTTATTATGCGACATTTCTTTTAAACATTTGCTCTGATGTTGTTTAGATATTTTATCATTTATCTGCTATTTATTTTTTCAATTATTGGCACAGTACTTTATGTTTACTAGCTGAATCATCATCCTCTTTTGATGCACTTTACTCTAACCACTTTATATTTGCTATATTTATAGCTACTGGTTACATTTCCTCGTTACCTGCTCTCTTATTCACTTAATTTAGTTTAAATTGACTGCGCGCCACTACCTCTTCTTTCTATTCATTATTTCTGGGTTCAGACATTACCCCCAGTGTGCGCTGCATCAGATTAGTTGCTACTCTTTGTGCAAGCGCAGGATTACCCTCTATACCTATAAGAGAGGTGAAATATACCTTCCTTCAGGGCCGCATTCTGCATTCCGGATGTGTTTCTGCATGTGTGTTTTTGATGCATTCTGGTGGGCTTTTTCTCTCCTTTTATTCTTAATCTCACTTGAGGATATGTGCATTCTTGGTCTGTTTTACCTCATTCCAGATGCATTCCATACACAAAAAATTGTAACATGTTCTACTTTTGTTGAGTGCACTGAAACTGCACTGATGTGAACTAGGGCCATTGAAATTCCTGTTAAATACTGTCCATGTGTTTTTGATGCAGAATAAAAATGCATTGCACTGCATCTGGTGTGAACTAGCCCTCAACAATTTCACCCCTCACATAGTTATATAGTTAGTCAGGTTTAAAAAAAAGACACAAGTCCATCCAGTTCAACCACAAAAAAAAAAAAAAACACATATCACAATGATTACATTCCCTGAAAAATAGCTGTACAAATGAAAACTGATACAAAAGTAAGACATAGGGTTTCTGGCTCTTGGACCACAAGGTCTGAAACTTGGAGCGGAGAGTCAAGAGTTTGTCTTGTGGAAGAAAACTCCTGGACTCTGCTGTTTCTAGAAGGAGACATAGATATTGTAAGGGATGAGTCAGTTCCAACTCTGAACTCAGGATTCATGAGTAAACCAAACCTTTGCAGAGTCTGAACATATCGATGGACATTGGCAGACAAAGCCTGTGCTTTTGCCTTGTCAAGGCCATGTCTAAATATCCCACTATGGGTATGCCCTGTGAACAAGGCTGAGCAAGTACAGGGGCTAGAACCCTGATGAAGACCTGAGGTTCAATGTACAGACTGAAGGAAAGTTCTAAAACTAGTAAGGATGCATGCCCATGGGAAAAAGCAGATATGCAAGTAGGCATCCTTGATGTCCACACAGACCAGAATGTCCTGTAGATGGAGGAAAGCAATAATTGCCTGGATAGATATAATAAAGAATTTTCACACTTGTTTGAAGACATTGAGTTCCTGCAGACCAAGAATGAGGCAAATGCTGCCCTTTTGCTTCAGGGACAGTAAACAAGTTCAAGTAGGAACCTTGAAATCCGGGGGCCATGGTTGTGTCAAAGCAGAATGGAAGTCTTATAGTTATTGTGAGGATATTAGCAAGTTTGACCACATGAAGTGGGGTGGAGGTAGAGTTTGAATGTCTAGCTTATAGCCCCAGCACACCACATTCTTCACCCATGCATGCAAGATATGTTTCAGCTCAGCTGGTAGTAAAGGCTAACAGATGTTGCCACCAGCAGTGTGATGATGTCTATTCTCTTAAGACTAAGGGGGTTATTTACTAAAGGCAAATCCTCTCTGCACTACAAGTGCACTGCAAGTACACTTGGAAGTGCAGTCGCTGTAGAACTGAGGGGAAGATTTGAAATGAGGGGAAGCTCTGCTGATTTTATCATCCAATCATGTGCAAGCTAAAATGCTGTTTTTATTTCCTTGCATATCCCCCTCCGATCTACAGTGACTGCGCTTCCAAGTGCACTTTCAAGTGCACTGAAAGTGCAAAGTGGATTTGTCTTTAGTAAATAACCCCCTAGGACACTAGCATAAAACTAAATATGCAAACAAGCAGACGCTTCTCTAGATCGATCTGCTACATGGTCCCTTATACTATCCTCATTTCCTCAGGTGCAATGCCCAGCTTGTCAACTGAAAACTTATGGTATGTAAGAACTCCAGATGGCTGCACTCCACAATGTTCCAGTTTATTGAAAAGTCATAATAAACAGACATTTACAGGCAGAAAAGGGTGCTGGGTGTGCAAGGAGAAATCTTCCTTGCACCCCTGCACCTTTTTCTGCCTGTATATGTATCTGTTTATATGACTTTACAATAAACTGGAACTTTGTGAAGTGCAGTCATCCAGAGTTTTACATACCTTAGCATAAAACTGAAGAATGGGAGGGATCACATCTGGCTAACTAACAGCCTTGTTTGCTGGTGTCCAATCTTTTGTAGAAGTTATTAGATGCAGACTCTCTGCTAAATACAATTTAACATGCATCTGTACGCCATTTTTAGCTTTATTAAATTTTCTGACCACGAGTTATTAGCCAGAAAAACGTCAACTGTGTCCCTCTGTAATATAAATACATATACAGCATATACACAGACACACGCACAAGAATGTTCTTTGTAAGCATCATTTGGTCCAGCATACCGAAGGTGTGAAGAACAGTGGTTCTCAATCTTTTTAGTGCCGTGACCCCTTGACAAAATTTCCCAAGTTGTGGGGACCCCTAACAGTAAAATGATTTTTGTTACTCTTTCAATGCTGTCATTTTGCAACTGTTATGAATCGAAATATAAATATCTGATATGCAGGATATATTTTCATTTTTACAAATATAACATAATTAAACTGTCGTGATTAATCACAAAAACAATCTAATATATAGTGTGAAATATTTATTTATAATTAACATAAAAGTTGCAAATGAATAAAATGTTTACGACTTGCGTGTATTGAACTGTATTCCCCGTATTGTATAATCATGTGAAAACAAAGCATAACAGTCTTAATTAGACAGTATTAATATAATAACAGTAAAATACATTGCTTCAAAAATGTTGCAAAACCATGCATCAAAAAAACATGCATCAAAAAACTAAAGCGTCAGTGCAAACACTGAGGTTGCTTCTTTCTCATCAGAAATTCTTGGGGCAGTGTTTGCAAGAGCACAAAGAAGGTTATCTTCTGCGACAAGTCTATTTCTGTATTTAGACTTGATAATCAACAAGCTTGAAAATTCACAAGATTCACAAAGATATGTTGTTGGAAATGGAAGAAGAAGGCGCAAAACAATATCAGACTGAACAGGATATGACTGCAAACACATGATCCAGAATTTAACTGACATTGAAGAGAAATCATTTTTTGCTACATCGCTGGTAATGAGATCAAAGAACTCCTCTTGTGCATTCTCAGGAACATATTCAACTTTGAATGTAAATGAACTTCAAGCAAGTGTAAACGGGTTGTCAGGTAAATTTAGAAAGTATGATGAAATTTCGTCCGCAAGCATTTGCAAGTGTTCTTTGACAGAACTTATTGTTTTAATCCTTTTGTCAAGTTCAAAGTAATTTTCCTCAAAGAAAGCAGATAAGTTGGGCAACATGTAAATTATATTTTCATCCAATTTTTGTTGCCAAAGTTGAAGTTTCATTTGGAATGATCAGATCTTTTCAGACAAATCGAGGCATGTTGGATTTGGTCCTTGAAGTGATAAATTTAACTCGTTCAAGATTGCAAAGATGTCAACCAAGTAAGCCATTTTCTGCAGTTCATTTGCATTGCTAAAGTGCTTTGAATTGCGGTTTTGCTCTCCGATTAAAAAACGTTTTTTAGTTCATTGCGAAGATCAAAAACACATTTTAAAACATTTTCTCTCGAAAACCATATAACATCAGTGTGTAATAACAGAATATTAGCGGAAGCTTACAATACATTACAACATTTCGAAAAGAGTCGACTGTTTTAAGCACTCGCCTTTACAAAATTGACGGCACTTATGAGGCTTTTCATTACTTCTTGTAACTCTTGTGGCAGCGTCTTCACTGCTAACAATTGTCAATGAATCATACAGTGAGTTCCGATGGCTTTTGGTGACTCATTTAATACCAAACGTTAAAATCCAGACCAACATCCTAGCATAGCTGGAGCACCATCTGTGCAAACACCACAAACCTTTTCCCAAGAGATCTCATGTTTTTCCAGAAACTAACCAATTGTGTCAAATACATCACGTGCAGTAGTTGTTGTTTCAAGAGGTTTGCAAAAAAGAGACTCATCTTTAAAGTCACCATCATGTATATACCACACGTAAATCAGTAAATAAGAACAGTTTGCAACATCTGTAGATTCATCAAGCTGGGTGGCAAATATTCCAAGTGGAGCAGATTTAATTTCCTGGATTACCTGATCAATAATATCAACAGACATGTCATCTATTTGTCTGCTGACAGTGTCGTTAGATAAGGAAATTGCACTCAATTTTGTAACAGATTCAGCTCCAATCATAACTCAAACAATGTCTTTGACTGCTGGCAACAGCAAATCCTTGGCAATGGTGTGAGGTTTCTTAGCTCTGGCGATTCTGAGAGCCACCAAATATGAAGCTTCAACGGCTGCTAGGTTCTGCTTGTGGTACTTGCCGCCAGTATCAAGTCTGGTTTTCATGACACCATCAGCTTTGTTTTTAAAATACTGGATATCCTTGCCAGCAAAGCTCGGATGCTTGGTATTAAAATTACATTTCAGTTTGTTGGGCTTCATAGATTTGGCTGATAGAACTTTATTACAAATAACACATTGCGGTTTCTCAATTCCTGTTGCAACTATTGAAGTAAAACCATACTTGAAAAAATCGTCAATGTAGTTTCTCTTCTTAACATTCTTCTCTCTATGATCCATTTTCATGAGCTCACTGATAAAAAATATTATAGGAATAGCTTCAATAACACAAACTATTAACACTTAAGATTCCCCCATCCCAAGATCTCACCCACGTCTCTTCCCTTACACATCTACAGACAGAATTACAAAAGTTAAATTCCCTCTCAAAAATCCACCTGCTCAGCCACATAGCTCGGTAAATAAATTTACATCATAGCGGACCACACCAAGTTCCTAGACAGCATGAGTCTGATCAACAAGCTGTTTATATGCAAATAATAAAAACTTACATACCTAAGAATACCCTTCCTACAGGGTGACACCGCCGCTGTGTGATTTCACTGCAGAACATGGAGCGTTGTCACCCTCCTACAGGAACTGGTAAAATAATGGCTGTACTGGCAGGACCAACAGGTGATAAAACTGCTTGAGGGGACTCAGAGATACCAAATATTGCAGTGTGATGTTAGTGACAGAGCATATCGTAGACAGCAGTGTTATCTTCCCTAGAGTTCCACCTGGAGGCATCGGGAGAAAGGATGAGGACAGCAGGAGAACACTGCTTGGGAGTCTACATGGAGGAAGCAGCCATGTGGGCTGGTGAGTTCACAGTCAGAGGAACTCACCAGTTAGTTACTGCAAAGATGCCTCAGCAGGTCCAGTGGTATGTATTCTCCACCCATATACTCATGCAAGATAAAGAGCCATCATTGCGCAATATTCCAAAAAGTGCTTCCTGATGACGCATATTTCATGCAAAAACTATATAAGCTCAGTTTACTGGTAAAAATAAGTGTAAAATGCAAGACATCCGTGGTTGTAAAAAAGATGTCCACTTGTCGATTTCTAACTGTAACCTTACTGCAGGCAGTGCGGGGTGTACCAAGATGGCGGCGAAGGAACGTCACTTCCACGTGGTCTCTCCTCTCCCGGAAGTCACGTCTCGCTGGCAGAGATGGACCTGACATTATTATGTACGAAGTTGGGTCTGTCTGGAATGGACCAGCATTCTGGACCCCCTGGCAATTCGCCAATTGACCCCCCGGGTTGAGAGACGCTGTTTTAGAATGATGCCCAACTGAGTATTTCCCAGCATGAGATAAACACTACACACTCAGACTTGCCCTGGGATCTGCATCTAATAGGTGTCTTCCCAGACAACAGCAGCCTAAGAAAGGAAGTGGAATTTGAATGTGGTTATAATTGCAAAAAAGGTTTATACTCTTCTGTTGTGGCTTAAGGAAAATTCTTTGGAAATGTTCATATCCTTCCTATGTTTAATTACAGCCATGTTTAGTAAATAGGAGCTGTGCCTGCTTAAATGTTATCACTTTTCTATATCTGTAATCATAAAAATAGATATGATTATTAAAAAGGAGGTAATTCTGATATGATTTCAAACAAAACCCTCTGGGTAAAGAATTCCCCCATCAATAAAATCTCCCAAATAGTAAACTCCTGCTACTATGCAATAATATCATATCAAACAAAGTCAACATGCATGTGTGACCGAATATTTATAATTCCACTGCAGCAAGTCAATGTCAAATTCATTAAAATGTATTTTCATGGTGAATACATATGGGCATCACATTGCACATAATTTCCTCTCTCAAGAGGGTAATCAGTCAGTTCTTGCAGACCGTGAACAATAGCATGAGTAATGTGAGAAAGCTGCCACTCTGTAAATAGAAATATTTATCTGTCTTTTGAAGCCAAGACAGATTTGATGATTGGTTTAGAATGATTTTCAAATCGGACTGTATAAACAGACTGAACCATATGCAGAGCAGAGTTTGTTTCTTATGGCCTGAGGGCAACACAAGATAGTAATCTGAGGTGCAAAAGTATACGTTTACAATAAAGTGATATCAGCTAATCTGATATAAAGATGCTTTACAAAATTAGTATAATGTCTAGCAATAAAGGCTCTACTTTTCATCTTCTTTTCCAGCCTTCTGCTGGCCACATAATCAATTATTCACCTACATATACTCTAAGAGGACAATATAAGGAAATATTTATATCTATGAACTCCCACTTTTGCCACACCAGTCCCAGTGTCACCAGACCAGTGTAAGTCAGTAACAGTATTACTGATCACTGTCACACTAGTCCTCAGTGTCACCAAACCAGTGTAAGCCAGAAAGTGTTCCTGACCACCACCACACCAATGTAGTGTTGCCTCTGCCTGCTACCAATAATAATCTATGGTCTGTTTACTGATCACTTTTCTGACTGTTGCCTGGACCGATTCTTTGCCTGTTTGCTGACCATGTCTCTGCCTGCAACCTGAACTGACCCATCTACACATTCAACTGACTATGTTCCTGTGAGACACCAGTCCTGGCCATCTCCTGTGGACAACTGCACTCCCGGAACCACAGGAACTTTTTGTTCTTCCTTTCTTTAGCCTCCTATTTTTCCTGGCCAGTGAACATGGCAATCCTGGGGGCAGGCATGAATTAGTAGGCTAGGCTTGCTTGGCTTATATAAAAAAACAGACGAATGGGGTACCGGCGCCAACTATTATATTATATTAATATGCGTTTTATGAAGGCTGCACTCTAGAAAGTAGGGGACCAGATGTCCATTTACTTATTTGAAACAGGTTATAGGGGAGATGCGCCAATCAAAGAAAGATATGTGTAACCTTAAACACCTTGAAAAACACAGTTTGGAAGAACTGTTGTGTGTTACTGCTTATCAACTGCGGATCCCTTTAGGGTCAACTCGGTCCTCTAGTAGGTAAGGTGGGATACAATAGCGATTAGCATCAATTACTATGCTATAATGCCAGGTACTCCTATCCAGACGGGTAGGTATTTTTAAACACTCCTTTCCCTTATATAAAAAAATCTTTACACCCCTATCCTAATTCCGTGTAGGAAAATCAAATCCTATTAATCATATACATCCCAATCCTGTGAAGAAAAGATTTTTACAAAATATATAAAAAAAAATTCAAAGTATACATCTATGTGTGTCTATTTTCCTGTGAAAAAAGAGAAGCTGTGTAAACAAACTCCTATACGTGTATGTCTAAACTCCTGTGGGAGAGAACTTGGTACAACCAAGCCACACTCTTACTCAAAACAACAAAAACAAAGAACAAAAACAAGCCAGCATGCCAAATAATGTAGTTTTTTGTATAACGTGATACAAATCCCCCCTCCCCTCCTGTGATCCCACTCCTATGGAGAAAAATTCAGAAAATGTCCAAATTTTCGAATTCAATGTGCCATAAAAAATTAATATGCAACATATAAGAAAAACGATCTATTATATAAAGAAAGTTCATGTGCTGACACCACTGCTATTTAAATCGATCCGTGACCCATCAGTTCCACTCAAATGCCCCACTGGTGATTAACTCCTCCGCAGTTTAGTATATATCACCCTTGTGTGAATCCACCACCGCTATAAAAATGGCCACTCACCAGATGTAGGTGAGTTTTTGGCGATTGGTTAATTAATCTGGATAACCACTCCTTTGCTCAGGTTTGTCCTCTCTCAGGAATCCAAATTACGTTTAATGCAGGGAATGTCCTCCGTGCTCCAGGGAAATAATAATAAGAAATGCTCCCATAGCGTAATACGTTCAATAAAAAATTTATTCAGACAAAGAAAGTTTAAAAAAACAAGCAAGCTGTGCACTCACATTCTCCTGTGCCCTCAAAGCTGGCACTGAGCCGCTCTAGCCGTGTAAAAGGGGGACCTCCAGTCACAGAGAGTACCACAAGGTTGTGTCACCTGTCCCCTCGTTCACCCACCAGCTGACCTGCAATAGAATCACCCAGCAGCCTCTACGCGTTTCGCATGAAGATATGCGTCATCAGGAAGCTCCTGAAAAACTCACCTACATCTGGTGAGTGGCCATTTTTATAGCG
The DNA here is from genome assembly GCA_028564925.1 of Lithobates sylvaticus. Taxonomy (NCBI): domain Eukaryota; kingdom Metazoa; phylum Chordata; class Amphibia; order Anura; family Ranidae; genus Lithobates; species Lithobates sylvaticus. Next base: position 354,708,844 of record CM053030.1, on the reverse strand, counting down.
GTGGTGGATTCATACAAGGGTGATATATACTAAACTGCGGAGGAGTTAATCACCAGTGGGGCATTTGAGTGGAACTGATGGGTCACGGATCGATTTAAATAGCAGTGGTGTCAGCACATGAACTTTCTTTATATAATAGATCGTTTTTCTTATATGTTGCATATTAATTTTTTATGGCACATTGAATTTGAGAATTTGGACATTTTCTGAATTTTTCTCCACAGGAGTGGGATCACAGGAGGGGAGGGGGGATTTGTATCACGTTATACAAAAAACTACATTATTTGGCATGCTGGCTTGTTTTTGTTCTTTGTTTTTGTTGTTTTAAGTAAGAGTGTGGCTTGGTTGTACCAAGTTCTCTCCCACAGGAGTTTAGACATACACGTATAGGAGTTTGTTTACACAGCTTCTCTTTTTTCACAGGAAAAAAGACACACATAGATGTATACTTTGAATATTTTTTTATATATTTTGTAAAAATCTTTTCTTCACAGGATTGGGATGTATATGATTAATAGGATTTGATTTTCCTACACGGAATTAGGATAGGGGTGTAAAGATTTTTTTATATAAGGGAAAGGAGTGTTTAAAAATACCTACCCGTCTGGATAGGAGTACCTGGCATTATAGCATAGTAATTGATGCTAATCGCTATTGTATCCCACCTTACCTACTAGAGGACCGAGTTGACCCTAAAGGGATCCGCAGTTGATAAGCAGTAACACACAACAGTTCTTCCAAACTGTGTTTTTCAAGGTGTTTAAGGTTACACATATCTTTCTTTGATTGGCGCATCTCCCCTATAACCTGTTGCTTGGCTTATAGCAGGCATGTCCAAAGTCCGGCCCGAAGGGCCAATCACGGCCCGCGTTCCCGGGTTTCAGACGGTCCGCCTAGTAATTTTGACATGTATATCTTTTGTGGGCCCAATGAACCCCTGAGATATATGCTGACTGCCTTGGAGGGGACGGGGAGGGGGCGGGACAAGTGCCGTACATACCGTGAGAATCTTTGTTTACACTGCAGCCTCTGTAAAATGAAGTCCTGTCTTCTGTGCTACCATTGGACGACTGTTCTGTCCATCATAGGAGGCAGGACTTTCTATTAACCTGTTGCCGAACACCCACTGTCAATTGACGGCGGATCGGTTCGGCTCTCGTGGCGGGCCGCCGTCATATGACAGCGCTAACATTTTGGCCACTAGGGGGCGCGCACGCCGCATCGCTGGACCCGATGCGTGTGCCCGGCGGCCGCGATGTCCGCCAGGCATCCGCGATTGCCCAGTAACTGAGCAGGACGTGGATCTGTGTATGTAAACACACAGATTTACGTCCTGTCACTGGAGAGGAGACCGATGGTGTGTCCCTTGTACATAGGGACACCGAGCGGTCCCCTCCCCCAGTCAGTCCCCTCCCCCCACAGTTAGAATCACTAACATAGGGAACATATCAACCCCTGCAGCGCCCCCTAGTGTTAACCCCTTCCCTGCCAGTCACATTTATACAGTAATCAATGCATTTTTATAGCACGGATCGCTGTATAAATGTGAATGGTCCCAAAAATGTGTCAAAAGTGTCCGATATGTCCGCCGCAATGTCGCAGTCAGGATAAAAATTGCAGATCGCCGCCATTACTAGTAAAAAAAAAAATAATAATAAAATGCTATAAATCTATCCCCTATTTTGTAGACGCTCTAACTTTTGCGCAAACCAATCAATATACGCTTATTGCGATTTTTTTAACCAAAAATATGTAGAAGAATACGTATCGGCCTAAACTGAGGAAAAAATTTGTTTAAAAAAAATAAATAATTGGATATTTATTATAATAAAAAGTAAAAAATATTATGTTTTTTCAAACTTGTCCCTCTTCTTTTGTTTATAGCGCAAGAAATAAAAACCGCAGAGGTGATCAAATACCATCAAAATAAAGCTCTATCTGTGGGGAAAATGTTTTATTTGGGTACAGCATTGCATGTCCGTGCAATTGTCATTCAAAATGCGACAGCCCTGAAAGCTGAAAAATGGCTTGGTCAGGAAGGAGGTGTTCGTGCCTGGTAGGCAAGTGGTTAAAGAGGCCACGAGAAAACAGGAGTTTCTCCTGTATGTCTGTTGGCATTCATCCCACCCCCTCCCTGTCTCCTCCAAGGCTGCAGATGGGCATGAATCAGGCTGCACTGATGGCAATGGTGAGTCTGCATTCATGTCGATGGGAGTGCTGCATTCATGACAATGGGCGTGCTGCATTCATGACAATGGGGATGCTGCATTCATGACAATGGGGATGCTGCATTCATGACAATGGGGATGCTGCATTCATGTCAATGGGGATGCTGCATTCATGTCAATGGGGTTTGCTGCATTCATGTCAATGGGGTTTGCTGCATTCATGTCAATGGGGTTTGCTGCATTCATGGCAATGGGGGTGCTGCATTCATGGCAACGGGGGTGCTGCATTCATGGTAATGGTGGGGCTTCATTCATGGCAATGGTGGAGCTGCATTCATGGCACTTGTGAGGCTGCAGATGGGCACTGACCCTTATTTTGTTTCACAGTTCTTTATTTAAAATGTAAGATTTTTTTCTGAGACTTCCTTTTTAAAGTGAAGGTGCATGTTATAAGCCGATAAATAGGGTATATCCAAAAAATACGCCCAAGCTAATCTCTTCACCACACACAGCCACAAAGAAAAGAGCATTTTTGTTGGGCAGTGTATTAGTGCTCGGACAAACACACTTATGCCCCATACACACGGTCGGAAAATCCGACCACAAAATCCATCCGATTTTGTCCGACGGATTTAGTCCGACACTGGTGTTGCATACACACGGTCGGACAAAGTTGTCGGAAAATCCGATCATTCTGAACGTGGTGACGTTTGTTGCCTACGACGGGACTACGTAGAGGCTAGTAGCCAATAGCTTTGGTCTCGTAATGTGATCTGAGCATGCGTGGCACTTTGTCCGTCGGAATTCGCTACACACGATCGGAATTGGTGTGATTGGACTTTGTTGTCGGAAAATCTATCCAGCAGGAGATAGAACTTTGTCCGTCGGACAATCCGATGGAAACTGTCCGATGGTGCATACACACGGTCGGAATTTCCGACAACATTGTCCGATAGGACAGAATCCATCGGAAAATCCAACCGTGTGTATGGGGCTTTAGACCGAATTTTAATGGTTTAAAGAATGTCAGGCAAAATGGTCGGCCCTCACGCATGTTCACTTCATCAAATCTGGCCCTCTTTGAAAAAAGTTTGGACACCCCTGGCTTATAGGAACTGGCACAACTATAGGTGATGCAACAATAAGCTACATTCCCTGACCACTCATATAGAGGCGACCATTAGAATACATTGATTTTGATACCATTGGTTGATATACAATGTCCAGTATATAATCTGTCTGAAAAGTAAAAAAGTCCAACACATGTGGTATCGCCATACTCCGAAGTAGTAGTAGAATGTGTACTTTGTGACAACTTTGTGTAAAAAAAGTTCATTTTTAATTTCTGTCTGCATTTTCCAAAAAAGTATGGCAAAACAATGAAGTCTTCAAAAGACTCACCATGCCTCTTAAAAAATACCTTGGGGTGTTTGCTTTCCAAAATGTGGTAATTTTTTGGGCGTTATCGCTGTCCTGGTGCTCCAGGGCCTCCAAAAATGTGATAGGTAGTCAGGAAATAAGATGCATAATTTATGCCCCTAAAACACCTGAAGATGCTTCTTGGATTTCGGGTCCCTCTGTGGCAAAGCTGGGAAAAAGTCTCACACATGTAGTATCGCCATACTCATGAGAAGTAGTAGAATGTGTTTTGGGATGTAATATTAAGTATGCTTATGATATGTTAGAAAAAACGTATTAATTGGCGACTCTGTGTACTAAAATAAATTTTTTTTTTCCAACACTACCTTCCACCCACTTCCTATACAATCTTACTGTACAATCTCCTTTAGATCTCTCATCAGCTATGTAGTACAAGGGCCTGTCCTGTTTGATACAAATTGTATGGATTGTTGAGGTGTGTCCTCCTATTCCATAGAAATTTTGGATAACCCTCTGCACACTGCTATATACCCTTTCTAGCAAACTTTGCAGTGAAAACCAGGGATTTTTAGTTCACACATATAGCAATACATGTTTAAGCTGGCCAATAGGGAAGGGCCCGGTGTTCGATTCGAACCCAGCCATAGCCGTTAGCAGTGGCACGCTCAGTGCGCCTGCGCGACTCTGTCTACGGTGTATGCTCTGCAGACAGCGGTGCCTGTCTTTTTGAAAATATCTCCTAAACCGTGTAGGTTTAGGAGATATTTCTTTGACCTACAAGTAAGCCTTAATCTAGGCTTACCTGTAGGTTAAAGTGGTTTGTAAGGGTTTACAACCACTTTAGTGCCAATGGTCCCAAAAATGTGTCTGCCATTATGTCGCAGTCCCAATAAAAATCGCAGATCGCCACCATTAATAGTAAAAAAAAAATTTATAATAAAAATGCCATAAAACTATCCCCTATTTTGTAGATGCTATAACTTTTGTGCAAACCAATCAATGTACGCTTATTGTGATTTTCTTTACCAAAAATATGTAAAAGAATACATACCGGCCTAAACTGAGGAAAAAAAATGTTTTTTTATATATTTTTGGGGGATATTTATTATAGCAAAAAGTAGAAAATATTGTGTTTTTTTTTTCAAAATGGTCGCTCTTTTTTTTGTTTATAGCGCAAAAAATTAAAACCAAAGAGGTGATCAAATACCACCAAAAGAAAGCTCTATTTGTGGGAAAAAAACAACATCAATTTTGTTTGGGTGTAACGTTGCACGACCGCACAATTGTCAGTTAAAGCGACGCAGTGCCGAATCGCAAAAAGTGCTCTGGTCAGGAAGGGGGTAAAATCTGCCGGGGCTGAAGCGGTTAATGTCTCTCCATTGCTTTCCAAATTTTGCTCTGAACAGTCTTCCTGGTCTTCTTGTAATTTTTCATGGACGGGCAGATGCATTGTTCTCCCTATCTCTTTCAAACAATCCCGACAAACATTCCAGCTAGCTTTTTCAAAACGTTACAATCTATATTCAACAAATTTGTTTGGACTTCCAAATCCCTCAGGATTTAACATACTATTCTCCGCAGACCAAAAACATTAGGAGGACTGGCACTCCCTGACATTAAGCTTTACTATTTAGCCACTCATCTTTCAAGAGCCATAGATTGGTGTTGATATTCTGATATTAACCACTTAAAGACCAAGCCTCTTCTGGCACTTTTTGCTAGAAAATTACTTATAACCCCCAAACATTCTAAATATTTTTTTTTGCAAATGGTGATCATTGCAGTTTTTTATGTCACACGGTATTTGCGCAGTGGTTTTTCAAACGCAATTTTTAAAAATAAATTTTAACTGGTTACCGCCCCGCCTATGGCAGAATGACACCAGGGCCAACCTCTCGCCGGCAGAAACGGTAAGCAAGAGAGACATCAGCAACACCACTTGGAACGCTTTCAAGAGCTGAAAAGAACAATACCGCAGTTGTGGCTGATATCTTCAGCCATAATCCCTGTAAACCACTTGCAAACTGCAACATATTTATACGCATTGCGGTAGGCAAGTGGTTAAATAGGTTTCCTAAAGTAAAGTTGGGGGGGCGGAGCTAGCGCGCGGCATGTGAGGAGTGCGGGACCGGAGCTCCGTCGGCTGATTACTGATCCTGCTTAGATCCTGGGACACCGGCACCGCAAATTACGACTGGATAGCGTGGGATGAGTGTGGGAACCCCCCGGGCACCTCCAGAGATGGTGAAATACGGCCCCCCCTGGAAAAAGACCGCCGGAGAGCGACTGGCTCAATTTGCCTGGGGCTCTCAAGATGGCGCCGGCTCACACGAGGAGGAGGAATGGCCGCCGCTACAGCGTTCAGGGGAACATCCGCAGCAGGCATCTCCCCTCCAGAACATGTTGAGTCCACAATCCCAGAGAGTGAGAGGGACAAGGAGGGGGAGATCACTGGACAGGCTGTCAGATAGCAGGGCCAGGAGTGAGAGGGCAGCTAAGGGGGAGGAAGAACTGTCCCTGAACCAGATGATGGCTGCCATACAGGGATGCCAGAGCAAGCTAATCACACATTTTGATGAACTGAAAATGGAATTCTCGTTTCTGAAGCATGATGTGCAGAAACTGAGGGAAAAGACGCAGGGCACGAAGCGCAGAGTGAATGTGCTTGAGGAAGTTCTCAGACCATTAGACACTGCTGCACAAGTGACAAAAAAAACGTTGTCGGAGCACACTTTAAAAATGGCGGACATGGAGGACCGCATGAGAAGAAACAATATAAGACTAGTGGGGTTCCCGGAAGGTGTGGAGGGACGGCGTCCAGAAGAATTCCTTGAAAAGTGGCTGCTGGACAATATGGCCCCTGAGACTTTTCACAAACATGTTTGCCATAGAAAGGGCCCACCGTATACCAGGCAGAGCTCCTCTTAAGGGAGCCCCCCCCCAGCCCCCCCCCCCCCCCCCCAAGATCCATGATTGCTAAAGTTCTTCACTTCCGAGACAGGGAGAATATTCTGTGAGGGGCCCGGATGGGACCTAAGCTAAGGGTAGATGGAAACCGCATAGCAATATACCCAGACTTTTCGGCAGTAACACAGAAACAGAGAGCTTCCTTTCAGCCCATAAAGAGAATATTATATATTGTCGCAGACCCCGACAACCAACGGCCAGGGTTTTTTTTGGCGTAGGGATTCCCCTTTAAATCCATACCAGGTGACGGGGCTAGCGCGGCGGCATTCACTAGTCCTGTCTACCTGCAGTCACGTTCTAAATGAACGGACTTTCCTTTGTGTGTGAGGCAAGTCCGTTCGTTTCAAAAGTCCCGTGGACTAGCACACAGACCGCGGGATTGTCCACCGGACTGCCGAGTCCAGCGGACAATGTTAAGTCTGAACTTAAAACTTAGTCCGCCGGACTTTTGGGAGGAAAAAGTCCGCCGGCGCCCACACACGGACGGATTGTCCGGCGGACTCTAGTGTGTACGCGGCCTAAGAAGGAAGACAGGACCCTGAAACGACAGGTCTGGCCTCTAGGGAAGGTCATTTCCTAGTAATCTGTGTACCAGGTTCTTATTCAGTTTGGCCTAATATAAAGCGCCAGCTTCTTCTTCTGCTCTATCCTGTAGAGCTGGCGAGACAGAAATCACACTAGGGGGGAAGGAATAGATTAGCTTGAATTGATACAAGGGGATTATCAAGGCACTCAATACCAAGGCTATGAGTCCTTGGTCCTGGCCACAAACTCAGGTTGACAAGAGGCAAAATCAGGTTGAAAATGTTTGGGTGAAGAGGCCCATTCCCCTTGATCCAGGTGGTTGCATCTGCGGTAACCTGCTTTCCAGCTGTTCATTCCTGGTATGTGGACCACAGAGTATGCTGGACAGTGAGTCTCTGTCTATGAGATCATTTAACTTGCTTCCTTCAGAGTTGCATGGCTCCTGGTGCTCACTTGGTGGTTGATGTAGGCCACGACTGTGTCATTGTCTGATTGTACCCTAATTGGGCATTCTTGCAGAAGGGGTGTTTGTTCCAGGTCAAGATGTTCATCTTAAATTAAATTTTGCAAATGGTACAGCCTCTAAGGAGGATACCTCACCCCAGAGGTAGTTTTCAGGGACTGGGATCCAAAAGGATGAACAACAGCCCTAGACCAGTGCCAAGATGAGCGCCCATGCAGGATCTAGTGTCTAAAGCAACATTACAGGCCATCCCCATGGCATGGGGTACATGTACAGCTCCCAAGGTTTTGCCAAAATTGCACCGATCTGGATGCACTGCTTCTATTGTCACATTAGAAGACAGTAAAGAAGATGATTGTAGAATCTGAGATAAAATAACCCAAAACATCTTCTCTTCTTTCTTTACATTAATTGTCCTTTTTTTTTTAGAAATGTTTAAAAAAAGTAAAACATTTTTGCTTACCTGTGAAGAAAGTAGATTGCAGTCAATGTGCATTCCCTTTCCGGTTTTACTTTTTTGTAGTAACCCAGCCATTATGGCGCCATGGGCATATAATCCTGTTGCAAGATCAGTCATAGCCACACCTGGCCGGACAGGGTCTCCATCCTAAAAGTCAACAAAGATTTGACTAGAGAGGACACACAATGCAAATCAAAATCCACAAATAATTAACAAATAATGACATATATAGGACGTTTCTATGTATGATAACGTAAGAAAATTAACATTATACAGTACTTTGTCCATATGAATGGCTGCACATAATTTAAATTCTGCTACAGTTGGGCCCAGATGCACTAGAATATTCTTTAAGGAAACATTATTTCTGGCATGTAATGTAATGGTATACTCTACCATTTCACAATGGATAAATGCGGTTGACCAAATTATTCCTTATAAAAAAAAATTATCGTTGCAAATAGAAACTGCCCTGAAAAATATCATAAAATATGAGACGTTTGGTGCAATTCTACCTTTACATTTAACACCAATAGGTGTTAACCTACAGCAATATCTTGGTGTTCCCCATGGAAACCACCAGGATCACTCATAATAGGTCTATTGACAATTGTTTATTGTTTTCTATGCATCACTACAACAAAAGAGACAGATGTTTAATTGTTTCTATTTTTGTTTATTGAAATACTTGTTTTTATTGCATGCATGTTTTATGTTATTGCACTGTTATCACACTGCATTGTGTCACTATACAATTTAATCAATAAACAGAATAAAAAAAAAATTGAACTGGATTATACAAAAGTCAGATGTTTTTCTGCATGCACTGTATATGTAATCTAGTGCCCTGTTACATCTGCAGGGAATTCACCACCTGTATTACAATATTAAATGCACTGAACATGCATACATGGGCAGTTGGCAGCTCTGCTTGATTATAGTAATTATATGAATCCACAATCCACACCTAATTATTATCAATAAATGACAGCTTAGCATTGGCAATGCTGTATCAGAGTATAGCATGGAGGACAACCTATGAACATACGAGCTACCATTATGACCTCATTGCATCAACAGGAGAACTATAAGGCGGCAAAAAAAAAAAAAATAAGGTAAATCGATGTTTCAGTTCTATCATACAAGACACCATTTATGATATCTTTCTTTAACCACTTCAATACCAGACACTTTCGCCCCTTCCTGCCCAGGACAAATTTTCAGCTTTCATCGCTGTCGCACTTTGAATGACAATTGCACGGTCATGCAACACAGTACCCAAAACTAAATTTTTATAATTTTTTTCCCAAAAAATAGTGCTTTCTTTTGGTGGTATTTGGGGGGTTTTTATTTTTTGCTAAACAAACGAAAAAAGGCCGTGATTCTTTTAATAAAAATAAAAAATATTCTTTGTTCCTGTTATAAAATTTTGTTTTCTCGTTCACTGACAGGCACTGATTAGGCAGCACTGATGGGCACTGATGAGTTGGCACTGATATGTAGAATTGATGGGCACTGATAGGCAGCACTGATGGGCACTGATGAGTTGGCACTGATGGGCAGGCACTTCTATGTAAAATTTATGGGCACTGATAGGGGGCACTGATATGTAGCACTGATGGGCACTGATGGGCAATGATAGGTGGCACTGAAAGGCAGCACTGACAGGTGGAACTGATGAGCACTGACAGGCGGAACTGATGAGCACTGACAGGCGGAACTGATGAGCACTGAGAGGCAGCACTGATGAGCACTGACAGGCGGCACTGATGGACACTAATAGATGGCACTGATGGGCAGCACTGATGAGGTACTGGCAGGTGTTACTGATGGGCACTAATTGGCACTGTGATGGGCACTGATTGGCACTGTGGTGGGCACTGATTGGCACAGTTATAAGCACTGACAGGCATGTCTGATGTGCACTGACTGGCAGCTGATGGGCACTGATTGGCATTGTTTTGGCACCTCTCATGTGCCGATTATCACCGCAAACCCCCCCCCCCCCCTCTGACAGGGAGAGCCACCGATCGGCTCTCAATCGTCAGCACGAACCGAGGAAAGCCGTTTACCTGCACTTCCTGGTTCACGCTGTGATCAGCTGTGATTGGTCAGTAAGGAGCCTCAGTCAGATCGGATCAGAGTGACACACAGCACCACTGACCACCCCTCTGTGCGCACGGACATCATATGACGCCCAGTCAGGATAACTGAACCAGCGCCTGGCCGTCATTCTGCTATAGGCCCGGCGGTAATTTGTTTAATTATATAGACAAGGTGTAACATAGCTATTCTAAAATACCTTAATACCAAAAGCTTCATTGCATTGTTTCTAAAATAAAGGAAATCCCCTCTTAGACAGTTGTTACTGGAATAAGTGCCCTAATTGAATGATTTTTACACTATTTCTGTTCTGATGACAATTTGTAACTTTGGATTTTCCTTCACTTTCATACCTTGTGACAATGGCTGCCAGGACAAATATAGAAGCTAAATCTTGGCAGTGGGGGGTCACAGTAAACAATACAAATCTGGCAAGATTTAACGTTTCTTTCCAAAACCAAAGTATTTTGCTTTAGAGGCACTTTAAAGCATATATAAACCCCAAAATCTTCCATGTGTAAAAACAAAAATCCCCACGCTACCCACAAATTAAACAATAAATGATAATAATACAATATAATATATGTTGCCGCTAAACTACTGCCGGGCCTTCCCACACCAAAATAATCTATAACATCCAAAGTGCAGCGCAACAATAACAATAAAAACACTTCATTGAACTGCTTACAGTAAATAAAAATTAGGGGAAATCCTATGAGGAAGTCACTGATCATCATGTGAAAAAACGCATAATCACGCTCGGAACTGGAAGTAGGCCATCTTTATACATACCAAAAGAATTGATGTCTTTCCTTAAGTTGAAGCTGTGCTTCATAGAAGATTACAGATTGGCTGTTAATAAATCCGGTGGATTGATGCAGCATATACCTACCCAGGTTACAGGGTAAAAGCAAATATTTGGCTTACCGTATATACTCGAGTATAAGCCGAGTTTTTCAGCACATTTTTTTGTGCTGAAAGTGCCCCCCTCGGCTTATACTCGAGTCAAGCACTTTTCTGCAGCAAAAAAAAAAAAATCCGACCCGACTTTGGGGCCCCGTATCTCCCAAATTTGGTGTGCCAACCCAGTGGACCTAGCACTATAACATATCCAAAGATGGGGTTCCTAGCACTAAGTGGCCCCGAGATACAGGGCCCCAAAGTCGGTTTAGAAAATGTCATTCTCTGCTGCAGAAAAGTGCTTGAGATTTTCTGACCCGAATTTGGGGCCCCATATCTCGGGGACACTTGGTGCTAGGAACCCCAAATGTTGTATTCCAACCCAGTGGAATTAGCACTACAACATATCTAAAGATGGGGTTCCTAGCACTAAGTGACCCTGAGATACAGGGCCCCAAATAGGTCAACTGTGTCCATCTGCATGGGCACAGTGAGGCTGCAAATGGGCATCGTTGACCCTCTTTTCCATTTACAGTAGCTGCGCATTTCTCACCCTAGGCTTATACTCGAGTCAATAAGTTTTCCCAGTTGTTTGTGGTAAAATTAGGTGCCTCGGCTTATATTCGGGTCGGCCTATACTCGAGTATATACGGTACCTTAGTTTGGATATCGAGGTAAGTGACTTGACTGAGAGGTGGAATATGCACAGCAGGCACACATGATAAGGATGCACTTATATAACATGAAGAGGGCAATGTATAAAGATAGATAATAGGACTTTTGTTATTTATTGTCACTTTTTAGTGGTCACACCTTAACCACTTCAATACTGGGCACTTAAACACCTTCCTGCCCAGACCAATTTTCAGCTTTCAGCGCTGTCGCACTTTGAATGACAATTGCGCGGTCATGCTACACTGTACCCAAATAAAATTTGTATCATTTTTTCCCCACAAATAGAGCTTTTTAGATCACCTCTACGGTTTTTATTTTTTGCTAAACAAATAAAAAAAGACCGAACATTTTTATTTTATTTTTTTGTTTCAGTTTCAAAACTTCGTAAATAAGTACGTTTTCTCCTTCACTGATGGACACTGATGGGGCTGCACTGACAGGCACTGATAAGGCAGCACTAATGGGCACCGATGAGGTGGCACCAATGAAGTGGCACTGATGAGGTGGCATTAATGGTCACTGATATGTGGCACTGACAGGCGGCACTGATGGGCACTGATAGGTGGCACTGATGGGCAACACGGATGGGCACTGATAGGTGGCACAAATTGGCACTGATAGCTGGCACGGATTGGCATAGATAGGCAGCATGAATGGGCATGGATAGGCGGCACAGATGGGCATGGATAGGCGGCACGGATGAGCATGGATGGGCACTGATAGGTTGCACGGATGGGCACTGATAGGTGGCACAGATGGGCACTGATAGGTGGCACGGATGGGCACTGATAGGCGGCATTGTATTGTTTTGTACTGATGGATGCAAATCAGTGCCAAACAATAATGCATGCCAATCAGTGATGCCCATTGTGGGCACTGATTGGCATCCATTGTGGGCACTGCCTGGCATCCCTGGTGGTCTAGGGTGGCATACCTGGTGCTGGGCATCCCTGGTGGTCTGGTGGCGTCCCTGGTGGTCCAGTGTGGGCATCCTCTGGGGGGCTGCGCTGATAATCGATCAGCACAGACCCCCCCTGTCAGAGGAGCAGCCAATCGGCTCTCCTCTACTCGTGTCTGATAGACGGGAGTGAGGAAAAGCCGATCAACGGCTCTTCCTATTTACACTGTGATCAGCCGTGATTTGACACGGCTGATCACGTGGTAAAGAGTCTCCGTTGGAGACTCTTTACCGAGATCGTAGTTGTAGCGTGTCAGACTGACACCCCACAACAAAGATCGCTGCGATGCGCGCCCCCAGGGCAGCGGCTCAAATCCTCATATGTCATATAACACCCAGCCAGGATTTTGAAACCACTTTGAAGCCGTTATTCACCTATAGGGCGGGCGGCAAGTGGTTAACCACTTCAATACAGGGCACTTATACACCTTCCTGCCCAGACCAATTTTCAGCTTTCAGCAATTTGAATGACAATTGCGCGGTCATGCTACGCATTTTTATAATTTTGTTCCCACAAATGGAGCTTTCTTTTGCTAGTATTTGATCACCTCTGCGGTTTTTATTTTTTGCTAAACAAATAAAAAATGACCGAACATTTTGAAAAAAAAAAAAAGTTTTGCTTTTGTTTCTGTTATAAAATTTTGTAAATAAGTAAGTTTTCTCTTTTACTGATGGGCACTGATAAGGCGGTACTGACGGGCACTGATAAGGCGGCACCGATGAGGTGGCACCAATGAGCGGGCACTGATATGCAGCACTGATGGGCACTGGTAGGTGGCACTGATATGCAGCACTGATGGGCAATCATGGGTGGCACTGGTGGGCCCTGATAAGCGACACTGATGGCCACTGAAAGGCTGCAAAGATGGGTACTTATGGGTGGCACTGATAGGCGGCACTGATAGGTGGCACTGCTGGGCACTGATAGGTGGCACTGCTGGGCACTGATAGGTGGCACTGCTGGGCACTGATGGGCATTGATACGTGGCACTGATGGGCACTGATACGCGGCACTGATATGAGGCACTGATAGACATCCCTGCTGGCAGTGGTAGGCATTGTGAGTGGGCACTGATTGACAGCTGCCTGGGCACAGATTTGCATTTCCCGGGGGGTCTAGGGGGGCATACCTGGTGGTCCAGTGTGGCTGGCCATCCTGGTGGTCCTGGGCGGCATGATGGTGGTCCTGGGCGGGATCCGAGGGGGGGCTGCGCTGATAAACAATGAGCACAGACCCCCCCCCCTCCTGTCAGGAGAGCAGCCGATCGGCTCTCCTCTACCTGCATCTGTCAGACGCGAGTGAGGAAAAGCCGATCACCGGCTCTTTCTGTTTACATCGTGATCAGCCGTGTTTGGACAAGGCTGATCACGTGGTAAAGAGCCTCCGTCAGAGACTCTTTACCTAGATCGGAGTTGCGGTGTGTCAGACTGACACACCGCAAGTCAGGATATTGAAACCACTTTGCCGACGTTATTCTGCTATATGGCGGGCGGCAAGTTGTTAAAAGTGGAACGTCACTCTCCCAATCAACATTGATTATTTTTAATCCTCAAGCTGCTAGCATTAGTAAATAGATAGGAAAGAATATCATATTTACTTGTTTTTAACTTTGCTTTTACCTTTCTTCAGTTACTTCCTTCCATCGCAAAAGTTCCAACGTCAAAAAAATCTAAAGTGCCCATTTTGAAGGCTTATATGAAAGTTATTGGCCATACAAAGAATATCGGGGTCCGGGTACTGCCCTGTAGGACCAATGCAAAAATATTTTTTTTTTAAAAGATTGTTAAAGATTGTTAAAAAATTGATTGTTTTTAGCCCCGGAAGATTTGGCTGCTCAATGACCAGGCCATTTTTTGCGATACGGCACTGCGTTGCTTTAACTGAAAATTGCGGTCATGCAACGTTGTACCCAAACAAAATTTATGTCCTTTTTTTCCCACAAATAGAGCTTTCTTTTGGTGGTATTTGATCATTTTTGCAGTTTTTATTTTTTGCGCTATAAACAAGAAGAGAGCGAAAATTTTGAAAAAAAAACACTATATTTTGTACTTTTTGCTATAATAAATATTCCCAATTTTTTTTAAAAAAGCTAATTTTTTCCTCAGTTTAGGCCGATATGTATTCTGCTACATATTTTTGGTAATAAAAATTGCAATAAGCGTAAATTGATTGGTTTGCACAAAAGTTATAGCGTCTACAAAATAGGGGAAAGATTTATGGCATTTTTTTTTTTTTTTTTTTTTTTACTAGTAATGTAGGAGATCAGCGATTTTTATCGGGACTGCGACATTATGGCGGACAGATCGGACACTTTTGAAACATTTTTGGGACCATTGGCATTTATACAGCAATCAGTGCTATAATAATGCACTGATTACTGTGTACATTAAATGTCACTGGCAGGGAAGGGGTGGGTTCTCACATACCAGTTAAGCAAGGTGGAATATATAAAGAGAAGCTGACTCATGAGCCCGTAATTCACTGAAGAAGTCCCACCCACAGGGACGATACATGTGCAGGAGGGCTCCGTGACGTCATTACAGCCACCTTCCTGGTTCTACATGTGTTATGCTATATACCTCGCATCCTAGCACTGGGGTCTCAGTGCTATGTTTTCAAGTAGCTTTTTTTATTTTCAATAAAAGACGGTTTTAGTTAAAATGGAGAGCACTATATATGTCTCATTGATTTTACATGAACCATGACTGCATAAGAGAGTATTACACTGCTGCTGCACTATTGAGGCTGGATTTCGATTGTTGGATCGGCTAAGAGGCAGATCTTCATCTTATGATTGCCCCAGCGAGGACTGCTTGAATGACCTTTCTGTTAATTCAGAGGTCCACGGATTAAGGTGAGCAGCCTGTGTCTACGGTGCTGGAAGCACAAATAAGGATGCACATTAACCACTTCAGCCTTAGGATTTACCCCCTTCCTGACCAGAGCGTTTTTTGCAATTCGGCACTGCGTCGCTTTAACTCACAATTGCGCGGTCCTGCGACGTGGCTCCCAAACAAAATTGACTTCCTTTTTTTCCCTCAAATAGAGCTTTCTTTTGATGGTATTTGATCACCTCTGCGGTTTTTATTTTTTTGTGCTATAAACAAAAAAAGAGCTTTTTGCTATAATAAATATCTCCCAAAAATATATAAAAAAAATTTTTTTTCCCTCAGTTCTACATATTTTTGGTAAAAAAAAAAAAAAAATCGCAATAAGCATTTATTGATTGGTTTGCACAAAAGTTATAGCGTCTACAAAATAGGGGATAGTTTTATGGCATTTTTATTAATAATTTAGTTTTTTTACTAGTAATGGCGGCGATCCGCAATTTTTATCGTGACTGCGACATTGTGGCGGACACATCGGACAATTTTGACCCATTTTTGGGAACATTGGCATTAATACAGCGATCGATGCTATAAAATTGCATTGATTACTGTAAAAATGTCACTGGCAGTGAAGAGGTTAACCACTAGGGGCGGGGAGGGGTTAAGTGTATCCTAGGGGCATGTTTCTAACTGTCTGGGGGTATGGCTGTGTGTGACACCACACTGATCGCTGCTCCCGATGACAGGGAGCAGACGATCAGTGTGCTGTCATTAGGCAGAACAGGGAGATCGGCATCTTCCCGTTCTTGAGCTCCGTGACACGATCACGGGAATCCCCGCAGCGATCGAGTCCACGGGACCCACAGGCGCGGTTACGGAGCTCGCAGCAGGCGCGTGGGCACGACGGGAAATTCAAAGTAACATACGGGTATGTTACTTTGCCCAGCCGTGCCATTCTACCGACGTATATGTGCCGACAGCGGTCGGCAAGTGGTTAATTACAATCATTTTGAGCACCCTGATCTCTATTGGGGAGTTTACTGTTATCTGCTGGTGTCTTCGTTTGTGTCATCCTTGGCTTTCAAACTTCATAGCCTGGGACTCTTTATGTGTTTTATAGCAGCTAGATATTATCAGCGCTGCACTATTTTGTATTTTATGTCTATTTAAGGATTGCAATATATTGGCCTTAAGTGTTCAGCTGCTTAGGTTAGGATCGACACTGTGGTTTTGCTCTGACTGAATATATTTTTATATTTTTGATTCATTCTCAATATATTACAGTTTAGCAGCAAAATATGCAGGTATTCCAGTACCTGGAAAAACGAGAGGTTAAAATCTGAGATATTTTCTCTATAAATCAATCCACAGGAGAAAGAAATGAATTAGCCCACACCTTAAGAAAATTAGGGCACGTTTAAAAAAAAAAAAAAAAGGTTAAAACATGGTGGAACATAATTTCGTTTGAACAGTATTAATCAGCAAAATTGATTCCAAGACGTTTAACCACATACAGACCGGGCCATAGCCGAAAGACGGCTACAGCGCGGTCGGCTTATTCTGGGTGGACGCCCGTGGGACATCCTCCCAGAATAGCGCTCCTGCGCGCCCCCCTGGGGCGCGCACCCGGGAACATCCGTGACCGCTGGGTCCGGGGGACCCGGCGCATCACGGATCATGGTAAATGGCCGCTGATAGCAGACGTTTACCACGTGACCGCTCCGTCAAATGACGGCTCATCACTTGTAAACAAACCGGCGCCATGTCGCCGGTTCCTCCCTCCCCTCTCTGTACCGATCGGAAAGAGGGAGAGATTGTTTGCAGCGCTGTGGGCACTAAAGATCCAGCCCACAGCTGCTCCGTGCCAGTACTGTGCAATACTCTTCTGCAATACTCTGCCAATACTCGCCAATAAATTTTAACAGAAACAACTAATTTTTTTTTTTTTTTTTAACCGAATTTTAAGTCTTTTTTCATTTATAGCGCAAAAAATTTAAAATCCAGCAGTGATTAAATACCACCAAAAGAAAGCTCTATTTGTGTGAAAAGAAGGACAAACATTTCATATGGGTACAGTGTTGCATAACTGAGTAATTGTCATTCAAAGTGTGAGAGCACCAAAAGCTGAAAATTGGTCTGGTTAGGAAGGGGGTTTAAGTGCCCAGTGGTCAAGTGGTTAAGGTGGGATGTTCCCCCAAACGATGGCCTTATGGATGATGAGGCTATTAACCACTTTCAGACCGGACCAATTTGCTGGCTTAAGACCAGAGCACTTTTTGCAATTCGGCATTGCGCCACTTTAACTGACAATTGCGCGGTCATGCAACGTGGCTCCCAAACAAAATTGACGTCCTTTTTTTCCCAGAAATAGAGCTTTCTTTTGGTGGTATTTGATCACCTCTGTGTTTTTTTTTTTGCGCTATAAACAAAAAAAGAGCGTAAATTTTGAAAAAAAAAACACATTATTTTTAACTTTTTGCTATAATAAATATCCCCCAAAAATATATAAAAAAAAATTTTTTTCAATACGGTAAGTATTCTACATATTTTTGGTAAAAAAAATCGCAATAAGCGATTATTAAATGGTTTGCGCAAAAGTTATAGCATTTACAAAATAGGGGATAGTTTTATGGCATTTTTATTAACAATTTTTTTTTTAACTAGTAATGGCGGCGATCAGCAATTTTTATTGTGACTGCGACACATCGGACAATTTTGACACAGCAATCAGTGCTATACAAATGCACTGATTCCTGTGTAAATGACACTGGCAGTGAAAGGGTTAACCAGGGGGTGGCAGTGTAGGGGTTAAGTGTGTCCTAGGGGCGTGTTACTAACTGTGGGGGGCATGGCTGTGTGTTAGTTATCACTGATCTCTGCTCCAATCACAGGGAGCAGAGATCAGTGTCACTTGTTGCTAAGCAGAACGGGGAGATGCTGTTTACTTCCGCATCTCCCCGTTCGTCCTCCCCGTGAGACGATCACGGTTATCCCCGCAAAAAGCGGGACCCGCGACTGGACTCACGGGGGTCCCGACCGGCACGTGCCACCGGCGGCGCGCACGCAATGGCACAATGGCATATTCAAAAGGGACGTACCTGTACGCCCTTATGCCTGTCCGTGCCATTCTGCCAATGTACATCTGTGTTCGCCGGTCGGGAAGTGGTTAAAGAGTGGGGTAACTTTTTTGTTAGTAAAGGTTTGGAACTATAATTTCCCCATACACACGATAGGATTTTCCGACAACAAAACCGTGGATTTATTTCCGACGGATGTTGGCTCAAACTTGTCTTGCATACACACGGTCACACAAATGTTGTCGGAAATTCCGAACGTCAAGAACGCGGTGATGTACAACACGTACGACGAGCCACGAAAAATTAAGTTCAATAGCCAGTGTAGCTCTTCTGCTTGATTCCGAGATTGCGTGGAATTGTGCGTCGGAATTGTGTACACACAATCGGAATTTCCGGATTTTGTTGTCGCAAAATTTGAGATCCAGCTCTCAAATATTTGTTGTCGGAAATTTCGACAGCAAATGTCCGATGGTGCCTACACACGGTCGGAATTTCCGACAACAAGCTCACATCGAACATTTGTTGTCGGAAATTCCGTTAGAGCATTAGAGTTTCTATTATTAAGGAAACTTAATGAAGGTGCTTGAGACTCAGATTAGAGAACTCAGGAATACTCTTGAACCCCATAAGGAGTCCGAGGAATTCTTGAGATTGATTGCTATGCTTAAGAACAGATAAATTAAATGGGATTCAGAGATACAAAATAAGAAAAAGAAAAAGTTTATTAGAGATCTAGATGATTTCGGACAAGGCAACGTTTTCAAATGGCAAACGGGGCCTGTTGATGTGACTTTGACTCAGACACATCCAGGTCCTTCCAATTTGGATACTTGTCAACACACCATTACCTATCCCTAAGGAGAGCAGTGTATATGTATATGACAATTCTGAGTATAATAATATGGGGACACCACAGAATTATGGCCAATACCAGGTGGTTCAGGACAAAAGGGGACAAGGGAACAAGAGGGGATGGGGGAAAAGGGGTGGTCATCATCAATCTCCCTATAGGCACCATGAGTATTATGCACCCACTAGGAGTAATGAACCATATAATGGCTATCATCAATATCAGAGTAGCTACCAACAGGCTTGTGAGTCCAATGGGTTTTATGAAAATAGAAGTAATGGCTCTAATTACTATCAGAGTAATTATGAAAAGGCTCCTGAACATGATGTCTATCCCAACAGGGGCAGGTTCCCACAACAATATGGGAACCAGTTATCCACATATAATCGGTTTTCACCGTGGCAAAACTAGGGTCCCCGTAGGGGAGGGGATTTTCACAGAGCCCCGAGAGGGACAGGGAGGTGAGCGCCCTCTGTCCTGCCCAATCCAGGTGGATGGCAGGGTGCAGCCCCACAACAAATTACCCACGAAGGGGGGCAAATAAGGAAAAGAAAAATAAGAGAGTAAGGAGAGGAGGCAGGCGAGTACAAAAGGGTAAAGCCCCAATAGGCGCCAGGATCTATAACCTAAGTGGTACGCCTCTTAATGAAGAGGAGATCTGGGTGCTAGATAGGGGTTTGAAATATACTCCAACTCGTAATCTGAATAAGTTTTAGACTTATGTTAATTTGCAAAAATACATTCGAAGTTTGAACATTAAAAAATATTTTTTGTCCAACCCACCTACAAGGACTGTTGTTATGCCAGAAAAAGTTCCCCCGAGTCATTATTCTAAACTTCGGAATAAGTTTGTCTTTAATCCTCCAAATGCAGACACCAAACATCTGGATGTCTTCAGAAATATAGTTATGAAGGATTTAGAACTGCTTAGGATACGAAGGGTCAATGACCCTTTGTATATTAAGAATGGTATAGAATCGTTGATGAATAAGGACTTGGTAATGCATCCAGCGGACAAAAGGGGGGGTTTGGTTGTGTTGCGTAAGGTATACTATAAGAACACAATGGAGAATTTACTTAGTGACATCAATACATATAGTGTAATGGCTAAGGACCCCATGTTAAGAGTATAAAGGAGAGTAGCACTTCCTGATTGAGAGAGGGAAACATGTGGGTGTCCTGAATGTGAAGGCAACACTATATTTGGATCCTCTGTTCTGCCGAACACCTATAATTTATTTCCTACCCAAGATTCACAAAGATAGCGTGAATACGCCTGGGAGACCAATTGTGAACGGTATTGTAAGGGAAACCCGGGCAACAAGTGCACACTGGTGCGCAGGCGTGGACAATCCAGGAGATGCTCAAGAAAGGACATGTACTGGAGCATGGGTGAGTGGGTACGCACTAGTGTGCACGTGCGCACATTGGTGCCAATCTGCCTATTTAAACCTGCCAGTGACATGCACAACTTGCTAAGTGGTCTTTTCAGCTACTGCTTACTTACCCGATCTGAACCAGTTTCCTGTATCCTGACCCGGCTTGCCTGAACCACCTCTTGACCTCTGCCTCCATTGTGACCCCGGCTTGTGTTTGACTCCGCTTCTGCCTGATGTTCCTGTGCCTCATTGCCCGCCGGTGTACCCAACCCGGCCTGTGTCCCATCTTTGCCTCTGCCGCTCGTTTCGGTACCTGCTCTGCCCGGCTGTTGATGAACCCTTGGCTTACGTTCCGGCTACGCTTCCAGCTACTGATTCAGCGTCACGGAGCTCCTGTCTTCAGTTCCAGCCCAACGCTCTCAAGTCACCTGGTTCCTACCAAAGTACAGCCAGAGTCATCCGCCACATTGGCCCTCGTGCCACTCTGTATCCTCCACTCCCTGTCATCACTACCATGGGTGTTGGACAAGAGGTGCAAGAGAAGCCCCCTCTACAGCTCGATCTCCACCAGCTATGTGACAGGTATTAACTCAGTCTCTTCAAGGCTGGGTCAATAGACACTTTTCTCCAACCATTTGTTAGTAAAACAAATGCGTTTTTTGAAGGATACTAAACATCATTCAAATCCTTGAAACAGTCTTCCAGTTTTCTGATTACGGACGAAGTCAGTTCCCTCTACACCATCATCAGCCATGAGGATGCTTTATCCTCGGTTCATTGGGCGTTAGGTACATCTGGTCTATCAAGAAGGCATTAGAACTTTCTGATTGATAGCTTAACGTTCTGTTTGTCGAAGAATTACATCTGGTACGGTAAACAGTTCTACCTCCAAACTAGAGGAGTAGCTATGGGGGCCCGGTTCGCCCCCAGTGTAGCCAATCTCTTTATGGCACACTGGGAGGAGAAAGGCGTATTTAAGAACAGACATCCCGAGCTAGTCTGTTACCAGAGATACATTGATGATCTTATCATTCTGTGGGATGCTGATGAGGCTGGTCTTGATACATTCATGCAGAAACTCAATGCCAATAACAAAAATATTGTTTTGACATGGAACGTCAGCACAGATTGAACAGTCTTCTTGGACTTGGATTCATCAAAGGATGGGGATCGGTCAAGATGACTAACCATTTCAAACCTACAGATCGTAATGCCTTTATTCCAGTAGAGAGTTGCCACCATAGCAAGTGACTTTGTAATATCCCCAGGGGACAATTTATTCATCGAAGGCGAAATTGTTTGTATGAAGTGGATTTGGTCTCTCAATCTCAAATTCTGGCATCTTGATTTTTGCAGAAGGGATATGATAAGCTTGCTCTAGATAGAGAAATTGAGACAGTTTGTAGTCTGGACAGGAGAGCGTTGGTGTCTAATGCTCCTAAGTGTAACCAAAGTTTATCTGTGAGCACGAGAATGATTTTAGACTTTAATGTTCAATACAGGAAATTTGAAAGAATTATTCAGAAGCATTGGCCAATTTTAAAACAAGATAGGGTTCTAGGCCCAGTACTATCTGAACGCCCACAATTTATATAGTCCCGCAGGGTTGAAATTTTGGGGAGTAGAGAAAGTGACCAATCACTGGAGGGGAGGCAATTTTATTTGGCAATTGAGTCGCCGTGAATCCTTTTGGGTAAATGAAACGAAGGTTGGGGTCCCCACAGGGTTGAATGTGGAGTTCGATCTGAATTTTTTCATCTCAGATCGTAAGGGATAAGGATATATTTCTGTGGTTGTATATAGGGATTGTTGGATTTTCTAAATTTTAAAATACGTGTTGTTTTAAATAAATGTTTTTTATTAATATGCATATATTTTGTATTCAGGAAAGGTGGTTATTTAGACATTTTTTATTTTATTTTATAAAATTATGTATTTTCGTTTCCATGAATATCGAAGTGGTGATTATTCACCAGATCATGGTTACGATTTAAAAAAAATATTTTTGTTTCTTGTTTCCTTCATTGACGTGCTGGTTTGAAGAGGGGTTATATGTATTCCGTTACGTGCTGTCTAGCTCTGGTGCCCTAGTTACAAAGCTGGACGAGCATAGGGATCATGCGATGTAGCCTCGTGACCTATTGGGCGTCTGTGTTACTATGGGAACATACACTATTGAGAGGAGAAGTCCGGAGGTCAATTGTGTGTCTTTGCTTCTGTGGCAATGTACGTGGAAGACAGATGAGCTCCGAACATCCATCACGCCCCTTAGGGGGTCATCTCCGGATGTCTACCATGCCTCTACGATGTTGCTGAGGCGATGTACGCTGTGGAGGGTGGGCTTCCGGATGCTAACCATACTCCCACGGGCATCTGTGATGGTTCGGCAGTGTACTGTGTAAGGGCGGGCTCTAGATACCTACCACGCTTCTTGAACATTGCTGTGGCAATGTACGCAGTTGAGGGCGGGCCTCCGGATGTCAACCACGCCCCATGAGCGTCCGTGACATTCTGGGAGTGCACGTTGTAGGGGTGGGTTCTCACAAGTTAAGCAAGGTGGAATATATATAAAGAGAAGCTGACTCACGAGCCCCGTAATTTGCTGAAGACCCTATGCTGACCTTAATATTACTTTAAATATTAATTACGTTCACTAACAGCCAAATGTGAAAGGAAATTCCAATACCTATAATTTAATAGTTATTATTATTATTTCGTTAGTTATTTCAGATTTTCAAATTTTCAGGGTTTAATCTTCGGATTTTCGTTCTTATTTTCGTATTTTCCGAATCATCGAATATCCGTGGTTGTAAACCCTTACAGACCACTTTAACTTACAGGTAAGCCTATATTAAGGCTTACCTGTAGGTGCAAGAAATATCTCCTTAACCACTTGACCACTGGGCACTTAAACACCCTTAATAACCAGACCAATTTTCAGCTTTCGGTGCTCTCACATTTTGAATAACAGTTACTCAGTCATGCAACACTGTACCCATATGAAATTTTTGTCCTTTTTTTCACACAAATAGAGCTTTCTTTTGGTGGTATTTGATCACCTCTGGGTTTTTTATTTTTAGCGCTATACATCAAAAAAAAGGCGGAAAATTTTGAAAAAAAAAAACGCATTTTTCTAATTATACATTTTTCTTCATAAATTTTGGCCACAATTTATATTGCTACATATCTTTGGTAAAAATAACCCAAATTAGTGGATATTATTTGGTCTTTGTGAAAGTTATAGAGTCTACAAACTGTGGTGCGAATCATAAAAAATTTAGCACACCTGATGTACTGGAGGCCTAGCTCATTTCTTGCGACCCAAACAAGCCAGGAAAGTACAAATACCACCCAAATGACCCCTTTTTTGAAAGTAGACATTCCAAGGTATTTAGTAAGAGGCATGGTGAGGTTTTTGATGTTGTCATTTTTTCCCCACAATTCTTTGCAAAATTACGATTTTTTTTTTCCCAAAATTTTCATTATAATAGGTTATTTCTCTCACATGGCATGTGTATACCACAAATGACGCCCAAAATACATTCTGCTACTCCTCCCGAGTATTACGATACCACATGTGTGAGACTTTTACACAGCCTGGCCACATACAGAGGCCCAATATTGAAATAGCACCATCAGGCGTTCTAGGAGCATAAAAGACACATCTCATTTCTCAACTACCTATTACACTTTTGAAGGCCCTGGAGCACCAGGACAATGGAAACGCCCACAAAGTGACCCCATTTTGGAAAGATAACACCCCAGCGTATAATCTAGGAGGCATAATGAGTCTTTTGAACGGTTCATTTTTTTCCAGAAGTTTTGGGAAAATGTGGGAAAAAAATGAAAACGCATTTTTTTTACAGAAAGTTGTGCATTTACAAGATATTTCCAACACATAGCATGGACATAGCAAAGATGACACCCTAAAATATATTCTGCTACTCCTCCTGAGTACGGCGATACCACATGTGTGAGACTTTTACACAGCCTCGCCACATAGAGGCCCAACATCCAAGAAGCACTATCAGGTGTTCTAGGGACATAAATTACGCATCCAATTTCCTTACAATCACATTTTTGAAGGCCCTTTATATTTCTAACACAGCATGTACATACCAAGAATTACACCCTAAAATACATTCTGCTGAGTAAAGGGTAAACAAAATATTACAGTACCTGTGGTTTTTGTAGTGCAATTGTCCACAGGAGGAGAGCCCTGATCCAGGCAGCAGGCAGGGACGTGGTCAGCGACAGTGAATGGAATTGTCCAGGCAGCAGGCAGGAATATTGTCCATAGTCAGTACAGGCAGGGATACTGTCCATATACAGCCCAGGGTCAGTGCAAGTAGAGACGTTGCCAGCCGTGCCAAAATATCGGTCCTGGTAGTAAGCAGGAACATGGCCAGGAAAGAGTGGGGACAGGGGTAGAGGCTTTTCCCACCCAAATCTCTTTGAAGCCTCCGAGCCTCCAGACCCTAATCCGGAAATGAGAAAACTAAAAAATTAGTTTTCTTCATCCAGAAAAAAACAATTCTGGAGCCCCTCACATATGTGAGACCCCTGTGTTCCCACTAGCATAGCAGGGTAAAAGATCAATCCAAGAGGCAGGCAAAAAACGTGGTCAAACAGTCTAGGGTCAGTTCCAGAGCAGGCAGAGGTAGGTACAGTTTAGCGTTAGGCAGAAGCGTGGTCGTATAACAGGCCAGCGTCAGTTCCGGAGAAGGCAGAGGTATGTTTAGCGTTAGGCAGAAGCTTGGTCAAATAACAGGCCAGGGTCGGTTCCGGAGAAGGCAGAGGTATGTACAGTTCAGTGCAGTGGCATAAGGGGTGTGGGGGAAAATGATAGGAAATGAGAATTACGTTTACCATACTACCCTAATAATCTAGAGAAGTATGGTAACGGCGGAAACATTGACCTATACAGAGGCCTGGTTGGGAAGGACAATCGGGACAATAAAACAATGTGTCTCTTCTAATTCCTTCTCTGGAGCACACCCGGCATTTCTTCTGACGTCTGTGGCCTGTTTCTCGGAGGGGGATTTTCTCAGGAAAGTGGCGCTCGTGGAGTCTGCTCACGAAATCAGAGCGAATAGTTGCTGGTGGGCTTTCAGGGTACAAAAGGGCAGAAATAACTTCTTCTTGGTAGTGCACATAGGGTACGGGGTTCTCTGTAGATTTTTCGTAAATAACAAGTGTTATACACGGCCAAACTGAAAAAAGAAATGGACACTTTTTTATACCAGTGGCGGGATTTTCTTGTGGGAAGGTAGGGTTCAATCATCTGATCATTTAAGTCCACTCCCCCCATAAACAAGTTGTAATCGTATATGCAAGCTGGTTTCTGGGTTTTGCCGCTTCTTCTGGAGACTTCCACGTAGGTGTCATTATGAATTGTCGTCAGCATGTGGACGTTTCGTCTGTCCCTCCACTTTACAGCCAATAGCTCCTGGTTCCGCAAAGATGCCATCTCCCCTCGTCGTAGCCTTTCATTGACTAGTTTTTGCGGGAAGCCCTTTCTATTGGCTCTTACTGTTCCACATGCTGGGGTGTCTCTCCGGTGAAGATTGCGGAAAAGGGGCAAGCTAGTGTAGAAATTATCCACATAAAGATGGAATCCCTTTCCAAAGAGTGGATAGATAAGCTCCCAGACCACTTTTCCGCTGGCTCCGATGTACTCTGGGCATTCAGGGGGATGCAGTTGGGAGTCCTTCCCTTCGTACACCCGGAAGGAGTAGATGTACCCCGTGGCTCGGTCACACAGTTTGTACAGTGTAACCCCATATCGGGCCCTTTTGCTGGGGATAAACTGTTTGATGCCAAGCCTGTCTAAGAATTTCACAAGGGACTCATCCACGCAAATATTCTGTTCGGGGGTATATAATTGGGGAAATATTTCAGAGAAATAATTTAGGAGTGGCCGAATTTTAAATAGTTTGTCATAAGCTGGGTCATTTCGGGGAGGGCACTGGGTGTTGTCATTGTAGTGGAGGAACCGCATAATTATTAGATATCTGGATCTTGGCATAAGGGATGAGAAGACTGGCATGTGGTGGTAGGGTTTGGTAGACCAATAGGAGTACAATTGTTTTTTTTTTTTGAGAGTTCCATTGTAAAAGTTAGGCCTAAGAAAATTTTGAACTCCTCTACAGTTAGTTCTCTCCACTGAAAGGGACGGGCGTAACTAGAGCCAGGGTTACTTGCTATGTGCTGCTGTGCGTAGAGGTTGCACTGGGCCACAATGGACGATAGAAAGTCTTCAGTGAAAACTAAGTGAAAAAATCAATTATTGCAAAATCGTCGGCGTTCACCTGGACACCTGGCTGGGCGGTGAAAGGGGGGATATTTGCTGCTCCGGAATTAGGGGGAAGCCACAGGGGGTTTTGAAGGGCATAGGGAAGGCTGGCATGGCCCCTATCCCTTTGGGGCTGAGATGACACCCTACTGGTGACTGACCTTTGTTGTCGTGGCTGTGCTCTCGAGGTGGACGGCTGTGCTCTCGAGGTAGTAGGCTGCTGCTCCACACCACAACTCCTTCTTTTCACGGCACACATTCCTCTTCCGATTCGGTATCAGACCCGCTGCTTGTAACGGGTTCATAGGCCGAATCCGTATCGGACTGAGACTCAGAGAGCTCCCTGCTGCTCTCATCGGTCATACATAGAAGCTGGTAGGCCTCCTCACTAGTAAATATTTTTTTTGCCATACTGGTGGCTGGTGAGGCTGCACTGGTGGGCACAGGTGGCACTGGTGGGCACAGGCGGCACTGGTGTGGCACTGCAGTAGTGCAGGTGGCACTGATGGGCACAGGTGGCACTGGTGTGCACTGTACTGGCTCTGGTGGCACTGGTGTGGCTCTGGTGGCACTGATTAGCACAGACAGACGGGACTGGTGGGCACACAAGCGGCACTGGTGGGCACAGGCGGCACTGGTCTGGCACTGCAGTGGTGAAGATGAGCACTGATGGGCACAGGTGGCACTGATGGGCACTGGTGTGGCACGGATGTGGCTCTGGTGGCACTGATTAGCACAGACAGACAGGACTGGTGGGCACACTAGTGGCACTGGTGGGCACACAAGTGGCACTGGTGGGCACACAAGCGGCACTGGTGGGCACACAAGCGGCACTGGTGGGCACAGGCGGCACCGGTGGGCACTGCAGTGGCGTAGATGAGCACTGATGGGCACAGGTGGCACTGATGGGCACAGGTTGCACTGATGGGCACTGGTGTGGCTCTGGTGGCACAGAGGTGGCACAGAGGTGGCACTGGTGACAGATGGCACTGTTGGGCACTGCTAAAGTCACTCACTGAACTCACTGACTCACTGACACTCACACAATCGCTCTCTTCTCACGCTGCATCAGTGTGAGGAGAGGAGAGCGATGAACTTCCCCTGAACTTTGTGTGTTGACAGTTGTGATCGCTCCATCATTGGAAGGAGCGATCACATGGTAAAGGGCCGCTGTCATTGGCCCTTTACCGCAATCCGTGTTGCGCCGGGTCCCGTGGACCCGGCGAGCACGGATGTTCCCGTGTGCGCGCCCCAGGGGGCGCGCGGGAACGATTCTCTGGGAGGACGTCATTGTACGCCCTCCCAGAGTTAAGAAACCGCCCTGTAGCCATTTTTCGGCTATGGGCCGGTTATGAACTGGTTAACCTACATGGTTAAGAAGATATTTTCCTAAAAACGGGCATCGATGTCTATGGCGCATGTGCGCCGTAAACAACGGCACAGGAGCACTGAGCGTGCCGTTAGTGAAGGCGATCATGCCGCCACTGACAGCTCCCGAGCGCATGCGCTGAAGTGACGTCATCGCTGCTCCGGCCAGTCACAGCGTCGGAGCAGTGATACCCGGAAGTCACTCTGGGTATCATGTCGGCGACGGAGGATGTGAACGAGGGTCGCTTTGGGGGCTTCGATCTCAGGTAAGTAATTCAAAATGAGCTAGTATGCTATGCATATTAGCTCATTATGCCTTTGTCCTGCAGGGTGTTTTTTTTTTTCTTTTACAGAGGATTAACTTCCTCTTTAATAGTATTAAGAAACATTTGGGGGGAAAACAATTTTTTTACTTACCAGAAACGCCCTGTTGCTGTGTAGTGGCTCCTAATCTGCCACTTCCTGGTCCGCAGCGCTCCTTGTCACTTCCTCCCTTGCCTGTGCTCTTGGTAAATGTGAGTCATCATTTCCCAGGAGTCAGTGGGCAGTACTGTGAGCAAAAATCGCGTTATTTCCCGACAGGAAATTACGCAATTTAAGGCGGTTGCAATAACAACGGGGCGGGGCCTTCCTCCATCGCCACCTATTGATATGGCAACTTTCTAAACAATCAGCGCTACAGCCGCCGGAGAATTGTGCATGTGCGATATCAAGAGGTGCATGATGGTTACCCAGCATGCACCTCCCCATCGATAATCCAGGAAGAGATTGCGATTGGGCTTCACGTGCCCACAATTATAATGGCAACGGCCAGAAGAGGATTTTGTTAATAGTAACTATAAAAAAAAATATATAATATAGACTAGGGCTGAAACAAATAATCGACAACTAATCGATTATGAAATAAATCGATTATTATTTTCATAATCGATTAATTGGCCAGCCGATTAGTTGGCCTGCATACAGAATGCATTATTTGTTTACATATCAGGAAATACAGTGCAGCACATATACAGCTCAGTACATCATCCATACATGTCAGCAAGTGCCTGAGAACTTGTAAATGTGTGAGGAGCAATGCATCATGGGACATGTAGTCCTGGGCAGGAAGTGAATGGTTCTAAAGGCAGAAGTTTTCTTTACCTTGCCATTGGGGCGCTCTATACTGTACAAAACGCACAGCAAAAGGCAGTGTAGAAACAGATTAAAAGCAAACTGCATAGGTGTGTACCGAGCCTTATGCTGGCCACATGGATGGATTTCACTTGTTTTTAACATTCTGTTTTAAAATGAATGCAATTTTAGAACGAAAACCACATACACTGTCTGAAAATTCCTTTCACCAAGAAGTTTTCTATTATTTCTAAATTTTCTCGTCACTGTGGTTAAAAATTAACATTGATTTGACCCCACTAACGATTCGAAAATTGAACGAACGTTCATAAATTTCCATTTTTTTTTTTTTTTTAAATGAAGACATTGTTTTTGTATGGCCAGCATATAATATATTACAGTACTGTTTGAAAATCTGCAAAACAGTCTAAATTATTTTTTTCTTTAAAAAAAAAAATGATCTGAGTCTGAGGATATTTACCAGATTCAACCTCTAATAGTATATACAGTATATATCTCCTCTAATAGTATATACAGTATATCTCCTCTAATAGTATATACAGTATATCTCCTCTAATAGTATATACAGTATATCTTCTCTAATAGTATAAACAGTATATCGCTTCTGTCCGTTATTCTCAGAGTGGATTCGAGATTTTGCTCTCTAACCATACAGTTGGTTATTTATATTTACCACTGCATAGAGATATTTAAGAATAAATTGCCTTTTTTTTAAACGTTATATATTAACTAAATTATACACCACACTTTTAAGGTTATTAGACGATTAATCGAAACAAGAATTGGCCAATGAATCGATTATGAAAATAATCGTTAGTTGCCGCTCTAATTCAGACCCACTAGCTATAAACTTTATTTGTGTAATTAAAGCATTATGATGGGATGCCTAAAGAAAAAAAAAGAAAAAATCTGTGGTTGGAACAACGCTTTAACAACTTGCCGCCTGGCCACAGTAGTTATACTGTGGGCGAGCTGACCAGCCCCATCGCATCACGTACCTGTACGTCGGCTGGAACTTCCAGGTTAAGTTTGTCAGCAGGTCCCGGCCAATGATTTTCGGCTGGGACCTGCTGATCGGCTGTAGCCAATGACAGAACAATCCTGTCTTGTTTGTAAACATAGACACAGGATGTTCTGAGTTCTTCTCTTCCTGAGTCCTTTTGTAGTGAGTCAGCAAGAGAAGAGAGCAGGACTACAGGACTACAGTGAGTAAAAGCAGCACATTTGCACCCTCACACTCACTTTTTCGGCACATTTATCCCCTTGATCACCCTCCATTAACCCTTTGATCACCCATCACCCAGCCAGTGTCATTAATACATTTAGTTCGAGCTAAATTACCCACACACTATCGCAGTCACACTATAAGTCGCTGATCACCACCAATGCTAGTTTAGTGTCTGAACGGATCATTGTTTTGATCACGATCAGAACTTTACTAGTGTTTCCATTAGTATGTGTCCCCAATAACGCAGATTTAGCAGGCTCATCCCCTATACCTGTCAGCTCTTGCATGTAGCTTCTGCAGCCACCAAGAATTTGAACACAGGCCTGTAGAGCCTATAGTATCCTTCCAGAGGTGCTTGCAAACCAGAATTGGCTTCCCCCAGATTCATCAGCACCCATTATCCCCCCATTCACAGCCCTGCCCAGGGTTTAGGTGGAAACAGCAAACTTAACAATGCTCCTTGATTTTTTTAGCTGTTTTTCACTGAAGACATCTACAAGTTCATTGTGGACAAATTTTTTGTGGACTTGCCAGATCATTCGAGTGGAAACCAGTCACAGTTTCTGAAAGAAACTTTTTTGGGCCTAACCCTTGACATAGGCATAACAAAAAGAATGAATTGTGGCCATATTGGTCCAATACATCATACACTATATTGGCAAAAGTATTGGGACACCTGCCTTTACAAACACATGAACTTTAATGGCATCGCAGTCTTAGTCCGTAGGGATTAATATTGAGTTGCCCACCCTTTGCAGCTATAACAGCTTCAACTCTTCTGAGAAGGCTGTCCACAAGGTTTAGGAATGTGTCTATGGGAATGTTTGACCATTCTTCCAGAAGCGCATTTGCGAGGTCAGGCACTGATGTGGACAAGAAGGCCTGGCTAACAGACTCCGCTATAATTTATCCCAGAGGTGTCCTATCGGGTTGAGGCCAGGACTCTGTTCAGGCCAGTCAAGTTCATCAACCCCAAACTCACTCATCCATGTGTTTATGGACGTTTCCTGGCCAATTTGGTCCCTGCATCAAGGACTGCTTCAGTCGCTACCACACACCAGTGGACTATTAATCTAGGGTACAGCACGGCACAGTCTAGGAGAAGATATGTCTATTGCATTTTGAGAGACCCTTAAATCAAAAGCTTGTTTTGAAAAAAAAAAAAAAGCAAAATAAAAGTAAAAAAACCTGTGAGTTATTGTTAACCGTTGTTGTTTGCTTTGCAGGAATTCTGGACAGCAGCAGGGTGCTGCTCTCCGAATACATACGTCAGTGCCTGCAGCACTGCAGGATGAGATTTCTCATATGCAGTTAAAAAAAAAAAAAAAAAAAACGAACATGTATGTAAGCAAGAGGGGCCAGGCCTTGGGTGGTCAGTGGGCAAATCTCTCCTATGCTTCAGGAAATACTTTTTTCCAATTTTTCTGCCAGATTTCTTTATCCACATTGATTGATGTGAACGTGGACTGAATGAAAAAAAGATAACATTAGAAGAGTGGTTGAATGTGTGGCAGAAGGTTCTAATGGTGGGCAGAACATACACTTTTTTGGCAGAAGTTCCTTCATTCACATTGATCGATGTGAATGGAGGAATCTGTTCTTTTTTTCATATGCCCAAGCATTAGGATTGTGGGGTGATCAGTGGGTCGTAGCTCCTATGCTTCAGCAAATACTTTTTCACCTTTTCTGGCTGACATTTCTTCATTCACATTGATTAATGTGAATCTGTTTTTTTTGTTCAGCCCACATGTATGCCTAACATTAGAAGAGTGGGTGGATGTCTGGCAAAAGCCTCTAATGTTGGGCATAAAATGCCAGGACAGTTTAAACATCCCCAAGTGACCCCTTTTGTAGAAAGTAGGCAACCCCAGGGTATTTGCTGAGAGGCATGTTAAGTCCATGGAAGATTTTATTTTTGACACAAGTTTTTGGAAAATTACACTTTTTTTTTTTTTACACACAGTTGTCACTTTAATTAGATATTTCTCACACATGCCATGGTTGTATGGGGTGTCTACTTTCCAAAAGGGGGTCAATTGAACTGGCATTTATGCCCAACATTAGAAGCTTCCGTTACACATCCACCCACTGTTCTAATGTTAGGCATACATGTAATGTTCTTTTTTTCATGCAGCCTGACAGATTCCTCTATTCACAATGATCGTTGCGGATGAAGAATTCTTAGGCAGATAAAAGTGATAATGCCATAGCATACCAACCACTGACCGCCACATGCTTCTAATGCTTGGGCAGAAATCTCTGCCAGAGGAGATTAGAAATCTCGGTCAGAAAAAAGTGAAAAAATGATATGAAGCATAGGCGTGATTGACCACCCCAGGCTCCTCATGCTTGGATGTTTTTTTAACTGTGGATGAGAAATATCCTCCTGTAGCGCTGCAGGCACTGATGTATGTATTCTGAGAGCAGTGCCCTGCTGCTATCAGAATTAACAGATCAGTGCTGCACTGACTGGCGTTATTGCAAAGCAAGCAACAGAAAACGGTTAACTTTTTGAGAAACTGTAAAATCCAAGGCTGCAAGATTATTGTTCTAAAAAGTTAAATTACAAGAAAGTAAAAAAAAATAAAGTAACTTGTTACTGTGTTTTATTACACAGTAACAAGTTACTTTATTTATTTTTTTTACTTTCTTGTAATTTAACTTTTTAGAACAATAATCTTGCAGCCTTGGATTTTACAGTTTCTCAAAAAGTGATAGCCAGTTTCCTGACTACCTAATGTGTTTCCAAGACCCTTGTGTGTGAATTCTGTACCCTAGACTGTGCCATGCTGTACCCTAAACTAATACTCCACTAGTGTCAAAATCAGTCCTTGATGCAAAGAGCAGGTTGGCCAGGACAGTAAAGGAAGGACAGAAAAAAATGGGTGTCATGCCTAATTTTGCGTCTGCTACAGTAACAATATTTTTTTGGGGGTGACATTGTGTTGGGGCACTGCATCTTGATTTGGGGTTTGGGTCACAGCACTAATTACAGCTTCATCATTTGGTCGTTGAAGTCTACGCCTCCCATATTAAGATATCCGTGGACACAGAGGCGTTTCAACGACACCAGATGCCCTGCAAATTTGGACTGTTGTATCTGCATGAATGGAAGACAGGACAAAAAACATACTGTTTGTCCTTCCACTTCACTGTGAGTAATTCACCATTCCGCATGCAGGCTTTTTTCCCCTTTCTAAGTTGGGTATTAGCAAGCCATTGGGGGAAGCCCCTGTGACTGTAAGTAGGTTGCACAATGCCACAGCAGCCAATTCCACGATTGAATAATTGTCTAAAAAGTGGCACACTTACATAGAAATTGTTCACGTACAAATGGTATCCCTTCGAGAACATAAGTCCCATGTTATTTTGCCACTGCTCCCCATGCAGTCTGGGCATTCGGGGGGGGTCAACACGACTGTTCTTTCCCTTGTCAATTCTAAAATGATATGTATAGCCCATATCAGGCACGCTTGCTGGGAGATACAGTGCCTTGAAAAAGTATTCATACCCCTTGAAATTTTCCACATTTTGTTATGTTACAACCAAAAACTTAAATGTACGTTATTGGGACATTATGTGATAGACTAACACAAAGTGGCACATAATTGTGAAGTGGAAGGAAAATGATAAAATTATCTGAAAAGTGTGGCATGCATTTGTATTCAGCCCCCTGAAACAATACTTTGCAGAACCACCTTTCGCTGCAATTACAGCTGTAGTCTTTTTGGGTATGTCTCTACCAGCTTTGCACATCTAGCGAAATTTGCCAATTTTTCTTTGCAAAAGAGCTCAAGCTCTGTCAGATTGGATGAAGAGCATCTGTGAACCGCAATTTTCAAGTCTTGCCACAGATTTTGAATTGGATTTAGGTCTGGACTTTCTAACACATGAATATGCTTTGATCTGAACCATTCCGTTGAAGCTCTGGCTGTATGTTTAGGGTCATTGCCCTGCTGGAAGGTGAACCTCTGCTCCAATTTCAAGTCTTTTGCAGACTCTAACAGCCCTGTATTTGGCTCCATTCCTCTTTCCATCAACTCTGACCAGCTTCCCTGTCCCTTCTGAAGATAAGCATCACCACAACATGATGCTGTAACCATCATTTTTTACGGGATGTTGTGTTCAGGGTGATGTGCAGTGTTAGTTTTCCGTTACACATATCGTTTTTCTTTTAGGCCAAAAAGTACAATTTTGGTCTCATCTGAACAGAGCACCTTCTTCCACATGTTTGCTGTGTCCCACCAAAGGCTTCTCGCAAACTCTAAATGTCACTTCTAATGGCTTTCTTTTAACTATGGCTTTCTTCTAGCCATTCTTCCATAAAGGCCAGATTTGTGAAGTGCACGACTAAAGCCTCATACACACTATCAGACCTTGTACCAACTTTCCCGTGGATTTTTGTACAAAGGGCGTTGGCCCCATGTTGGTATTGCATACACACGATCGGACTTTTTAGGCAACAAACATGAACGTAGTGATGTTTCAACGTACTGACGACACTTCAAAAAGAGGATGTTCAAATACTCCAGCGCCACCTTTGGTCAACTTCTGTATTGTTGTCTGATCTTTTTCATTGGTTCTGAGCATGCGTGTTTGTACTTTGTACAAAAGTCCGATGGTTTTGTGTACACACGGTCGAACTTTGCTCCATCTGACTTTTGTTGGCAGAAAGTTGGTCCGTTCGCACAGCCAACAAAAGTCAGATGAAAACTGAAAAAGTTGGTCCGATGGAGCGTACACACGGTCGGATGTTGGTCCAAAATAGCTAATTTGCATGTTTGTTGTCAAAAAGTCAGATTGTGTGTACAGCCCTTAAAAGTTGTCCTGTGGACAGATTCTCCCACCTGAGCAGTGGATCTCTGCAGCTCCTCCAGAGTAACCATGTACCTCTCGGCTGCTTCTCTGATTAATGTTCTCCTTGTCCAGCCTGTCAGTTTAGGTGAACAACCATGTCTTGGTAGGCTTGCAGTTGTGCCATACTCTTTCCATTTTTGGATGATAGATTGAACAGTGCTCAGTGAGATGTTCAAAGCTTGGGATATTTTATTATAACCTAACCCTGCTTTAAACTTCTGCACAACTTCATCCTTGACCTGCCTGGTGTGTTCCTTGGCCTTCATGATGCTGTTTGTTCACTAGCGTTCTCTAACAAACCTCTAAGGGCTTCACAGAACAGATGTATTTATACTGAGATTAAATGACACACAGGTGGACTCTATTTTACTAATTAGGTGACTTCTGAAGGCAATTGGTTCCACTAGATTTTAGTTAGGGGTATCAGAGTAAAGGGGGCGGAATACAAATGCATGCCACACTTTTCAGATATTTGTAAAAAAAAAATGGAAAAGCGCTTTGGTCTTTTTCGGCGGTGCTCGCCCGGCCTGTCTCGGCGGCGGGAAATTTAAACGTGGGCAAGGCTGCAAATGACGCTGGCAAGCTGCAAATGACACTGGGCAAGCTACAAATGACACTGGGCAAGCTGCAAATGACGCTGGGCAAGGCTGCAAATGACGCTGGGCAGGCTGCAAATGACGCTTAAAAGTTTTTTTTTTCCCTAAACTTCCCTCCTAAAACTTTTTTCCTTAAAATGCCCTCCTAAACTTGGGGTGCGTGTTATACGCTGGTGCGTGTTATACGCCGATAAATACGGTATGTGCTACTTTGAGTTGGTCTATCACATAAAATTTCAATAAAATACATTTACGTTTTTGGTTGTAACATGACAAAATGTGGAATATTTCAAGGTGGCCAGAATAATGAATGAGGGACTCGTCTACACAGATGTTTTGTTACAGCGTATACACATCTGCAAATTTTTGGGACAGGTAATTTCTGAGGGGACACATTTTGTGGAGATGGTCATATTCAGAGTCACCCACGGACAATAGAGTGTATTGTCGTTGAAATGCATGAAACGCATTATATGCTCAAATCTATGCCCAGCCAATGCAGCAGAGAACATGGGCATATGTTGAATAAGGTCTGTGGACCAATATGACTGCAATTCTTTTTTTTTTTGTAATGCCCATGTTAAGGGTTAGGCCCAAAAAATTTACATTCGGAAACCATGATAGGTTTCCACTGGCAAGGTACAAATTTGGGTTGGCAGTTATGTACTGGTCGGCATAAAGATTGCTTTGGTCCACAATCAATTGATACAATTGTTCTGTGAAAAACAGCTACAAAAAATCAAGAGAAATTTGTTGTTTCCACCTGAATTCTGGGTTGGGCTGTGAATGGAGGGATAATGGATGCTTCTGAATCTGAGAGCTGCCAATCAGGACTTGCAAGCACCTACGGAAGGACACTATGGGCTCTAAGAGCCTATGTTTGAATTTGTGGTTTCTGTTGGATACTATTACTGCTAGTCACCTCACCAACTTGGATTGCACTTCTGGGACTCACCATGTCACCATGAGATACTGCAGTGCTGGTGTATAAAATTCCAGGATGTACTAGGCCACTGGTGCCTGTCAGTCCACCAAAAGGTAGTGCAGCACTAATACTTGGACCCTGCTGCATATGAGAATAATTGTGTGTTTCTAGCACCTCAGCAACCTGGGCATGGGGTCGGGTACGCCTGACCTTAGCAGGGACATCTTCTCCATCGTCTGAACTCCCTGTCAGGGTGCGGTTGCTTTTTACACAGTCGTATTCTGAGCCTGATTCTAAAAGAGAGGATTCCCCTTGGCTAACATTATTATTATACAGGATTTATATAGCGCCGACAGTTTGCGCAGCGCTTTACAACATGAGGGTAGACAGTACAATTACAATACAAATCAACACAGGAGGGATCAGAGGGCCCTGCTCGTTGGAGCTTACAATCTAGAAGGGAGGGTCAATTGGAACAAAAGGTAATACTGTGGAGGGATGAGCTGATGGAGAAAATGAAAATACGGTTGTTAGGTGTGGGTAGGATATGCTTCTCTGAAGAGAAGGGTTTTCAGAGATCGTCTAAAAGCTAATAAAGTAGGAGATAGGCGGACAGATTGGGGTAAGGCATTCCATAGGATTGGAGAGGCTCTGGCAAAGTCCTGGAGGCGAGCATGGGAGGAAGTGATGAGGGAGCTAGAGAGCAGGAGGTCTTGAGAGGAACGAAGAGAACGAGTAGGTAGGTATTTAGAGAATAGGCTAGTGATGTAGCTGGGGGCAAAATTGTGGATGGCTTTGTACGTAGTTGTTAGTATTTTGAATTTAATTCTTTGGCCGAGTGGAAGCCAGTGGAGGGATTGACAGAGAGGAGTGGCAGACACAGAGTGATTGGTAAGGTGGATGAGTCTGGCAGCAGCATTCATGATGGATTGCAGAGGTGATAGACTATGTAGAGGTAAGCCAATGAGAAGGGAGTTGCAGTAGTCGAGGCGAGAGATGACGAGCGAGTGAATTAAGAGCTTTGTTGTGTCATTGGTTAGAAAGGGGCGTATTTTGGCGATGTTGCGGAGATGGAGGCGGCAGGATTTGGACAGTGATTGGATGTGTTGCTTGAAGGAGAGTTCAGAGTCCAGGACTACACCTAGAACCTTGGCATGTGGGGATGGGCTGATAGTTGTGCCATCGATTTTGACAGAGAGATCAGGGGAAGGGGAAGGGGCATATGGGGGTGGAAAAATTATAAGTTCGGTTTTGGGTAGATGGAGTTTGAGGAAGTAGTGTGACATCCAGACGGATATATCTGATAGTAGATTAGTGATACGTGAGGAGACAGAGGGAGTGAGCTGAGGGGTAGAGAAATAGATTTGAGTGTCGTCAGCGTAGAGGTGGTATTGGAAGCCATGGGAGGCTATCAGTTGACCCAGGGAGGAGGCGTAGATTGAAAATAGAAGAGGTCCAAGAACAGAACCTTGGGGGACCCCAACAGAGAAAGGAAGAGGAGAGGAGGAAGTAGAGTTGTAAGAAACACTAAAGGTGCGGTTGGATAAGTAGAAAGAGAACCAGCGAAGAGTACAGTCACGGAGACCAAAGGTGTGGAGTTTTTTGAGGAGGAGGGGGTGGTCAACCGTATCAAAGGCAGCAGAGAGGTCCAGGAGTAGGAGTACAGAATAATGTCGATTGGTTTTGGCCGTTAGTAGATCATTTGTTAGTTTTAGGAGAGCAGTTTCTATGGAGTGTTGAGGACGAAATCCAGACTGAAGGGGATCAAGAAGACTATTATCAGCGAGGTGGACGCTCAGTCGGTTGTAGACCAGACGTTCAAGGAGTTTGGATAAGAAGGGGAGCAAGGAGATGGGGCGTAGGTTGTTAAGATTGGATGGGTCCAGTGAGGGCTTTTTAAGTATGGGTCTGACAAGTGCATGTTTTAGAGAGTTGGGGAAGATGCCAGAAGAGAGGGAAAGATTGAAGATGTGGGTTAGAGAGTGTAGCATAGAGCCAGAGGGTAAACGTAGCATTTGTGAGGGAACAGGATCCAGAGGGCAGGTGGTAAGGTGGACATTATCAAGTAGTTTAGCAACTTCATCTGTCCATCTCAGAATTCTGTAGGTCTCTTCACTAGTGTACCTTTCTTTGGACATTTTGGGCACTAAATTTACAGTTATACAGTGCAACTAACGGGAAAAAGAGCTCCTGGCTGTCAGCAGAATTAGAACTAAAAGGCCTGATCTTGCCAACACTGCAAGTTTTGTGTACAATGTATCAGATGTGGCAGTGATCAGAATTTATACTAACACTGCTCTAGTTGGGAAGAGGAGGGGGGAGGGAAACGCAAGTGCTGGCAGCGAATGGGGCTGATCCTGTTAGCACTACATCTTTGATGACACTATACTATTGGGGATCTGATCAGATCAAAGATACTGAACCATTCTGATGTCATCAGTGACACTAATATAGTGATCAAAAAAATCTGTACGCTGTACTAATGACACTGATGACAGGACAGTGAAAGGGTTAACTGGAGGGCAATCAAGGGGTTAAATGTGCCTAACTAGGTGTGTGCAAGTGAAAGTGTGCTGTTTTGCGCACACAGGGTCTATGCTCTTCTTTATCTGGAACCAAAAAGCGCTCCAAGAGAGAAGAACAGTGCAGTTCCTGTTTTTTCCTTTTATGAATGAACATGGACAGAGGCTTTGCTGCGATTTGGTACAGCCGATCAGCAGGTCCACGGCAAAAATCACTGGCCTGGACCTGATGATTGACTTGTATGCGCCCCCTAACAGTAAATTCTAGATCACGTATATGTACGTGATTTGGAACAAAGCGGCCACCCCTTCCCTGTATATCTACATGGGGTGGTCCGCAATCATTTAAGAAAAAAATAAGGTAATTTTAAAGCTGATGGCAGCAACACGTCTCAATAAAGTTGAAACAGGGCAACAAAAAGCTGGCAAATACACTGTACGTTCACTTTACCATTCTGCTATGTTACATAAAAGTCACACTAATGTGATATCAATTTAATAGTCAGACTTTGATTATACATTTGGGTAAATTTATGGGGGTGCACAAATTACATAATCATTACATTAGGAAAAAATACAAGAAATGCATTTTTTTTTATTATTTATTCCAAATAAATGCTATGAAAATACAAATTTTTATGTATCCAAATGTGATACCAATTAAAGCCCTATTCATTCAGCAAAAAAAGAAATGTATAGTACTTAAACCTAAAAGATAGGTCCTGAAACATTGCCACAATGGGGTACTACCACTTCTGAGCCATATGAAATGCAATAAACTATCAAACCACTAGGGGTAGTAGTATAAATAAAGTATTCTATAGCACCATTGCCTAATTATATACATAAGAAACAGAGAAAAACAACTATTTTGAGTGTATTTTCGTTTTGTCTTCTTATTTCATTTTTTGCTTTAGTTTCAAGTAACCCTCTTATAAAACTATTATTACGAATTTCAAAAAAATTCACAATCTAACACTTTCTGTTCAAATTGGTGCAAGTTTTGGGTTCTTTCAATATATTTTCAAAGATAGGGCCTTTGTTGTCATGTAATAGTGTGAGAAAAAAAAAATGTAAATAAAATTTAATTTATGCACCATTGTTTTGAAACCATATATTTTTGCTATAACTTGGAAAAAATATGTAAATCTGGTATTGTTTGTATGTACTGTAGACAAATTAAAACATGTATTTACATTTAAAATATGGTATAAAAAATTATATCAAAATTGGATAAGGACTGCCAAACAAAACAGCAATTGTAAGACAATCTAGCATATGCACAAAACCTGAGAAAGCCTTGAGATTCATGGGCTTTATATAGATTGTGCTGAGACTCAAGAAGTTCATTGTTATTTACGAAGAACCTGATGAAGAGCTGGGACGGTCAAAACTGTAGTGCTTTGCAAAGGTTTGAGAAGATTGCAATAATTGACATGTACTGTGATGGTTTGGACTGCCTATCGCTCCTCTCGAGTCCCTAAAATGCCAGGAAACACCCCAAAGTGACCTATTTTTGGGAAATAGACACCCCGAGGAATGATGAGTATTTTAAAGATCCTGTTTTTTGCTACAATTTTTGGGGAACTGAATTAAATGAAATCTGACTTATTTTTCAGAGTTATCATTTTAACAAGTTATTTACATACAATGGGAATAGTTAAAATTACACCCCCAGCCCTCTATTCCTCCTGTGTATGGGGATACTATACTGTATGTGTGAGAGTTGTTTTTAATGAGTAGCCACATAGAGGGGTTTGGAATCCAAGAAGCAGTTAAGACTTTCAAGGGCCACAAATAACACACTTGATTTCCTGACTATTTATCATATTTTCAGAGGGTCTGATGGTGCCATTGACTGTGACCAACAACATTGAAAGCATTAACACTGACTGTGATCAGCAATGATGAAAATGCTGGCACTGGCTGTGATCTGCAACCCTGGAAATGCTGGCAATGGCTGTGTGTTGCAATGCTGGAAATGAAGGCACTGGTTGTATTTAGCAAAGCTGGAAACACTGGCACTGGCTGTAAACAGCTACACTT
Organism: Lithobates sylvaticus; assembly: GCA_028564925.1. Lineage (NCBI taxonomy): Eukaryota > Metazoa > Chordata > Amphibia > Anura > Ranidae > Lithobates > Lithobates sylvaticus. Next base: position 354,667,139 of record CM053030.1, on the reverse strand, counting down.
GCTGTGATTAGCAACCTTGGGAACATTGGCTGTGATCAGCAACAATGGATGTGACTAGCAACTTTTAAAACACTGGCTGTGACACAGGCTGTAATTAGCAACCTTTAAAACACTGGTTATGACACTGGCTGTGAACAGCACCTATGACTGTGATTGGCAAATTCTAAAATATTTTCTGTGACAGTGGCTGTGGTCAGCACAAAGCCGTGATTACACTTTTGAGCTCTGTGATTGATCACAGCATTCACAAAATACAGAGCCAGTCTTACTGGCTGTGTACCTTTTTGCCTGTGCTCTGCACTGCCCAATGACAGTGCAATGTGCATGAACTCACAGGAAAAAAAGATGTTCTAAAAACATCCACTTAGAACAGGAAGTCACCTGACCAGGTATTTAATTTCAAAGGCCAATTGTCGGGTGGTTAAGGAAATGCACAAACAAAAATAATGCAATGAAAAAAGCCTAACAAAAATGCTTGGAAAAAATTTAACTTTTTTTTGAGAGGTACGGGGAATGCTTAACTGCTTCCCGCCTGCAACATTGTAAAATGACAGTCGGGCAGGAACTGGGAGGACGTTATATGATGTCCTCCCAAAAACAGGCCACAATCCAGCACGATCTGTCACCTGCTGTGTACACTGGACACAGTGGAGGACTGATCAGTGTACTGACCCACTGCCGTTACCATGTGACCCCTATGACCAATCACAGCAGATCACATGACAGTTGTAAACAATGAATCACTTACTTTCATGCCATTAATTATATAAAATAGTGTTGCTAGCTGTGATTGGTCACAGTGATCACATGGTACATACAGGGCCAATCACAGCTAAATATTTGTACCATGTGATTAGCTGTGACAAATCACAGCTAATCACAACAATACACTTTGTCTACATACTGTCATTTAGTAAAAAAATATTTGCTTATAGCAGTGAAATTCACTGCTATAAGCAAGCATAGTATGTAAAATAAATAAATAAACTCCCCAAAGTGGCACAGTGTTACTATGGTTATATGATGACGCTGTATTGCACTGGTGACCAGTGTTGGTCATCTTACTTTAAAAAAGTAATTAGTTAAGTTACAAATGACTTCTCCCAAAAAGTAATTGCGTTAGTAACTCAGTTACTACATTGGAAAAGTAATTAGTTACGCAGCAAAGTAACTGACTTTTTTTTTAAATATTCTATACTAGTAACTATGGGGCGGGTCTAGTATTACTGTAACCAAGGGGCGCATTTATTATTATTGTTATATATCGTGTAACCAAGGGGCTGCTCTATTATTACTCTAACCAAGGGGCAGATCTGTTATAGCATGTAAGCAAGTGGCGGGTCTATTAGTATTATATCGTGTAAGGGGCGGATGGCTACAGAAGAGGGCGAATGTTAAATTAATGGGCAGAGCTCGATATATAACAATAATAATAAATGCGCCCCTTGGTAACAGTAATACTAGACCCGCCTCTTAGTTACACGATAGACGCCCCTTGCAGAGTAGCACGAGCATCAGGAGCGTGCGGCATCGCCTCGTACAATTACATGTTAACTGCACCTGCGCGGTGTAGAGTTCACTCAGAGCTGTTTAGGTTCGGCAATTTTCGGAAGCTCCGTAGTCCTTCGTACCGCGCAAGCCCTGCGCCTGCGCAGTACAGGGGGTCCTTATCCGGCGGGGGAACTTTTTCGGCAGGACATCGGAATTACACTACTGCCATCTAGTGGCGGTAGATGTAATTGGGGTAACTAAGCCAAAGTAATGGGAACTGAGTTACCATGAGGGGGAAAGTAATCAGTTAGATTACTCGTTACCCTCTAAAGTAACTGCGTTAGGTAACTCAGTTTATTTTAACTCAGTTACTTACATCACTGCTGGTGACAGTAGTTTTTTTCCAAACAAATTACATCTTCAAAAAACACGCCATGACTCTTACTAAATACCTGACTGTCTACTTTCCAAACAGGTCATTTGGGGGACATGTGTACTGTCCCGGGAATTGAAGTGGTTAAGACCCAGAGCAGGAACAGAATATCACTCCAAAGCGAGGGAAAATACCTTTGTAGACAGTTGCTATCCCCTCTATTTCTGTTCTGGTGAATTTTATGTACCGGAGAAAACAATGACCAAGGCTAATATTGAAGGTGAATTTTCATACTAGGGACAGGAAAAAAAACCTAGTGGTTCTACTCCTTCCATGCACAATCCAGAACCAAAAATTTAAATTAGAGTATAGGTATTTGATTTGCAATAATCCCTGTAGGACAAAATAATTTAAAGAACAAAAACAATAATTTGACTATTTTTCTAACCTGCACTAGAAAAATCATGCACATCCCATTGTTTCTGTGCATACAGATAATACTTTTTACATTTAGTTACATCACACTGGAAAAAATTTTTTTTTTTAAATGTACACCAATTAATATAGGTAAAATATATTGTTAAAAAATAGTATTTACTTGTTTTTCAACATTCAGCAGCTATTTTGGATTATCACTAGCAGAATCAAACTTTGCTTCAAGATTTAGTGGACACTTAGTTTGTACTCTTGCAAACAGTGGCGCATTCAAATAAAAGTAAGCAATAGTCAGCACTGAGATTTTTGCACATAACTACGTCCAGATTCATGAGAAAAAAAAAAAAAAAAAGATAAAAAAAGAAGAATTATACAAGATATTTTGCAATCCAAAAACTATGTCTGAAGTTTATTACTATGAATGCATTCCAGTTTCTATAATAATTCTGTCCTAAAAAAGAAACTGTTTTACTCATCTTTGTGCAAAGTAAAAGAACTTCAAACATATTTAAAAAATGTCACAGAATTCCATTCTATAATCCCAAAGCACTTGACAAACAGACCACACATTTTAATTGAATCTGTGCCCATGTTGGAGAAAATCTGGTGCATGACTTAAAGCATAAGTCCACTTTCAAGCAAAGTACACTTATTCTTTTTGACCCTTTACCCTGACCTAAACCACCCCACCCACTTATTTTGATCCAACAGCCATGGCTTTTGGTGATTGTTTAGACCCTGGCAACACCTGCACATTATATTCTCATAGTCTTCTATGGGACTGCATATCTCTCTGACCTTGAAACAGAGAGAATAAAATTATATGGTACTGTAATGCGCGGCAGCAGCAAGGGGGGTGAGGCTTGCAGCACTGGATGTAAGGAATCACCCAAGGTCATGGGCGTTGGATCAAAGCAAGTACACATCTGTGGACAGGGAGGGTGGGTTAGTTTAGGTCAAAGCAAGAGGGCAAAAAGTATAGGTCCACTTACTCTTTATATATAATGTTCAATGCCATTGTTTTAAACATTATCCAGTTTACATTAAAAAAAATAGAGAATTGGAGAATTCATACCTCTGGTCCTGTGATATGCATTAATCCAGACATTGCACAAGCTACAGCATCATACCCAGCTCTTTGAAACAGTGGGCCAGATTGTCCATAGCCTGAAAGTTCAAGGGTGACAATTCATCAAAATGTTCTAATAACCGTTACTGTTAGAATGCAAAAGGTAGAAACATTGGGGTTGATTTACTAAAACTGGAGAGTGCAAAATGTGGTCCAGCATAGAAACCAATCCTCTTCCAGTATTTTCCATCAAAGCTTAACTAAACAAGCCGAAGTTAGAAGATGATTGGCTACCATGCGCAGCTGCACCAGATCTAGTTTTATTAAATCAACCTCACTGTGTCTGAACATTTTAAAACTACCACACTTTTTTTGGTACACCTAAGCATGCCAGTCTGGGCACAAGATGGACTCAGAGGATGTAACATGCTGGAGATGTAAAATTTCCAGAAATTTTGAAGTCATAAGAAAAAAAAGTTTTTTTAGAAAACGTAGAAACATAGAAAAGTGTTGGCAGAAAAAAAAAAAAAAACAGTAGTCCATTGAGTCTGCCTGTTTTTGTTTTTTTGTTTTGTTTTTTGAGAACTAGAGGCAAAAGCTACTTGCGCTTTCATTATGTGTTCATTATGTGTTTTGTTGACCTTGTAGCATTTGGAAAATAATATTTCTTCTCACAATTTTATAGTCTATCTACAGGGGTCTCCAAACTATAAATTAAAGCAGAAGTAGGGTGCTTCTACCAGGGCCGGTACAAGGGGTGGGCGGGAGGGCCGACTGCCTTGGGCGGGGTGTGGGAGGAGTGTGGGAGGGGGCGATGGGTCACCAGCAGCAGCATGCACCCATACATATTGCTCGCCTCCACTCTACAGCGGCAACCACATCCTGGCACAGAGGGAGAACAATTCACTCTCCCGGGCTTGAGAGCTCTGTACATGTGCAGACTGGGGAAACATTATTTCAGCAAGCTGAAAATGCCATAGACGTTGTTGGGAATCAAAGCCCCCCTGTGTGTCAGAGCCCCCCCCGTGTGTCAGAGCCCCCCCCCCCTGTGTGTCAGAGACCCCCCCCCTGTGTGTCAGAGACCCCCCCCCCCCCCACTGTGTGTCAAAGTGTGTCCTCCTCATTCTCTTCCCCATGTTGACTTTAGACAGCAGAGCAGAAAGTAGAGGAGTCCAGTGTGGAGAATGTGTGATCCTGTTTTCCATAGGCTAGTGAGTTTGGCTTCAACTTGTTAGTGTTGCTAAATCGGCTAGTACATCTAGCACTACCCTCCTTCCCAGACTGACTATGCTGCTATCGGCTGTGCCTTCTGTGCTCCTTTATCCAGATTGGGGGTACTATAATAAAGGATGTGTGCCACTGGCGAGATCACCAGGTGAAGACAGAGGGGAAAAGCCTAAAATAAAACTAATGCAACCACCACATCTAATGATTGTTAATCTGCAATATATAACATCTTGGGTTTTATAGCAGTCTTCTGAACCCCATTTCGACAATCCTTAATAATTTTTTTTTTCTCCCATACCTGAGCTCTGCATCACTTGCTACTGAACACTTGCACTGTAAATGGGGGGGGCGCATATTGGTATGTTCGCCATGGGCACTGGGTGACCTTGTCCTGGCACTGGCTACTACCCAATATGATCAGATTGTTTAGAGCTACATGGGTGCAGTAAAAATCATGAGAAAAGATGGTCTGCAACTCCTTGCTTGCTCTTTAAAATCTTCATAATTTATTGATTCTCCATAAAAGACATAAACAGCAGATGTAAACGCGTTTCAGCCTTGCAGTGAACAAGGCGCGCAAGGCTGAAACACGTTTACATCTGCTGTCTGTGTCTTTTATGGAGAATCAATACATTTTAAAGATTTTAAAGTGCAAGCACGGAGTTGAGGACTATCTTTTCTCATGTCTTTAAACTTTGGCTCTCCAGTTGTTCAGGAACTACAATTCCCATCATGCCTAGTCATGTTTGTGAATGTCAGTTTTACAATGCCTCACGGGACGTGTAGTTCTGCAACAGCTAGAGGGCCGTAGTTTGTATATCCCTGCTTATCACATTATGCTGTGATGGCGGAGAACATAATAGGAATCATTTGAAGGTTATAAAAATAAACAAATTTGGCATATAAATCTACCCTCTTACCTTTCAATTAAGACCTGAGAAGAGAGAAACTATGATCTACTGTATCACAACGATCACCCAACTGTAGGAGGTACAAGATGGAGCCCACAAGCAAACTAAATTGAAGCCTTTCCCTTACAGTGCCCGCTAGTGGCAGAAATGCATGTTTCTCTTGTTTGAGAACTGCATTGAGAAGTACAGTTTTACTTGAATTGTATTCCAGGATTTGCTTGTCTTCAGCTGAGACAACTTGCAGTAATTTAAGACTCTACATAAAGTCCAGAATTTATAGAGCTCATTATAGACCGGTTGTCTGAGCAGTCAGAAAAAAATAAGACAGCAAGCTGAAATGGAAGGAAGGGACAGACCCCCCTTCACACAGCATCCAGGAAGAGGGCTGATGCTGTCAATCAGCTGGAAATCCATCCCGTCACCTTTTTTCTCTTGGTGTCAGGAAAACTTGTCAGAAGTTATTCATGCTAATAGCAGAGGAACCAAGCAGCATACAGAAATTACACTTAGTGCTCTTATTTGAGACAAATATACACTACAGAGGCCTATGCCTTGTTCATATTTCATGTCTGAGGTTTACAACCACTTTAAGTACTGCACAGAGTTCAGAGGACACAAGAGAGTAATGCCAAGAGTTCAGAGATAAGGAATAGGGGTTCAAAGATCATGCAGTTATTTTACAGATTGTGGCTTGTGTCTGTCATCCCCAGGGCCCAGCACCATTTCAATGAGGGGGTTAGAGTGTAATGCGCACATTGCATGGGCTCCCCAGACCAAATCATCATCATAAGCTGCACCGTGCACAGCTTCATTTCATCACACTGTGCAAGTCAAGAGTTGCAGGGTACTCTATCAGTGACATTTTTGAACTTACGCTTGTGCAGTCGGATTAATTTGAGTCATGCGCTGCGGCGTTTATGGTGGCAGCTCCTGGGTATTAATCACATTTCCAGGGGACAGACCCCCTCACAACAGAGACTGCCCCATGAAACAAAGCCAGATGGTAACCTTATTGTACATATACAGGGCATCGGCAAATATGTTATACACAACCACAGCCATTTTACTATTGAGACTGAACAAGCAACGCTGATTCTTAATAGTGACAAATCACTCAGCTTAGAGCGGAAGGGGTTCTGGACTGGCTGCACCTTCCCCAGAGGATCAGATATAATTTAGGCTTAAAAGGGGATGGAGTTACAGCCAGGATTAAGAGGTGTGTTTGGGGAAAACAGGGTAATCAAGCAGAACAGAACCAAGTCATTTATGCACTTAGTCCCCTGGAAAGTTAAATAAAATAAAAAAATGTATTGTAATTCTCCTTTAAAGCTGAAGTCTGCTGCAGGGGCAGTGGGCTCTTTCCCTAATGTGCTAGTAAGCTATGCATACTAGGATCCAGTACCCACTAATCTAGAGATCCCTAAACTAAAATTGCTGACCTTAAAACGAAAATATGAAAATTACCAACCAGAAAAGCCCCCTAAACAAAAGCCCTTAACTTTAAAAAAGTTCAACCTGAAAATCTACTATATGCCCTAAACTCCCCCTAAATTTAAAACCTTGATCTTAATTCCCTATAAACTAAAGCCCCTGACTGTTCTTTATGATCCATAAATTAAAGCTGCCCACCCTTAACATACCCCAAAAATGTCACCAACACTTTAAGCTCGCTAACATATAAAGAAAAAAGGGACAACCGCTAAACGCTGCCAACATTAAGGACCTCAATCCTAAACCCCTGTCCTTTAAACTACCAAAATTAAGTACTCAACCATAAAAGCCCCTCAAACCAAAAGTTCCCAACTCTTTAGCCCCTATCCTGTAACTTACCTAATCATTAAAACCACATAAATGTTACCATAAAGCCATCTAAACATGCATTAAGGCCGGCTTCACACTGGGGCGGTGCGGGCGGCGACGGTAAAGCAGCGCTATATTTAGCGCTGCTTTACCATCGTTTTAGCCGCGGTATGCGGCCGCTAGCGGGGTGGTTTTAACCCCTGCTAGCAGCCGAAAAAGGGTTAAAAATCTCCGCAAAGCTCCGCTGCAGCGGCGCTTTGCCGGCGGTATCCCCGCGGTCTCCCATTGATTTCAATGGGTAGGAGCGGTATAGGAGAGGTGAATACACCGATCCAAAGATGCAGCTAGCAGGACATTTTTTACCGTCCTGCTAGCGCACCGCTCCAGTGTGAAAGCCCTCAGGCCTTTCACACTGGAGACACAGCAACAGCTGTTTCGGGTCGGTTTGCAGGCGCTATTTTTAGCGCAATATCGCCTGCAAACCGCCTCAGTGTGAAAGCAGCCTTACTGTAGACACTTTTATAATATTTAATTTGCCCCTGGAATGAGGCCTTATTTTTCAAAGTTTAACCTCTTAACGCCCGCACCTCCCGGGCCTTTACGAGGATTAGGGCGCTGGGAGACGGGGCAGGGCTGAAGAGCACGTGGCTGATGGGTTTGGCTGTCACGCCAGTCACGTGCTCCAAAAACTCCTGACCACAAGCAGCAATTAGGAGCTTTCTGTTAGGCGCCGGTAACGGTGTCGGGGAGACGCGCACAGCAATTCACGCAAATATGCAGCCAAGGACCAGCTGCCGAGAGGCCACATATTTGCATGTGGTTTGCGCCAAGGGGTTAAAAACTTGCCTACTGGGCACTTTTACCCCCTTCCTTCCCAGGCCAATTATCAACTTTCAGCGCAGTCACACTTTGAACAACAATTGCGTGGTCATACAACACTGTACCTATATGAAATTTGTGTCCCTTTTTCACACAAATAGAGCTATCTTTTGGTGGTATTTAATCACTGCTGGGTTTTTAAAAAAATTTGCGCTATAAAAAGAGAAAAGCCCCAAAATTCTGTTAAAAAAAATGCATTTTTCTTAATTTCTGTTATAAAATTTTTCAAATTAGTAATTTTTCTCCATATATTTTGGCCAAAATTTATACTGCTACATATCTTTGGTAAAAATAACCCAAATCATGTATATTATTTGGTCTTTGTGAAAGTTATAGAGTCCACAAGCTATGGTGCCAATCTCTGAAAATTTATCACAATTTCTTGAGACCCTAACAAGCCAGGAAAGTACAAATACCCCCCAAATTACCCCTTTTTGGAGAGTAGACATTCCAAGGTATTTAGTTAGAGGCATGGTGAGTTATTTGAAGTTGTAATTTTTTCCCACAATTCTTTGCAATACAAGATTTTTTGGTCACAAACCCCAAAACACATTCTACTATTCGGTATTCAGTATGACGATACCACATGTGTGAGACTTTTAAACACTGTGGCCACATACAGAGGCCCAACATGCAGGGAGCACCATCAGGCATTCTTTTAGCATAAATTACACATATGAATGAATGAATGACTTGTATAGCGATACCTATGCGAACTGAATCGCCTCAGGGCGCTTTTTCCACTGGTGTCCATCTGTGGTATAGCACGGTCCTTGCCCTGTGGGGTCCTGACACGCTTACAAACACATACACATACAACATACATATATTTGGCCAATTTTATTGACAGGATCTAATTAACCTACCAGCATGTCTTTGGAGTACATATCATTTCTTGACTACCTCTTGCACTTTAAAAAGGCCCTGGAGCACCAGGACAATGGACACGACCCAAAAATGACCCCATTTTGGAAAGAAAAACAACCCAATGTATAATCTATGAGGCATATCGAGTCATTTAAACATGTCATTTTTTTCTACAAGTTTTTGGAAAATGTGTAAAGAAAATGAAAATGCATTTTTTTACACAACGTTGTACATTTACACAATGTTTCTAACACGTGTACATACCAAAAATTACACCCCAAAATTGATTATCCTACTCCTCCTGAGTACGGCGATACCACATGTGAGACTTTTACACACCGTAGCCACATACAGAGGCCCAACATGCAGGGATCGCCATAAGGCTGGATGGGTATGCTGAGCATGAATGGCTGAGTATGGATGGATGGATGAGTATGCTGAGTATGGATGGGCGAGAATGGATGGATGAGTATTGCTGAGGATGGATGGCTGAGCATGGATGGATGGATGAGTATGCCAAGTATGGATGGGTATGCCGAGTATGGATGGGTATGCCGAGTATGGATGGCTGAGTATGCGGAGTATGGATGGCTGAGTATGCCGAGTATGGATGGTATGCCGAGTATGGATGGTATGCCGAGTATGGATGGCTGAGCATTGATGGATGAGTATGCTGAGTATGGATGAGTATGGTCAGTATGGATGGCTGAGCATGGATGGATGAGTATGCTCAGTATGGATGATGATGGATGGATGGGTATGCTGAGCATGGATGGCTGAGTATGGATGGCTGAGCATGGATGGGTATGCTGAGTATGGATGGGTATGCTGAGTATGGTTGAGTATGCTCAGTATGGATGGCTGAGCATGGATGGATGGATGGATGAGTATGCCGAGTATGGATGGGTGAGCATGGATGGATGAGCATGGATAGATGGATGAGTATGCTGAGTATGGATTGCTTAGCATGGATGGATGGATGAGTATGCTGAGTATGGCTGGATGGATGAGTATGCCAAGTATGGATGGGTATGCTGAGCATGGATGGCTGGGTATGGATGGATGGCTGGATGAGGCTGCAATGGGCACATATCAGCGCTGTGGGCACTACACATCCAGCCCACAGCGCTGCTGCCACTGATCTCTCCCCACTTCCTTTGCACTGTACCAATTGGGACTGCACTGATAATCACTGATAATGTCCTTTTCATACAAGCCGGTTATCGGCTCTCCTCTCCTCAAGCTGTGACTAGACACAGCTAAGCACGTAGTTAAGAGACGCTGATTGTGTCCCGAAGACACAGTGATCACAGAGTGTGTCGCCAGCGTGCCACAGCAGGCGCGGTCACACAAGAACGTCATATGATGCCCTACCAGAACTCGTTTGGCTATAGTGCAATCGGCAAGTGGTTAAAATTAAGTCTATGTAAACCCAAAACTCTTGTATAACCTTTAAGGCCGCGTACACACGAGCAGACTTTCCCGCAGGATTTTTCCTGCCAAAAGTCCGGCGGACTAAGTTTTAAGTTCAGAATTAAAATTGTCCGCTGGACTCGCGAGTCCGACGGACAATCCCGCGGTCTGTGTGCTAGTCCGCGGGACTTTTGAAATGAACGGACTTGCCGACACAAGATCGGAAAGTCCGTTCATTTAGAACGTGACTGTAGGTAGACGGGACTAGCGAAGGCAGTGAATGCCGCTGCGCTAGCCCAGTCACCTGGCATGGATTTAAAGGGAATCCCTACGCCGAAAAAACTGCGTGGGGGTCCCCCCCAAATCCATCTCAGACCCTTATCCGAGCACGCAGCCCGGCAGGCCAGGAAAGGGGGTGGGAACGGGCGAGCGCCCCCCCTCCTGAGCCGTACCAGGCCACGTGCCCTCAACATGGGGGGGTGCCCTGGGCCCCCCCACCCCAAAGCACCTTGTCCCCATGTTGATGAGGACAAGGGCCTCTTCCCGACAACCCTGGCCATTGGTTGTCGGGGTCTGCGGACGGGGGGCTTATCGGAATCCGGGAGCCCCCTTTAATAAGGGGGCCCCCAGATACCAGCCCCCACCCTATGTGAATGAGTATGGGGTACGATGTACCCCTACCCATTCACCTAAGGTGTAAAAAAGTGTAAATAAAAAAAAAAAAAACACCATTTTTGTAAAATATTTTATTGCACAGCTCCGGGGGTCTTCTTCCGTCTTGGGGGGTCTTCTCGCTGGACTCCTCTGTTCTCTTCTGCTCTTTTACCTAGCTCTTTCACGAGCGGAGGAGCCCGGCTTTCTTCTTTGTCGTCGCCGCCGTCTGGGGGTCTCGTTCCGCCTTCGGGGGTCTTCCGGGGTCTCTTCTGTTCTTGCCGCTGTCACCACCTTCTGCGCCGTCTTCTTCTTCTTCCGATGTTGGCTCGTCGCTCTCTTTGGCTGGAATGGCAGAGACACGCGGTGTTGTGACTTATATAGGGACAAGGGGTGGGGTCACATGCTCATGTCACATGGTGACCCCGCCCCCATATGATGTCACAGTCCCGGAGGATGCTGGGATTGTGACATCATATGGGGGCGGGGTCACCATGTGACATGAGCATGTGACCCCGCCCCTTGTCCCTATATAAGTCACAACACCGCGTCTCTCTGCCATTCCGGCCAGAGAGAGCGACGAGTCAACATCGGAAGAAGAGGAAGAAGAAGACGGCGCAGAAGGCGGCGACAGCGGCAAGAACAGAAGAGACCCCGAAGACCCCCGAAGGCGGAACGAGACCCCCAGACTACGGCGGCGACGACGAAGAAGAAAGCCGGGCTCCTCCGCTCGTGAAAGAGCTAGGTAAAAGAGCAGAAGAGAGCGGAGGAGTCCAGCGAAAAGACCCCCCAAGACGGAAGAAGACCCCCGGAGCTGTGCAATAAAATATTTTTAAAAATTGTGTGGTTTTTTTTTTACACTTTTTTCCTTAGGTGAATGGGTAGGGGTACATCGTACCCCATACTTATTCACATAGGGTGGGGGGCCGGGATCTGGGGGCCCCCTTATTAAAGGGGCTCCCGGATTCCGATAAGCCCCCCGCCCGCAGACCCCGACAACCAACAGCCAGGGTTGTCGGGAAGAGGCCCTTGTCCTCATCAACATGGGGACAAGGTGCTTTGGGGTGGGGGGGCCGCACGGGGGGCTGCGTGCTCGGATAAGGGTCTGAGATGGATTTGGGGGGGACCCCCATGCTGTTTTTTCGGCGTAGGGATTCCCCTTTAAATCCATGCCAGGTGACGGGGCTAGCGCGGCGGCATTCACTGCCTTCGCTAGTCCCGTCTACCTGCAGTTACGTTCTAAATGAACAGACTTTCCGATCGTGTGTCGGCAAGTCCGTTCATTTCAAAAGTCCCGCAGACTTTTTCCCGCGGATTGTTCGCCGGAAAAGTCTGGGCGTGTGTGGGCAAGTCCACACGCTCGGAAAGTCCGGCGGACCTCCGCTGGAAAGTCCGGCGGTTTGTCTGCTGGACTAGGTCCGAGCGCGTGTACGCCGCATAACAGAACCTTCAACAGTAATTGTCAATATTTTGGAATCTGTAGCTTACCATACCATAACCATACCATACCATAAGGTCCTACCATATACAGTGGATATAAAAAGTCTACACACCCCTGTTAAAATGTCAGGTTTCTGTAATGTAAAAAAAATGAGACAAAGATAAATCATTTCAGAACTTTTAATGTGACCTATAAACTGTATAACTCAGTTGAACAACAAACTGGAATCTTTTAGGTGGAGGGAATTAAAAATAAAAAAATTAAATAATATGGATGCACACATGGTGTGCACACCCTTAAACTAATACTTTGTTGAAGCACCTTTTGATTTTATTACAGCACTCAGTCTTTTGGGGTAGGAGTCTATCAGCATGGCACATGTTGACTTGTCAATATTTGCCCACTCTTTGGAAAAACACTCCAAATCTGTCAGATTGCGAGGGCATCTCCTGTACACTGCCCTCTTCAGATCACCCCACAGATTTTCATTCCAAAACTTTAATCTTCTTCTGGTGAAGCCATTCCTTTGTTGATTTGGATGTATGCTTTGAGTCATTGCCATGCTGAAAGATGAAGTTCATCTTCATGTTCAGCTTTCTAGCAGAAGCCTTAAGGTTTTGTGCCAATATTGACTGATATTTGAAATTGTTCATAATTCCCTCTACCTTGCCTAAGGCCCCTGTTCAAGCTGAAGAAAAACAGCACCAAAGCATGATGCTGCCACCGCCATGCTTCACAGCGGGTATTGTGTTCTTTTGGTGATGTGCAGTGTTGTTTTTGCACCAAACATATCTTTTGGAATTGTGGCCAAAAGTTCAACCTTGGTTTCACCAGACCATAACACATTTTCCCACATGCTTTTGGGAGACTTCAGATGTGTTTTTACTAAATTTACCCAGGCTTCCATGTTTTTCTTAATAAGAAAAAGCTTCTGTCTTGCCACTCTACCCCATAGCCCAGACATATGAAGAATACGGGAGATTGTGACATGTACCACACAGCCAGTAGTTGTCAGATATTCCTGCAGCTCCTTTCATTTTGCTGTAGGCCTCTTGGCAGCCTCCCTGACCAGTTTTCTTCTCATCATTTCATAAATTTTGGAGGGACGTCCAGTTCTTGGTAATGTCACTGTTGTGCCATATTTTCTCCATTTGATGATGACTGTCTTCACTGTGTTCCATGGTATATCTAATGCATTGGAAATTATTTTGTATCCTTCTCCTGACTAATACCTTTTAACAACGAGATCCCTCTGATGCTTTGGAAGCTCTCTGCGGACCATGGCTTAGGATGCGACTAAGAAAATGTCAGGAAAGACCTACTGGTTTTCCTGTCACACCAGCTTTAACCACTAGGCGTCCGCGCTATAGCCCAAAGACGGCTGCAGCGCGGACGCCAATTGCCGCCAATTGCCGGGAGGGCGTCCCTGGACGTCCTCCTGTTTACTTCCGCAATGTGCGCTTGGACACAGCCAGTCACAGATCGCTGTAAATGGCCAATCACAGCGGCCGTTTACAGCGTGATCGGCGTGTCCAATGAGAGAAGATCTCATATGTAAACATATGAGATCATCTCTCATCGCCGGCTCTCCCTCCTCACACAGAGACAGCGTGTGAGGAGGGAGAGATGAACGGCTGCAGCGGTAAGTGTAACAAAAAAACGAAAATAAATGCCATAGTACCTGTCAGTGCCATCTGTCCCCACTGCCATCTGTCCCCAGTGCCATCTGTCCCCAGTGCCACCTATAAGTGCCATCTGTCATCAGCGCCACATCAGTGCCACATAGTGCCATCTGTCATCAGTGCCACATCAGTATCACGTGCCATCAGTGCCACATATTAGTGCCATCTGTCATCAGTGCTATCTGTTATCAGTCTCATGTGTCATCAGTGCCACGTATTATTGCTACGTGTCATCAGTGCCACCTGTCATCAGTGTCACGTGTCATCAGTGCCACGTATTAGTGCCATCTGTCATCAATGCCACATCACTGTCATGTGTCATCAGTGCCACGTATCAGTGCCATCTGTCAGCAGTGCCACGTCAGTGTCACATGTCATTGTCCTGGTGCTCCAGGGCCTTCAAAAGTGTAATAGGTAGTCAACAAGTTAGATGTGTAATTTATGCTCCTAGAACACGTGATGGTGCTCCCTGCATGTTGGGCCTCTCTAAGTGGCCAGGCTGTGGAAAAGTCCCACACATGTGGTATCGTAATACTCAGGAGTAGCAGAATTGTGGTAAAAAATTACAACATCAAAAACCTCGTCATGCCTCTTACTAAATACCTTGGAATGTCTAATTTCAAAAAAGGGGTCATTTGGGGGTTATTTGTACTTTCCTGGCTTGTTCGGGTCGCAAGAAATGACATAGGCCACCAGTACATCAGTACATTCTGATTTGCACCACAGCTTGTAGACTCTCTAACTTTCACAAAGACCAATAATATCCACTAATTTGGGTTATTTTTACCAAAGATATGTAGCAGTATAAATTGTGGGCAAAATTTATGAAGAAAAATTTATAATTTGCAAAATTATATCACAGAAACAAATTAGTTTTTTTTTCCAAATTTTCTGTCTTTTTTCATTTATAGCGCAAAAAATTGAAAACCCAGAGGTGATCAAATACCACTAAAAGAAAGCTTTACGTGTATGAAAAAAGTACAAAAAATTAATTTGGGTACAGTATTGCATGACTGAGTAATTTTCATTCAAATTGTGAGAGCGTTGAAAGCTGAAAATTGGTCTGGTCACCAGAGGGGTTTAAGTGCCCAGTTGTCAAGTGGTTAACCGCTTCCCGACCGCCTAACGCAGATATACTGCGGCAAAATGGCACGGGCGGGAGCTCCGTGACCCCGGCCGCGGGACCAGCGGACCCGATCGCCGCTGGTGTCCCGCGATCGGGTCACGGAGCTGAAGAACGGGGAGAGGTATGTGTAAACAAACCTCTCCCCGCGCTTCCTACTCTGCCTGTCATTGATTGGCTGTTCCCGGTCATCGGGAAAGCCGATCAATGACTTTAGACGTCAGCCCCGCCCCCTAATGTAAAAAAAAACACACGTCACAGCCCATAACCCCTCCCCCTAGTGGTTAACTTTTTCCCTACAACTGTCATTTATACAGGACTCAATGCATTTAAATAGCATTGATTGCTGTATAAATGACAATGGTCCCAAAAATGTGTCAAAAATGTCCGATGTGTCCGCCATAATGTCGCAGTCACAATAAAAATCGCTGATCGCCGCCATTACTAGTAAAAAAAAAAATATTAATAAAAATGCTATAAAACTATCCCCTATTTTGTAAACGCTATAACTTTTGCGCAAACCAATCAATAATCGCTAATTGCGATTTTTTTTACCAAAAATATGTAGAAGAATACGTATCGGCCTAAACGGATATTTATTATAGCAGAAAGCAAAAAATATTGCATTGTTTTCAAAATTGTCGCTCTTCTTTTGTTTATAGCGCAAAAAATAAAAACCGCAGGGGCGATCAAATACCACCAAAAGAAAGCTCTATTTGTGGGGAAAAAAGGACACCAATTTTGTTTTGGAGCCACGTCGCACGACCGCGCAATTGTCAGTTAAAGCGACGCAGTGCCGAATCGCAAAAAGGGGCCTGGTCCTCTGGCTGCCAATTGGTCTGGGGCTGAAGTGGTTAAAGGAGAAGTTCACCTTTCATAACATGTTACACCCATATTCAGGGTATAACATGTAACACCCATATTTAGGATGTAACATGTTACTGTTGAAGCAGCCCCCACACCCCCCTCCCGATCCCCTGTTGTGACAGCAAGCATGGGAACTTCTCCCCGTACTCGCTGTTGCAATTCTTAAAAACCGTGGCCATGCGGGGCTCCACCCACCTGGACTCGTCATTCATTCACAGAGTTCTGTGAATGTAAGAACTACAAGTATTGACAGTAAATGTAAATCAACCCCTAGAAGTTGCTGTATCAGCACAAAAATGCAGAGATTGTCCATGTTGTCACTATCAGAAACCCCACTCCACAGAAAAGCCATGATTAACCACTTGACCACTGGGCACTTAAACACCCTTAATAACCAGACCAATTTTCAGCTTTCGGTGCTCTCACACTTTGAATGACAATTACTCATTCATACAACACTGTACCCATATGACATTTTTGTCCTTTTTTTCACACAAATAACGGAAAATTGTATACTTACCTTCCGTAATTTTCCTTTCCTGTTGCATCACATGGCAGCATACACATATGGGGTTGTGGCTCCGCCCCCACAACCTGATAGGACCGCGTAGCTATTAAACCTTGAGAGGGCCCCCGCCCCCACATTCTCAGTATCCAGATACCTCACCTCAGCGGGTGGGTATTTGTATGCTGCCATGTGATGCAACAGGAAAGGAAAATTACGGAAGGTAAGTATACAATTTTCCGTTTTCCTGTCGCATCATGGCAGCATACACATATGGGGAATAACTCGCAAACTGGGTGGGGCTGAGCAAAACAAGGTTTATTTACAATGAATTGAGGAATTGGACTGTATGATTGCCCTTCCAAATTCTGCTGTGGACAGCCTGGCGGCGTCCACCTTGTAGTGTGACATAAAGGTGCTTTTCGAAGACCAAGTGGCTGCTTTACAGATAGTTTCCGATGAGACCCTGCAGAAAGCCGCCCAGGAGGTCGCCACTGCCCTCATGGAATGTGCCCTGAAGACCTCCGAAATGGGAAGGCCTTGAAGAGTAGGCTCTTTTAGTTGTCTTAATCTAGGAGGTGACTGAGCATTTGATGCTGACTGACCCTGCCTTAGGCCACGCTGGAACCGAGACCATATTTCAGCTTTCCTAAGTGAGAAGGTAGCTGCCAAACAGGCCACCAGCCTTAGCTCAACATCCAGGGGATGTGGTTCTCTCACTCAACCAAGAAAAGACAGTAAATTTACTTCCTGGTTAAATTGGAAGGAGAAAGACACCCCATGGATAAAAGCAGTCTGGATTTTTAGGACCATTCTGTTCTGTCCAGGTATAATGTTAAGTGAGGCTCCTTGAGTACAAGGCCTGCAGTTCTGACATCCTTCACAGAGGTTGTAGCAACCAGAAATATGGTATTTAGGGTTGCAGAGTGTAGTCAATTCTGTAGGATAGAAATGAGGCCTTGATGGAAATGGGGACCATAAGCAAGTTCCACATAGGGAACAAATGGTTTCCTGTGAGGCCTATAACTTCATGCAAGCCTTTTAAGAATTGCATCATTAAAGGGTAAGGACTCCTTAGACCTCTGCAAGTGCAGACAAAGCTGAACTTTGAGCTTTTAAACATATTTGAACCTATGCCCCTGATTAGCCCCAGTTGTAAGAACTGTGGAACCTTGGCTGGTTTAGGTGATGAAGGACTCCACGCTTCGCTGTGTGAGATCTGTATAATTTTCCCATAGTCTTAGGTAAATCTTATTCATGAAGATCTCTGGATTGACAAGGTAGGCACTACCTTCACTATGCATAATTGACCTGGTAGCCACTGCCTCTCAACTTCCATGCCATCAAAAGTAGTCTCTTGGAGCTGGATGGAAAAAAAAACTCTCCATGAGAGAGCGAATCCGTCATTACTGGAAGCCGTGGTGATTCAATGATTAAGGGCAGGAGAGAGAGACACTAGAGCCTCCCAAGCCAAAAATTGTATATTTGCAATTATTGATACAGGAAGCTCCGCTGACAGCCTAAGGATTCTACCCTTCCACTGTTGTCTAGGCATAATACAAATCTTGCTGCTCTTGCTAAAAAAGGAGTGAATGACAGAAGTGCTTTGAACACTACTCGGTTGAAGAAAATGCAATACTATTCCTCATAAGCTTAACATCCCATAACCTTTCTAGGTGGGGTCTGATGTCATAATGTTCAGTCTGAAAACAGTTACGAAAAACCAAGGATACTCCGGCATTGTTCTGCTGGAAGAGACTTCACTTCCAATGCACCTTTGGCTTTCTCTGTCAGAGGATGGAAATTACCTTGTTTCAGTTCTACTGAATTTTTCCTGTCGCTATTGCAGACAGTAAGACCTTTGTGAATGCCCCGGGGGAGATGTACAGACCGAAGGGGAAGAATTCACTGGTAAAGGAATTGAGGATGAATTGGGACAAGTAGGTGTCTGATAAACCTACAGGAGAATCCTGCCTCCCAGATTTATGAATAATATAATTGATTGGAGGTTTCCCATCTTGCACAACTCTAACTTCCTGTGCTGCTTGTAAAAACATTTTTTATTTTTCTAGGAACAGAGGGGAACCAAATCCTCATCTCCTCTGGTTATCCAGAACCTTAACGGTTGCTTGTTTTTTTTTTTTTTTTTCGATCCAGCTATAAACAGAATTTTTTACTTTTCCATCAACTCTGGTAGCCTGGCTGACTGGAAGAGATTGAAAGGTGGACTTCCCACTTGTCAATGTTATATGGTCGTTATGCTCATTGAATTATCCCCCTGCATGGTTGAGTTTTCATGTTATACTTTTTTGATAAAAAATTATTGTAACTAGAAAGGCGGACCTCCCCTGAACTTCC
The DNA here is from genome assembly GCA_028564925.1 of Lithobates sylvaticus. Taxonomy (NCBI): domain Eukaryota; kingdom Metazoa; phylum Chordata; class Amphibia; order Anura; family Ranidae; genus Lithobates; species Lithobates sylvaticus. Next base: position 354,648,047 of record CM053030.1, on the reverse strand, counting down.
ACCAATGTCACGCCAATATAGCTGATATGGCCCACTGATCCTGAAGGTTTTCCCTCCAGGTGTGTGCATACAGCTTTGCACAGGCACCCCCTGGATTAGTGCACCCTTAGAAGGGACTTCCGCTGTACTCCTAGGACAGGAGCCTTAGATCTTTTAAGGCTTCAATAATGAAGATTGGGTACTTCTCCAGTTAGTTTACTAATCTTCCCCCCCGTAGGATTGTGTCCAGCATGCATGAGTAGAGAGCTCCACCATTTGTTGCCCAAAAAATTCCATAAAAAAACATTTAGAACTCACATTTGCTACTAGTGATGATATCAGTGCCTGAGCCTGTTCAGATCACTAACCTAGAAAGCTCTAGCCAGGAAACACAGAGGCCGCATCACTTCCTGCCTCTCATGCTCAGAGTATACTTGCACTGTTGCAGCCATCTTGGAAATGGCAAACGCCCATAACACAGAGAAAGAAGTAAAAGGCATATAGAAAGCAAAGGAAAAGCTGTCACTTACATCAAGGCTTGTTTAAAGCTTTCTTTGAGAAGCCTGCACCACCAGAATGGGGCTCCAATCATATAGCTCATTTAGAGGCTGTACAGGAAGGACTTCCACCCAGGAGAGGCTGAAATATGCCCCCCCAGACCACCAGAATGGGGCTCCAACCATATAGCTCATTTAGAGGCTGTACAGGAAGGACTTCCACCCAGGAGAGGCTGAACCTGGCTGGGGCGTCAAACGGTAAGGGATACCTCGCGATTTCAGTCCTGATCAGGTGAGGAAAAAAAGGAGAATGTGGGGGCGGGGGCCCTCTCAAGGTTTAATAGCTACGCGGTCCTATCAGGTTGTGGGGGCGGAGCCACAACCCCATATGTGTATGCTGCCATGATGCGACAGGAAAGAGCTTTCTTTTGGTGGTATTTAATCACCTCTGGGTTTTTTATTTTTTTGCGCTATAAAAGAAAAACGACTGAAAATTCAGTAAAAAAATTAGTTTTTCTTTGTTTTTGTTATAAAATTTAGCAAATTTGTAATTTTTCTTGATAAATTTTGGCCAAAATTTATACTGCTACATATCTTTGGTAAAAATAAGTACAAATTGGGGTACCGTATATACTCGAGTATAGGCCGACCCGAATATAAGCTGAGGCACCTAATTTTACCACAAACAACTGAGAAAACTTATTGACTCGAGTATAAGCCTAGGGTGAGAAATGCGCAGCTACTGTAAGTGGAAAAGAGGGTCAACGATGCCCATTTGCAGCCTCACTGTGCCCATGCAGATGGACACAGTTGACCGATTTGGGGCCCTGTATCTCGGGGTCACTTAGTGCTAGGAACCCCATCTTTGGATATGTTGTAGTACTAATTCCACTGGGTTGGAATACAACATTTGGGGTTCCTAGCACCAAGTGTCCCCGAGATATGGGGCCCCAAATTCGGGTCAGAAAATCTCAAGCACTTTTCTGCAGCAGTGAATGACATTTTCTGAACCGACTTTGGGGCACTGTATCTCGGGGCCACTTAGTGCTAGGAACCCCATCTTTGGATATGTTGTAGTGCTAGTTCAACTGGGTTTGAATGCCAAATTTGGGGTTCCTAGCTCCAAGTGTCCCCGAGATATGGAGCCCCAAATTCGGGTCAGAAAATGTCAAGCACTTTTCTGCAGCAGAGAATGACATTTTCCGAACCGACTTTGGGGTCCCGTATCTTGGGGTCACTTAGTGCTAGGAACTCCATATTTGGATATGTTATATATTATATTGGGATTCCTAGACCCAAGTGGCCCCGAGATACGGGGTCCCAAAGTCGGGTCGGATTTTTTTTTTTTTTTTGCTGCAGAAAAGTGCTTGACTCGAGTATAAGCCGAGGGGGGCACTTTCAGCACAAAAAAATGTGCTGAAAAACTCGGCTTATACTCGAGTATATACGGTATATTATTTGGTCTTTGTGAAAGTTATAGAGTCCACAAGCTATGGTGCCAATATCTGAAAATTGATCACACCTGAAGTACTGACGGCCTTTCTCATTTCTTGAGACCCTAACAAGCCAGAAAAGTACAAATACCCCCCAAATGACCCCTTTTTGGAAAGAAGACATTCCAAGGTATTTAGAAAGAGGCATGGTGAGTTTTTTGAAGTTGTTATTTTTTCCCACAATTCTTTGCAATATCAAGATTTTTTTTCTTTTTTTTTTTTTTTTCACAAAATTGTCATATTAGCAGGTTATTTCTCACACACAGCATATGCATACCACAAATTTCACCCCAAAACACATTCTACTATTACTCCAGAGTATGGCGATACCACATGTGTGAGACTTTTACACAGCGTGGCCACATACAGAGGCCTAACATGCAGAGAGCACCTTCAGGCGTACTGGAGCACCAAGGCCAATTCTGATATTTCTCTCCTACATGTACAAATCATCATTTATTTGCTAGAAAATTACATAGAACCCCAAAATATTATATATGTTTTTTTAGCAAAGACCCTAGAGAATACAATGGCGGTCGTTGCAACTTTTTATCTAGCACGGTACTTGCGCACCAATTTTTCGAACGTAGTTTTTTTGGAAAAAAAATGTTTTGTGCTTTTACAAAAAACAAAACTGTACATTTAGCCCAATGTTTTTGCATAATGTGAAAGATGAAGTTACGCCGAGTAAATAGATACCTAACATGTCACCCTTCAAAATTGCACACACTCGTGAAATGGCGCCAAACTTCGCTACTTAAAAATCCCCATAGGCTTTAATTTTTTTTAATGGTTACATGTTTTGAGTTACAGAGGAGGTCTAGGGACAAAATTATTGTTCTCACTCTAACGTTCGCAGCGATACCTCACATGTGTGGTTTGAACACCGTTTTCATATGTGGGCGGGACTTACGTATGCGTTTGCTTCTGCATGCGAGCACACGGGGACAGGGACGCTTTTAAAAAAATATATATATTTTATTGTTCATTTTACTTTATTTATTTTAGTTTGACCCTTTTTTTCCCCCCAAAAAATTTTTTGATCACTTTTATTCCTATTACAAGGAATGTAAACATCCCTTGTAATAGGAATATGGCATGACAGGTCCTCTTTACAATGAGATATGGGGTCAATAAGACACCACATCTCACCTCTAGGCTGGAAAGCCTGAAATAAAAAAAAAAAAAACGATCCTGGCTTTGATCGTAGCGAGTATCGCAGGGTAGGGTATCGCAGGGTATTGTTGGGTATTGCAGAGTATCGCAGGGTATGGCAGAGTATCGCAGGGTATGGCAGAGTATCGCAGGGTATCGCAGGGTATGGCAGAGTATGACAGAGTATCGCAGGGTATGGCAGGGTATGGCAGAGTATCGCAGGGTATGGCAGAGTATCGCAGGGTATGGCAGAGCATCGCAGGGTATGGCAGAGCATCGCAGGGTATGGCAGAGCATCGCAGGGTATGGCAGAGCATCGCAGGGTATGGCAGAGCATCGCAGGGTATGGCAGAGTATCGCAGGGTATGGCAGAGCATCGCAGAGTATCGCAGGGTATGGCAGAGTATCGCAGGGTATGGCAGAGTATCGCAGGGTATGGCAGAGTATTGCAGGGTAAGGCAGAGTATTGCAGGGTAAGGCAGAGTATGGCACAGTATTGGGGGGTATGGCACAGTATTGGAGGGTATGGCACAGTATTGGAGGGTATGGCAGAGCATTGCAGGGTATCCATCCATCCATGCTCAGCCATCCCTCCATACCCTGCAATACCCAGCAATACACTGCAGGCTATTGCTGTGTATTGCAGGGTATGGAGGGATGGCTGAGCATGGATGGATGGATCGGTGGTGGCAGAGCAGGCTGTGGGCACTACAGATCCCGCCCACAGCACTGCTGCCACCGATCCCTCCCCCTCTAATCTCACACTGTACCGATCGGTACAGAGAGAGGAGGAGAGAGGAACCGGCGTCATCAAATGACGCCGGTTTGCTTACATGTGATCACTCCGTCATTTGACGGAGCAATCACGTGGTAAACCGTGATCCATGATCACGATGTACCCCTACCCATTCACCTAAGGTGTAAAATGTAAAGTACAAAAACACACATACTTTTGAAAAAATATTTTATTGCACTGCTCCGGGGGTCTTCTTCCGTCTTGGGGGTCTTCTCGCCGGACTCCTCCGCTCTCTTCTGCTCTTTTACCTAGCTCTTTCACGAACGGAGGAGTCCGGCTACCTTCTTCGTCGTCGCCGCCGTCGTCTGGGGGTCTCGATCCGCCTTCGGGGGTCTTCCGGGGGTCTCTTCTGTTCTTGCGGCGGTCGTCGTCTTCCGCGCCGCCGGCGCCTTCTTCTTCTTCTTCTTGTCCTTCTTCCGATGTTGACCCGTCGCTGTCTCTGCCCGGAATGCCTGTGCCGCTCTGCGCTGGGACTTATATAGGGACATGGGGGACAGGGTCACATGTTCATGTCACATGGTGACCCCGCCCCCTTGCGATGTCACAGTCCCAGCATCCTCCGGGACTGTGACAACACAAGGGGGCGGGGTCACCATGTGACATGTGCATGTGACCCTGTCCCCATGCCCCTATATAAGTCCCAGCGCAGAGCGGCACAGACATTCCGGGCAGAGAGAGCGTCGGGTCAACATCGGAAGAAGAACAAGAAGAAGGACAAGAAGAAGAAGAAGGCGCCGGCGGCGCGGAAGACGACGACCGCCGCAAGAACAGAAGAGACCCCCGGAAGACCCCCGAAGGCGGATCGAGACCCCCAGACGACGGCGGCGACGACGAAGAAGGTAGCCGGACTCCTCCGTTCGTGAAAGAGCTAGGTAAAAGAGCAGAAGAGAGCGGAGGAGTCCGGCGAGAAGACCCCCAAGACGGAAGAAGACCCCCGGAGCAGTGCAATAAAATATTTTTTCAAAAGTGTGTGTGTTTTTGTACTTTACATTTTACACCTTAGGTGAATGGGTAGGGGTACATCGTACCCCATACTCATTCACATAGGGTGGGGGGCCGGGATCTGGGGGCCCCCTTATTAAAGGGGGTTCCCAGATTCCGATAAGCCCCCGCCCGCAGACCCCGTCAACCAATGGCCAGGGTTGTCGGGAAGAGGCCCTTGTCCTCATCAACATGGGGACAAGGTGCTTTGGGGTGGGGGGGCCGCACGGCCCCCCTTTCCCCAGGGCACCCCCCATGTTGAGGGCACGCGGCCTGGTACGGCTCAGGAGGGTGGGGGCGCTCGTTCGTCCCCACCCCTTTCCTGGCCTGCCAGGCTGCGTGCTCGGATGAGGGTCTGACTTGGATTTGGGGGGAACCCCGACGCCGTTTTTTCGGCGTGGGGATTCCCTTTAAATCCATGCCAGGTCACGGAGCTAGCGCGGCGGCATTTACTGCCTACGCTAGCTACGTAACCTGAAGTTACGTTCGAAATGAACGGACTGCTCCGTGTGTGGGCAAGTCCGTTCATTTTCAAAAGTCCCGCGGACTTTTGGCCGGCGGATTATCCGCTGGAGAAGTCCGTGCGTGTGTGGGCAAGTCCACACGCTCGGAAAGTCCAGCGGACCTAGCTGGAAAGTCCCGCGGGATTGTCCGCTGGACTAAGTCCGCCGGCAAAAGTCCGCACGTGTGTACGCGGCATATGTATGTATATACAGTGGTGTGAAAAAGTGTTTGCCCCCTTCCTCATTTCCTGTTCTTTTGCATGTTTGTCACACTTAAGTGTTTCGGAACATCAAACCAATTTAAACAATAGTCAAGGACAACACAAGTAAACACAAAATGCAATTTGTAAATGAAGGTGTTTATTATTAAAGGTGAAAAAAAATCCAAACCATCATGGCCCTTTGTGAAAAAGTGATTGCCCCCCTTGTTAAAACATACTATAACTGTGGTTGTCCACACCTGAGTTCAATTTCTCTAGCCACACCCAGGCCTGATTATTGCCACACCTGTTCACAATCAAGGCATCACTTAAATAGGAGCTGCTTGACACAGTAAGGTCCACCAGAAGATCCTTAAAAGCTACACATCATGCCGAGACCCAAAGAAATTCAGGAACAATTGAGAAAGAAAGTAATTGAGATCTATCAGTCTGGAAAGGGTTATAAAGCCATTTCCAAAGCTTTGGGAATCCAGCGAACCACAGTGAGAGCCATTATCCACAAATGGCGAAGACATGGAACAGTGGTGAACCTTCCCAGGAGTGGCCGGCCGCCCAAAATTACCCCAAGAGCGCAGCGACGACTCATCCAAGAGGTCACAAAAGACCCCACAACAACGTCCAAGGAACTGCAGGCCTCACTTGCCTCAGTTAAGGTCAGCGTTCATGCCTCCACCATCAGGAAAAGACTGGGCAAAAATGGCCTGCATGGCAGAGTTCCAAGGAGAAAACCACTGCTGAGCAAAAAGAACATCAAAGCTCGTCTCAATTTCTCCACAACACATCTTGATGATCCCCAAGACTTTTGGGACAACATTCTGTGGACCGATGAGACAAAAGTGGAACTCTTTGGAAGGTGTGTGTCCAAGTATATCTGGCGTAGAAGGAACACTGCATTTCAGAAAAAGAACATTATACCAACAGTAAAATATGGTGGTGGTAGTGTGATGGTCTGGGGCTGTTTTGCTGCTTCAGGACCTGGAAGACTTGCCGTGATAAAAGGAACTATGAATTCTGCTGTCTACCAAGAGATCCTGAAGGAGAATGTCTGACCATCTGTTTGTGTACTCAAGCTGAAACGAACTTGGGTTCTGTAGCAGGACAATGATCCTAAACACACCAGCAAGTCCACCACCGAATGGCTGAAGAAAAACAAAATGAAGACTTTGGAGTGGCCTAGCCAAAGTCCTGACCTGAATCCTATTGAGATGTTGTGGTATGACCTTAAAAAGGCCGTTCATGCTCGAAAACCCTCTAATGTAACTGAATTAGGACAATTCTGCAAAGATGAGTGGGCCAAAATTCCTCCAGGACGCTGTAAAAGCCTCATTGCACGTTATCGCAAACGCTTGGTTGCAGTTGTTGCTGCTAAGGGTGGCCCAACCAGTTATTAGGTTTAGGGGGCAATCACTTTTTCACACAGGGCCATGATGGTTTGGATTTTTTTTCACCTGTAATAATAAACACCTTCATTTACAAATTGCATTTTGTGTTTACTTGTGTTGTCCTTGACTATTGTTTAAATTGGTTTGATGTTCCGAAACACTTAAGTGTGACAAACATGCAAAGGAACAGGAAATGAGGAAGGGGGCAAACACTTTTTCACACCACTGTGTATATATATATATATATATATATATATATATATATATATATATAAAATGTTATATATTATACTAATTGATTGATTTGGTTCTGGTGGTGTGCTTCACACAAAATGCCAACATTCACATCGCCTATTCCCTTCTCCCCTCTCTTTTCATTATGATTCAGGGATGGAGACACACGAACTCTACAGCAGTCGTCTCATATAAAGTCCCAGCATTTTTATTTAATAAAGCGTGTGTTGCCGAAGCAAGTGTAAATGAGCCCTAACAGTTATAATTTACAGCATATCTTGACAATAACTGGATTTAGAAAACAGTCCCGCACCAGCATCTTCTTATGAGTGCTTGTCTTCAGACCTCTTCATTTGCCGGTTGGGGATAATGTCGCTCCTGCATATGCGCAGGAGGCTGTCATAGCACTCAGAGGCTGGCCCAAAGCTGTAAGCTGAGCTGCGCATGGACAGCGTGTCTCTTCTGCAATAAAAGCCTGCCTACTTGCTGTTACTTACAGTGGAACTTTAGTTCTGCTTTAAAGTTAGTGGGTTTAATTTTGCTTTAAAAGGGGAGCTCCAGGCTCCTTTAAAAATAAAATAAAAGTTAAAGTGACTTAATATTAGGACACTCACCTATCCATGAATCCTTGCGGCTTCACAACCAGTTGCCTACTGCGCATGCGCAAAGTCAGCCGGAAGTAGAAGCGGGTACCTGTCAAAACCAAGTACCCACTCCCCCCTACCCGAAAGGTGCCAAATGTGGCAGGGGGAGGGAAATAAGCAGAGCTTCTCCTTTTGGGTGGAGCGCCGCTTTATATAAAAAAGGCTATTTTTTTATGATACACGTCGCATTAGTAAGCTAAATATCATTCACTGAGAATTTACATCTACTTTTATAAAAGTAATAATACCAACTATCAATGACATTAATATTTTAATAGGACAGCCTACACAATACTCAATGAAACACTGGGGTTGATTTACTAAAGGCAAATATACTGTGCACTGCATGGTAAGTTGCTCCAGAGCTTAGTAAATGAGGCAAAGCTTCACTTTGCAAAGAATACCCAATCACATGCAAGGAAAGAAAATGCATTTTTGCTTGCTCATGATTGGATGATAAAAATCAGCAGAGTTTCCCCTGCTTTCCTAAGATCTGGAGCAACTGCACTTGCAGTACACAGTATACTTGCCTTTAGTAAATCAACCCCACTGTCTTTTTACCAAATGAGTAGCCTGGTAAGCAGCCTAAAGCCCCATACACACGGTCGGATTTTCCGATGGATTCTGTCCTATCAGACAATGTTGTCGGAAATTCCGACCGTGTGTAGGCACCATCGGACAGTTTCCATCGGATTGTCTGACGGACAAAGTCCTATCTCCTGCTGGATAGATTTTTTGACAACAAAGTCCGATCACACCAAATCCGATCGTGTGTAGCGAATTCCGACGGACAAAGTGCTACGCATGCTCAGATCACATTACAAGACCAAAGCTATTGGCTACTAGCCTCTACGTAGTCCTGTCGTAGGCAACAAACGTCACCACGTTCAGAATGATCGGATTTTCCGACAACTTTGTCCGACCGTGTGTACGCAAAACCAACATCAGACAAAGTACGACGGACATGATCCGACGGACCTGGTCCTCGGATAATCCGAGCGTGTGTATGGGGCTTAAAACTGTGTTGCAGAGAATAAAACAAAGCATACACACACACACACACACACACATAAAAAAAAATCCTAGGACATTCATTGCAATCACAAATTATGCTCTGTATAATCTACAGCAATAATGCAGCCCAAATGTTATTTGCAAATTACACCAGGTATTTTTCCATTTATGTTGGCCTGAAGAAAACCGATGAAGCACAATTTGGAAAGACAGATCCTATATAATTTATAAATGACAGAGCAGCACCATCTAGTGTTGTTTCTAGGATATGCGCTATTAGGGAAACTAAAGCATATGAGTCGGCTTGCTTAAAATAAACCTGTCTGTCATGAAGCAAACATGACAGTAAAATGCCATTTGCCTGGATGTCCCAGGCTATAATAGTTTGTGAGGCACTGACTCACAAATATAAAATTTAAGTCGGAAGTTCTCACCAAAATACTTGTCCAATTACTCTAAGTATTGAAGCCAGATTATCAGCATAAGAGGCCAGACAATTAGCATTTTCACAAGCACACATATGCTGTGGGAGTCTTTACATTTCTCTAATAACTGTGGCTCATAAATATCTCAAGTCAAACAGCAAAGCAACTAACATTTAGGGGGAACATTCGTGCCATGCCAGTTTCTTCTTGTGTGTTTAAGGCTGGGTTCACACTAGTCCAATGTTAGACATTGCATGTGATTCACACCACACTGCTGTGCAGATCAAATGTGATATATGTGCAATGCAAATTCAGCCATACAGTTGTATGGCTGAATTTGCATCGCATTCGCACCAAAATGGTGCGGTACCCTTTTTTTGGTCCGCATTGGAACCAGATCACATGGGTGTTCATACGATGCAATCCGATTCCTGCACCATTTGACAGTTCACACTGTGATATGTGAACAGATCTGGGGGTGTCATTAACTTTCTATTGACATACGCAGCGGTTCGCTTAGGGCAGTGTGAACTGCCTGCGAGTCCTATGCGATTCCAGTGCCAGTTCCTGCATCGTGCTAGTTTGAACCGGCACAATCTCACATGCATTTTTTCACATGTTAATGTGTGGTGTTTTAGGGCAACCCAATCATTTACTGTATATGGTCTGCCAAGACATTACAACAGACAGAAAATGTAATCTCCAGCAATTCTGATGATGCAGCACTATAATACTGTGCGTTGAGGTGCACTGCAATATACAGTAGGCGAATTCTGGAGGTGTGTTGGCAGGCCATTCAAGATTAAAGACAACAACATACCAACAGGTGCACAGTTGACATGCTTATATGTGAACTGTTTAACTGCCTTACGATTTGTAAATAAGTCACTCTTCTGATTTATAAATTTTGCCACACTGTTGGTTGGGTCATTTAACATTCTGGAATGGTAAAATGAAAATAGATTAACTGTACTTGTACTAGCAAAGCTGTCATCCATTTTTGACATTTTAAATTGAAAGCCCAGACTAAAAGCAGCTACTACAAGAGGTTGACAATTACTTTTACTAGACATTTCCAGATTTTGTTTCACTATAGTTGGTGGGGGGTGACACCATTTTTTTTTCGCACCGGGTGACACCAACCCTAGTGACGCCACTGGGCTTATTCAGTTTAATTGTAAGGGTTAGCTTAGGGCTTAAATTAGAAAACTTTTTTTCTTTTAAAAAGAGTAAGGGAGGGTTATAACCCCATTTTTGGCATCTGCGTCCCAATGGGGAGATTTTCCTTCACTTCCTGTCCCATAGTTAAAAAGAGAAAGTGAGAGGAAACCCCACCAACGAGAGGAAATCCCATGTTATCACCAAAACTAGTGCCCAGTTGCAAGATTAACCCTCCATTTCTGTTGTGGTGACAACCCAAAATGTGGGATTTTCTTTCACTTCATGTACCGGTCACCAGGATAATTAGAGAGAGTGAATCTCCCTAACAGGGAAACAAACAGCAATACAAACCTGACATATTCTAATCCCTCTCCACTATCTAAAAAAGAATGTTTCCTTTAGGTATACCTTAAAGTGAGGGGAAGGATGGGATTAATTGTTCATTTTTATTTATTGGAGTAAGAGGGTTAAGTAAGGCAGTATAAAGAAGTATTTAGGGGTAAGGGTGTTAAGTTAAGGGTCATCATGAAGTTTATATTATATTTCCATCTTAAACAGCAGTTGAGCCTAACAGAAATTAATTTATGACTTTAATTTAAAACTATACACAATTTTGGCATTAGAAAAAATCTCCATCCTAACCCTTAACTGTAGTGAAGATGTATGGAGGCTATTGAACCCCTCTGAAAATAGTATTTTCCTAAGGGCTAGTTTACACTTGCTTCAAAACACGCTTTGTTAAAGCTCTCTGAACTCCAGTCAAAGCTCCTGTCATTAAATAAAATGGATAGCTTACAGTCCTGTTTACACCTGCTTTTGCTTGGTACTTCGATGACGCTTCAATGAAGCTTTGATGGGGCTTCGGTTGGGCTTCAATGGGGCTTCGGGCTTCAAGCGAGCTTTGCCATAGACTTCTATGGAGCCTTTGAAGACGCTTTGAAGCACCACTGAAGCTGCATGGGGTATATTTTTTTGAAGCAAAGTAAAAGCAGGTGTAAACAGGACTATAAGCTAACCATTTTATTTAGTGACAGGAGCTTTGACTAGCGTTCAGAGAGCTTTAACAAAAGCCAGTCAGAAGCCTTGTTAAAGCCGAAGCAAGTGTAAATGAGCCCTAACTGTCATAACCAGGGCTTTTTTCAGCCAGGACACAGCAGTACTCTGTACCACCACCTCTGGCACTGGCCTGGTGCTCATTGGTTACTGATGCCACTCGTAAACAAGACGTTAGAGGAAGTTTTTTGCTTATAAGACAGAACCCTCCCTGCCCTGCGACATCTCTGTGCCAGTAGTGGAGGAGGTCTGCCACACCTGGCTCCGTCTATACTGTGAACTAATGAGAACTGGGAGAGTAGCTTCCACAGTAGCCCCTTTCCTGTGCAACTTTTTATTTGAAAGGGGAAGGAGAATTTTTAGGTGGGCAGAAACTCCGTACTGGGGAAGGAAATTGGGGGGAGGGGGGCAGGGGGTGCTCTGTAACTGGAGAGGGGAGGAGGACTGGGCTGAAGCAACAGGGAATCGTTTTGTGCTGGGCTGGGTGAACAGCTTTGTGCTAGGGGGGACATTGAGGGAAAAGTTCTGAACTGTGGGGTTGTAGGGACTAGGGAGAGGTCTGTACATGAAAGGGGGTTAGGTTGTACACTGGCCTATGTGTTACCCACTCCTGTGCGATACTCACCACTGCACAATATGAACACCTGAGCCCTACATGATACACTCCTGGACCCTGATCAAAACACATTCCTAAACCTTGCGCCCTGTAAGGTATGTAATTCTGAGCCCTCGCCACAGTTGACACTTTGCTTCTCTCCCCTAGGGGTACCTAATTTCTAATAAAAAAACAAGTGGCTTCCATATTTTCTAAACTGTTGACCAAAAGGTTTGAGTATTGTCCATGATACTTTTCTATTTGCACTAACATTAAAATTTTCAGGACAAGCTTTCAGGGTGCAACTCCTTCGTCAATGTCCAAGCAATACTAATATGTAAAGTTTTAGCAGAATGTTAATTAAAGATGGGACATACATGGCTTGAAATTTGACCGGCTCAGCAGGGACCGGCTGACATTCAATTGATGTATGGGCAGGGAGACTGTACAGAAGTTGATCGGTAGATCAACCGCCTGGGCATAATTTCCCTACTCAATCAGCGCTTCCGGTTATAGTCTGCAATTCTGATCAGTGTATTCTGCTGGTAGGGAAGTCTCTCTGCTGTCAGGACACAATAACTCAGCAGGGAGGATCCCCCCACCCACCTCAAATGTGTGGATTGGGAATAGTAATTATTGTGTTCTGCCAGATGGGAAGGCCCCTCTGCGCCCCCGTCGGCAGAACACAATAGAGCTGCCGGAGGGATTCCCCCATCAACACAGTCAGTGTTGATGGGGGAATTGCTTTCCTTCCACTCGTGATGGAAGGAAAAAAAATAACAAATCATCTAAGGGCTGCTTAAGACAACCTCTGAGGGAGAAACTAAAAAAATCAAACATAAATAGCAATAGTAATTACACTTGAATAGTTAGTGAGAGAAGGAAGGAAGAGGGCTATGGACTATGAGGGAGGAAGAGTCACAGATGTGAGAGTAGTCAAACAGCTACAACCACCTCAAACATAAATTGCAGACTCAAAGCAAGTATACAGATTAGGAGGTTTGTCATTCCTGATTTTCATGTTTGTTCTTCCTCAGGCAGTTAGCATTTTGAGAAGGAGGCCAGTCAATGCAGTCTCCTTATTTCTCTCTGTGCAGCTTTCTTCAACAGCAGTACCAATCAGTTCATAGAGAGACTGGGCCTCATACCTTTGCATGGTCTATTATGGCAGTTGCAGCCTTATTAAAACATACAAGAAGAGGAAATGATCAATTGAACATGTTTAACTGTTTTCTTGTTAAAAAAAAGAAAATGTTTAACTGTCTTAGTTTACCAGGCAACAACAATTATACATCGTCAACAAAGCTAAAAGAAGGCATAGGTTTTATGTTCAGCTATAAAAGTCCTTATGGGCTTCAAGAGTTTGCGTTTTAGATTGGGAAAAGATTAGAATATCTGTCTGCATTTTATTGCTAATTGGGGCTTCATTAGATATATTTTCTCTGTCCTGGTGACAATGGTTTTGCCAGACATAAAGCAAGTGAAAATCTGCAAAAAAGACACAGACAAAAAAAATAAAAATCCCACAGGGTTCTAGTCTTTCCCTACTCTACTAAAACGTATCTTTATTTCTTTCCATGTTGCTGTTGTAGAGTTCCCCTCACTTCCTGTCTGGTAAAAACTGGCACAACAGAAAGTGAGGGGTAATCTCTTCAAAGTATCCCCAGATAGCAGTAAAAACTTACAGGGGCCTTAATCCTTCACCTCTTAATTCAAAACTAAGAAACAAAAGCTTTGACTTGACAAGCAAAGCTGTAAAAAGCACAAGAGATTATAAATGATATCAACTAACATATACAAGCAACCATTTATTAACTATAAACCATAATGTGGAAATGTCAACACTTCAGAATACAGAGTTGCACACTGTGTCACAGTACGTTGCCCTCAACAGACCAAATATTGCCTTGCATAAATCTGAAAATCCTTGCCTTTTTTGTTTCACATCTGAATACGAAGTGTCCAGAATAAATGTTTTCTTAGTTGTATATCACATATTTTCTGCTGCTTAGATACAATTTCTGAATATTTTGCTTGAGTGCACAATATCCAAACCTATAAAGATTCATCCAACAGTACCAGCTACTGTATGTATGCATACCTCCCAATTCTTTGCACTAGGAACGAGGGACACCTAGTACCAAAGGTTTTCAGACATAGGAAACACCCCCCTGCCATGCCCCCTTAAAAAGAGAGTTACACCAAAAAAATTATTGGTTAAACCCACAAGTGCTTTTTTTTTTTAACTTCTACTATTGCTTCATATTGGCTTTATGTATATATTGGCTAACATATGTTAGGTGGGGGCAGTGGCTTCCTTATTTGTATTATTGTTATATTGGTCAGGCAACGCACTGACACCTTTGCAGCCATTGTACTATGTGCTCAGTGTGCCCCTGCACCTTTAAGAAGGGGTGCCCTCCATCTATCTATCAGAATGCATGTGCTTCCATTGTGGAGCTAGTGATAGGACTACAGATACCAGGGTGCCTTGGCGGGGCCTGTAGCATACACATGTATTTGCAAATGTGTGCAGACTAAACCCCTGTTTTTAACGCATACTGTTAGACAGGTTCATTTGGTTGTTTGTGGGCTGGTCTGTAAGTGAGCTTGGAGTTTTTCTTTGAATTTTTCCTTGTTTTTTTTCTAACATATGTTGCCTTCCAACGCTACTTGCTGCAATGGCCAGTTATAGGTGGGGGCAGTGGCTTCCTTATTTGTATTATTGTTATATTGGTCAGGCTACACACTGACACCTTTGCAGCCATTGTGCTATGTGCTGGGGGTTCAGTGTGCCCCTGCACCTTTAAGAAAGTGTGGGCTCCCTTCAGTCCAACTGCCCTACAGCTATCCATGCATCTATAATATATACTTTTAGACAGGTTAATTTGGTTGTTCGCGCACTGGTCGGTAAGTGAGCTTGGAGTTTTCCTTTTTTTTTTCTACATAAAGATGGCCTAGGCTATAAGAAGATTGCCAACACCCTGAAACTGAGCTGCAAGACGGTGGCCACACAGCGGTTTAACAGGACAGGTTCCATTTAGAACAGGCCTCACCATGGTCGACCAAAGAAGTTGAGTGTACGTGCTCAGCGTCATATCCAGAGGTTGTCTTTGGGAAATAGACGTATGAGTGCTGAAAGCATTGCTGCAGAGGTTAAAGGGGTGGGGGGGTCAGCCTGTCAGTGCTCAGACCATACGCACGCTGCATCAAATTGTTCGGCATGGCTGTTGTCCCAGAAGGAAGCCTCTTCTAAAGATGATGCACAAAGCCCGCAAACAGTTTGCTGAAGACAAGCAGACTAATGACATGGATTACTGGAACCATGTTCTGTGGTCTGGTGAGACCAAGATAAACTTATTTGGTTCAGATTGTGTCAAGCGTGTGTGGTGGAAACCAGGTGAGGAGTACAAAGACATATGTGTCTTGCTTACAGTCTACCATGGTGGTGGGAGTGTTATGGTCTGGGGCTGCATGAGTGCTGCCAGCACTGGGGAGCTACAGTTTGTTGAGGGCTTTAAACGGGACGCTGCTTCAGTAAGCTCAAACAGTATAGAATATCAAAAAAGTGTTGCTTATTTATTAAATGGAGTAAAAAAATCACAGATGAATGCAGGACATGAAAAATACAGGATGCAAGAAGAGAGGGACAGGTACGATGGTAAACTGATTACAATGCATGGGAACCAATACTCAAATGAAACAATTGTAACAAGAGAGATAACCCAACATGTTTTGAATCTATCGTAATAGTTCTCTTCTTCAGAGGTAAATGGTTACATCAAGACGATAATGCATCCTGCACATTGCATGAAGATTTGCCACAAGTTATTGCATCCAGATTAAAAACAATTTGAGTATCTGCTGTGACCTCGGGGGTGACCATATGAGCTTGGATAGAAAAGCACACTCTTGATGGAAAAAACCAAGCTGCTCACAAAGCACATCAAATCACAAAGGGCGCTCTAGGTAGCACCCCGAAAAAACCCGGGTGCTAGGCTCAAAGGATGGCTTGAGATGCTGGCCAGAGCAGACTGCGGGGTATATGGAGGAGGGACCTGACCACTCTAAAATGTAGCGGGTCACAGAGCTCAAACGATGGAAAATCCCTACTTAACCAGAGGCAAACGGAGATAAGCACTCGGTGTGGAAAGGTCTCTGCATAGGTCCAACTCCCCTCACAGTAGTCCACATACCTACTGGCCTACCGTGTGAGGGGAGTTGGACCTACAGTCAGGTCCATAAATATTGGGACATCGATACAATTCTAATCTTTTTGGCTCTATACATCACCACAATGGTTTTGAAATGAAAAGAACAAGATGCGCTTTAACTGCTGACTTTCAGCTTTAATTCCAGGGTATTTACATCCAAATCAGGCGAACGGTGTAGGAATTACAACAGTTTGTATATGTGCCTTACACTTTTTAAGGGACCAAAAGTAATGGGACAGATTAACAAATCCTTTGCAGTCAATTACAGCCTGAAGTCTGGAATGTATAGACATCACCAGACGCTGGGTTTCATCCCTGGTGATGCTCTGCCAGGCCTCTACTGCAACTGTCTTTAGTTCCTGCTTGTTCTTGGGGCATTTTTCCTTCAGTTTTGTCTTCAGCAAGTGAAATACATGCTCCATCGGATTCAGGTCAGGTGATTGACTTGGCCATTGCATAACATTCCACTTCTTTCCCTTAAAAAACTCTTTGGTTGCTTTCGCAGTATGCTTCGGGTCATTGTCCATCTGCACTGTGAAGCGCCGTCCAATGAGTTCTGAAGCACTTTGCGGAATATGAGCAGATAATATTGCCCAAAACACTTCAGAATTCATCCTGCTGCTTTTGTCAGCAGTCACATCATCAATAAATACAAGAGAACCAGTTCTATTGGCAGCCATACATGCCCACGCCATTACACTACCACCACAATGCTTCACTGATGAGGTGGTATGCTTTGGATCATTAACAGTTCCTTTCCTTCTCCATACTCTTTTCTTCCCATCATTCTGGTACAAGTTGATCTTGGTCTCATCTGTCCATAGGATGTTTTTCCTGAGCTGTGAAGGATTTTTTAGCAAACTCTAATCTGGCCTTCCTGTTTTTGAGGCTCACCAATGGTTTACATCTTGTGGTGAACCCTCTGTATTCACTCTGGTGAAGTCTTCTCTTGATTGTTGACTTTGACACACATACACCTACCTCCTGGAGAGTGTTCTTGATCTGGCCAACTGTTGTGAAGGGTGTTTTCTTCCCCAGGGAAAGAATTATTCGGTCATCCACCACAGTTGTTTTCCGTGGTCTTCCGGGTCTTTTGGTGTTGCTGATAGGGCTGGGGAAAAAATCGATTTAAATCTTGAATCGAGTTGAGAGGTCAAATCGATTCAAAATTTCAGCAAATTGATTTTTTTAGATTTTTAAAAAACAATTTCACCAGGACCGGCGCTGACACCGCACCGGTCCTGAGGTGCTGTGGGCAGGAGTTTTTAGGCGAGGCCGTGGCTTCGACCTAGTCCGCGAGGCCGGACGCCGCGGACTAGGCCGAAGCCGCGGCCTCGCCTAAAAACTCCTGCCCGCAGCTCCTCAGGACCGGCGTGGTGTCCATCAAAAAAAAAAAAAAAAAAAAACTTGATTCGAATTTTATTTTTATTTTTTTAAATCGCAGATTTTTTTTTTTTGAGAAAATCGCCCAGCTCTAGTTGCTGAGCTCACCGGTGCATTCTTTCTTTTTAAGTTTGTTCAAAACAGTTGATTTGGCCACACCTAATGTTTTTGCTATCTCTCTGATGGGTTTGTTTTGTTTTTTCAGCCTAATGATGGCTTGCTTCACTGATAGTGACAGCTCTTTGGATCTCATATTGAGAGTTGACAGCAACAGATTCCAAATGCAAATAGCACACTTGAAATTAACTCTGGACTTTTTATTTGCTCCTTGTAAATAGGATAATGAGGGAATAACACACACCTGGCCATGGAACAGCTGAGCAGCCAATTGTCCCATTACTTTTGGTCCCTTAAAAAGTGGGAGGCACATATACAAATTGTTGTAATTCCTACACTGTTCACCTGATTTGGATGTAAATGTCCTCAAATTAAAGCTGAAAGTCTGCAGTTAAAGCACATCTTGTTTGTTTCATTTCAAATCCATTGTGGTGGTGTATAGAGCCAAAAAGATTAGAATTGTGTCGATGTCCCAATATTTATGGACCTGACTGTATGTACCTTTGCAACCTTATTGTTGCAAAACATACTGATGGCATTGGTTACAGAAGGATTTTTAGATTTCTGAATGTTCCAGTGAGCACTGTTGGGGCCATAATCCGAAAGTGGAAAGAACATTATTTCACCATAAACCAGCCACAACCAGGTGCTCTTCGCAAGATTTCTGACAGAAAAGTGAAAATAATCAGAAAAGTTGTCCAAGAGCCAATGACCATATGTGGAGAGCTTCACAAAGACCTGGAATTAGCAGGTAAAATTGTTTTAAAGAAAACAATAAGTAATGTACTCAACCGCCATGGCTTGTATGCATGCTCACCCCGTAAGACTCCATTGCTGAAGAAAAAGCATGCTGAAGCTCATTTAAACATTGCTGCACAATATTTAGACAAGCCTCTGAAATACTGTGAGAATATATTCTGGTCAGATGGGACCAAAATTGAACTCTGGATGCCATAATACACACCATGTTTGGAGGTCAAATGGCACTGCACATCACCCCAAAACACCATACCAACGGTGAAGTTTGGAGGTGGGAACATCATGGGGCTGTTTTTTAGCATATGGTACTGGCAAACTTCATATCATTGAAGGGAGGATGAATAGAAAAATGTACCAAGATATTCTAGATTAAAATCTGCTGCCATCTACGAGGATGAAGAAGATGAAAAAGGGTGGATATTTCCGCAAGACAATGATCCCAAACACAAAGCCAAGGAAACAAAATAAAGCTGCTAGAATGGCCCAGCCAATCACCTGAATCCAATAGAAAATGGAATCTATGGAATGAACTAAAGATCAGAGTTTATAGAAGTGGCCCACGCAACCCTTAGGGCTCTTTTACAAGGGGGCGGATCAGTGCTGATCCGCCCAGTGGATATCCGCTTGCTCAGCAGGGATCCGCTGAGCAGGAAGATGACAGGTCTGTCTCTGCACTCTGTGCAGGGACGGACCTGTCACAGCGCCGCTCTCCCCTATAGGGGATCGGGGGACGACGGACCGTAGAGTCCGTCGTCATCCGATCCGCTCTGCAGACGGATGAAAAAATAGGGTTTTCCTCCGTCTGCAGAAACGGACCATAGCGGACACGGACGAGATCGGGTGTCAGCGGATGCTCATCCGCTGACACCCGCTATCCCATAGGGATACATGTATGTCCGTTTTTCATCCGAAAACGGAAGGATGAAAAACGGACATACGGACCATTCGTGTGAAAGAGCCCTTAAGATTTGAAGACTGTTTATGTGGAAGAATGGGCCGAAATCACACCTGAGCAATGTATGCGAGTAGTTTCTCCAAACAGGAGGCATCTTGAAGCTGTCCTTACCAACAAAGGATTTTGTAGTAAGTATTAAATAAATCTCAGTTAGAATGTTAGAATTCTCAGTTAGAATTACACATAACTTAACTTAAAGTTCTGAACTTATTTGTTTTGGTTTCTTTGTATGTTTGGTTTGCATGGGTTGTTACCATGTGGTGAAAATGTAATGTCAATAGAAAAATATTTACCTAGAAAAATGGTGACGTGTTCAATACTTATTTTACCCGCTGTATATACACTCTCATGTGTGTTTGAGCTTTGGGGTGCACACCCTATGCAATAGGCTGCGCACACCTATGCAGCTAGGTCACTTCTCTGCCCCCCAATCTGATTTAGTAGCTCTCTCCTCCTCTCAGCATGTTCCTTGTCAGCACTTGAAACTGCAGCACACTTGACTAGTCCCAAGTACTCCCCACTTCTCTACTATAAAACCAAAATACCTCTGAAGCCAGTTGTGACATGGTTACAGCAGTACCTTATTAGAGAGCATTATTTGCGATTCTTTCCCTCTATTGACTCTAGTGTTTTTCTACGCAGAAGTCAATATTCATGCAGTCTGTTGCATAAAATATGGCATCCCCAGCAATGCATTTAGGTTTACTGATCAAAACATTTATTCTATGAGGAGTACTTATACAGCGGACTTAGACAGGGTTTTTAACCTGCCAAAACTGGAGTTGCACTTTAAATCATGTCAATGACTGCAAAGCATCAATTCTAAAAATAGCCAATAATGTCCACATGGGAATTTTAAAGAGTTTAAAATAGCTGAAAAAATTCTGGTTCTTATTTGCCGTGTCCTTTAACTCATATAGAAAGCTCTGAGCTCTTTTTTTTTTTTTTAAGTGATCACAATATAATCTTTAGATAAATCCTCTGGCCCTTTCATACAAGCATCCTTAATTATCCT
Source organism: Lithobates sylvaticus (assembly GCA_028564925.1). Classification (NCBI taxonomy): domain Eukaryota; kingdom Metazoa; phylum Chordata; class Amphibia; order Anura; family Ranidae; genus Lithobates; species Lithobates sylvaticus. The sequence continues at coordinate 354,627,471 of CM053030.1, read as the reverse complement.
TTAAATCCACACCAATTGATGCTAAGTACCACATTGTTTCCTTGCTGCATTTATATCCATTTGAAAGCTATTTGCGTCAATTGTACAAAAATGTGTTCTCCCTGCTTACGATTTTTGGTTTGAAATTCAAAGAACTGAATCCTTGATGAAAGAGCTGGAAGAACAAGATGAATCACCACACATTTCTTTAGTTAATTTCATAAAAATGACCTTTTGCTCTCATTGTAAACAAGAAGGGAAATGTATTGTTTCAGTTGAATGGCAATTTTTCACATGCTAAATTACATTTCACATTTTTACTTTTTAAGTGTCAAAGTTTTGAATGTACTTTGCTGCTGATTTTTTATCATTCAGCGATATGGGAACCCATAGTCATATTTTCTAACATTTTTACATTATCCATATGTACCTGATGACACTCTGCTATGCAACGTATACAATTATTTACCTCTCTATACTTTTATATACAATAAATGTAATGTTTAACCCTTTCATGACTAAGCCTATTTCTGACATTGTTTACAAGTTAAAATCCGTATTTTTTGCTAGAAAATGACTTAGAACCCCCAAACATTATATATATTATTTTTTTTAGCAGAGACTCTAGGGAATAAAATGGCGATTGTTTCAATATTTTATGTCACACGGTATTTGTGCAGCAGTGTTTTAAGTGCAACTTTTTGGGAAAAAGATACTTTCATGAATTTAAAAAAAACAAAACAGTAAAATTAGCCCAATTTTTTTGTATAATGTTACACCGAGTAAATAGATACCAAACATGTCACGCTTTATAATTGCACGCACTCGTGGAAGGGCGACAAACTACAGTACCTAAAAATCTCCATAGACGAAGCTTTAAAAATGTTTTACGGTTACCAGGTTAGAGTTACGGAGGAGGTCTAGTGCTAGAATTATAGCTCTCTCTCTCTGACGATCGCGGCGATACCTCACATGTGATTTGAACATCGTACACCGTTTACATATGCGGGCGCGACTTCCGTATGTGTTTTCTTTGCTGCACTGGAAAGGGGGGCTTTAAAAAAAAAAATGTTTTTCTTATTTATTTAATTTAATTTTAGATAATTCAATTGTTTTTTTTTTTTTTTTTAAAAATGGATCACTTTTATTGCAGTCACAAGGAATGTAGACCCCAAATCCCTCCTTTGCACTTCAAAGTATTCAGATCACCGAAAACGGTGTATCTGAATACTGTGTACTTTTTTAAATTTGGCGCCATTGGCAGCCGAGTAAACAGGAAGTGACGTTGTGACGTCGCTTCCGTGTTTACATCAAGGAGACTGGAACCAAGCTGTTTCCGGCTTCGTTCCAGTCCCTCACTAGCCGCCAGAAGCCGCATCGGTTGTTATCCTCGGAAAGCCGATCGCCGGCTCTAAACAACGGTACAGGGATGATGCCTGCAGCTGCGGCATTATCCCGGTATAACCCCCAAAAGCCGAGTACACATATCTGCGTACGCTCGGCGGGAAGGGGTTAAAATACAATTAAAATGCATGTATAGGAAAAAAAACATTTCACCAGATTTGGATCGAAATTTTTTGCTGTGTCCTGCTGGGGAGATTTCCCTCCACTGAAATCCTGGAGAGAAAATTACTACAAAGTGAAAGAATAAAAAAAAAAAAAAAAAAAAAAAAAAAAACTTTAAATAATGGTGAGGTCCCCCCTAAAAACCATACCTGACCCTTATGTCGCGTACAAAGGATCGGAAATTCCGCCAGCAAAAGACTGATGTGAGGCTCCATCGGACTTTTGCTGGCGGAATTTCGGCCAGCAAAAGATTGAGAGCATGTTTTCAATTTTTCAGACGGAAAAAGTTTCTATCGGAAATTCCAATCGTCTGTGGCAATTCCGACGCGCAAAATTCCGACGCATGCTCGGAAACAATTTGAACTTAATTTTCGCGGCTCGTCGTAGTGTTGTACGTCACAGCGTTCTTGACGGTCGGAATTTGGTGTGACCGTGTGTAGGCAACACAAGCTTGAGCAGAATTCCGTCAGAAAAACCATTCAAGGCATTTCCAACGAGAATTCTGATCGTGTGTACGCGGCATAATCTGAGCAGGCAGCCCAGAAGGCATGGAAAGGGGGGACGAGCGAGCGCTTCCCTCCCATTCTCAACCATACTAGGCAACATGGGGTGACCTTTGCCAGATAGGCCCCCCCCCCAGCAAAGCACCCTGTCACCATGTTTATGGCCCAGAGTTGTTGTGGAGATGAGGGGGGCAGTTTATTGAAATCTGGAAGCCACCTTTAACAAGCCCCCCCCCCCCCCCCCCCATGTGAATGAGTATGAAGTAAATTGTACCCCTACTCATTTACCACAAAAATTTCAAACATAAATAAAAACACAAGACAGTTTTGACAAGTCCTTTATTTAAAAAAAAAAAAGTCCCCTCATGTACATCCATCATCAACCCCCAACCCGAATGAAAATGCCCAAAGATCCCCAACCACACAATTTGCTTGCCCCACGTCAAATGTCACATAGTTTCCCCCTGCCACTTAAGAAAACAAGGGGGTAGGGTCCATATTTGGTCAATTACATCATAAAAGGGTCAGGTCACTCAGTGACATCATTTACATGTATGGATCATGTATTTATGTATAGATATGTATTGTCCAGCCAAAATGTTTTAATAGTATTGGATAGACTGAGGAGGGGGTTAGAATCCCACTAGGGTTATACTGCTATCAGTGAGTCTATTAGGGATTGATTGGTCACACCATGGCCATTGAGCTGCACTTTTCTGCACACAACTTCATATGTATATGTTAAACATGGCACATATAAAACAATTGTCTCTATGTGTCCTAATCACACCACGTCCAGAAAAACACAGCTCAATGGACATGGTGTGATTAAGCCTTTGCTTTCTGTTCTTCTTTTTTTTTTTTTCTTGGCCAAATCAGCAAAGCTTTTATCGGGGACCTATGTCAGCTTAGCCGTTCATCTCTGTCCCATCTCATCGTCTTGGCATCATTGTGGCTTTCTTTATTTATTTCAAGTTTTCGCAGTTTACATTTTATTTAAATATTTAAATATTATATCCTCAGTTTAAATCTGCAGGCCTATTACTTCACTGTACCTCTCTGTTAACCTAAATTCTTTCCAGGCTTCCCACCTGATATTGAGGCGTTCTCTTCCCCCTTCTTCGCCTGCCCTAAGCCCTTCCATTTCAAATATTTTATCAAACCATTCCTTTACTTTTGGTCTATCTACTGTTTTCCATTTTTTAGGGATCAAGGTCTTGGCTGCATTCATAAGATGCACTATCAGAGTTAGTGTATTCTCCATATGGAGTTTCAACTCCATGAAACAGACAGACCCAGGGGTCATACGGTATCTGGGTATTCGTTTATATCTTTGATGTATCTTAATATTTCCTTCCAATATAATTCAATCTTGGGGCAGCTCCACCATATATGTGCCATGGTCCCTCTCTGCCCACATCCCCTCCCCCTGGAACTTTGCTACAGTCACCGGGACCCTATACCACCTGGATAGGCATTTATAATTTGTCTCTACTATTCCGATATTAACTGAGGATGTATGTACCAATTTTAATATTTTCTTTAACTCTTGATTATCCCCTTGTGTGCCTATTTCCCTTTCCCAGCTTTTTATGTATGTCGGTGTATGTCTTTGCTTTCTGTTCTTCTGACAAAAGTTGCACTAGATAGAAAGTGAGTGAAAATATGCAAAAGGAAAACAGACGACAGCAGTATACAGCAGTATATGCTAACAGAGGTTTTAGCCTTACTCTACTTTTTTTTTACAAGATACATTTAAAAAAATGTATTTATTATGTCAATCTCTATTGCCATATGAGATTTAGCAGCATATGAAAATTACTGCCAGTGAAAGCAACAAAAGGAAGGAGTAAAGCCCAAAGTTGGGCTTTAACTCTTTCATTGCTAGGCCCTGCATTCCACTATTAAGCCCCATACACATGGGCCGAATGACGGCCAGTTCAATAAAAACTGCCCGACATTTAGCCCGTATGTAAGGCAGTGTTTGGCCGGCTTTTGTCAGACGAGCATGCTGGAAAACCATTTACAATTACTTTAAAAAAATTCATACTAAATCTAAATAAAAATGTTGTTCAGTTGATAAAAAATTAATTATTTGAAAATTTTATATTGTGCCTTTTTGAGAAATCATGAAAATCAAACATATGCAAACTGTAAAAAAGTAACTAATGCTAAAAATCTGGAGGTTGGCTTTACGCCATGGCTGTGTGTGTTCTACCTTGGTGTGCCCTGCAATAAAATGATTCAGGCATAAATTTTATCGCAATGCTCTGCAGCAATGCATTGCAATGTGCTACTGCACATAGCATTGAATAAATTTAATTTTAAAAAAGAAAAAAAATTAAGCACTGCAATGTGTTATAACAATGCACCACAGTACATGTGCACAATGCACACCACCAGGTGTGTTATGTGCTCCACAACTCGTGTCTGCTAATGTGAACGGGCACAAAACGTCCATTACCACAATTTGTGTAGTGTGCATGTTTGTTTGCAATTTATGTGTA